>JAZKJV010005852.1:0-679346 GCA_037367405.1 Ottelia alismoides
TAGATGCTCGAGGTCGAGCATGGTTTAAGTATAGGGGTATGATGAATCTCGTATTCATCATGCTAAAAGTCGCTAATTAAAACCCCTGCTTAATCAATCCAATAAAAACACCCTTTAATTCTATATTTTTATACTGTAGTATATTGTGTATATTTTACCATTAAATTATTGTTTTTAATTCCCTTTATTTTCTTGTAATTATTTTATCCTCAAAAACCCCTTAAAATTAGGTAGAATAATTGTCCATAAATCACTGACCATTAAAAACACTAAAAAATATAAAAAACATCTCAAAACCACAAAATCGGTGTTTTTATCCCCTTAAAAATACCCCCAAAAATACTTTTTGTAGAAATGAATTCTTTTAGCTTTTTGACCAACATGAAAGTTGTAGATCTCGTAGAGACGAGCAACTTTCATGTTTTGACTTTTTCCTAATTCGGCCTCTACCTGTTTCTTTTCTATTTTTCTTTGTAATTATTCTCTGAATATTCTGATTGGGACACGTGGCGCTCTCTGGAGTGCCCACGTGGCCCGCCTCCCCTCTCGCCACCCGGCTCCTTCTCAGCCGTTGGATTCATTCACCCGCGCCTGCATCTGAGCCCTCCATCCCCGCCTCATTTCTCAGCCCTTGATCTGACTCCCAGATCTAATCACGGCCAGCCAAAAGCGCCTAACCCTCGGCCGTTGGATCCATGCCCTATCCTACAGCCTTCCTCGTGCCACGTCACCCGTAACCATATCCCTCCGATCTCGATTTGATCCAACGATCTGCATCATGCCACGTCTCTCCTCACCTCAACCACCCGATCCCACGACCATCCAACGCTTCTTCTAGCGCCATGTCCCCCTTCAAACCCTCGCTGTTGGATCTCACTAGTTCTCCATCTGGGCCGCTCCTTCACGTTCTACCCTCAGCCATCCAATCAGATCTAATGATCTGATCGCGTCCCTCCGTACGCACCCACTCCGATCCAACGGCTCGATCATCATCGTCTACCTCCCGCGCGCCTCACCTCTAGCCGTTTCACCGTGTAATGACAGCTCCCCCTTCCATTTTTGGCCGCCGCTCTAGCCATCGCCTACCTTCCCTAACATCTTCCCCTCGTAGCTGTTACACCCTACTTCCTCGCGAACCTCGTCAAACACCATCTCCTTTACTCCTCTTCATCATATCAGCCGTTGAAATCTTCATCGTCACCTCCGTTACAACCACAACCTCCTCCTATAAAACACCTCCTCAACCCTCTGCTACCCTTCATCCACCATTTTGGTCCCTAGCCTAGCCTCCCCCACCCCTCCGATGACAGCGGAGAGGGCGGGACGTCGAGGCAAAGATGGCTTTGGCTCGGTATCGACCCGCGACGCCTCCACCGCGTATCGGTGACCTCCGGTGACCGCCGAGCCCCCTGGAATGATCGACCAAGTTGAGCGACGACCCCGAGCTCCTCAGAGCTCAGCCCAGATCAATCCTCCTTCGCCAAAACCTTGCTCCGGCAAGGTGCTTTGTTTTTTCCTCGTTTTTTCCCTTTTATACCCCCAACCACAGTCACTCCGACCCTCCATTGATCATTCAACCAGCTTCGCACAAACACCCACATCCTCGTCGACCCATCTCCTCTTCTCCAGAACCCCAACCACCCAGATCACCTCCTTCGCTGCCTCGCCGGAGAAGAAGACCCCGGGCCCCTGCTTCCAGTCACCCCACGGCCCCCAGTCTACTCACTTTACATCATTGCATGCTTCAGCGAGTTGTATCTAACGTCTGCAGGACAAGCCTCTTCAATGGTCAGAACTCGCGCCTCCCTGTCGATCTCTAGCTCCGCCTCCGATGACCAAGTCCCACCGAGCATCTCCCGATAGCCACAAAGCTTCTGCGAGTCTTAGGGACCTCCGCCAGCGCCACCCCGAGTTCCCTGATCTGCCTTGCATGGAGGAGCTCAACGGAGAAATCATCGGGTCGCCGGAGCCCCGCCTCCTCCGGTGGCCCGCGAAGAAGGAGAAGCCACAATTGCCGTCCGATCACTAGGATCGGACGGCGCAGATGATGCCACGTGGCTGACCCGAGCCTCCAGCCCAACCTACAGGCTCGGGGTCATCCGAGCCTCAAGCCGAGCCACAGATAACCGCCACGTGGACCCGAGCCCGAGTCTCCTCTCAAGCCAGGGCCCTCACGTGCCACGCACGTGAGGGATTGGGAAATTTGCACGAAAGACCCAGGTGTTTTCATGAATTGCAGAATGGTCCCCAGGCACGTGCCTCACGTACGTGCCTGGGTATCTGACACAGAGGCCTTCAAGTTTTTTTTAAGAATTACAAAATGGTCCCTGCGCGCATTGGACAAATTACAAGGGACTCCAGGCGGTTTTTGGTATTTACATTTAGGTTCCTCCAGGGACCTAAATGTAATATTTATCCTTTATTTTTATTGCATTTTTATTACAATTATGCCCTTACACTGTTTTTAGCATAACTTGAGCATCGTAGGTCCAAATTGCACGATTTTAGTATCGTTTTGATCCTTGTTGTGTCCTCTTCATCTTAGCATGATTAATTATCTCATTTGCCATTGTTTTAATTGAAATATATTTTTATGTGAAAAATGGGACCCTGCTCTCCATGTCTTGCTTTGATTTGATGACCGATTTTTATTGATGTGTTCAAATTGACTCTGATTTCATTTTATATTGGATTGCTCACATTTTAGGCTATAATTGTAGCCTTTTATTCAGCATACTTATTCCCTTGCATATTTTCTCATGCATCATCTTTATAATTGCATAAAAACCAATTAAGAAATTGCTATGAATCATGGCATTGCCTTGTAAATAGCATATTACATCCAGTGGACCTGAAATTGGAATTTATTCAAATTGTGCCTTCATGAATCAAAATTCAATATACACATTAGGCAGCCGTGTCCCTGTGTTTGACCTTGGTACACTTGCCAAGTATAAATATTCCACGTCATTCAAAGATCGTGGTTTTTGCTGAACCGAATTCGCCTCCTGTACTACGACTTAAATTTACACCATTAAAGAGGCGGATTTCGTGTTCATAAAATGGCGCCGTTGCCAGGGACACGGCTTAGCTTAATTTTTAGATGTTGATTTTATTTGTTGAATAATTTCAAAATTTTTAGGTCCTCGTTTCATGCATCATTTCTTTGCATCATATTTGCTGATTTAATTTCTCTGAGTATTCTAACGCTTACTTTTGTGGCAAGACCCATGATGATCGGGGACGCTTGATCCTCATGGAGGCGTGAAGTCGGGAGCTTCCGCTGAAGAGGCTGCAAAAGAACCTGTGAAGGAATTCGAGAATTTTATCAGTAAAATTGCATTGCATATTGTAAAAAAAATCTTGCATCTGCATATTTGCTTCCAGTTTTGCATGTTGTACACACACACACCAAAAAAAATAGATCACTTGTTGATCTACCCCCCCCCCCCCCACACACACATCTACACTTGCACATACACACTCACTCCCACCATCCCCTTGTATTTCTCTCTCTCTCTCTCTCTCTCTCTATATATATATATATATCTGTGTGTGTATATTTTTCACGAAACCCCCCTGACCCTTGTATCATAGAACACCCCCTCCTAATTCAGACCTTACTTAGGCTATTTGTAGCCTAAGTATAGGGGGGACCTGCCTACTCATCCATCCCTCGTTCTGTCTTCTTGTACTTATGCTGATTTTTGGCCTAAGTATAGGGGGACCCTCCTCCTCAGTTCCGCTATATCATCCTATATTTGATCGAGCCTTGGCTTCATGGCACTTGTGCTATGAGGACATAGCAAATTTTAAGTATAGGGGGGTATACCATATATTACTGTATATTTACTTTAGCCATAGCTCGTATTTTTAAAACTTTTTAAAACTAAGAGAGGATCGTACCTTTCTCCTCCTCGTTCTCCCGGCAGCGCTTCGCTAGCGCTCCTCCCTTGCCTCCCACTTCTCCTACCAACCTTGCGACCCTAGCCCTTGGGGTGGTGGTGGTAGTGGAAGTCATAGAGAATGAATGGGCGGGGGGGGGGGGTCTATTTATAGGCCCCAGAAAACCATTAACCATGGTTAGGAAAACATGGTTTAGACCTTAACCATGGTTTAGCGGTCATGGTTTTGGCCCATGGTTTTAGCCAAAACTTATCCCAAACTTAGGGCTTAAGTTAGAACATTCTAGAGGATTTTAGATTCGCTAATGATGCTTAATTAACACTGATCGTGATTAACTTTCACTAATCGCGATTTAACTTTCGCGGTTTACACTTATCTTTTGTTAATTATTGATTAGTGTTTGCTAATGATAATTAGCAGTTTTCAATCCGTCATTAGTTTCTTTAATCATGTTTAATTAGTCTTAATGACAGTCATTATGGGTTAATGACATCTTAGCCTTCCTTCTCTTTCTTCCGAAAATCATAACAATTCGAAACGAAGTCCGATTCACACGAAACAAATTTCGTTGATTTTCTCTTGACGAGCCGGATCTTATTATATAGGATCCGAGATATGCCAAGTTCAAGGCTTTAGAGATTGCCCTATCTGATGGCTAGGGAACATCGTCAACCTCCAGCCCGTTGATCTCCAAGCGACGCAAGTTTTGTAACTACCCCAACTTCTCCCATTTTTGCGGGCTACCTCACGTGAGGCTACCACATCCTTCTAGTGCCTTTCGGTAAACTTCCAAATCTTCACCCTCATTATTCCCTAAATGATCCTTGACCTTCTCACATGCCCTATCTAGTGGTGGTTGAAATCACCGCATTGCAACAACCTACAGAGCAACCTCCATCACCTCAAAAGACCTTCTCCTCCTTAACGGCTATCTGACTTTACGAGAGTACCCTAGAGCTTTCTCTCCATCATTTGTGATAGAGAGAGTGAGTGAGATTAATCTAAATAAGTGCTTCAATCCAGCGAGATCCACATCCACCATTGGTCGTGTCACAACATCTTCGTCGTTGCTAGAGCTTCAAGCCAGAGCCAAAGCTTGTCAAGCGAGTGATGAACGGCTAAATCGCCTCTTTAAAATATCATTTTTACCTTCATAGTAAGGAAGCAATTTCGTATCATCATGCAGAATACCACCTCTTTGAATAGGTGGATAATTATTTTACTTGACAAGTCTACCAAGGTCAAACATAGGGACAGGAGCCTCCTCATCGATTTATCAAAAAATATTGATTAAATAAATAATGACTAGGTCTTCTGATACATACAACATGAACATATCACAAAAGATGCATAGAAAATATGCATAAATTAAATGATGTAAATGATGCAAGATACAAATTGATAATGTCTAAACAATGACGTACATAAGCAGAATGATAATGCAATATTTTTATTTTATTATATGCAAAATAAACGAGATATAGAATGCAAATAAATGGGTGATCCATGAGAGTGTGATTAAGATGTAATGCAATGAATGATGGGCTATGTGCCATTTGTCTTTTGATTTTTAGCAATATAAAAATGAAGCAATGATATGTTATAAGATGCTATGATGTATGATGCTAATGATGTATGATGATAATAGCATAAATGGACAAGCATGCAAGGATGCCCCAAAATGATTCAATACACACATACATATAGGGCTGGCTATTGAGTCACGGCTCGATGAGCCAGGCTCGGGCTCGGCTCGATAAGGGTTCGTGAGCTTGGCTCATTAAGCTATTGAGCCGAGTCCGAGCCAGATTTTTGAGCCGAGCCCTGCTCAGCTCGATAACTCAATAACGGGCTCGGTAAGGAATATATATATATATTCCATTTATGAAACTACAATGATTTTTATTTTTATTTGTATTAGTTTTGCAACATTGTTAATGGTGGATCATGCGTTTATGTTATTTATGTAACAACAATGTTAGGTGGATTGTGTTGTAGACTTGGATTTTCTACCTTTTATCTATGTTAATTTAGGTTATAGTTAGATATTTAGTATTTTTTCTTTTTTATTAACAAGCAGAAATATTACAATATATATTTTAATTTAACTTTTTTATACAACTCGGATGGTGGCTTACTAGTAAGATGGATGATATTTAAAACAGAAGTCGCGGGTTCGAGCCTAGGCAAAGCACTTTTTCACCAAAAAAAAACTATTTCCTAAACGAGCCTGAATAGGCTCGAGCCTAGATCGGGCTCAATAAGAGGCTCGGGCTCGATAAAAGGCTCGGCTCATGACTTATCGAGCCCGAGCTGGCTCGATAAGGGCTCGAGCCCACCGAGCTTGAGCCCGAGCCAGCTCGGCTGGGCTCGATCGAGCCTGAGCTTGAGCTCGAGCCCACTTGGGCTTATCGAGCCCGAGCCTAGCCCTGGCTCGGCTCGTTAGGCTCGATAGCCAGTCCTACATACATATACACATACATACATTATTTGTATTACAAGTGGTATATCACATTATTTGTATTACATACATACATACATTATTTATATCACATACATATTTGTATTATTGGTTTACAAGTGGTATATCACATTCTTACAATTAATAACTATTTTCACAAAAAAATCATAATTTCTTACGAAATGATTGTATCTTTATTTGTATTACTGATGTCTTTTCTATCCTTACTAATGATTATTTCGTATGAATTTATTGTTTTCTTCTTGTGAAAATGGTTACTAATAATAAGAATATGATATAATACTTGTTAATCAATAAGCATTGGACTTAAATTGATAGAAAATATTACTAAAAAAATGAGTGTGCTCGTTACAACTCTAACGGTCTCAGGGCCCATTGGATAAGTCTCCTATATATATGATAAAGGGTCAGAGTTGGAGCCATTTGTATGTGTTTGAAGATTAAAGTTATATATATATATGTGTGTGTGTGTGTGTGTGTGTGTGTGTGTGTGTGTGTGTGTGTGTGTGATAAAGGATCAGAGGTAGAGCCATTTGTATGTGTTTGAAGATTAAAGTTATATATATATAGGGTGCACTTGAATTGAGGTGGCACCTTTCCTTGATTAAGGAAAGGTTTCATCTTAGGCCGTGGGATGAAGATTGTACGAAGGAGATTGAAACCACTATGTGGTTTTCGTGACAACTAACATTCCTAAAATGAGGGATGGTTAAATTAATGCTAAATAAAATATTACACGTCACTAATCATTCTATATTTAGCAAATAAGCATGGTTAAGAACACAGCATTTCGGCAAAATCTCGGTTGATTAAAAGCAACTTATTTTGAGATAATCTGTTATGATATTACAAAATATTGTGCTATTTTACATCTTTATGTCATATTTTACAACATATAATCTACCGCTTATACGGAAAAAATGCTAAAAGACGTTGACATATTTTACACATATTAAGTAAAAAAATTACATTCGGCTGCGTAATAAAATACGAAATTGAAAAAGACATTGCAAACTCTCGTATACGCATATACATAATTAGAAATTTAGACATAAGGAAATGTAACATTGAATTACGTTATATATCTATAATTTACACGATACAAACGACAACTACAATTTTATAAAATATTTTACAATGTCATTATGATAACTGTAGAATATTTTTTACAAACTTTTAAACAAGCTTACCAACACTTTTCATATTTTATGTATAAATTGTATATTTTACAAAAGGCTACACTATTATGTTAATGTATATCTCAATTAATATATGAACGTAACGTATAGGAATGTATATTTATTTTCTCAGAATCTTGATCACCTATACTTACAATTGTATGTTAATATATTACAAATGTAAAATTTATTTTACAAGATTTGAGTGTATTTTACTGAGTTCTCTTACATTTTGCATTAAGTAATTGCCAATGTTGCATCTATTTTACATTATCAGTCTATATTTTACAAAAGCATGTTATATTTTACATCTTCATCTTCTATTCTACAATTTGAGTTTTCGCTTGGTTTTATGTTCCCGACTCTACAAATAAAATGGGAAGATATACATGGTACATGCTGACAATGATGCTCTCATGGTGAAATTTGAATTATATAACATATTAAAAATTTTATCTTTGAAATTTTTGATGCTTTCAATAGAGAACATAAGCATTGATAACTAAACAATGTATGAAATCCTGAATTACGGATTTGAAAAATTAAATTAGTGATTTTATATACAACAGGAAAATTTCGCTTTAGAATGAGATTGCAGATGATATGAATAATTTTTTGCGAGAAACACATGTCTGATTCAAAGAATCAAACGCTAAACGCAAAAATGAATCTTTTACATTAAAATTGTGCATAAAGATTGATGAAAACATATACTGGAATTTTAAACAAAGGAAAAAAAGATGAAGAACAAACATATTGAGTAGATGAAGATAAAATACTGACCTGTTTAGACTTGGAGAAGATAAAGCAGAAATGATTCTCAAAAGCAAAAGCTAGCTACCAATGGTTGAAGAGCAAAGGAAAAAGGGGAAATGAAGTTTTCGATAATTAATTAATTACCAAATTAATGATTACTCATTGATTAAGTTAAATCAATTTGTAATTTAAAAATTCAAATTCTTTCTATTTTTAGTCAAACCCGAAAACGAGCTCCCTTTTAATTTCAAAAAATACAAAATTGCCAATAATTCAAATAAAGAGTTATGTGAGTAAATTGAATCGAATTTAAGGAAATTAACATATGAAGTATATTCATAAAATAAAGTTACAAGAAAACCTAATTTGAAATTAATCAAAAAGAACTTACCGCATAAGGGCGACGACGGCAAGGCGGGCGATCTTCTAGCTATTCGATCCAGGAGAGAGCTTCCACTCGAGAAATCACTATCTTAGGAGAAAAGAGGGACATCAGGCGACGATGGAGGAGATGCAATCCAACCTGGTTGAACCAACGAGGGAACGGGATGAAGACTCAGATCAATACAGTGGGGGTGCGAAGATGGAACTCCAGATCCATCGGCCGAAGCAGCAAATCAAAAGTAAGTATATTTTCATTTTTATACGACTATTTTAACAATTTTAGACAAATTTTATCTCTGGTAACTGGTATGAACAGAAGGACAACAACTGCAATTTATCAAAACAAAGGAATTCGATGTTGATAAGGATGCTCTGAAGCTTAATGATGATTTTGGAAGTATGAGTACTTATTTTTACTTAGATATAAATTGGGTTTTTTATTTGTAAGAACAAAATCACTGATTATTTCAAACACAATATATTTTTTCTCTTCTTTAGGCAAAGGTTATGTACAACACAAGTGCTACATTGAACATTTTGTTCAGTTCATTGATAACCATAGACCCACGCCCAAACAACAAGCACTACTGTCAAAGACAACTTTTGGGAGAATAATTAACATTAGCCATGTTGACATACAAAGAAAAAATCTTCAATGGTTGGTTGAGCAATACCAAGGAGGCAGAAATTTCAGATTTGGGAACAAGGTAGTGAGTTTCAGTGATGAAGAAGTTGGGGCAATTTTGGGCCTGCCAAGCTCCGGATTTTCAATAACAGTGAGAGGAAGACACCTTCAATGGAAATCTTTTATATCTCACAAAATGTTTGCAGAAGGAATGATTTTCAATAGAAGGAAGTTGAATAACATACTCGAGGACTACTACAATAGAGATGATGACAACTCTGTCTCTATTTATGTTACATGCTTGATACTTTTGATGTTTGCGACATTCCTTTTCTCAGAGAGTTCATATTCTTTTCCGAAAGATTTGTTACACTACGTAGAATCACTTGAAGATACAAGATACTTTAACTGGTTTGGGGCTGTAGCAAGGATGATACTATTCAACATGGATGATGTTGTGAGTAGAGTTCAGAAGAGAAGAGCAGGTTCATCAAGGGTAACTCTTGGTTACCTTACAGGATGTGTTGCCTGCTTATATGTGAGTATTTTGAAAATATATTTTATTAAATGATAAAAAAATATTAATAACACCAATGTATCAGGTATGGATGATGGAGTACTGCTGCAAGGAGCTTGTGCTCAGTAGAGATCTTAGGCCACGAATAAGGAAGTGGGCTGGACCAATCAAAGGAGTTTCAAGAGCATTGGTTTCAATAAGTTGTGATCAAGTAAGCCTTTTTGAGATGATTAATAAAATACTGAATGACTCGTAATTTGATTTTTTTTCCAATAATAAATTATCTTGTTTATATAGATATTGCCTGCTTTACAACTTCAAAAAAATGAAATTGTAAAGATAGGAGCAGACGAGTATGTCTTTCCTTTTGAGAAGTTTACAATGGATGGTTTTGCGGTTAGAAGACCAGAAATTTTGATCGTACAGCCAATCCCAGTACCAGATGATGCTTTAAAAAGGAAAGGAAAGCAACAGCTGGAAGAAATGACTATCCAAAAAAAGATGATTGGGTTTCCAGTGCAGACATTGTAAAAAAAAAGAAACAAAAAACATGTATGTGTGATGCATTTTCGATTGAGATAGAGGAGCTGAAAGAGAAGATCAAAGAAATAAGTGAAACATATAGGATAAAAGTTGAAGAACATATCAGAATAAATTCAGAATTGAAGAAGGAGAATATTAGGTTGACAACTATGATTACGGAGCTGAATGAAAAAATAAAAATGGTTCCTGATCATGATATGAATGATCTTGGTCATAAAACATTAGATTCAGAAGAAACTTTGGAGAATATATCTGGAAATAAAGATGAAGGTGACATTGATGACAATGACCAAGGGATGGATGCAACAACACGAAATGTATCTGATGTCAATGCAGGAGATTTGGAACCTAGTGACTCAGTTATCGGAGAAAGACTTCAGAATTTGATTTCTGAAATCTGTGATGAATATCCACTGTATCAATCTCAAGATACAACAAAAAAAGATTCACCTCTCAAGAGTGACATGCCTTCTTTCGATCTGAACATTGGTGACCATTCAAAATCACAAAATGAGAACACACAGCCTATTACAAAAAGAAAAAAGAGGGAAAAAGTCACTGTGCAACAGAGCTCAATAATAAAAAGATTGAAACAAAGAAGAGAGGCAAAAAAATTTGTACAAGAAGCAGAGAAGCAAGGGAAAGAGGAAATTGGAAGACAAGAGAGTGACACATGCAGTGAGGTAAGCCACTGAAAAATAAAACAAATCCTTTTATGTCATTGAATACACAACTATGTATATTATAATTATGATATCAACTGTTTCTAACCTTGTCTATAATTGATTGAATAATAATCAGTATCTCTGCGATCTAGTAACCGATTTCATTGGTTACGAAAAAGTGTCCGAACAGACAAAGAACACGATCCAAGAATTTCTTCGCGATCCTGCCGACAAGTAAGTAATTTACCACAGATTTCATCTTTTATATGTAGAAATCATTAACTTTAGATATATAATCTTAATTAAATAAAATTCATCAGATTAAACGCCACATACTTCACTCCGGGAAATCGGAGTTGTAAAGGAAGGGATATTCATAACTTCTTGTACCAAAGAATGATTGAGGATACGGTACGTATGTTTATAATATCTACCATTTTATATTTGTTTATGACCAAATTGTTTTTGATATTGTCGATAATCGACATGTTTATGGATGTGCTGCACCATAAATACTGCACAACTAATGATCTTGTCCCATTTGTATTCACACCCATATTTCAAATGGTGAGATTATGATTACTGATGTAATTAATCTCAAATATCTTTAATCATCATAATTTAGTATTATTACTTGTATTTTTGCAGCAATATTTTGTGAACCTGTTGGTCAATGCTACGGAAAGTGAATTTGATAAGCTTGAAGAGCTATACAAAGAGGGATTATTCATGCCAGAGTTGGATAAAATCTTCACTGTTATCCACACAAGAAACCATTGGCACCTTCTTGTTACCGATTTTAAAGCAAGAAAGTTCCTTTCATACAATTCTATGAAAGGAACAAAATTCCATAAGAAGGATGTATTGAAATGGGTATGAGATAATTAAAGTTTACATTTTATTAAACTTCTTGATTGACTGTTAATAACATTCTTTTTTAATTAAATGTCAGCATGGATGGATTTCTGAGTACTTCATGGACAGCATACCAGATGACTGCCTTGCAGGTTGGGAGATCATTTACGTGCAAGATTGCCCGCAGCAACCTTCACAGAGTCTGGATTGTGGGATTTACGTGATGAAGATGATGGAGTACTTATGTGAAGGAAGGGCGTTGGACTTCACCTACGATGATATCGACAGATTCAGATCTGAAATAGCTTCATTGTTGTTGACGTGTGGTCACATAGAGAACTCGGCGACACAATGATAAAGCTAAATGACATATTAAATACATATCTTAGGGTTTTTTATTTTAAGTCAGAACTATGTACTCTTTAATTGTCTTAAATTGTGTAGGTTTCCATATTTTCTTCTTTATAACTTCTTTAGAACCAAACATTTCATTTAAATCTGAGGAGTAACCTATGTTTGCATTGACTATATGTTACATGTTGTATTTTTTTTCCAAAACCTGGTTTTTGCAGCCAAGGTAGCTGCCTTTTATTTCATCAACCATGATAGAACAAGCGGAGCCCTTCATGGGGGATTACAGATAAGAGTCATCTAGAACAGGAGATGATACAAAAAAGTAACTACAATACAATCTGTTGTTAAGTCAGAATCTGGTCTTTACAGACCCAGCACAGAGTACATTTGCTTAGCCATCTTCTTCCCAGTAATTGGGTCTTCTTCCTGCTTGTATTTGTCTCCTTCATAATGACTTTCACGTATCCAATGGATACGTGCACTTCCTTAGTTCATCGCCAAGGAGTCATCCAGGCTTTAAGTAACCAATAATATCAGCTTCTTCTGTCCTTTTTCTTTTAGTGCCTCTTTCCAGTGCCCTCTTCCTTTTTTGCCAATCAGTAATTCAGTTATGAATTGGATATCCCATCCAATTAACATGTATGACCCAAATTAGAGTATATTTCCTATTGATCACTCTTACATCAGCATCCAGGAAATTTTTTTGTAGGGATAATAAGGCATTAAACACTTCCATCAGAATCAATTTTGCATCTTCCAGCTTCCATTGTAACAGATCCCTCTCAGAGTTATTGTGGAAAAAAGATTCAATATTTTTCTGGCTTGGAATATCTTTGAAAGAGAAATAGTAGTTCTAATAAATTTTTGATTTATATAAATCAGGTGAACCCTTTTCTTCGGTAATCGGAGCATAAATTGACTCCCTTAGTAGCGAGCACTTTAATAAGTCAACAAAATCTGGCGTTGAACAGTGCTGAATATAGTCATTACTGCATCTGGAGTCAAAATCAACCAAAAGTTTCCAATAGAACTGGTAGATAGAAATAGCAGTCATGAGACCAACACCCGCATGGTATAGTTCATACCAGTATTCCATTAAGTCCAAGTAAGCATTCCCAACATTAATGTATAATTCCCAATCTGAATTGACTCGGTTGATTAATAGAGAAATAGTTCTGTTCATCAGCTTAAAGAACTGAACTTTAATAGGCGGAATAATTTCATCTATGTCGAAATTGTACTTCCAGAAGTCAAGCCTTGCTTCCATCATTAAGATTACACTTTTTCCCAGAATCAAATGAGCATTCAAAAAATTTCTTTGACTAATAAGACTCATTCTGTATTTGACTGCCAATAATTTGAAGGGATAGACATTATCAAAGAATCTGGACTCTGCTATCCCAAGCCTTTTATATAAGAACATGAACTCATTCTCCTCATTCTCCAACTCATTCATAAGCACATCAAGCAACGAATCTGAAGACTCGAGAAGGAAAAGTAAAGCTTCAGATTTAAGAACCTGGTGTTGAAATACTGCTCCTTCCAGTTGCCGCCCGAACACAATGGAAGTCGCCATTCCTTTGATATGTAGGTTGACAACAAGAGCATATCTCGCTTTATATATATTAAAGAAATGCCAAACGTTACTTTTTGTCTCGAGAAAGGGCCAAAAAATTACTATCTCCTGCCGAAATCCTGCTCCAATATCCGAAGTACTATTGTCATCATTATTTCCACTTTCCCATAACCATTCAACAGTCAGTATAACCGACGTCTGAAATTTGAAAGGACGTGTCACTTTTCGTAAAATATGATAACGCTTTGTAAAATAATAACGTGGTATGTAAAATATTGAATATATTTGTAAAACATATGAGATACATTGCAACGCTCGATATATAAAAGACTTCCTTGTAAGATTAGAGTTTTCCAATGATAGAAAAACTTCTTCTACTTTAAAGATTAACATCACACTGACGGGTGCACGATGATTGCTAATTGTTTGTTATTCTTCATATCATCTACATATTTCTAAAATCATTAAAATTTACGTAAAGTATTTCAATTGGTCATTTGTATGGAAACAATTATGTTAACAATTGGACACTTTCAGCCAATAATCTAGTCGTAAAATAATGAAACTTTCAGAAAGTTGCACAGTGATTGAAATGAGGCGCCACCTCAATTCAAGTTTTTCCTATATATATATATATATATATATAGGAAAAACTTGAATTGAGGTGGCGCCTCATTTCAATCACTGTGCGACAGATAAACTTACCCGTGCGATTACCATCGACGGTTATAGTAAAAACCACCTTTGGAGAGTCGATACCACTACGACTCTATTAATGATGTTCTATTTATAGAAAATTATCATATTCTATTAATGATGACAGATATGGTGGAAATCAATTGAATTCCTATTTTCTAGCGGATTGGTTATGTTCGAATGGAATTCTCTTTATTCCTAAAATATGTTTTTTTCATTAACGTTTCGTTGAAGTAGTATTCAGAATTTCTATTGAAAATCATTCCTTCTGCAAACATTTTGTGAGATATAAAAGATTTCCATTGAAGGTGTCTTCCTCTCACTGTTATTGAAAATCCGGAGCTTGGCAGGCCCAAAATTGCCCCAACTTCTTCATCACTGAAACTCACTACCTTGTTCCCAAATCTGAAATTTCTGCCTCCTTGGTATTGCTCAACCAACCATTGAAGATTTTTTCTTTGTATGTCAACATGGCTAATGTTAATTATTCTCCCAAAAGCTGTCTTTGACAGTAGTGCTTGTTGTTTGGGCGTGGGTCTATGGTTATCAATGAACTGAACAAAATGTTCAATGTAGCACCTGTGTTGTACATAACCTTTGCCTAAAGAAGAGAAAAAATATATTGTGTTTGAAATAATCAGTGATTTTGTTCTTACAAGTAAAAAACCCAATTTATATCTAAGTAAAAATAAGTACTCATACTTATCAACATCGAATTCCTTTTTTTGATAAATTGCAGTTGTTGTCCTTCTGTTCATACCAGTTACCAGAGATAAAATTTGTCTAAAATTGTTAAAATAGTCGTATAAAAATGAAAATATACTTACTTTTGATTTGCTGCTTCGGCCGATGGATCTGGAGTTCCATCTTCGCACCCCCCATTGTATTGATCTGAGTCTTCATCCCGTTCCCTCGTTGGTTCAACCAGGTTGGATTGCATCTCCTCCATCGTCGCCTGATGTCCCTCTTTTCTCCTAAGATAGTGATTTCTCGAGTGGAAGCTCTCTCCTGGATCGAATAGCTAGAAGATCGCCCGCCTTGCCGTCGTCGCCCTTATGCGGTAAGTTCTTTTTGATTAATTTCAAATTAGGTTTTCTTGTAACTTTATTTTATGAATATACTTCATATGTTAATTTCCTTAAATTCGATTCAATTTACTTACATAACTCTTTATTTGAATTATTGGCAATTTTGTATTTTTTTGAAATTAAAAGGGAGCTCGTTTTCGGGTTTGACTAAAAATAGAAAGAATTTGAATTTTTAAATTACAAATTGATTTAACTTAATCAATGAGCAATCATTAATTTGGTAATTAATTAATTATTGAAAACTTCATTTCCCCTTTTTACTTTGCTCTTCAACCATTGGTAGCTAGCTTTTGCTTTTGAGAATCATTTCTGCTTTATCTTCTCCAAGTCTAAACAGGTCAGTATTTTATCTTCATCTACTCAATATGTTTGTTCTTCATCTTTTTTTCCTTTGTTTAAAATTCCAGTATATGTTTTCATCAATCTTTATGCACAATTTTAATGTAAAAGATTCATTTTTGCGTTATGCGTTTGATTCTTTGAATCAGACATGTGTTTCTCGCAAAAAATTATTCATATCATCTGCAATCTCATTCTAAAGCGAAATTTTCCTGTTGTATATAAAATCACTAATTTAATTTTTCAAATCCGTAATTCAGGATTTCATACATTGTTTAGTTATCAATGCTTATGTTCTCTATTGAAAGCATCAAAAATTTCAAAGATAAAATTTTTTAATATGTTATATAATTCAAATTTCACCATGAGAGCATCATTGTCAGCATGTACCATGTATATCTTCCCATTTTATTTGTAGAGTCGGGAACATAAAACCAAGCGAAAACTCAAATTGTAGAATAGAAGATGAAGATGTAAAATATACATGCTTTTGTAAAATATAGACTGATAATGTAAAATAGATGCAACATTGGCAATTACTTAATGCAAAATGTAAGAGAACTCAGTAAAATACACTCAAATCTTGTAAAATAAATTTTACATTTGTAATATATTAACATACAATTGTAAGTATAGGTGATCAAGATTCTGAGAAAATAAATATACATTCCTATACGTTACGTTCATATATTAATTGAGATATACATTAACATAATAGTGTAGCCTTTTGTAAAATATACAATTTATACGTAAAATATGAAAAAGTGTTGGTAAGCTTGTTTAAAAGTTTGTAAAAAATATTCTACAGTTATCATAATGACATTGTAAAATATTTTATAAAATTGTAGTTGTCGTTTGTATCGTGTAAATTATAGATATATAACGTAATTCAATGTTACATTTCCTTATGTCTAAATTTCTAATTATGTATATGCGTATACGAGAGTTTTGCAATGTCTTTTTCAATTTCGTATTTTATTACGCAGCCGAATGTAATTTTTTTTACTTAATATGTGTAAAATATGTCAACGTCTTTTAGCATTTTTTCCGTATAAGCGGTAGATTATATGTTGTAAAATATGACATAAAGATGTAAAATAGCACAATATTTTGTAATATCATAACAGATTATCTCAAAATAAGTTGCTTTTAATCAACCGAGATTTTGCCGAAATGCTGTGTTCTTAACCATGCTTATTTGCTAAATATAGAATGATTAGTGACGTGTAATATTTTATTTAGCATTAATTTAACCATCCCTCATTTTAGGAATGTTAGTTGTCATGAAAACCACATAGTGGTTTCAATCTCCTTCGTACAATCTTCATCCCACGGCCTAAGATGAAACCTTTCCTTAATCAAGGAAAGGTGCCACCTCAATTCAAGTGCACCCTATATATATATATATATATATATATATATATATATATATATATATATATATATATATGATAAAGGATAAGAGGTAGAGCCATGTGTATGTGTTTGAAGATTAAAGTTAGTATAAAGGATATCTAAACAAAATAAATATATTAAATTTATTTATTTCATACCGATTATATCAAAATGCAGTTGCGGATTTTAGATATAAATATATGCAAACATCAATGAGTAATATTTATATGCATCTATTTAAAATGGATATATACGCATATGTCAAAAAAATATATATTGGACATGGTAACGGATCTTTTACAAACGTAAGCATATCCGTTTGTATATTAAAGTTGGTATAGGGATATTCTAGATGAGGCAAATATATGAAATATATTTATTCTATAAAAATATATATTAAACATGTCTATAAATAAGTCGTACCAGTAGTAACAACGTCAGCTCTGTATATGTATACTTTTTGAAATTGTTATAGATTTTAATATATATATATATATATTATAATATAATATAAATAGAAGCGGATCACATACAAAAATATCCATACCTATTTTCCACATTGAAGTTGGTAAAAAAAGATATCTAGTTGCAATAAAAATACTCAATATACTTGTATTATAACAGGTATATTGAACATGGTTAAAAATTTGAAACTGTGTTAAATTATTGAATTTAATATATTCATATGTATATTCGTATTTATGGATACCAAAGATATCATTATCTGTATCTATTTTAAAAAGGATATGTATACAATAACATATTGGATATCGATATATCCAAATTCATACGCATAAAGAATTCCAAGTTCTAAAGATTTTTCCTTTTAATTTTTATTATAAGCACAAAAAATCTCTACTTTAATCCAACTATTGATTCCTTATTTCAAATATATGGAATATATGAAAACAATAAGTTTATGATAACAATCGATCTTGCACTTAGCAAAATATATCAAAAGAAATGTTAACTTTTTTCGTTCTTTTCTTCTATCAAACATAGGTATGTGTCTCATATTAAAAATATCATTCCCAATGTGAAACAAACAATGGAATGAAAAAACTTACTTTCTTCCATTCCATTATTAATTTCATTCTTGTCATGATTCCTTTCCAATCAAAAAAAATGAGCCTTTGTTAGACATGGCTAGTAGGTCTGACAATCCACATGGCTAACCCCATCATGAGTCGGGATTGAACTAAGAAATTTGAGGAATGGATTGGAGGTAGTCGGGCTCGGGATTGGACTAAGAAATTTGAGAAATGGATTGGAGGTAGTCGGGCTCGGCTCACTCTTTGCCTCCCTCGTCAAATGGACATATTGTGGACATGTACCAAAAAGCCTGGCTCGATTCGACAAATTTCTTACTAAAATAGATTTTACATATATTTAATGTAATTTATTTCAATTTTTTCACATTATTAATGTCACATGATATTTGAATTAACTCTTTCAAGTAACACATATAATAATAACTTAGTATTTGAAGGGTTTAATGGCGCTACTCCTAGGGGATAACCAACTTAGCTACCCCACCTTATTTTTTTATTTCTTAAGGTATTTTTCCAAAACAAAATGTATGCGGGGATTTAATTCACTGTTTGACGCCATTTTCTCATTCAAATTTCATGAAAATAGACATTCCTAACCTATCTAACAAGGGTCAATTTCAACAATTCTGAAAACGTTAAAATTCGACATGCTTGATGGATGGAACAATGAATGAGAACGTGGTGCCATACAATGATCTTTATCCCCTCAAATGTTTTCAGAAAATACTTTAAGAAATAAAGAAATAAGGGTGCATGTAGCCAAGTTACTCCCTCAGGGTGCAACCTCATTAAACCCTCATTAAACCATGTTTCCATAGTTTATATAATTCTAAAAAATTATTTATCTTTATAAACAATATAAAAAATGAAATAAATAAATTATTGTAGACCATGGGCCGGCCCGACCCGAACCTTGGCAAAGCTGGACTGCAAAGTATAACCCATGGGTCAACCTCGCTCAAGTCATTGACAAGAATTTTTGGAACCTCAGCATGTTCGGCTCATATAAATCCTGAATGGCACATCATATCATCCTTTCAGGATTTCCAGTATCAATCTAATATCACCTGATCGTTTGAGGATCTGTTTTGGTTCATGTACACAGAAGTATTTATTTGGACTGATTTCATTCACATGCAAGGGTTATTTTTTAATTGTATATATTTTGCTTAGTGTGATAATTTTCCGTTGGAATACGAGTCTTTCAATACTTGGGAGTTGTAAATATGCTTATCCACCAAATAATTTATGTGTCATGTCCTCTGTAAAACCCTGAAAAATCGTTTCAAGAAAATAATTACCTCACTAAAATAATCCCATATAGATATGCAAACGGTCGGATACGGATATAGGTATTACCGTATTCTTATCCGTTTTTTAATACGGATATTGATGGATATTAAAACTATCTTATCATATCCTTAAAAAACGAATACATACGTAAAACGGATACTGATCGCACACGAGTAATGGTAGAAATACTCTATAGAATCAACTTAAATATATAAAAATTGGATGGAAAACACATGATATTAATTTACTAAATGTGTTTGTATCATAAAATTATATAGATATGGTAAAAAGATATAGAGAATTATGTTATATAGGGTTAAAAATAAGAGATTAATGGGGTTGCCCCCTTGAGACAGCCAACATGGCTGCCCCCGCGCTATTTTCAACGTTTTTTTTTATTTTTTTCAAAAAATATTGCCATGTCTATTTATCTCTATATCCCTCCTATATGTCATTCGAATTTCGTCAGAAACAGAGACTCCTACGACCTCCACCCAGACAGTCATTTTTTAACGGTAACAGGATTTGTTAAATCAACACCATCTCAATGGAGGCTGTAGGAGTCTCTGTTTCTAACGAAATTCGAATGGCATATAGAAGGGATATAGGGATGAATATACATGATTTTATTTTTCAAAAAAAAATAAAAAAATGCCGAAATAGGAGGGCGGGGCAGCCCCATTTAATCCTAAAAGTAAATCTATAACTATATTTATATAAGAATACGGAATGTTTGCGGATATTAAAATGACGTATCCATTTTAAAACGGATGCGGATACGAATGTCAAAATATGTATAAAACAGATACGATGACGGATCGGATACGGATATATCCGTAACCCTTTACATCCCTAATCCCATGACTTTCGTCTTATATCCAATATGAAGTATGTTTGCAAGTATCTAGCCGACATGAACCTGTCACAATCAATGCAAAGATATCACCATTTAAGTGAGAAAAGGATCAACCTAAAATTCAATGGAGGAAAATTGGACATAATCCACCAAAGGATATACTCAATTCGAATTATGCACTATAAAAAGGTTATTTGGGTAAAAAAAGGTTATTTAGGTCATTATAAAAAGCCTTAGGCTCCAGGGAGATGGAACAAGAGCAGACAAAGAGGAAACTAACAACAAAAATTAGATAACAACAAAAAAGTATATCCTTGTTCAACCCAGATGTCATGCGCATAAAACAGCGCGCATAATATGAATCTGATCCAATGTTGGTGCCAAAATTTCTCATAATTTCAAACTACATGAAAAAGCTGCACAGTTCAATATGACATACATAAACATGTCAACAATATGCCAGTTAACAACCAGCAGCAAAACCTATTCAATGGAAAAGATCAAAAAATAGAAACCGATGCCCTGATAATCAGATCACCAATGGCCACAATATCCGCCTATAGCTGTTAGATGACGGACAATCTCCCAGCGAGAAGTGCACGCGCGGTGCTAGTAGGTTGGAACTGAAGAATCGACCTGGAGAGCATATGCGTGGATCCCTCCAGCAATGTTGAATACACTCTTGAATCCCTGTCAAATTGCACATCCCATCAGTGCCACAACATAAGAATACCATATCACAAATCAATTCTATCATCATCGCCTTATTAATATCAATTCCTTTTATAATGGAACTGCCTCACTCCAAAAGAAGGTGGTGGAGCCTGAGAATCTTAGCACTCCATCCCTACTATTTTTCGCGGTTCCGGTCCAAAGTAAGATGTTGTCCAGGCTTTCTGGGAATTTACTTTCTTTAAAAAAAATCAATGGACCACTAATAAAGAAAAATATGAATTAAACGATCACAGTTAACTTCTTGTATTTATGATTTCAAATTAAAGCAGCAGGGTGCCGAGGCTGTTTTGTTTCTGAACCCTCGAATCGGAGGATGTCCATAATTTTGATTATACTGCAGCCAACATAACTATCACTCAGATTATTTTAAAGAACAAAATACCGACAATCAATCGTCGTATTTTACAAATGCTGGCAATCGAGAAGTTTCCATGGGAAGGCCATTTACTCGTTGTCTCCATCTATTAATAATTGTTTCAAGTTGATGCTCTCACATTATATAAGAGCCATGGTATTAACTTCTATCAAACAGGATGCTTCTCTATCCAGAAAGATGGTGTGGGGAGGGGTATTCTGGGAAGACAGCCCCACATCCGGTGATAAGTACGGTGGCAAATAAATATAACCAAGCCAATCATGGGCCAGCATTGCATGTTCTTTGAATATGATGCAAATCGATTTGCACGACGATAAAATAAATTTTGATCGGTGGAAATTATTTGGTAGAAGAAGAATTGGAAGGGTTGAGAGGAGAAGCATGCCGGTTGCGTGAGATTCGAGGAGGGAGAAACCGCGTAGATCGTGTGGGAGAAAGAGAAAGGAGAGGAGAGAGAGAGATAAATCTCAAATTTTATAACTGAACTGTTTAAAACAATAGCCCATCATCCCTTTATATAGGAGGAATGAGGTACAAAAATATAAACTAAAATTCAAATTCAAAACAACCTTATCCTAATTTGACTCTAACCGACTAACCGACTAATTTGAAATTCAAATCTTTAACTAATTAATTGATATCACAGGCGAAAAATACGACGACTCAAATAAACGTAAATAAAATTAACGGATAAAAATAGATAAAAATGCGGCCCTATTTCTCCAGTTCACGCCTGCATCAACTCTCCTCCGCTTGAAAAAATCGTCTCCCGACGATTGCTGGATCTGCAGGCTTGGAGGTTGATAAATTCGAATCCGCGTTCTCGATCATCCCATGAAAGAACTAGTGTGGAGCAAATGGCGGGATCCATTCGTGCGTGACGTGATTGTTGGCGATGTTGGCGTCGTGACGGAAGAGCAGGTGCGGCGCACATGCGGGCGTCCATCCGGATTTCATCCCGTTGACATGGTGCTCGAAGAACTGATGGAGCATCTTCATGACGATAAACTCAGCCTTTGGAGAGTCCATAGCAAAGCAATAGCACAAGGAGAGTAGAGGAGGAGATGTGTCCAAGGAATTAAGCCATGGAGCCTTTAAATAAGTGAACCCATGATCCAAGTCCTATTGGGATAAGGAGTCTTTCCAATTTCTCTTTTTCCAGCCCTTCTTTTAAAGTATTTCTGCCTCCAAGGGTTAGCATGCAAATTTCGTAACCCTTCAACCATATCTTTCCGGTAAACATTTTTATGAGGGGTGTTCCGGCAAATTTTCCCATTCATATCCCCAATTTCCCAGGGACTCGGTTGTGACTGCATTCCTGATTGGTATTAGGGTTTTCTTCTTCCAACTAATCGACGACGACAATAGGGACGGGTGAGGCGGCGTCCGTGTGCTCGTATCCAGGCGTTCCGTGCGATTGACGGCTGCTCGTAAGGGTGGCGAGATGGACAGCGGGCAGTTGGGGCGTTCGGCGACAGTAGGGGTGGTGGCGGAAGCGGCTGGGTTACCGCAGGGGAGGTGGGAGTAGGATCGGGGAAGGGGGGGAAGGCGGGTGGAAACAGGGAAGCCGGGCGGGAAAAGTGATATGTGGCACGAGATGGCGAGGGAAGAAGGGAGGTATGCTGGGAGAGGCGGCGAGGTGGGGAATGCGTGGGGAGATTTGGTTTCGGTGGGGAAGGGATGCGGAGGGGGACACGGGGGTTGGGGTTTGCATCGCACGAGGTTCAGGGGCGGCGGAAGGGGGCGTTGTGGCTGGGTATACGTTGCGAGAGTGGCGATGAGAGGTGGCAGCGGTAGTGGTGGGGCAGGGGGGATCGTTTGAGGTGCTGGGATCGTGGGCCGGGCAGTAGGGTTTGCGGGAGGTGTTGTTGTGATCGGGGATGGTGCAAGAGGTGCGAAGGCGATGGAGGGGGTCCATGAGAGGACCGTGGATGGGGCATAGATCGATTCCGGCGATTTTTGCCGAATCTGAAAATACTTGGGCAGCAAGGGAATCGGCTTTTTTTCTTTCGGAACGAGTTGGACAACGAATAAATCATTGGCACGGCCTCTTTTTCCTCTGAAATGGACTGGACAGTGGGCATTCCGTCGTCTACGCTCTCTTTTCTTGTTTTTCTTCATCAAAAATCGGCTTCGATGGTTGGAGACTTTGATTTGGCGACGTTTTCCTCTAGTTGGCGCGTTATTGCTTCAATATTCCGTGGCTCTCGCATCTGGGGCGCCAAACATCCATATTGGCACAAATTTGGAGCATATTCGATAATGGTTCTCTAACCTCGACACGCCATGCACGGTTGTTGGAGCGAGATCCTTTAGATTTTTGTTCGCGTGAACGTCTGGACGGATCGCCAGATCGTGAGGACGATCTGTAAGCCATGCTCTGATACCAATTGATGCAAATCAGATTTGCACGACGATAAAAATAAATTTTGATCGGTGGAAATATTTAGTAGAAGAAGGAATTGGAAGGGTTGAGAGGAGAAGCACGCCGGTTGCGTGAGATTCGAGGAGGGAGAAACGCATAGATCGCGTGGGAGAAAGAGAAAGGTGAGGAGAGAAGAGAGATAAATCTCAAATTTTATAACAACTGAACTGTTAAAAACAAATAGCCCATCATCCCTTTATATAGGAGGAATGGGGTTACAAAAATAGAAACTAAAATTCAAAACAAACTTATCCTAATTTGACTCTAACCGACTAATTTGAAATTCCAAATCTTTAACTAATTAATTGATATCACAGGCGATCTCATTTATTTAATTAAAAATACGACGACTCAAATAAACATAAATAAAATTAACGAATAAAAATAGATAAAAATGCTGCCCTATTTCTCCAGTTGCTGCATCAGAATAAAAGCAAGGTGATTGCCAATTGCAGGTTATCTTTTTTCCTCCATTTTTTAAGCTGTGACAATTTACCTCATTGCAAATCAAATAGGTGGGGATCGTCCTATCACACAACCATCACTCAATTGGGAATTATAAGCAAAAACAGCCTTCCTATTCACAACAAATCACAGCAAGGAAGTTGAAGACTTACTTGTGTCTGTAACCATCTGGCAACTTGCAATGATCGCACGCCATGGTGACACTGGATTACAGTAAATATTAGCATCAACCCAGTTAGGGAGCATGCAGAAGCATCAACAATTTATGACAAGAAGAAAACTGAAGCATTTCCATGGAAAGGAAAAAAAATCTTGGACTACAGAAAATAGTATTTGCAGAAATTTGCTAGCAGATGTAAAATCAAAGAAATGCATGCTTGTCGCAAAAGGTCAGATTTGAATAAAATGAACTGATGTTCTTTAGTTTTGCATTCCTTAAGCCAAAAGACGAACATTAGAGTTTTTTAGTAGATTATAGAATGTCCAAAAAAACGTGGGAACTATATAGACTGTAAGAAGTAATAAGGCAAAATTGCAAAAAACAACCGTACTAATATGTCATAATACTCTGTAAGGTTTTGACCGATAATGTTCGATTAGCAATAATGTGTCATGTTTCCTTTCGAACAAAATTGCATCATGTTTCCATTGTGCATCAGCACATTCGTTTGGCATGTAGAGAGATAAGATATGGATTGGATTTCAGAAGGGTAAATATGAAAAATGGAAAGCTCTTTTCACACCTAATTAAAAGAAATTGCATGAGGCTAAAATAATTGATTGAAAATTAACCAGAAACTGAGTGATAACCTCCCAGGATTTTCTTAGTCGGTTTGGGAGGCCTTCCATTGGGGTGGATCATTGGATGTGAAGGGATTCCCTTTTTCGGTTAGAAAGGCTTATGGTGCTATTTGTCGTCCACCTCCGTCTTGCTCGAATCTGGTCATTCGTGACTGCGATTTCATCTGGAGTATCGGTTTGCCTGAGAGGATTGGCTTCTTCATGTGGCTTTTTAGGAGGAAGCGTATTATGACACGAGATAGATGTTCTAAGATGTTCGAGAATGTTTCCGATCGTTGCTTGCTTTGTGGAACGGAAATTGAGTCGCTCGACAATCTTTTCTTTCGTTGCCGCATCACTGTGCCTATTCGGGATGATGTTGGATTAGGTATGTTGCGCCTAGATGATTTTGATGCCTTTTGGAACTCTTTTTATGGTGCATGCAATAGGCAAAAGAGGGAGATTCTGCTTCCGGTTGCTGTTCTTTGGACCATTTGACGGGGAAGAAATGAGAATTTATTTTCGAGAATGCGTTTCTACTGTGAAAATGTTAGAAACCATTACAAGCAGTTGCTTGACTCTTGGCTTGTGTAATTTCTATTTAAGGCAATTAATAAATTAATAGGGCGGGCACCTTAGCGTGATTACCCCCTTTTTTGAGTTCAAAAAACAAAAAAAACAACTTTCGAAAAATACAAGGATCTTGAGCATAAAAAAGGAAAATGGCGTTGGAAGGACCAAAAATTTGTACTCATCAATATTGACATAAGTAGCCTCAATAGAAAGAGGGAAAAGAATGAACCGTTGATCTTCAAACCCTATGTTACCATCCACGAACTCTCGAAAAGAAGGAAAAGATACAAACAAGCTATTCTCTAGGATTTATGAAGACATTTATATATTAGTGATAACCTTTGCGTGTCAATTAGATTTTTTGAGGTTACGACAAACAAAGAGGGGGGAAACTACAATCTTTGACTCAAAAAAGTTACAGAATTTGGCAAAGAAATTGGTTAGGAGGAAGCTGATGTGACCAGAGACCTCACAATCTTTGAGGTTACGACAAACAAAGAGGGGGAAACTTTTAAAAGCTCGTTGTTTCAGAAATGGTAATTACAATGTTAAGTCACCTATCTTTTTCATCGACACCTTCCACTGAATGGAATATATATTTTTTGTGATAAAGCAATTGTATTTAGTTGTTAAATGGTATTCATCGAGAATCGTGAAATAGAGAAACCAAGTTAACAGGCAGACATGGATCAAAAGAAGAAATCTACTAACCAAAACATAAGTATCCTTTTGAGGATCGAGCTCGTTTGTTATTTCAGGACCCCATGTTCCAAACTGGCGAAGAGGTAAGACCTTAAACCCTGGAAGAGATGCCAGTTCTCTACAAGAAAACAAAATTAGAAATGAAGAAATTATAGAAGTAAATCATATCAGAAAAACCTGGTAGACTTTTTCAATGCAAGTTATTTGTCATCTGTATATGTTACTCCAAATTTCTCTCTATGAACCCACGAGAAGTTTCACCATATATGTGATAACTTGTATGTATAATTTTGTTGATGAGATATGAACTCCTATAGAACTTGTTTACAAGTGGGAGACCCCAGTTCTTCTTTGGTGGCATTGATACTTAATGTAGAAATTGTAGTGCGAGGAAAGAGTAATGAGAGAATGTAACTTTGTTCTTATTTCCACTGAAAGCTGGATTCAGACTTTCAGAATAATTAATCAATCCTCCCCAAGTTATCACCTGTCTAACTTAGACCTTAAAATTGGCTCAAAAAATTTAGACCTTCAAAACTGCATATTGCAGAAATATTACAGCTCGATATCAAGAACAAAGAAGTAAATGTATGTAATCTCGTGTGCCCTTTTACAAGAAAAATAGCAGCCTCAATCCTTCCTGTTCATTAAAAAATATGCATCCCTATTAGATTTTTTTCGAGTATTACCTTTCATACCCTATTTGCTGGGTCTGTAAGCAACAGTTCATTAAGTGATTGGTCAACTCCCCATCAGTTCTCATGCCAATCAAAATAAGTTTTGATAGTTACGAGTAAATGAACCACAAGCTAAGTTGCAAGCCTCAAAACATTTAAATAAATCAGAACTTAGCATAAACCGTGAATACACACACACACACACAATGAATCCATGCAAAATATTAACTATTGGACAAAATTCTTACACTTCATCAGGCTCTCGAACATCAATCAGCTGTACTTCTTCGAAGAATGTTGGATCTTGCATCTTTGAATGGAATTCTTTAGGCCCAATATCTTGAAGTAAAGAGGCATCTCTATTACAAACATAAATTAGCGTAATGATGATCACGGAATACTTTGCAAGCAGAAACAACAATTCAACCTCTCAGAGATAACTTGGAGCAGATGCCATCCATATTTAGTTTTGCACCGCACAACCTTATTTAATGGTGCAGCAAATGCAGCTTCCTCAAATTCTGAAACCTAGGCAAACGTGGCAAATGAGAACTATTGGAAAAAATACGAGTTGTTTATTCCAGGGAACCCTAGAGTCTCTTATACAGAGAAAACCATGGGTAAATTACATAAGACGGAACGTAGAAGAAATAAAAAACACAAACGGTACACCGACTACATATTTCTCTCTACACTCCCCCCTCAAGATGGAGCATAGATATCGATCATGCTCAGCTTGGAAGTACACTTCTGGAATGGTCCTCTGAGCAACGGTTTGGTGAAGATGTCGGCAGTCTGCTCTCCAGGACTAACATGTGAAGTAGTAATCAGGCCCTTTTGGATCATGTCTCTGGTGTAGTGACAATCTACTTCAATATGCTTGGTTCTTTCATGAAAGGCAGGATTATTGGCAATGAACAATGCGGCTTGATTATCACACTGGAGCTGCATGGGTAGAGGTACATCTACATGCAAGGCTTCTAGTACAACTCGAACCCACATCATCTCCGTACTTGCTTGTGCCATGGCCCTATATTCAGATTCAGCACTGGATCTAGCCACAACTGTTTGTTTCTTGCTTTTCCAAGAAACTAGAGAGCTACCCACAAACACAACAAAGCCTGAGGTAGACTTTCGATCCTTGGGGTATCCTGCATAGTCAGCATCCGCACATGCCGAAACAAATAAACTGGTTTCCTTTCTAAACAACAACCCTGTGCCTGGAGACGACTTTAGATACCCGAGTATCATATATATAGCATCCATATGTACCTGTCTCGGTTGTTCCATAAACTGGCTTACCCGACTAACTGCAAAGGCAATATCAGGTCAAGTTATAGTGATGTAAAGAAGCTTCCCCACCATTTCTCTATACCTTCTCTTGTCAACTTCTTCTGTAACATTATCATACAATTTCATGCTGGGGTCCATAGGAGTAGTAGAAGGTCTACATCCAACCATGCCCGTCTCGATAAGCATATCTGTAATATATTTCCTTTGGGCATGCCCGTCTCGATAAGCATATCTGTAATATATTTCCTTTGGGTCATTACAAGACCCTATGCATTCCTGGTGAACTCCAGCCCCAGAAAGTATCGTAGTGTATCAAGGTCCTTTTTAACAAATTGACGGTCCAAAAATGCTTTTGTCATCTCTATCCCCTGAGCATCATCTCCTGTAAACAGAATATCATCAACATACACCATGATGACAACTGTACCTCGAGTAGTCTTCTGAATGAACAACGAGTAATCTGCATTGGATCTCTTGAATCTTTGTTGTTCAATTAGATGGGAAAGCTTCTGAAATTATGCCCTTGGGCTCTGTTTAAGGCTATATATTGCCTTATGAAGTCTGCACACCATATGATTCTCCCCCTCAGCAGCAAACCCCGGAGGCTGCTGCATGTAGACTTCTTCCTGCAGATTTCCATACAAAAATGCATTCTTAATATCAAGTTGGAACAAGGGCCAATCACGTACCACGGCTATTGACAGAAGAATATGAAGAGTGGAATGACGGGCAACTGAAGAGAAGGTATCCATATAGTCCACGCCATAAGTCTGAGTAAAACCCCGTGCCACTAGCCTTGCCTTGTACCGATCAAGGCTACCATCCGCATGATACTTGACAATGAAAACCCATTTGCAGCTAACAACAGATGCTCCTGAAGGGGCGGGAACCAAGCTCCATGTGCCCCGTGACTGTAGGGCAGCCATCTCCTCCTCCATTGCAATCCTGCAACAATCAATTTTCAATGCATCCTGATAATTCTGTGGGATCTCCACAGAAGATAAAGCCACTGCAAATCTCTGAAAGCCCCCTGTGAGGCGATGAAAGGAGACTTGGGAAGCGAGAGGATACGAAGCACAAGTGTGTTTCTGCTTTCTCAAAGCAATAGGAATGTCCAGATCATCAACCACAGAATTCGTCGGTTCAGTCTCGTCCTGTAATGACGAACCCTGCACAGGCACACTATCCGACCCATCATTAGTATTAACATATGGACATACCTGGGGCGTGCTGGATGATTGGCATGTAGCATGAGCAGGACCTGATCGACGAGTATAAAATTTTGGTAATGGTGAGATAAGTAGTTTTGGTGGTGGTGGCGGTGGTGGAGGTAGATGAAGTGGTTGTGTTGACACGACCTCAGGTACTGGAATGGACAATGGTGGACCCACCGTAGGAGGAGGAGGGACGTAGACCTCATCATTAGATGTGTGTGAGGCCAATCTGTCACCTGCAGGAGAAAAGTACATAACAAACTCAAAGAATGTGACATCAGCACTAACAAAGTATTTCCTGTTAACAGGATCAAAGCAACGATATCCTTTCTGAGTCCGAGAGTAACCCACAAAGACACATTTGATAGCTCTAGGCAAGAGCTTGTCAAGATCTGGGGATAACTTGTGAACAAAGGCAACAACACCAAAAACACGAGGGGTGAGCGAAAACAATTCCTTATCCGGGAAAATAACAGAAAGAGGAATTTTCTCACCAAGTACCGTAGACGGCATACGATTGACTAGGTAGCAGGTTGTAAGAACGGTATCTCCCCAAAAAGAAATAGGAGCACAACTCTGGATAAGTAGAGTTCGAGTAATGTCAAGAAGATGACAATGTTTTCTCTCAGCGATTCCATTCTGTTGAGAGGTGTAAGCACATGTGGTTTGATGAATAATACCTCTTGACAAAAAGTATTGTGAGAGACAGCGAGTGCAAAATTCCAAAGCGTTATCAGTACGAACATATTTCACGTGGGACGAAAGAACATTTTCCACTTCATTGATAAGGTTTTTGATAACATCACCAGCTTCAGATTTATTCTTTAACAGGAAAACCTACGACAAACTAGAGAAATCATCAACCACAACAAGATAAAACATGTGCCTTTGGTGATCAGGGACACGACTGGGACCCCAAATATCAACATGAAGTAACTCAAAAGGGGAGCTACTGCTCCGACTCTGACGACTAGGGAAGCTAGCTCTGTGGTGCTTCCCTAACTGACAAGCTTCACACCAGAAGAAGAACTTGGAGATATCTGAGGCAAAAGATGATGCATCTTCTGAAGAGGAAGGTGACCAAAGCGTAGATGTCATGTACAGGGAGAGACAGATCCAGCCGCATGAGAGGAGACTCCAGCATATGTTATGAACTCCGGTTCAGACGATAAAGACCATCTTGCTCAGAACCACAGCCAATCACTCTGCCTGTTAGAATGTCCTGAAATATAAGAGAAGATGGGTCAAATATAGCACGACAGTGCAAATCTTTAGTAATCTGACTAATAGAGAGTAAGTTCATCGAGAAATCAAGGGCATGTAAGACATTCTTCAGACGCATGGAAGAAGATAACATAACCTCCCCATATCCAACAATGGGGGAATGAATCCCATTAGCAATGACCACCGACCTCCCTGGTGGAATCTCTCTATATGACATAAGTATGTCTATGTCTCTACAGAGATGGTGCGTGGCACCAGAGTCCATGATCCAATCTGAGATATCTGAACTATTACATGTGGTAAAAGCACAGGCACTACCTGAGATGCTAGTCGTTGCAGAAGTACTGGCAGAAGCAGACGCAGCTATATCCGAAGAACCTCCAGAGGAATCTGTAGAAACATGAGGCATTATATCTCGTAGTCGAGCAACGAGCTCCTCAAACCTCTGATCCGTAGTAGATGGTGACGGAGATGCAACATGTTCTGCTACTCGCGCCGATGCTGGAAATCCATGCTTAGAATAGCATGTATCCTCAGAGTGACCTGTACGGTGACAAAAACTGCAGGGTGGACGAAACCGACCACCGCGACCTCGAGTTCCACGGCCGCGGAATGAAGAAGACGAACCACCTCTCCATCTGGAAGCAGCCATCACCGAGGGGGGTGGTGTAGACGTACTGGATGGGACCGAGATGCGGCTAAGCCTCCGGTAAACCTCCTCCATAGGAGGAATGGTAGCATCTGCAAGTATCTGTGATCTGGCCGCATCACATTCGGGATCAAGAGCCGCAAGCAGGACTCCTACCATGTTAGCATTCCGAAATGTCTTCTGTTGCTCGGGTGTGGCCGTGAGAGGTATAGTGCTGTAGAGTTTCTCAAACATCCCCCTTAGGGATGTATACAAGGAATGAAGTGGTCGCCCATTCTGCTTCATGGTGAATATGTCATGCTGAAGTTGTAACATCTTGGTCTCATTTCGTACCTGTGAATATGTCGCCGCTAGAATATCCCACATCACCTTAGCGGTGGACTGATGGAGGACATCATTGGAAATCTCCATCGATAACGTGCCTAACAACCAGACCTTGGCATAAGAGTCATCTACCTCCCAGGAGGCATAAGTCCCAGTCTTCTCTGCCGGCTCTTTTTCGGTAAGAATATGCTTCTTACCGTTCGACTTCATGAGGCTCATGAACTGCATCGCCCAGAGCTCATAGTTCGTCCCATCTATCTTCACTATTGGCGTGGGACCTTTGAACGAGCCTATGAAGGCCATATCAACCTTGGATTCTGACATATCGCCGGAGATGAAGAACTAATGTTTGTAGACAAAAGAACAGGTGTCTACACAAAGTGCATAGGATTTGAGTGCGTATGTAGACTTTATGCACTCAAATCCATGGATATGGCAGAGGAGGTGGCTACGACAGAGGCCAGAGGAGGGGACCGGTGCCGGCTAGGGTGGAGCCGGCGGGACGGGGGTGGCGATCCGGGTCGGGAAGGCGGGGCGGCACGGGAGGCGATGCGGCACGGGAGGCGGGGCCGAGGAAGGGCAGCGCGGGAGGGGGTCCGAGGAAGGGCGGGCAACGGCGAGAAGAGAGAAGGGGGGCAGTGGGTGGAAAAAAGAGCCTAGGGTTTTGGCTCTAATACCATGTTGGAAAAAATAAGAGTTGTTTATTCCAGGGAACCCTAGGGTCTCTTATATAGAGAAAACCCATGGGTAAATTACATAAGACGGAACATAGAAAAAATAAAAAACACAAACGATACACCGACTACATAATTCTCTCTACAAGAACCATCCTCTCCAAGATGAACAAGAAATGTTTGCATAGATTATAGTAGTTAAAAAACAAAATACAAGGCAGAGCAGTCTTAAATAATTATGGAAATATGGAATGATCAACAACAATCAGGAGTAGACATATCGGAGTACAAGAGCTTCACTATTTACACTGCTCTGATTTTCTGCAGCCTTTTTAATAAGATCAGCTCACTCAATGAGGCGTTGGCATATAGACGAAAGGCTATGAAAATTATCGAAAAACTGTTGAATATAAGGTGAGGTAAGTAGGAACAGAATCGGATAGATGCTTTAGGGCAGTAGTTAGAACATACTTGTTTATTTTAGACGTAAGATATGTATATTAATCGATACGATGAGTCTCATGACATCCTACCTATCTATGGTGTATGTGTACATCAGAAACGGAATGCAGATCATTTGTCGCTTAAAAATGAATATGAACATCCAAATTCGAACAAAAACCGGATTGGATGTATGTACAACCGTATTTAGGACTTCTTTTTTGGGGGTGGGGAGGGGCTAATGGTAGACACCCAAGTTAAACATTCACAAACTCAAAAAGAGAAATTATAAATTCTAGGACTTGATAAGAGCCATGACATGTTCTAACATATTTTCTATATAAAACTTTTCCTGACTGAACACCGCATTGTCATGTGTCAACCACAGAGCCTATATGAGGATCAATAACCTGAGACTACCTGTAACATTACATGAAGTAAGAAGGATATTAATATAAATTTTCCATATAATAATAGTGAGAAGGAAATAAGCAAAAAAAAGTACTCGTTGGAAACAATGGGTAGCCACATAAATTTCATATAAAATAATAATAGAATGAGCAAGTATGGGAAAGAGGTCGTGCATAGCAACATAAAAGAGGATATGAATGATGTGACTCGTGCATGGCAAATCAAGCAAAGGAAAATGTGCATGGCAAGAGGCATGGCAGGTGGTCAAGGTATATGATCATAAAATTACCATAGAAAAATATTAAAAAGAAATAAGAATGGAAAGGATGGCAACGTACATGAAGGGAAAAAAAGAGAGAAAATGGTTTCGATAGCCGTGTAAGATGAGAAGAGTTTTGCTTGCATAAGAAGCAAAGAAATAATAATAATAATAATAATATATTTGGATGGTTGACGTGCATAAGGGGTAGGTGAAAAAGTTGCTTGGCAAGGAAGGTTCAACGTGGCTTTTTGCATGAAAAAGGGAAGAAGGGTGTAGACGACTTTTGCATGGAATGAGAAGGACATGTACCGCCTTGAATGACTATAAATAGGACATGATGGTTAGACATTAGAGACACTCCAACACCACAACAAAAGAGAGATAGGGAGAGTGCGAGAGATAGAGGGATATGAGTGAAAGAGAGAAAGAGAAGAGAAATAGAGAGAGAAGAAGAGAGTGATAGATATTGCTATAATTAGAGAAGGAAGTTATCATGGTATGGTTCCCTCTCTTTGTGAATTCCTCTATTTTTCTTATTTCCCATTTTTATTATGCTATTACTTTATTTTTTCCATGCCAAATATTTTGCTATGCAATAATAATTGTGCTTAGATAATTGATAATTTCAGCTATATGTAATTTTGTTAAACATCGACCTTGAAGGGCATCTTTGAGTTATGATTATGGTCATGTCAGTTCAATGACTATACGATATGTACCATAATATTTATAGCTTACCATATATAGGTGTACCTATAAGTTAACCTACTGAAAAATGAGTTCAAGAGTATTTTTGTACAATATTAAATAAACATAGATTTGTATAATTGAAGATTGTATAATAACGAACATAAGGGGAGATATGTCATTTTTTGCCTATTAGTTATGATACAAAATCCTTAGATTAGTTGTTATTAATTTCTGAATAAATAATGGCACTATAACGACATATGGAGCTAAGTGCTACTCTAAGGCGGGAGCCACCTCTAGAGTCCATTTGTCGGGTCCTAAAGGACATATCTGGCCTAAAGGGCAACACCTTCCGGGGGTGTCGGGGTCAAGGGAACCTCATGGAAAAAGTCCACTATTAACTCAGCAGTTGTTGTCATTCTGTTCTGATCTGTAAATACTCTACAATGACCACTTGTGCCAATGGTAAGTAAAATGCACCTTATAAGAATGTAAGGGTAATATGGACCAAATGATAGTAGTAGGAAGGTATACTTGTTAACCAAGGCCCTAAATGTCGGTTTCGGTCACCATTTCGGTACCGACCGAAACAGAATTTCGATGGAATTTCGGTGGAATTTCGACCGAAATTTCGGTCATTTCGGTCGTTTTTTGTACCAGGACCCCCATATTTCGGTCATTTCGGTCGTTTCGGTCGAATTTCGATTTCGACCAGATATCGATATTCGACAGAAATTCGACCGAATTTCGCTGAAATTTGAGGCCATTTAACGCAACACATCACCCTGATCTGTTTAAGAATATAATTCTCGTTCTGAAAGTTATTTGTTCATTGCTTCTTATGATTATTCTCCTGTTAAAAATACTAAGAAAACTTTGATAAGTCATACTGCTATTGTTAACTTTCTCTTAAAAATATTTTGGTTAATGTGTTCCTGTTTATGCCATACTAAGCTATTTTGCTTATGAGCATTTTTTTTGTTCCGCTCCTGTGGTTTTGCCCTGCCGCAGATATATCCGAAGGATAAGGTGCTGAAGACGAATTAAGTAGAAGAACACAGGACTAGAAGCAGTATTAATAGTAGCAGTTTTCTTTTGTTAAATGTAATGAACTGTGATCATCTGTGACTTTGTTAGATGAAATGAAAGTACATCTTTTGTGACTTTAGTTTGACTATGAATTGTGGTATTGATATTCGCAAGTAACACCCCGGACCCGATGTGGCATTATTATAGAAAAACAAACTTCCGCTGGCCGCTCGGATACGAGGTCGTTACAGGTGGTATCAGAGCCGATGTTCACATAGGAACCCTTAGGATTTTCTGACTTAGTTAAAGGAACTGACCTAGATTTATCTCTTGACTTTTAGATGGCATCTGGACGTGAAATCATGCCCACTGGAGAAGAGTATGATAATACCCAATCTCAGCATATGTAATTTATGGCTGACCTGGGACAATGGTTTCGTGAGGAGCGGCGACGAGCTAAGAGTGAACGTGAGTTGGCACGAGAAGAAAGAGAGACGACTCGTAAGTTGTATGATCAATCGAAGGGAGAAGGAGTTACACTGAGGAAGTTCTTGCAACTTGACCCACCTATTTATAATGGAGAATCAGAACCAGAAAAGACAGAATACTGGCTTAAGGAAATGGAATTGGCGTTTAGTGCTCTAGATTGTCCTGAGGAAAAGAAGGTAATATTTGCTATGTTTAGGCTACGAGACAAAGCAAAGGATTGGTGGGAAACTTGCAAGGGTGTTTCTTTTCCAGATGAACAAATTGTTCCTTGAAAGGAATTCGTGAAGTATTTCACGGATCACTTTATCCCTATGCGAGTTAGAGAAAAGAAGAGGCAAGAATTTATTGACCTGCAACAGAAGGTATTAAGTGTAGAAGCATATACTGCCCAATTCTATCATATGGAGAAGTATGGAAAGGGGATCTGCCAAACCGAATGGGAAAGAGCAAAGAAATATGTGATGGGACTAAGAATAGGCTTGCGAGGAAAGGTCTTAATTAATATGCCGGAAACACTTGCCAAGGCAGTGAATGCAGCTGTAATAATTGATGAAGAACATCAACTGACCCAAAATCAGTTGAAAGGTCAAAGTAAGGCAAGTGGAAGTTCACGGGATAATTTCCAAAACTCTAATAAGAAGATGAAGACCGGATATTATAGCAAGAATGAGGACAGATTCAAGTCTACTAATAGATTGTCTTTTCCTATTTGTCCTCATTGTTCTATAACACATCCTGGAAAATGTTATAAAATGATCGGTGCATGCTTAAGGTGTGGACAGAAGGATCATTTCATCCGTGATTGCCCAAAGATGAAACCAAGTGAGGACCAGAGGAAAGCACCAGAACCACAGAAGGTCATGGGACACGTATACTCAATCACAGCACAATCAGAAGATCCTAATCAAGTTATAGAAGGTACACTTTCTGTCTCGGGATTTATGGCTAGAGTTCTTTATGATCCAGGTGCTTCACATTCATTTATATCCAGTATATTTGCTAAATTGATTAAAATACAACCTAAAGAAATGTCATTCATATTGACTGTCTCTTAACCAACGGGAAAAATCGGTATAGCTGGGTCCTTCTTGCATGAGGTACCCATTCAAATTGAAGATAAGCTATCGGTTGCCAATTTAGTACTTCTTGAGATGACTGATTATGATGTCATTTTGGGAATGGATTGGCTCTACGAGAACTATGCACATGTTCTCTGTAGAGAAAAGAAGATCATACTTTGTAGACCAGATGAACCCGAGATTCTGATTAAAGGTTCAAGGAAGCCTATTAAATACATTATTATATCCTCTATAAAGGCGCACCGAGTGATGTTAAAAGGTTGCACGAGTTTTCTAGCCAGTATGGTGAAGACAGATTCTCCACATACTTCTATAGATGATTTGCCTATAGTTCGGGAATATACTGATGTATTTCCAGAAGACCTTCCCGGTTTACCTCCTTCTAGAGAAATTGATTTCGGTATTGAAGTTATGCCGGGTTCATTCCCTATCTCCAAACCACCTTACCGCATGGCACCAGCAGAATTAGCATAACTTAGGAAGCAAATAGATGAACTTCTTGAAAAAGGCTTTATTCAGCCTAGTGTTTCCCCATGGGGCGCTCCTGTGCTCTTTGTCAAAAAGAAGGATGGGACTCTTCGACTCTATATTGATTATCGAGCCTTGAACCGGATTACCATCAAGAACAAGTATCTTTTACCTCGAATAGATGACCTATTCGACCAATTACAGAAGGCAGCTGTTTTCTCAAAAATTGACTTAAGGTCAGGCTACCATCAGCTAAGAATAAAGGCCGAAGATACACAAAAGACCGCATTTCGATCAAGATATGGACATTATGAGTTTCGGATAATGCCATTCGGATTGACTAATGCTCCTGCAGCATTCATGGACCTCATGAATAGGGTGTTCCGGGATTTCCTTGATAAATTTGTCATTGTTTTTGTTGATGACATACTCATCTATTCTGAAGACAAGAATCAACATGATAAACACTTGAGGTTGGTATTAGAGACTCTGAGACATCACCAACTTTATGCTAAATTCTCAAAATGTGAATTTTGGCTCGAAAAGGTGATATTTCTTGGACATATTATATCTAAAAATGGTATAGCAGTTGATCCATCAAAGTTGAAGCTGTTCAGAAATGGAAGCAGCCAAAGACGGTTACGGAGGTGCGTAGTTTCTTGGGATTGGCCGGTTATTATAGATGTTTCATTCGGGACTTCTCAAAGATAGCTCTACCATTAACCAAATTAATGAGGAAGGAAACTAAGTTTACGTGGACTCCACAATGCGAGGAGAGCTTCCAAAAATTAAAAGGCATGCTGACATCAGCTCCAATTTTAAAACTTCCATCAGGTACTGGGGGTTTTACAGTACACACTGACGCATCAGGATCGGGCCTTGGTGCAGTATTGATGCAGCATGATAAAGTCATTGCCTATGCATCTCGGCAATTGAAAACTCATTAGCGTAATTACCCTACTCATGATCTGGAGCTTGCCGCAGTAGTTTTTGCTTTATAACTATGGAGACATTACCTTTATGGAGAAAAATTCCAAGTAATTACTGACCACAAGAGTCTTAAATATTTATTCTCACAGAAAGATCTGAATATGAGGCAACGGCGGTGGTTAGAATTATTAGAAGACTATGATTTTACTTTAGAGTATCACCCAGGAAAAGTTAATGCAGTAGCTGATGCGCTCAGCAGAAAATGGGAGATTAAGCTAGCTAGTATGAGGCTACAATGGAATATTATTGAGGATTTTATTCAGTGGAAGCCTTTCTATGATAGGAATCATGACGTCTTTGTAGCAGGATTGCTAATTCACTCAGCATTGATAGAAAAGGTATTGTCAGCACAAAAAGATGATCCTGAATTAACACAGTTGATTGAATTATCAAAGAGACCTAATAGCGAGTTATCAATCGCAGTTGATGGAGGATTGAGATTTAGGAATAGATTATGGGTTCCTAATAATATAGAAGTCAAGAAAGAAATTCTAGAAGAAGCACATAGTTCTCTGTACTCCATTCATCCCGGGAGTACGAAAATGTATAAAGACTTGCAAAAGAATTTCTGGTGGAAAAATATGAAGAGGGAAATTGCAGACTTTGTCTCTAGGTGTCTTGTATGTCAGCGAGTGAAGATAGAACATCAGAAACTAGGTGGGAAATTACAACCATTAGATATTCCAGAATGGAAATGGGAGCATATCACAATGGACCTTGTAGTGGATTTGCCACCCACAAAAGGTGCCAAATATGATTCCATTTGAGTGATTGTAGATCGCCTAACTAAATCAGCACATTTCTTACCCATACGATTTGGTCAGTCCACTGAAAGTCTGGCTAAATTGTATGTGCATGAGATTGTAAAGCTACATGGAGTACCTATATCAATTGTTTCTGATCGTGATGCACGTTTCACTTATAGGTTATGGAAGAGCTTGAATGATGCTTTGGGCACAAACTTAAAGTTTAGCACATCTTTCCATCCACAAACAGATGGACAGTCAGAAAGAACTATCCAAACACTTGAAGATATGCTCAGATCTTGCGCACTAGATTTTGCTGGGACTTGGGACTTCCATCTACCGTTAGTTGAATTCGCCTACAATAATAGTTTTCATACCAGTATCGGGATGGCACCATATGAAGCATTATATGGTAGACCATGTCGATCTCCCTTATGTTGGAACGAGGTAGGTGAAAGACAAATTCTTGGACCAGAGATTGTGTTAGACACTACAAAGAAAATAGAGATTATTAAGAAGAGATTGATAGCCGCCCAAAGCAGACAGAAGAGTTACGCCGATCATCGAAGGCATGATCTGAAATTTGAAATAGGAGATCAAGTCTTCTTTAAAGTGTCACCCATGCGAGGAGTAGTTCGATTTGGGAAAAGAGGAAAGTTAAATCCTCGATATATAGGTCCTTTCTTTATTATCAAAAAGATCGGAGAAGTTGCTTATCATATTGATCTTCCTCCTCAATTCAAGAATTTACATGATGTTTTTCATGTTTCAATGCTAAGAAAATACATACCTGATCCATCACATGTGATCGAGTATGATATTCCCGAAATACAAGAAGACTTGTCATATGAAGAGAAGCCAATCAGGATTATTGATCGTAAAGAAAACCAATTAAGAAGACATACCATATTCATGGTCAAAGTATTATGGAAGCATCACAAGCATGAAGAAGCTACATGGGAGATAGAAGAAGATATGAGAGCTAAATATCCTGAACTTTTTGGTAAGTCTTTTGACTCGTAAATTTCGGGACGAAATTTCTTTTTTAGCAGGGTAGATTGTAACATTCCATCAAGTAGGAAGGATATTAATATAAATTTTCCATATAATAATAGTGAGAAGGAAATAAGCATAAAAAAAGTACTCGTTGGAAATAATGGGTAGCCACATAAATTTCATATAAAATAATAATAGAATGAGCAAGTATGGGAAAGAGGCCGTGCATAGCAACATAAAAAAGGATATGAATGATGTGACTCGTGCATGGCAAATCAAGCAAAGGGAAATGTGCATGGCAAGAGGCATGGCAGGTGGTCAAGGGATATGATCATAAAATTACCATAGAAAAATATTAAAAAGAAATAAGAATGGAAGGGATGACAACGTACATGAAGGGAAAAAAAGAGAGAAAATGGTTTCGATAGCCGTGTAAGATGAGAAGAGTTTTGCTTGCATAAGAAGCAAAGAAATAATAATAATAATACTATATTTGGATGGTTGACGTGCATAAAGGGTAGGTGAAAAAGTTGCTTGGCAAGGAAGGTTCAACGTGGCTTTTTGCATGAAAAAGGGAAGAAGGGTGTAGACGACTTTTGCATGGAATGAGGACATGTACCGCCTTGAATGACTATAAATAGGACATGATGGTTAGACATTAGAGGCACTCCAACACCACAACAAAAGAGAGATAGGGAGAGTGCGAGAGATAGAGGGATACGAGTGAAAGAGAGAAAGAGAAGAGAAATAGAGAGAGAAGAAGAGAGTGATAGATATTGCTATAATTAGAGAAGGAAGTTATCATGGCATGGTTCCCTTGCTTCTTATGAATTCCTCTATTTTTCTTATTTCCCATTTCTGTTATGCTATTACTTTATTTTTTCCATGCCAAATATTTTGCTATGCAATAATAATTGTGCTTAGATAATTGATAATTTCAGTTATATGTAATTTTGTTAAACATCGACCTTGAAGGGCATCTTTGAGTTATGATTATGGTCATGTCAGTTCAATGACTATAGGATACGTACCATAATATTTATAGCTTACCATATATAGGTGTACCTATAAGTGAACCTACTGAAAAATGAGTTCAAGAGTATTTTAGTACAATATTAAATAAACATAGATTTGTATAATAGAAGATTGTATAATAACGAACATAAGGGGAGATATGTCATTTTTGCCTATTAGTTATGATACAAAATCCTTAGATTAGTTGTTATTAATTTATGAATAAATAATGGCACTATAACGACATATGGAGCTAAGTGCTACGCTAAGGCGGGAGCCACCTCTAGAGTCCATTTGTCGGGTCCTAAAGGACATATCTGGCCTAAAGGGCAACACCTTCCGGGGGTGTCGGGGTCAAGGGAACCTCATGGAAAAAGTCCACTATTGACTCAGCAGTTGTTGTCATTCTGTTCTGATCTGTAAGTACTCTACAATGACCACTTGTGCCAGTGGTAAGTAAAATGCACCTTATAAGAATGTAAGGGTAATATGGACCAAATGATAGTAGTAGGAAGGTATACTTGTTAACGCAACACATCACCTTGATCTGTTTAAGAATATAATTCTCGTTCTGAAAGTTATTTGTTCATTGCTTCTTATGATTATTCTCCTGTTAAAAATACTAAGAAAACTTTGATAAGTCATACTGCTATTGTTAACTTTCTCTTAAAAATAATTTGGTTAATGTGTTCCTGTTTATGCCATACTAAGCTATTTTGCTTATGAGCATTTTTTTTGTTCCGCTCCTGCGGTTTTGCCCTGCCGCAGATATATCCGAAGGATAAGGTGCTGAAGACGAATTAAGTAGAAGAACACATGACTAGAAGCAGTATTAATAGTAGCAGTTTTCTTTTGTTAAATGTAATGTACTGTGATCATTTGTGACTTTGTTAGATGAAATGAAAGTATATCTTTTGTGACTTTAGTTTGACTATGAACTGTGGTATTGATATTCGCAAGTAACACCCTGGACCCGATGTGGCATTATTATAGAAAAAAAACTTCCGCTGGCTGCTCGGATACGAGGTCGTTACACTACCACTATCTGAACTGACGTGGTTGACACAAATCGACCCTCCTAGTACTGTAGCACACGAGGAATCCAACCCATCAATTGCAGACTTGAACCAAATCTCATGTTATTGACCACAGGTAAAGAACATATGGTCCACATAGTCTAGACCTTCCAAGCACCTTGGATATCCTACATCAGGCCCCAGCAGAATCTTGGCTCTATACACTCTCATCATCATATATCCCCAACACAGCATCCATAAGAAGAAATTCTCTCATCAGCACCTTCCAACTCCAAAGTATCCAATAGTCCCATGTTAGAATTCCATGATCAAACATTATGATGGCTAAAAGAGCCTCATAGCCTTTTTGATAGAGAATTCTCATCCTCCGATGTCCACTGATCACCTAGTAAACAATATCTCCATATATGAAGAGCATATGCCGTCCTTATAAATTCCAAAGCCCTTTCCTCATAGTGAACTGTGGGAAATCAAGTATCATTGGACTTTGTATCTAGTTGTGTGTATATCTGAGAAAAAGGAAAAAATGCGCCAATGGGTACACACAAGTGTGTGTTCCCACGCTAATAAACAAAAAAATTTAATAATAAAATACAAAAGGGATATTTACACCCATAACCCTGAGTAATTTCGCAATAACATTCATAACCCTGTATAATTGCGAATTACATGAGAATCCTTGAGTAGTGCTTAACTTTTACATGACATGACCTTATGTTATGTTCCGTTTGGGATACCCGTTATAATTAACGGTTTCCGTTGAAAAAGACAAAAATGCCCTTAACGTTCAATCTTATTTGCAAGACATGCCATCATCAGTTCCCCCTTTCCTGCACTCGAACCCCCCTCCCCGATTCAGCCGACCACCTCTGCACCCCCACCACCCATCGTCGACAACGAGCTCTCCTTGAAGACACCCTGCGCTGATCTGCTCCTCCCTCGTCAAAGCCGAATTTGCGCTGCCAGGTTTCCAGAGTTTGCGCACTCCTGGGAAAGCTCTCTCGTCGGTGCCTCTTCGAATCGCGTCCAGCTCCCACGTCAAACACCCCCCCCCCCCGACGGGTTGCTCCTCCCTTGGTTGACCGCCCGTCCTCAGTTGCCCCCCCCCCTCGGGCCGAGCTGAAAGCCCCCCCTCATCCCATGCTCGCCCCCCCACCCTCCCGCGGCCGAGCTTAAGCCCCCCACCCCCGAGCTGGTCCTCCCCTGGTCGCCCCCCCCCCCCCCCCCGCTCCTTCCATGGTCGCCGCCCCACCCCCCACCTCGAGTTGGTCCTCCCCTGCTCGCCCCCCATTTCCAAGCTGAACCCCCCCCCCCCCACACCGAGTTGGTCCTCCCCTGCTCTCCCCTTGCTGTCGAGCTGAAAGGCCCCCCACCCCACCGTTGGCTCCTTCTCTGGTCGCCCCCTCGCGGCCGAACCTCAGAGCCCCCGAGTTGCTCCTCCCCAGCTCGCACCCCGCTGCTGAGTTAAAAGCCCCCCCTCCCCTGCCTGCTCCTTCCCTGGTCGCCCCTACCCCGAGTTGGTCCTCCCTTTCTCGCCTCCGTTGTCGAGCTACACGGCTGACCTCAAAGCCCCCCCTCCCCCCTCCTGCTCCTGCCCAGCTCGGCTGAAAGCCCCCTCCCCTCGGATTGCTCCTCCCCTGCTCGTCCCCTCGCGGCCGAGCTCAAAGCCGCTCAAGTCCCCCCCCCACCCCAGTCGCTCCTCCATTGCTCAACCACCCCCCTCCACCGAGCTCAAGCCCCCCCATCCCCGACTCTAATCCTCACCCCATCAGTAGCATCAAGCTTGTTGCTTCCCTTGGTTGAGCCCTCCTGCTCCCCTGCTCGAATCCCCATCCCAGCAGCAGCTCTCCCCACCCGAGTTTTTGCCTTTGTTCCCCTGATCCGAAGCAAGATGAAGGGAAGGGAGAGGGGTTTTTTTTGTTTGTAATCTAACCGTTGGATTGAGGATGAGTTAGATTAACTCATTCATATGGTTGAGTTAATATATTAAACTAACGGAGGGTTATGAGTGTGAGACGGAGTGACTATTCAAGGTTTCTCATGTAATTCGCGATTATGCAGGGTTATGAATGTTATTGCGAAATTGCTCAGGGTTATGGGTGTAAATCCCAATACAAAACAAAGCCATTGATCTTGTTTTGTACTATAAAATATCGATGGCAATAAAATTTCATGTCATTTAGAGTTTTATAACCCATCTGTCAAGTGATGAAGAATTCGTCTAGTAGAAGACATAAATTGTTTATTATTACATGATATTGATTAGATTAGGTGTTTAGTATTTATAACATAATGGACATACAAAATTGTGTGTGCCCACGGACACATACTCCTTCCCCTATGTGTTTGTGTATGTGTGCGTGTATATAGAGAGAGAGGGAGAGAGAGAATTTTCCAATGAGCCACGAACCCATAAACATCACATTAAGCACCTAATTTTGTCCCTCCAATATTCATCCGACAATTCTCCATATTTACTCAACATACCATTTTTAGCCTCACTAGTTTAGTCCATAACAGACTTGTTTCCTTATTATCTCATTAATTTATTTCCATCTCAAATTCATCCACGCATGTCGCCCATAATTATCCCCACGTAATTTAATTAATTCCATATTTAGAATATCAATAATGACGTTTGTTCCAAAAGCAATTTTTTCGTCATACACCATCAAAGGAATCAAGTATTGGTGCATGCAAGCCATGTGTTAGAGTTTTTTGTTCATTATGTATGTATTATTCTCTAACTATTGCTTAGTTTGTTTCGTTTTCATCAATATATTGGAGTTTTTGGATTCGTAATAGATACCGGATGCATAACATCTGTTTGAATTGTTATTTATCGGTGATTTTGTCTTCTAGTTTCGTGTTAATCATTTTATATTCATAATACACATCAGATAAGGCTTATGCAACCTTAATCTCAACTTACTACCATAATATCACTTACGTAGTCATGTTGTCACACATACTAATGGTATTCAACATATAACATCTTCTCCAGTTACCAAATTTTAATTTTACACTTTCTAATTTACCTATCCATGCGAGCATACTGACTAATCTAATTTGTATTCTTACAAAGTTTTTATCACAAACATACTAATTAAAGTTCAATTTAATTTTACGTACCCATTGCATCTTTCGTACTAACACCATTTAACATTTTACAACTCTGTCAAATACAAAATTCCGACTCAAATCAGTTTTTAGTTGCATTTCTGTGGATCCCTCCTCAATGGTCTAGTGGTAGTGTAGTGTGCCTACCACCCAAAAGACTGTGGTTCAAATACCTCTTTGTGGAGGTTGCATTAGGTAGCCGACAGCCAGAGTAAAAACATAGTTGAATCTTTCAACGTGGATTTGAACAAGAATTCATGTATTCGACCCTACAGAAAAGTGGGAGAAGGTTTCGCCACATGTGATAATCCACTTCACAACAACAACAAAGCCTTTCCCACATTAAGGTCGGCTACAACTGAATTATTTAACATATTCGACTTACTTGCATTATTTAACATATTACAACTGTATATATAAAACTTACCAATATTTAACATATTACAACTGTATATATAAAACTTACCAACACAACCGTTTTCTACAGTTACATATTCATGATATATCACTTATTAATATTATCTTTACAACTCTGTTCAACAACATACTAAGTCTGGGCTTTTTCTCAGTTACTAACTCATGTTAGATTAATTACTACTTTAATTCAAATTATTACAACTTTGTTGACCCCAACATACCAATCAACCTCCTTTTAAGTTACAATTACAGGATACATAATTAGTAATAGTTTTTCAATTATTAAAGTTAGTTCAATAAGGTGTTACTAACCATTCACTCAACATTAATAATCCTATTTTTACATAATACAATTGAGGTTTACGATTGAGCTTTCATCTAAACACTGACCCGATCCTTTACCTTAATACATTTTCCCCAACTTGCATCGTTTCTATTCCCGCATCTTCCTTTGTTCTTATCTCAACTCATTAGGCGATCACCTCACTCCTTCACATCCTCGACAGGTTTTAGCATGTACTTTTTATTCTCTATGGCAGAACGTATTATATTCTCTTTTGAAGTCCATTTTCATTCCTGATGCCATCCTTCACTGCATTTTTGATGCATGTATAAATTAAAAACTTGAAAGCTTAATGTCTATAAAGAATGTTTTTCCCCCATTTTTTTATTGTTCAGATACACATGTTTTAGTAACGGTCACCAATGTATGCTATACATATTACATCTTACAAATATAATCCATTTTCACATCGATGTATGATACAAGCCTTTTGACAATTACGACTCAAGTTCCATGGAGTTACTGACGTATTATAGAACACATTAAGTACTCAAAAATTTCACATACTACCTTATTTACGACTGGAAGATATCTTACAGATTTCATATATTATCTTTTTGTGTGTTAATTTGATTATGCCATCTTTTGTAATTTGCCTGTGCTTTTGTTATAACTGTAATTGAAGGAATTCTAAATTTAAGGTGTATCGAGTTAATGTTTGGTTACATATTAACGTACACTGATGTTGCTTACATGATGAAACAAATCTCTTTGAATCAGTTCTCGAGCGATCGTCATATGGATAAATCTAAGTCCTTCGTAATGAGAGATCGATATGTGATGATGAGATCCGTGAAAAAAGAGGCATAGTCCTTGGAGACTACCTATTGGCTCATACTATGACAAGGGACTATTAATATAGTAGAATGAAGAAAAAGTATGTGCGAAGGAAATTTGATAGATGTTTTGTAGGCGTGAACTATATGATTAAATAAGCTTCGACCTCGAATAATATAGTTCTACACCAGACAAGTTCAGGAAAGTGGCATGTGTATGTATTCGAACAGGTCACCGAATAGTGATTAAGCGGTGTGCGGAAGCATATGCAGGGCATATGTGGTTCAACGTGATTTTATGATTTTTAACTTAAAATTAAATAAATATCTACAAAATTATATAAATATTAAACAGGAAATACAAAAAGGATTGTTCAATAATTTGACTAAAACTGGAAAGAGGATAACAAGTAGAAAACCTTAGTAACACACTCTCTATTGGATAAATAATCCAGTAAGGAAATCCAAGCATTGCAAGATCGGGAAATATGAGATTTGTGATCTTTCCTTATCTTGGAGCACATTTTATTACCCTTTGAGCAGCTTCAGTAGTAGACAAGGAAAAAATCGTTAAAAATACGGGTTTTTATCACTTGTGTCCTTAACTTCTGCAATATCAATTATGCCACTCCCTTTTTTGTAATATCAATTTTACGCTTGACTTCTTGCTTATCACATGTGCCCTTCTGTTAGTTTGACATCAATAAAGTGAACCAAATCATGGTATATTCAAACCATGGTGTAGCTAAGGAATGATTAATAGCACTTATCCCCCTTCAAATAAATTTTTAGGAAAGGAAGGTGTGCGGGTCAATCATCACCCACATGCGACAGAGGGCGGAACTGGTCGGGAACGGTTGTGGCGGCTAGCCCCTCATCTCATCCGAGCATCATTTCAAGAACAATAGTAGTATCATCACTCCCTACCTCATGGGCATGAGCACGACGAGCAGAGCAACTTTATTGATGCATATTAACTCTTGGAGCACAGCCATTAGCCATCTGAAGTAGTGTCATTCCCATCTCAAGAATTGCTTGGAGAGCAAGCAAGAGCGCCACGAAGAACAATAACGCGTCAACAATGGAAGCCATCTCCAGACCTGAACTTCAACACAAGAGCAAATAAATTGATATCATAGCCACCAATGCGCAAGAAGAACAAATTAGTTCGTGTTTCTTCCTGGATTGTCGCTTTCCTATAACAACATCCGGTGAGCAGCATCATCAATACTGCACTAAGCAACACCTCCATCTGAAGGGCATCGTCATCACCGCCCAAGTCATTGGTTGAAGAAGACAAAGCCGATTCCATTGAGCACCACACCCAAACCACCTACAAATTGATGCAGCGCGAAACTGATAAATAGGGCCTCAATTTTTATTATTAGTTAGAATCTAATTTTATTCACGTTTATTCGAGTCATTGCAATTTTATTTAAATAAAGGAGATCGCGTGTTGTACTCACTTAATGGTCTAGTGGTAGTACAGTGTGTCTACCACACAAAAGACCAGGGTTCAAATCCCATTCTTATAGGGGTTGCGTTAGGTAGTCGACGGCCAGCGTAAAAAATAGTCGAATCTTTGAACATGGATTTAAGCAAGAATCCATATAGCCGACCCTACTTATAGTGAGAGAAAGCTTAGTACATATAAAGGAGATCGCGTGTGATCTCCAAAATTAGTTAGTTAATTTTGAATTTCGAATTTTGAATTAACAGTCAAATTAGGATAAAGGTAGATTTGAATTTTGATTCAAATCAATTAGAGTCAATTAGGATCGAGTCGGATTTTAAATTTGATTCCCTTTCTATTTTTGTATTCTCACCCCTCCTAAAGGTTGGTAGTCTATTGTAAGTGCAGGTCAGATTACAATTAAAATTGAGATTTTTATCTTTCTCTCTTGTCTCTCTCCTTCCCCATGTGATCTCCACTATTCTCTTCTCCAAAATTCCCTCGTTCTCCGACGAGTCTTCTCTTCTCTCATCCTCTTATTTCTTCTCCATCGATATTTCTACCATCAATATTTTTTTCGCGGTTGGGTTTTTTCTATTTGTATCATTTGATATCAGAGCATGGCAACCAAATCGTTCTTACGATTCGATGATCATGTAACGTATAGGAAGATGCAATACGATTTAAGTCGTCTCTCTCATGGCATGCATTCATGCTCCCGTTTGAGGAAGTTCAAGAAACGTCTTGTATCAAGCATTAAAGTCCAAGAATGACTAGACGTGACAATCAACGAAGATTCCCTCGACAACGATAAAATTCAGATCAATACCATTCCTGCGCAACCCACTTTTAAGCAAGAAACGGAAGGTATTTTTAGTTTTGAAGAAAATTCTACTATTACAAATGTTGGACTACATCATTGTGAAGACACAGGGCCAATATTCGACGAAGGTGTGGACGAGGAATACGAAAATATCAATTTTTAGCGATAGATGTTGCTGTCCAGGTATATTTAGACCTACAAATGCCGTAGAAATCAACCTACAGCCCATCTGCGGCCCGCTCGCGGACCCCCTCCACCGCCCTAGCACCTCTGGCACCCTCCCCGATCGCAGCAGAACCCTTTCCGATCACGCTATCAGCCTATTCTGCCACCCCAGCAACCATCCTTGCCATCCCCACAATCCCACCCCCCCCCCTCCGAACCCTGCTGCAAAACCCTCTTACCCCTTAAGCCCCATCACCGCCGCCACCCCTTCCCGTTGTACCCGAACCCCAAGTCACCCCTCTCACTACACCCGAACCCCCAGCCGCCCCTCTCAACACACCCGACCCCCCAGTCGCTCCTCTCGTCGCACACACAACCCCAGCCCCCCCCCCCCTGCTACGTCTTCTTTCCCAGCCCGGTCCCAACCCCAGCAAACCCCATGCCCCACTCTCTCCTACGGCAAGCCTCTCTGCCCTACCACCGCTACCCACCTGCACGACACTCCCACGCCACCATCGCGGCCCCACCTCCGTGGCGACCTCCGCTTGGCCCAACTCCGATGTCACACCAACTCCACCAACCCGATGTCGCCTATCCATCGCCACCAACGGTTGCTTCCGGTGGAGCGATCGCCATTGACTGTCCCGCTCGAGCTCGAGGCACTGTTGCCGCCACGCGCGCTCCTAGCGCGACCGACGCCTTCAACACCAAACACGGCGCCCTCGAAGCCCTGGCACAGATGAAACCCTAGTAAGGGTTGAGATCCCCTCTCGATGGAAAGAGATCAACCTATGTGGGGATTGGAAACAAATATGGATAAATTGCATAGATATCCAGTCCCCTAAACTTTTTATATGAAGGTTAAAAATGATGGGAATTCAAGAGAAGGTAACTTGAGTGAAGGGGTACGAAAATTGCAGCCCACTACCCCGGAGCAGGAATATTTGAAAAGAAATACTGAAAGGACCAAATCTGGGTGGTTTTCTTACCCAATTAGGATTAGGACTATGGGTTTCACTTTCACCTATTTAAAGGCCCCATGGCTTAATTCATTGGTCACATCTCCTCCTCTATTAAATTTGTGTCATTGCTTTGCTATGAAATCTCCAAAAGCTGAGACACTAAATATGAAGATGCCTCATCAAATTTTTAAGCACCATGTCAAGGGGACAAACTCCGAGTGGGCGCCCACATTTGCGTCGCACATGTTATTCCGTCATGAAGTTGCTGGCTCCAACCTTTGCACTACGTATGCATGGATTCCATCGTTTGCTCCACACCAGTTCTTCCATGAGATGATCAAGTACGCTGGATTAATTTATCAACCTTCAAGCCTGTAGATCCAGTAATTCGTCGGGAGACGAACTTTTCAAGTAGAGGAAAATTGATGCAGCACGAAACTGATAAATAGGACCTTAGTTTTTATTGTTAGTTAGAGTCTAATTTTATTCACGTTTATTCGAGTCGTTGCAAATTTATTTAAATAAAAGAGATCGTGTGTGATCTCCAAACTTAGTTAGTTAATTTTGAATTTCGAATTAAAAGTCAAATTAGGATAGAGGTAGATTTGAATTTTGATTCAAATCAATAAGAGTCAATTAGGATCGAGTGGGATTTTAAATTTGATTCCCTTTCCATTTTTGTATTCTCACCCCTCCTATATAAAGGGATTGGTAGTCTATTGTAAGTGCAGGTCATATTACAATTAAAATTGAGATTTTTATCTCTCTCTCTTGTCTCTCTCCTTCCCCGTGCGATCTCCGCTATTCTCTTCTCCAAAATTCCCTCGTTCTCCGACGAGTCTTCTCTTCTCTCATCCTCTTATTTCTTCTCCACCGATATTTCCACCATCAATATTTTTTTATCCATTGCAAATTATATTTGCACCACAAATCCACCGCATCGACTCCGCCACTTCTAATTAGCACCTAGAAATAGCCCCGTTAATATATTTAACGATATCTGCCACCCTAAATCAGTGTACATATACTATGGACACTGGAACCATCCATCTGAACGATGTCGGGCGAAGTTTGGCATGCAGTCTAATGCCAACAGTGCTTACGAGACAGCCTCATATGAGGCATCCTATGATACCAATGATGATAGGCCCGATCAACACTCTGGTGGAGCACAAGCACCCTTTACGGATTCTGAATACACCTATCTGAGGCAACTACTGTAGAACTCCAGCCCTTCCGCTAGTTACAGTACCACTTATGCTCCCAAAGCTAGCCTGGCTACTACTTCAGATATAATATCCAACTCTGTTTCTGTCTCTAGCCCTACATGGATTATTGACTCATGAGCTTCTACACATCTGACAGGAGAAGGTAGTCCGCTTACCTTCTCATAGTCGTCTTCCTCTGTGCAGACTGTTCGGGTTGCCAATGGGCTCATTCACATGTTACTGTTGTTGGCACTGTAGAGTTTTCTTCCAACCTCCGATAGACTAGAGTTCATTGTGCCACTGCTTTCCCGCTTAGCCTTTTATCGGTTCAGAAGCTATGTACTGAGCTCAACTATAGGGTTATTTTTTATGAGTTCAGGAGATCTGGACGAAGCAAATTTTTGGTGGGGTTATGAGAAAAAAGGTTTTTATTACATCAACGTCCATCTAATTCTAGTTTTGTTGGTATAGTATCTATCTCTGATGATCCTCTTCGTTGGCACCTTCACCTTGGTCACCCTTCTGTTAAGGCCATCTTCATGATGTTCCCTAAACTCTCTACGCTAAACCCATTTGAGTGTGAGGCGTAAAAGTTCGAAAAACATCATTAAACATCCTTTCCTGCACATACTAAGCACCATCGTGAAGTACCGTTTTCTCTAGCCCATTGCGAAATATGGGGACCATGTTCGGTCTGTACTCTGAGTAGACATAAGTATTTTGATGTTTTTGTTGATGATTACAGTCAATCCTCTTAGGTCTATTTGTTAAAGGAACGTTCGGAGATTAATAATATTGACAAAAATTCTTTCAGTGTATCAAAAATATTTACTCCACTTGTGTTCAAATATTTCGTTCTGATAATGCATTGGAATTCACTCAGCAAAATGAGGTAGCGGAACGGAAACTCATGCATCCTCTTAATATTGCTCGCTCCCTTCTCACTCAGATGAAAGTTCCTAAAACCTACTGGGGTGATACAGTATTCATTGCAGTCCATCTTATCAACAAGGTCCCATCTACGTCTCTAAATGGCTCTACCCCTTTTGCATTACTATACCCAAATGAGTCACCCTTTCCTCTACCTCCGAGAGTTTTTGGATGTATAACGTTTGTCCATAATGTTCACACTGCTGATAGACTATCTCCTCGTGCGATCAAATGCGTCTTTCTTGGTTATTCTCGTACACAGAAGGGTTACAAGTGCTACGATCATGTTGGCCATTGATATTATATCTCTGCATATATGACCTTTTTTGAATAGACAAGCTTCTTTACTCAATCTGTCACAGATATACCTTTAGACCTTCCTCCTCCACCCATTGCGTATAAGTGCAAGGATACTTCTACATCAGCATATGTTCCATTATATGTCCCTTTGTTGTAGGATGATATGACACCTGCAACTGCCCCCACCACTACTATCCCAGATGATCCTCAGAAGCTTCTCATCTCTCTTAGCAGAACTAAGAGGCAATGTACTTTTCATCGTCTCATTTCACTTCTACTGCTAGCTTATCATGCTCTGACAGAAGATATGTAGATGCTCTCATGACTATTTCTGTTCCCAAAGACCATCATTGTGTCTTGCAGTATTATGGTTGGCGACAGGCAATTAATGAGGAGATAGGTGCTCTCACTTCTAGCGGAACATGGGATCTTGTACAGTGTCCCAAGGGGACTAGATCTATGGCTTGCAGATGGATATTCGCGACTAAGCAGTTACCAGACGGGTCCATTGAAAAATTCAAAGCAAGGCTTGTGGCTAAAGGCTTGAAGCAAGCATATGGGGTTGACTACTTCAAGACATTTTCTTCTGTTGCACGGATGTACTCTATACGAACTATTCTTTCAGTGGCAGCAAACAAAGACTAGCCTATCTTTCAGCTCGATGTGAAGAATGCTTTCTTGTATGGTGATCTCGAGGAGGAGATTTACATGATACAGCCTCCTGGTTATGAAGTCGAAGGGAAGTGTGTATGTCGACTTCGCAAGGCAACATACAACCTAAAGAAGAGTCTGAGGGCATATTTTAACAGACTTACTACCGAGATCAACACTCTTAGCTTCCAGAGAACAACCTCTAACTACTATCTTTTTGTCAGAAGACAGCCAACGCGTATTGTCATACTTGTTGTTTACGTTGATGATATGGTTGTCACATGTGATAATGATGAATGTGTGCTAGAGACCAAGGCTTTCCTTCAAAAGGTCTTTATCACCAAGAACATTGGTCAACTTCGCTACTTTCTTAGCATAGAAGTATTATGCACTGCAGAGGAACTTCATATCTCCCAGAGGAAGTATTGTCTGGACATCATGACCGAAACTGGATTACTTGGATGCAAGCCCTCTAGTATTCCTGCAGACCCGAGAGAACACTCCACTTCCACCGATCCAACCTTTGAAGATACTACACGGTATATGTTAGACGAAAGGGAGTCTTTGTTATGATAATAAGAAAACCCTAGGCTCTCTTATATAGGGAGAGGCCGTAGGGGTAAATTACATGGATGTCTAAATAGAAACGATAAATATAAACAGAGTACATAAACATATAATAATAATAGAAACTAACTATCTCTACACTCCCCCTCAAGGTGGAGCATAGATGTCGATCATGCTCAGCTTGGATGAACATCTCTGGAAAGGTCCTCTGAGCAATGGCTTGGTGAATACATCGGCAGTCTGATCCCCTGAGCTAACATGGGCCGTGGATATGAATCCTCTCTGGATTAGGTCCCTGGTGTAATGGCAGTCAACTTCAATATGCTTGGTCCTCTCATGGAAGGCTGGATTGTTGGCAATGAACAATGCTGCCTGATTGTCACACTGAAGCTTCATAGGGAGAGATACGGCTACATGTAGATCTTCTAGTACTGAGCGAACCCACATCATCTCCGTACTGGCTTGAGCCATGGCCCTATACTCAGATTCAGCACTGGACCTGGCCACAACAGTTTGTTTCTTGCTTTTCCAAGAAACCAAGGAGCCGCCAACAAACACTGCAAACCCTGAGGTTGATTTTCGGTCCTTAGGACATCCTGCATAATCTGCATCTGCACATGCTGAGACAGATAAGTCCGTGCCCTTTCTAAATAGCAGCCCTGAACCTGGAGAAGTCTTTAGATACCTCAGTATCATGTGTATAGCATCCATGTGAACCTGTCTTGGCTGCTCCATAAACTGACTCACCCTGCTAACTGCAAACTGAATGTCTGGGCGAGTTATGGTGATGTAGAGGAGTTTTCCCACCATCTCTCTATATCTCCTCTTATCCACTTCATCAGTATCATCATCATATATCTTCATGCTGGGATCCATGGGAATGCTAGATGGTTTGCACCCATCCATACCAGTCTCAACTAGGAAGTCAGTAATGTACTTCCGTTGTGTCATCACCAGACCATGTGCATTCCTTGCAAATTCCAACCCCAGAAAATATCTCAGGGTTCCAAGATCCTTTGTCACAAACTGACGACCTAGGAATGCCTTTGCCTTTGCTATGCCCTGAGTATCATCTCCTGTGACAAGAATATCATCCACATAAACCATTATAACAACCGTACCTGCCGAGGATTTCTGGACAAATAGCGAATGGTCAGCATTGGACCTCTTAAATCCCTGGTGTTCAATTAGGTTGGACAGTTTCTGGAACCACGCTCGTGGACTCTGTTTAAGTCCATATATCGCCTTGTGAAGTCTACATATCATATGCTTCTCCCCCTCAGCAGTAAACCCGGGTGGCTGCTGCATGTAGACTTCCTCCTGTAAGTCCCCGTACAAAAAGGCATTCTTAACGTCTAGCTGATAAATGCTCCAGTCACGAACCACTGCAACAGACAGGAGGATACGGAGAGTCGAGTGTCTCGCAACTGGAGAGAATGTATCCATGTAGTCAACGCCATATGTCTGTGTAAATCCTCGGGCAACCAGGCGTGCTTTGTACCTATCCAATGTGCCATCCGCATGATATTTGGCTGTGAAGACCCATTTGCAGCTGACAACTGATGCATCCGGTGGTGCAGGGACCAAAGTCCATGTGCCACGGGACTGCAAGGCCTCCATTTCTTCTTCCATAGCTCGTTTCCAGCATTCACTCTGCAAGGCGTCCTGGTATGTCCGTGGTATGTCCACAGAAGACAAAGCTGTGGCAAACTGCTGGAAATCACCTGTGAGTCGATGAAAGGAAACCTGTGAAGCAAGTGGATAGGATGCACACTGTCGTCTCGGTTTCCGAATAGCAATCGGAACATCCAGATCACCATCTGCGTCCACCTGTAAGGAGTCATCCTGCATAGGTACCGAACCTGACCCGTCATTAGTAACATCATCTGAACATACCTGAGGCGTAGTGATTGGCTGAGTTGTCTTCTGAGCAGGACCTGACCGACGCGTATAGTGGTTAGGAAATGGTGAAACGATTCGCCGTGGACCGGGTGGAGGTGGAGGTGGTGGTGGAGGTGGAGGTGGTGGTGGTGGTGGTGCTGGCATAGGAATGGACACAGGAGATGAGTCAGGTAAATGACAAGTAGGTGGTGGTGGAACCAAAATATCATCAGCGGTGGTGGATGGTACCATTCTGTCCCCGGCTGGCGAGAAGAACATGACCGACTCGAAGAAGGTGACATCCGCACTAACAAAGTACATGTTGGTAGTAGGATCATAACACCGGTATCCCTTCTGGGTCCTGGAATACCCAACAAAGACGCACTTGACTGCTCTTGGAGAGAGCTTGTCAAGTCCAGGAGACAGGCGATGAACAAACGCCACAGCACCAAAGACACGAGGTGGCAGTGAGAAGAGCTCTTTATCAGGAAAGATAAGAGAGATGGGTATCTTCTCTCCAAGGACAGAGGAGGGCATTCGATTGACCAGATAGCATGCAGTAAGAACAGCATCCCCCCAGAAGGAAATAGGAGCACAACTTTGAATCAATAAGGTACGAGTGATGTCCAAGAGATGGCGATGCTTTCTTTCCGCCACACCATTTTGTTGGGATGTATATGCACAGGTGGTTTGATGAATAATTCCCTTTGATGATAGAAATTGAGAAAGAGAACGTGTACAAAATTCCAGCGCATTATCCGTCCGAACATATTTGACTGAAGAAGAAAAAACATTCTGCACTTCATTAATCAAATTTTTAATAACATCTCCTGCTTCAGACTTATTCTTCAGTAGAAAGACCCAAGAGACACGAGAAAAATCATCTACGACCACAAGATAAAACCTGTGTCCCTGGTGATCGGGAACACGACTCGGACCCCATATATCTATATGTAACAACTCGAAAGGGGAGCTACTGCTCCGACTCTGACGACCTGGAAAGCTCGACCTGTGATGCTTTCCTAACTGACAGGTTTCACAACGAAACGACGAACTTGGCGAGATCTGAGGCAGAAGATGGCGCATTTTCTGGAGTGGAAGGTGACCAAAACGAAGGTGCCAAATGTAAGGTGAGACTGGACCAGCAGAGTGAGCGGAGATGCCAGCATAAGATTCCCGAACCAACCGATATAGACCGTTCTGCTCAGAGCCACAGCCAATCACCTTGCCCGTGAGTATATCCTGAAAAATGAGAGAAGACGGGTCAAATATTGCTCGACAATTCAAATCCTTTGTAATCTGACTAATAGACAACAAATTCAGTGAGAATTCAGGAGCATGTAAGACATTCTGTAGCTGCATAGCGGAGGTTAAGAAAACCTCCCCCTGACCAACAAGGGGCGAATAGGAACCATCTGCTATCTGCACTGAGCGACCTGGAGGAATAGCCCTGTAGGCCTGTAATCTACCTTTATCTCGACACAGATGATGTGTAGCTCCTGAATCTATAACCCAGTCAGATATATCATGTGAAGGAATGATCGCTGAAGATCTACCTGAGGAACTGGCAGCGGCGGAAGAACTGGCTGAGGCTGTGGCAGCAATATCAGATGAGCCACCAGATGAATCACCAGAAGACTGTGGCATAATATCACGGAGACGGGCCACAAGTTCGTCAAATCTATGATCTGCAGTAGACGGTAATGGAGACTGTGAATGCTCTGCAACCCGTGCCGATGCTGGGAACCCATGCTTTGAGTAGCATGTCTCCTCTGAGTGTCCAGGTCTGTGACAATATGAGCACGTCTGACTAGGTCGACCGCCTCTTCCCTGAGAGCCACGGCCACGTCCACGGCCACGCCAAGAGGATGGTCCACCTCTCCCACGCGAAGCTGCCATCGCAGATGGGGGTGGAGTAGAAGAGCTGGAGGAAACTGGGATACGGCTGAGCCTCCTGTATACATCCTCCACGGGAGGAATGACTGCATCTGCTAAGATTTGTGACCGTGCTGCGTCATACTCAGGATCTAGGGCAGCAAGTAAAACACCCACCATGGTGGCGTTCCGGAATGTCTTCTGCTGCTCTGGAGTAGCAGTCAGAGGGATGGTACTGTAGAGCTTCTCAAACATCCCTCTCAGGGATGTGTATAGAGAGTGGAGCGGTCTGCCGGCCTGCTTCATCGTAAAGATGTCATGCTGAAGCTGCAACATCTTTGTTTCATTTCGCACCTGCGAATATGTAGCAGCAAGAATGTCCCACATCGCCTTAGCAGTGGGCTGATGGAGGACATCATTAGCTATCTCCATCGTCAGCGTACCCGATAACCAAACCTTTGCATAAGCATCATCGGCCTCCCATGAGGCGTAGATCCCTGTCTTCTCCGCAGGCTCATCCTCGGTAAGAATGTGTTTCTTACCGTTTGATTTCATGAGGCTCATGAATTGCATGGCCCATAACTCATAGTTAGACCCGTCCATCTTCACTATCGGCGCCGGACCTTTGAATGCGCCGGTGGAGGGCAAATCGACTTTCGATTCTGACATACTGCTGCCGGAAGAAGACAAAGGGAGAATAGACAATGTGATGAATGTCTACACCCACTGCATCGGATTTGAGTGCGTGTGTAGACCTTTACGCACTCAAATCCATAAAGCCGAGGAAGAAAGGTCTAGGGCACGCTTCCAAGGAAGCAAAATAGCCCTTGAACGGCCTCGAGAACGACGCCTAAGTGCTGATGAAGTCCACGGTACCCCTACGGCGGCTGATGGAGTTGCCGCTGGGGCTCGAGATGTGGCAGGGGGTGCCGCTAGATGGCCTGGCTGGCGCTGGGAAGGCTCCGGCGGTGCCGCAGGAGGGCTGGGGAGGGCTGGCGGCGCCGCAGCAGCGGCTGGGAGGGGCTGGCGGTGCCGCAGGGGCGGCTGGCGGCGCCGCTTGGGAGGAGAGAAGGTGTGGGCGGCGGGTGGGGGGTTAGGGAAAGAGCCCTAGGGTGGCTCTGATACCATGTTAGACGAAAGGGAGTCTTTGTTATGATAATAAGAAAACCCTAGGCTCTCTTATATAGGGAGAGGCCGTAGGGGTAAATTACATGGATGTCTAAATAGAAACGATAAATATAAACAGAGTACATAAACATATAATAATAATAGAAACTAACTATCTCTACAGTATAGAAGCATGGTAAGCAAATTTATTTACCATACTATTGTCACTAGGTCGGATACATCATTCGTTGTAAGCAGAGCCAACCAACACATGGAGCAACCTTGTTGCAGTCACTGGCAAGATGTTCTTTTAATCATGCGCTACATGAAGGAATTACCAGGACGTGACCTTTTTTTATGGGGTAAATGGATACACTGATGTTACAGCATACGCTAATGCCAATTATGTGAGTTCACCTGAGGATCGTTGCTCCACTACAGAATATGCTATGATAGTTGGAGGAAACCTTGTTACTTGGAGGAGATCCGGCCAACACATAGAACAATCGCGTTGTAGTCAACGGCAGGATGTTCTTCAGATCATGTGCTACTTGAAGGAATCACCAAGACGTGACCTCTTCTATGGTGCAAATGGATACACTGATGTTACTGCATATGCTAATGCAAATTATACGAGTCCAAATGAAGATCGTTGCTCACTACAGGATATGCTATGATGGTTGAAGGAAATCTTTTACTTGGAGGAGAAAGAAGCAGACTCCAGTATTCAGATCCAATACAGAGGCAGAGAATATATGGTGATAGCTCATGCTACCGGTGAGATTACTTGGCTATTGACCTTTCTACAGGAACTTGGTATTGTTGTCACAACTCATATTCCTCTATAATTTCACAATTGCAAAATTACACTTTATTTCTTCTTATTTATTCCTTGTTAATTTTGGTTGTAAAAGTTTGAGTAATTACATTCCAATCCATGTATGTTTAACAGACTTTAAAGTTACACGATCTTTTAAGTGAAATAAATGTTTTTGTTAGTCAATAAATCTCCCAAAAATCATGTTATTTTCCTGATGCAAACTCAAAAAGCATGGCCATTACCTCCTTAGCAACAAGATCTTAAAACTTCCTGAAAAAGAAAACAAAAAAAACCATCGGCCCGAGAAATCCATCGAGTTGAGGGTAAAGATCGCCTTTCAAATTTCTTACAATGTAAAACCACTGATAAGCTTCTATGCATCCTCATTTGAAATCCGAATGACACCCAAACCATGCCATTGGGAGCTACTAGATGTCAGACAATGTCTAGCACTTTTGAAGTAATCAATGATCACACTGGCTACAACATGTTACTTATGAAAAGTCTTCTCGCCCACTAGAGTCAAATGAATAAGGTTTCGCCTTTGCCGACCACTAGCTACTGCGTGAAAGAATCTAGTGTTTGTCTCCCTCCTTCAACCATAGTTGCCGTGATTTTTCTTCCATTCCATCTCTCGCTTCAAATCCTCTTCCTCAATAATTTTTTGTATCTCACCCATGTTTGGTAGTTCCATCTTGTCCAGATCGTGTTCATCTTCTAGTACAACGACAACAAAGCCTTTTCCCACATTAAGTAGGATCGACTACATGGATTATTTGCCCCCACTCAGATCTATCTTGGGCCATTCTCAAGTTTATATCCAAAAAATTAAGATCCCTTCGTGTAGTCCCATTCTAACATTTCGTGGGCCTTATCACTCTCTCTTAGCCAGCTCAACATCCCAAAACTCGCATCTCCTAACTGGTGCATCAGTTGGCATCCTTGGCAAATGGCCAAACCACTGCAGGTGGTTTTCTCGTATCCAAGGCCCTAAATATCGGTTTCGGTCACCATTTCGGTATCGACCAAAACAGAATTTCGATGGAATTTCGGTGGAATTTCGACCGAAATTTCGGTCATTTCGGTCATTTTTTGTACTAGGACCCCCATATTTCGGTCATTTCGATCGAATTTCGATTTCAACTGGATATCGATATTCAACAGAAATTCGATCGAATTTCGCTGAAATTTGAGGCCATGCTCGTATCTATCAGAGCTATACCAATTTTCCTTTTGATAGCATCATTTCGAAACTGATCTTTACGTGTGTGTGTGTGTCCACACATCCACCTTAGTATTTTCATTTTGGTTGCTGTCATTTTCTGCACATGTCTATGGTTCACAGCAGATCCATAGAGCATAGCAAGTTTCAAAGCAACTTTGTAAAATTTTCCTTTGATTTTCAAAGGAATTTTCTTAACACAGAGAACAGCAGAGGCTCCTCTCCACTTTAGCCAATAGATCCAACTAAATCATCTCCTCTTGGGCCAAGAATCTTCACTCCTCTAGTATTCTCTTTGACTCCTTCCTGAAAGAAATCAACATTTTCCGCGGTACATCTAGCTTTAAGGCTAGCCCCTACTAGTTGTAAAACCGTGTGACCCCATGCTCATCCAAAAATATTCCACAAGATCTCGAAAACCTTCCTCCAACAGCCAAGGTCTCTCAAATCTGAAAAAGGATGGTCTCTGTTGAGATTGTTGAGATAATTATGGTAGTTGTTGAGATAATTATGTTAGTTTTCTATTTCCGGTATGTCTCTTTTATGTAATTAACCCAGGGCTTTTCACCTATATAAGAGAGTCCTAGGGTCTCTTCTATGATATGAAAAACGTTTCTACCAACATGGTATCGGAGCAACGGTCCTAAACCGGAGTTCCCTTATCCCACCCAAACCCTAACCATACCCCCCCTCCCCCCGCCTCCTCCTGGCGCCGCCGGCACCCTCTCCTCCTCTCGGCGCCGCTAGCGGCCCCCGCCAGGGCTCTCCGCCTACCGCAGCTCCCAGCCTTGCCCTCCGGAGCGGCCCTCCAGCGCCACCGAGGCTCCTGCGCTGCGGGGTTCCCCTCCCCAGCCGCCTGCGCCGCTGCCTGGGCCCTCCCAACCCCTTCTTCTCTGCCGCCGAAGGGCATACCACTTCCTGCATGTTGCTGAAGTGTCCAGCAGCGGCCTAGAGCACTCCGGGTGCTTGTTCCGTGATCTGAAACCGGTATTCCAGCCCCTGTTCTGAAATATATTGGTCTGATTTTGATTGGTGGTGGTGTTTTTTGTCTTCCATCTAACATCTAACACCACCAGAACACAATAAAATTCATTCGGATGGTTGTATGAGTCTACACATACAACCACTCCTCTTCGTGATTGTGTAGACATTTGTTTTCGATTGATCTACTGCTCCGTTGTCCACGGTTCATCTTTTTGATACAATGTCCGACATCAAAAGTAGCGTGTTCTCTTCTTCGGGTGCATTCAAAGGACCTGCACCAATGGTCAAGATGGATGGGACCAACTATGAACTATGGTCCATGCAGTTTCGCACTCTTATGCAGCAAGGCCTTAAATGTCGGTTTCGGTCATTATTTCGGTATCGATCAAAACAGAATTTCGATGGAATTTCGGTGGAATTTCGACCGAAATTTCGGTCATTTCGGTCATTTTTTGTACTAGGACCCCCATATTTCGGTCATTTCGGTCATTTCGGTCGAATTTCGATTTCGACTGGATATCGATATTCGACAGAAATTCGACCGAATTTCGCTGAAATTTGAGGCCATGTTATGCAGTGCCACAACAAAGAACATATTCTCACCGAATCCGAACCGACGGACAAAACTGGAGCCAATGCTTCGTGGAAGCAAGATGATGCTTATGCTCGTATTTGGCTCTCCGGGACGCTCCCTACGGAGATTGCCAACGATATTGTTAACCAACCTACGCAAAGGCTATGTGGGATACCTTAGCAGCCACATATGGGCAAGCCAAGAACAAGAGCAAGATTCTTCAATTACAGTTTGACATTTTCTCGACCAAACAGAATGGTCGCCTGCTTCATGTGCATTTTTCCCATCTTCGAGGCATGTTTGAACACCTCCACAGCTTCATGCCTATCACCGCCAGCATCGAGCAGCAACAACAGTATCGGAATGCCACCATGACGGGGGTTTTCCTATCCTCTCTTGATTCCGAGTACGATGCAACACGTACACAACTCCTAACTGGAGAGACGATACCTCCTATGGAAGAAGTATACAAGCGACTGAGTCGGATTACTACTACTCCCACTATTGTCGCTCCAACTCCTTCTGCTATGGCTGCCTCACGTGGAAGGGGAGGGGCTTCCCAGTTTAGAGGACATGGTCCTCGTGGTCGTGGTGGAGGCCGTCCCCGTGGCCCATGTTCCTTTTGCCATCGTCCAGGGCATTCTGAAGAGACATGCTTTCAGAAGCATGGGTATCCAGCATCTGCCAGGGTTGCTGAACAGACCGACCCTCTCTTGACTCCATCCCAGGATACTCGCCTGGATGGTATTGTTTCGAAACATCGCGAGATGATGTCCGCTCCTATTATTTCGGCTGTGACTTCTTCTGATACTGCAGCTACTGCCAGAGCTTCGTCTAGCTCCTCAGGTACTACTTATGCTCTTACGAGTTGTAGCAGCTCTGATTTGACTGACTGGATTGTGGATTCCGGTGCATCACATCATATGTGTGGCGATAGAGCACAGTTTACCTCGTACAGACAGATTGCTTCTGGTCGATTCGTGGTGATTGCTAATGGCGTTCGACTACCTATTGTTGGTCAGGGGGAGATTGCTCTAGCTCCTTCTTTTCACTTGCAGAACGTTTTACATGCTCCAGCCTTTCAGATGAATCTTTTGTCTATTAGTCAAATTACAAAAGATTTACACTGTCGTGCCATATTTGATCCATATTCCCTTGTGTTTCAGGACATACTAACGGGCAGGGTGATTGGATGTGGCCGTGAGCAGCGAGGATTGTCCAAGCTTACCATACCATCTCATGCTGGGGTTGCTACTATTCCTTCTGGATCTGTTTCACCGTTCATGTGGCATCTACACTTTGGACATCTTCCTCTTCAGAAGATGTGTCATGTTCTACCACAATTGTCTACCCGTACTACTTTGGTTTGTGATACCTGTCAGCTTGGGAAACACCATCGCTCTTCTTTTCCGTCTCGTAGGAGTCGTGATAGTAATCAGTTGTTTGAACTATTTCATTTTGATATTTGGGGTCCTAGTCGTGTTCCTGATCATCAGGGACATCGTTTTTATTTGGTTGATGTTGATGATTACTCTAGACTATCTTCGATTTTTTTGTTAAAACATAAGTCTGAAGCTGCTGCTCTAATCAAATCATTTCTTATTGAAGTCAAAAATATTTTCTCAGCTAATGTTAAATTTATTCGTATGGATAATGCTTTGGAATTCTTTACCCTACAATTATCTGCTTTTCTCAAATCTATTGGTATTATTCATCAGACCTCTTGTGCTTATACGTCACAGCAGAATGGTGTAGCTGAACGCAAACACCGTCATCTTCTCGATGTTACTCGGACCCTTTTGATTCAAAGTCGAGCTCCTCATTCTTTCTGGGGAGAAGCCGTTCTTACAGCTTGTTACTTAGTAAACAGGATGCCTTCCACCATGCTAGGAGAAAAGGTTCCTTTCTTGATTGTGTTTCCCGAGAAGGACATATTTTCTCTTACTCCCAGAGTTTTTGGTTGCGTGGCCTTTGTCCACAATTTTGCTCCTGGTCGTGACAAGCTCTCACCCAGAGCGGTCAAATGTGTTTTGTTGGATATTCTCGTACCCAAAAGGGGTATCGTTGTTTTGACCCTGTAGGACGGAAATATTATGTGAGTGCAGATGTCACATTTTTTGAGTCTATTATGTATTTTTCGCCTACAGGTGACAGATTATCCAATGGTAGTTCTAAAGAGGATGTGGTTGTTCCTCCACCACCTCCCTCTCCTACAACTCTGCCTTCTTCACCACTTCCACCTCCGCCTCCACCACCACCTCAATTCTTGCCACATGTTTACACTCGTCGGTCTTCTACTCGCCCTGCTGCTCATATGCCCTCTACATCATCCAGCATGCCTCAGGTATGTCATGAGCCTATTGTTTCATCTGATGGTACTAGTCTTTTGGATGGTACACAGGCGGAGTCAGTTGTACAGGACAATGTGGATGATGACCTGGAGGTCCCCATTGCTTTGAGGAAGCCTCGTCGTCAGTGTGCTACTTACCCTCTTGCTGCACATGTTAGTTTGGATCATCTTTCCGAAGAGTACAGGCGTTTTGTTGTGGGACTTTCTGCAGTTACTGTCCCACGAACATATCAGGAGGGGCTACAGGACAGTAGGTGGCGTATGGCTATGGAAGAGGAGATGGAAGCCTTGCAGTCACGGGGTACATGGAGTCTTGTGCCTGCTCCTGTGGGTGCATCCGTAGTGAGCTACAAGTGGGTCTTTACAGTCAAGCACAAAGCGAATGGCAGTGTGGACCGCTACAAGGCAAGACTTGTGGCACGTGGGTTCACCCAAACCTATGGGGTGGATTACCAGGATACTTTTTCCCCAGTTGTCCGACACTCCATGCTTCGTATCCTTCTTGCAGTTGCAGTGTCCAAGGACTGGCCTCTTTATCAGCTTGACGTGAAGAATGCATTTCTGTATGGGGATCTACAGGAGGAAGTATATATGCAGCAGCCACCAGGATTTGCTACTGAGGGGGAGTCCCAGAGGGTATGCAGGCTCCATAAGGCGATTTATGGCCTTAAGCAAAGCCCTAGAGCTTGGTACCAGAAGCTATCGGACCTAATAGAGCAACAGGGATTTGTACGGTCTTCTGCAGATCATACACTTTTTGTCCAGAAGATGCAGAGAGGTACCATCGCTATTCTTGTCTATGTAGATGATATCATTGTCACATGGGATGATGAGCAGGGCATTCAGACTGCCAAGGAATTTCTAGGTACGCAGTTTGTGACCAAGGACCTTGGTAATCTTCGATATTTTCTTGGACTGGAGTTTGCCAGGAACCAGCATGGTCTTGTGATGACCCAGAGAAAGTTTGTGATGGATTTGCTTTCTGAGACAGGAATGACAGAATGCAAACCTGCTACTACTCCTATGGATCCAAGTGTGAGATTGTATGATGATGACACTGAAGAGGTTGATAGCAGGAGATACAGAGAGCTTGTTGGGAAGCTCTTATATGCCACCATCACCAGACCAGATATCTGCTTTGCAGTGTGCAAAGTTAGCCAGTTTATGGAACAACCCAGGAAGGTACATATGGATGTTGTTCAGATGATTTTGAGGTATCTGAAGAATTCACCTGGTAATGGTCTTATCTTTAATAGGGATATATCTCTTGAGGTGACTGCCTGTGCAGATGTAGATTATGCAGGGTGTCCCAAAGACAGGAAGTCTACTTCTGGCTTTGTTGTTTTTGTGGGCAACTCCCTTGTTTCATGGAAAAGCAAGAAGCAGACAGTGGTTGCAAGATCTAGTGCAGAGTCTGAATACAGGGCCATGGCACAAGGAAGTGCAGAGATGATGTGGGTTAGGTCCGTGTTGACAGATCTTGTTGTTGATGTTCCTCTTCCTATGCAGTTGTTATGTGATAATCAAGCAGCTCTGTTTATTGCCAATAATCCTGCTTTCCATGAACGAACTAAACATATAGAGGTGGATTGTCATTACATTAGAGACATGATTCAGAAAGGTCTCATATCCACCACTCGTGTTTCTACTGGAGATCAGACAGCTGATATCTTCACCAAGGCACTTACTAGAGGTCCTTTCCAGAAGTGTTGTACCAAGCTGAGCATGATAGATATCTATGCTCCAGCTTGAGGGGGAGTGTTGAGATTATTGAGATAATTATGGTAGTTGTTGAGATAATTATGTTAGTTTTCTATTTCTGGTATGTCTCTCTTATGTAATTAACCTAGGGTTTTTCTCCTATATAAGAGAGCCCTAAGATCTCTTCTATGATAAGAAAGGTGATAAGAAAAACATTTCTACCAACAGTCTCATATAACCATAATTATCCAAATAGTTGGAATTGCTGTGGACGTTCAATTGAGTATGATTTTTTTATGATTGTCGCAAGCTAGAGATATATTATAGGGCCTTCAATGGTGTTCTTGGGATTAGTTTGGTTTTAGCATAACTTAACAGCCTAAAATTAATCGCATACTTCACCAATATCCAATCACAATACCGCTTTTTTGGTTTATCTAACTTGTCTTTGTATCCTTATTTAATAACGTGTGTTGTTCTTATTGAATTAATTGTTGGAAATCACTTGTAAAATTACATATTAATGCATCATTTATAAAAAGAAAATTAAATTCCAAATTCAATATAATCATTTAGTTTGATTATACGGTCTTAAACTTAATATAATGGATTAATTGAGCTCTTCAACTTTAATTTGATTGTGTGGTCTTCAAATACTTTTTCTACATCTATTATATTATTGATTTTCAAGCCATAATTCAAATGTCAAAGACTAGTGCACTATAAAGTACAAACATGAAAGAGTAGAATATTGAGTAGAAATACGTGAATATAAAAAAATCAGATCCAATCTGTAACTTGATGAATTAGATTTAAATAATTGATTAATTGGATTGGATTTGAAAAAGTGAAAATTCGTTAAGGTCAAATCGGATACTAACTAAGCTAAAATAGGATATAATCCAATTTATGTGCACCCCTACCACATAGCATAATTATATAATGCTTTCTTTATGGCATTAAAAAGTAGACATTTAAATCAACAACTGTTTCAGATGAAAAACCTAGGCGGAATTCCATTATAAAAAGGTGAAGAATGATCACTAGAGGTTAATGATCATCCAAATATTATTCCATAAAAGAGAGAAGTAGATGGAAAATTATAACTCCCCTCCCCAAGATCTCCAATAGTAGGAACCGATACATTCTCAAAATTTCAGCAACATTGTTTCATATTCAATGGTCTAAAAGCAACAGTCAATAACATTTCTTAAGTCCTCCCCATGAGCATCAATGTTGCAAAATTATTTTTGAAACAATAACAGGTACCAAGCACAGATAGCATTACATACCATTTGTCCTCGCCGGACCCACCCAAGCATACCACCATTTTCTTTTGAAGGACAACTTGAAAATTCTACTGCTAGGTCACTCAAGTCTTCCCCTAACATAATTGCAATGATGAATCGTGAATCATTGAAGCATCACATAAAGCAACAAAATATGGAGTTTTCAGGTACTAATATATAAGCATACTAAAAAATAAATCCTTGAGCATATCCACATGCTCGTTAGAACGGCAGGCCATGGGTGGTTGTGGGTACCATCCTTTTGCTACCCAGTTTCAGACCATGGCTTTGAGCAGCTGATTTCCATAATATAGGAGATGAGAGGGCATCTTTGAATGCCGCGCTGATGGACAGTTGGGATTGAATGGATGACATGTTCGATATCTCCTCCGTGAGTTGACCGGCTACTTATATGTGATTTCAAAAAAATGTAAATGAGATTCCTTTTAAAGATTATATCTTTCTCTTGATCTTCTATAAAGGAGATTAATTATCAAAATGCATAGATCCAAATGCACCCTGGTGTCAATACCACATCCCTCTTTGTGTTGTTGTGCAGGAAGATGATGACCATTTTATTTTCATTGATCATTCTTCCAGAGTGTGCAGGGGAAGTTGTTCTATTTAACTCCATATATCTTGAGAGTTTGTAGATATGTTTTGGATTTGTGAGATATACTCAAGGAGAGGGGATGTATAGGATGAGACATGATAGATCAAAAGTTTTGGCAATTATGTCGGGAGGGTTGTTGGTGGCGGGGCAGTTGTGGAGATTGCCTTACGTAAAGGAATTGATTGGAACGGTGTATGCTCGCGGTTGCATGGATTCCTTGGTCCCCTTTTCGGTGGGGACTTGGTTGTTTTGGACGATTCCAGGTGTTGTGTGCGCGGCCTTTCCGCGGAGCAACGTGTAAGGTTGGTTGCGCGTGGTGCGTTCAAAGACATCCTCTGGAAGCCTTTGCGTTTTGCAGATGGAGCTTGCACGGACGTCGAGGTGTGTGTGGCGGAGGTGAGAGGGGTTCCTTTCCTCTCTCGAAAGGTTCACGGCTTGGGTGAGGCACTGCGGCATTGGGGGGAGGTGCTTGCGGTTGTGGAAGATGGCCTCAAGCCGAGTTCGGATTGGAGGGTCACTCGGGTTCTTATGGAGTGTAGCAAGAACGTGCTGGATGACGCAATGGGCAAGGTGTTGCTTGAAACCTTGGAGGTTGGTAGATTCCGCTTCCCTGTGGAGCTGTCATTCTTGGAGCCTCCGGCGCCGCCGCAGGTGGTGGTTGGGCCGGTGGCCTCACCTGAGGGGACGAAAGCCCAGTCTGTTGGTGACGTCGCCTCGACTTCTGTTGGACAGGTGGCGCTGCGAGGGGGATCCTCCGAAGCGTCGCTCCGATTGTTTGATTGCCCGCGCCCCTTCGGCGGCTTTTCTCGAGTCTCGTGTAACATCTCTCTGACGGGCGATTTGTTTGAGGGGGGGACGCCCGAGAAGGATTCTTTGTTCGGTTCTCATCTTTGGAAGGTGGATCGTGCGCTGCGCTTCTGCTTTTCAGGCTCGTGGCCGGATCTGCCTGGGGTGGAGCTTTGCGGGTCGCGGGACTTCGGATCTTGGCCCGGTGTGGGAGCTTCCTCTTCTTCCGCGGATTCGGATCTGACTCCGAGGTTCGAAGCCCCCTTGGTTGAGGTGGGTCATGTATCGGGTGTGTCTCAAATTCCTTTTAACATTCCCATCATACCCGGGTCGCGGGGCTTTTTCTTGGATAATGGCTCGGATCTAGTGGTGGACTCTACCTCCGAGACCTCTCTGGGGTCTTCCTTGCCAGCTGAAGGAGTTTCGCCTTTCATCGCATGTCCGAGCTCTGTGGAGGGTTCCTTGGCCGCGGACGGTGACTGCGACTTGGGGAGACGTGCTGATAGGAGGGCGGGGAAAAGATACCGAAGGAGGAGCAGGCCTCGGGTGGGGTTCTCGCCGGTGCATTCTTGTGCTACTTTGAGAGATGCTGTGGCGGAGGCGGCTGGCCTTTCGCAAGCTGGGGAGCGTCGCCATCTGTCTTAATGAAGGTTCTCTCCTTGAATGTGAGAGGGCTAGGGGAGCTTGATAAGAGAAGGGCGTTGGGGTCCAAGCTTACTGAATGGGGTTGTGATATTGCATTGATTCAGGAATCGAAATTAAGGGGGACTGATGATGCTCTGTGGCGTTCCTTTGGTGCGGGTGCGGTGGATGATCTTAGAACTCTGGATGCGGTTGGGATGACGAGGGTTTGTTCATTACGTGGAAGTCGGCGGCATTCTCCTTCAGCTCTTCTATTCTGGGAAGGCATATGGTTTCGGTGGTACTTGTGAGGGGTGCGACGGCCTCTCCGATTGTCTTTTCGTGCATTTATGGCCCTTGCTGTCACGTTAAAAGGAGCGAGCTTTGGGAGGACTTGCGTGCGGCGAGCAATGCTTTTATGGGGCTCCCTTGGATTATTGGGGGTGACTTCAATGTGACGCTCCACTCTTCTGATCATCCCCGCTTGAGGGTGGGGGCGGGACCCGGGGTCTTCCTTGTTTGCTGAGCTAGTGGACTCCTTGGCTTTGGAGAATTTGGCTGCATCTGATATTGCCTACACATGGCGGAGTAGCAGTTCTCGATCTCGGATTGATCGTTTTTTGGCCTCTGGTAGGATGATGGAGTTGTTTCCCTCTTGCTCGGTTTCCTCAAGGCCCAAGGCTTTTTCGGATCACTCGCCAATTATTTGGGACTCCGGGGAGACCTCTTTGCTGAGGGGCCTCTTTAGATACGAGAGGTGCTGGGTCCAGGAGGCGCGATTCAAAGACATTGTGGCGGAGCATTGGGCTCTTTCGTGCTTTGAGGGGTCTGCGGCTTTTAGATTGAGTCAGAAGCTAGAGTCTCTTCGTAAGAGGTTGGCGTTGTTCAAGAAGGAGTCTAGGGCGACGAGAGTGGCAGTTAGGTCTGAGGCTGAGGCTGTTATTGCTAGGCTCGATTCGAGGGATCTGACGCCTGGAGAGCTTTGTGTGTGGTCCAGTGCGCAGAAGAGTGTGGCGGAGGAGGACAAGAAGAGATCTACCGAATGGCGTCAGCGATCGAGGTTGAAGTGGCTCAATGATGGCGATGCTAACACGACATTCTTTCACCGCGTGGCTAGTGGAAGAAAGCGTAACAATTTCTTGCGCTCTATCTCCGTGGAGGGGTCGACGTTTGTTGGGGACAGAGCGATGGAGCGTGCTATTGTGGAACATTTCAAGGGGTTCATGACGAGGCGCTCTCCGAGGCCCTGGAGATAGCTGGGGCTGGGGGTGCCGCAGGTCTCGGAGGAGGACTGCGCTATGCTTATTCGGCCGATTTCTTTAGAGGAGACTAAGGCGGTTGTGTGGGAGTTAAATGACGATGGATCCCCGGGTCCCGACGGCTTCTCTGTGGCTTTCTTTCGTGATTTCTGGGAGCTGGTGGGCGAGGAAGTCTTTGAGGTTGTTGCCGATTTTTGCTCGGGGAACTTGGGCTTCGATCGTTTTAACAGGGCCATCTTGCTTCTGATCCCCAAGAAGAATGCGGCCGAGGATATTGGGGACTTCCGCCCCATATCAATGTCTAACGCCATTTACTTAATTGTGGCCAAGGTGCTGGCTCGGAGGCTCGCTCGTGTTCTTGATTCGATTGTTTCTCCGATCCAGGCCGCTTTTATTAGGGGGAGACAGATTGCCGATTGTGTTGCGGTCGCTTCGGAGTTGGTGGCCGATTGGAGGTTATCGGGGAGGCAGGGGGTGCTTTGGAAGATTGATTTTGCCAAAGCATATGATAGCATTGATTGGAGCTTCCTATGGTCGGTCCTCAGAAGGCGGGGGTTTCCGGAGATTTGGATCTTTTGGATGCGGCGCTGTGTGACCACCGTGTCATTCTCGGTTTTGGTTAATGGAGGCATGGAGGGGGGTTTCCTCCAGCCGAGAAGGGGGTTACGCCAGGGCTGTCCGCTAGTCCCCCCTCCTCTTTGTTATTGTTGCGGATGTCCTGCCTCGTATGGTTGATCGGATTGTTGATGCTGGACTCTCGAAGGGCTTTTCCAGGGGAAACGTATCTGTGCCGCTGATTCAATTTGCTGATGACACCTTATGCTTCATTGAAGGAGGTGCTGCTGAGGTTGTTGCCATGTCGATGACACTTGATCTGTTTGGCGAGGTGTCGGGGCTGCTTATTAATGGGGCCAAGTCGAAGGTTATTCCTTTTGGAATGACGATGAATTTGGCGATTGATTGTGCTAGGATCCTAGGGTCTTCTCCGGGCGAGTTGCCGATTCACTACCTTGGTCTCCCTTTGGTGGTGGGGAGGCCCAGACTTAGGGACTGGTGTTTGGTCGTTGAGAAGGTGGAGGCGCGGTTGGCGGGCTGGCCCGCGGCGCTCCTTTCAAAGGGAGGGAGGCTGATCCTTATCAACTCGGTACTTGCTGCTATCCCGGTGCACTTTATGTCGATTCGCCGGTTGCCGGTTGGGATCCGTAGGAGACTCGAATCCTGTATGAGAAGGTTTTTGTGGGGAAAGTCGGTTGCGTCGGGGAGGGGGCTTCACCTTGTGGCGTGGGATGAGGTAACTAAGGGGAAGATGGAGGGGGGTTTGGGAATTAGGCGGTTTTGGGGCGGATTGGGCTGGGGAGGAAAGGCTGGGTGTGGTGGGTGCTCGCACTCCCTTTTGGCGTGGTATGCAGGAGGATTTCTTGAGAAATCGTGCGAGGTTTAAATATGTTTTGGGGAATGGCCATGCGTTCCTATTCTGGAAGGATGGTTGGATGGGGGGATCCTTTTTGCACTCGTTTCCCGAATTTATTTGCGCTGACCGAGGACAAGGATGTCTCGGTTGCTTCCTGCTGGGCGAGCGGTTGTTGGTGCCCTCGCTTTGGGGCTAATTTCTCGGATCAAAGGCTTGCTGACTTTCTATCCCTGCTGGACGTGCTCAAGGGTGATGTTGGGCCTTGCGAGGGTAGGGATCATTGGGTATGGAGGGACGGCGGCTTCTCGACGCGCAAGGCGTATGGTGTGCTTGCTTTCGCGCCGCCCGCTTGCTCGGACTCTTTGGTGAGGGACTGCTGCTTTCTCTGGAAGCTTGGTTTACCATTGCGCATTGCTATATTCTTATGGCTTGTCCGCAGGAAGAGGCTTCTGATGAAGGATCGTTGTTCCAGATTGTTGCCTTCTGTGTCTGATATTTGTGTGCTGTGTGACTCGGATGTGGAATCCCCTAAGCATGTTTTCTTCGAGTGCCCTTTGGTTCGTGGGCTGTGGGAGGATCCGATTGTGGCTTGGGTGCGAACTACTGACGTGGTGGCCTTCTGTGACTCGCTATTCATTAACAGACATTCTGATAGAAGGCGCCTTCTGACTCCGGTGGTAAGATTATGGTCGATTTGGCTTGGACGGAATGAGGCCATATTCTCGAATCAACGCTTTTACAAGGAAAACGTGCTCATTCGTGCTGCAAGGATGGTGGACGACTGGAGTGGTAGCTAGTATTTTTTGTGTTTCCTCTTACTGGTTGAGGGCTTTCTTGCCCCTTTGTAACGCCCTTCGGCGTTTTGTACATTCGACACTCTTTTTTACTTCTTTAATATATTGGGGTGAACACCACTGAGTGTTTCCCCCCTTTTTTGGTTTCAAAAAAAAATTATGTCGGGAGGTAGTCATAATAGGAGATAAGATAATAAAAGTCTCTAGCAATAATGCAGGTTCTCTTGGGGTGACAAACTTAATGGTATTTAAGGACACGGTGCCATGTGAGGATGTAATTCATAGTTACTATGAGTTGTGTCCGTTTAGGCTAATGGAGAGCTATGCTAACTTGTCCGGAAGTGGTTTCTTAGCTTTGTTAGGGCAAGGAACTTATGTGGAGAGAGAGATGGGGAAGGAGAAGAAAAAAACATCTTTCTTCTCTCCTTTATTAAGATCAAATTGTTTGAAAATCTCTATTCAACCAGAGCTACTCAAACCTGCCATCTTCGGATCATAAGCCCAATAAGGACAGTTGTTAGATGACTACTACTCTTCACTAGTCATCCTTTGACTTTTACATAAGCAGAACAATATACTAAACATTGCTTTTACAACTTGGCGATGTTATAATTCTAATCGAAAAAAGTGTCACAACTATGCAAATAAATTCCCATCAGTGTTAAGGCTTCAACTATTCGTAACGTCTAAAAAGATCCGTAAAAAGATATAAAAAAAGAGATAATAACAAAAAATACTAATAAAAGACAAACTCCCATGCCCTAACCACCTTCTGTGATCCTCCTCTGGAGTTCCAGCAGGAGATTCAGATTGTCCTCAGCAACAAGCAAGTGTTGAACCAATATCTCCCTGTCCTGGCCTTCATTCATCCCAGAACTAAACGCAACTAGATTGAAGACAAGAAAAGCAACATTGTGAATAGAAACAAATAAATAAAATCATTTTTATCAGCATGATCTTCAATTCTTTGCACAGACTAATGAAATGCAGAGCAAACAAGTTAATCAGTAGCATGATAGTGCATGTGACAAATTACAAATATGGAGTACATAAGCAAAACCTAGTAGTTTAGTTGGAGTTCTTGACTATTATAATCATGGTAAAAAGATTGTTTGTCTGTGAAACTCTGCCGGAAGAATGATATTAATTAGAAAGTGGAGCACCGTTTAAAGGGGAGTAAGCATTTAAAAAATAACTGAAGGTAAAAAGAGTAAGGAAAAAAGATCTTAAAAAAGAAGGGAAAACATACAAGAGTTTTCTATTCAGACTTTGTTTTCTAGAAGAAAAAAGGATCAAAATTTGTTTTTAATTCAGAGCTTGTACTTTAACATATACAGGAGTTTAAGGTCCAAATTGCCACTTTCAGACCATGATTTAATAAAAGTGTTAGCTTCACAAACACGTGCAGCATAAATCACAGTAGGAAATAGGGATATCATAGGAAGTGCTACCCAGTTAGCAATGTCCAATTAATCGACACGCCACCATCTTTTCTAACATTTCTTTTAAAAAATCAAAGGATCAAAATCCAACATCTGTTAAGTAGAATTCTTCACAAGCTCAAGTAACACTGAGGGTGCGTTCTTGTATCGGGTTAAACCACCCCAAGGGTGGTTTAACTCCCCTACCCCATATTTTCTCCCTCCACGTGGGTCCCACTTTTTATCTTTTAAAAAAAATAAATCAATTCTCCATCATCAATTCCATCAAAAAATAATATACTATACCATCATATCATATAAATTATAAACTACTCCACTTACTCACTTTTTCAAACTCCAATACAATCACATCACAATAACTTCTCACTTTTTCAAACTCCAATACAATCACATCACCCCAAACCCACTTCTAAACCACCCCCAGTTTAACCCTCTATCCAAACACCAAAACCCAAAAATGGGTTACCTGCAACCAGTTTAACCCACCTAAACCTACTATCCAAACACCCCCTGAAGGTCTTCCTCCTCACCAACATGCGCTCATTCAAATTTGACATTTACAAAACGCATAAAATGTGAATAAAGACACTTTACATATCTCATCATGGAGATCACTTTTTGAGATGCATAGAAAAAGGAAACTCTGGATCAAACATAGTTATATTGGATATTATCATCTAGAATTCAGAAAAAAAAAATCCAAACTTTTGAACAATTGGCTGCATTTTGCTACTAACTGTAAATATTATGGAGGGACCCCTTATGTTCAGCTATATAAAAGCAGGACACTTAAGCCCGATCCTGATGGTTAAAATATTCCAATAAACCCAAATTGCCAAGTGTTAATCATCATCTCTTACACCAGCACTAAATTTTCCGAGTTGGCAATGTGGGACTTGCAGTTTCTCCTATAAACACTAGTGTTTACTCCTTAGTTTGTACAATCTGGTAAAAGAGGAAGCAAGTAAGTAAAACCTTTTAATCAAACTCAAACTACAACAGAGTTCTTGGCCCTAGTGATAACCACCAGTAAGATAAGCTCTACCAATTTGAACAGATGGGCAAATCAGAGTAGACCCATATAGAATATTTCCCAGTAGAAAGTAAAGGCGAACCTCTTCCGGCGGGTCTTGTGGAAGGGGTCCATCGAGGGGAGGAGAAGGGTGCGGTGGAGCGCGAGGGCAATGGACAAGGGGGAAGAGAAGCGCGAGCTGGCGGTGCGGAGCGGCCGGATGAGAGGGAGGGAGGGAGAGGGAGAGGAGAGAAGGGGAGGAGGAGAGAGAGGCGGAGGTTGGAGGAGGGGAGGGAAAGATGGGAGGAGAGGCCCAGTCCTCTGTACATGGTGGTGTGCGGCTCTTCCCCCTTTGGAATTTGGATAACCCTCCAACCAAATAAATGAACAAAATAATATTGACATAGAATAAGTACATGTCCTACCTGCAAGTTTTATTCAAAGTATATATTGAAGACTTGATAGATGCCTAAATCAAGGTATTGAAATAATTTCAAGTATATGCCAACTGTTGAGATTTTTCAAAGTTATGTGAAAGGTCTTTGATGTCTTTAAAATATAGGTTTGGAAAAATCTTATGAATGGTTTTGATGTTGGTTATAAACATTGAAAAAGAACATATGAAGCAAAAATGTATTGTGTATATAGATGTTTTGATCGAGGTAAACAAGATGACTGCAAAAGAATAAAGGACAAAATTGAAAGCTAAAACAAATAGGGAAAATAAGCTGCCCTCTGTGGTGGGCAAACTTGGCTCCTCCATCTCTATTTTACAATTTTTATTTTTTTCTTGAAAAATATTTATGTAGAAATTCATCATTTTATCCTTATATTATGTCACTTAAGTTTCGTGCGAATTAGAGACTCCTACAGCCTCCATCTAGGCAGTCATTTTTTATTTTTTAAGGGTCGCAGAATAGTTGAAATCGACCATGTCTAGATGGAGGCTATAAGAGTCTATGTTTCGTACGAAATTTGAATGACATAATATAAGGATATAGTGAAGAATTTTTACAGGAGTATTTTTCAAAAAAAATAGGGAAAATAGCTGGGGGAGCCAAGTTAGCTTCCCATGGGACAACTCCATTTTACCAAACAAAATATCTAACAAAAACTAAAAATCAAACCATATTATGGATGGAGTAGGTATTTTAAGAGGGATTGCCAATAATATATTCACAACAATCCACAGAGATGGCTTTCTTAGGCCAGTGTGTTGACCTAGGGAAGCAAACTCAGTTAAAACTATACCTCAGTAAACCCTCAATCATATAGCATTAATGAGGACAATGACTGACTTTTTGAAACATGAATAAATGAAAAATGTTTTTGTTCATTGTTCATTCTTTGTTTCTTATCATGTCAGCTTTGGTGGGACAATAATGATGGAAAACAAATATGCATCCAATGTGCTAGGATATGGATGTGTTAAGTCGAGGTTCACCTCTTGACATGTTCGAACACTGCGTAGAGTGCTACATGTTTCTCACATGTAGAAGAATCTATCATATATTTCTTTGCTTGTGAGAGAGGATTTTGAATTAAACTTTAAACGTAATAAATAGTTTCTCTAACACAATGAACTTTCTTTTGTAAAGGATAGTTATCTGATGATGATTTATTATTTTGCATTGATGTAGCAATGTTGAATCTATTTATTTAATTGATTCTAGCTCTATTGTTTTCTTATACTATTATAAATACAACAGAATCATATGATAGACAATGTTCTAGATTTGATCATGTATAACATCCAAGATGTTATTCAACCCATGATTTTGAGCACATGATTAAATCTAGGTCACTTAGACCCAGTAGCTTGGCACAATAAGTTGCAAACCCCATAATCCCCAAGTAAAACAGTAAATTTAACAAATTCCTTCAATCTCATTCCTTTAAATTCCTAAAAAGTTTTAAAGAGAAGTATAAGGGCATGAGTGCAAAGTTTCAAGCTTTTATTAAAAGTTGAATGATCAAAGTTTCGAAGCTTGAATGGGTAAGAAACTTTTAAGCGAACAAGAAGGATCTGGAAGAAGTAATGGCTTCCTTACAACAACTAATGAGTATCCAAGAAACTTAGGGTGGAGTAGTGCTAATTCTCCCCACTTTATCCTATATATGGACAAACAAAACAACCCTCCTCTCTTTGAATTCCAAAGAAAGCCAACAAGATAGAGGGCTTTTATATCATCTAAAAGTGACCAAATATTCTTTACACCAATGAGATTTCAAGCCTAATCTATTACATGATGGTCTTGCATGGATTTAAATATTTGAAGTGGAGACCAAGGGTATTCATTTGGATTTTTCTGCTCAAAAGCAAAGGCATATACTCTATCTCTTAATTAGACCTGATCAAAGTGCGGATCAAGTCGAACGATTCAGGGTTCTAAAACCCCATGTCCAACGCTCGGGTCGGGCTGGCCCAAGGACCATACTCCAAGGTCCAAGCTTAGCTCAGATCTGGGCCGGGTCGGGCCGGCACATGGGCCGAATATAAAGTATTTTTTCTTAATGTTTTAATTTAATTTACAGAGATAATGATTTTTTTAGCACCATCTAATCTTTCTAAATTTAAGTAACCATAACATGTGTTACTTGGCATGTAAGCTATAAAATACGACGTAATATTGATAATCTAAAACAAAAACTTGAAGTATATCATATTAAATGTATTTAAAATGTAATTTTTAAACTCATATTTTTATATGTGCATGCCAGGCAAGGTCAGATTTTGTGGCACATGTCCACAACCCGTCCAGTTGATAGGAGGGACAAAGAGCAGGTTGGATCGGGTCGGTCCCTTCATGAAATCTCTTAGTCCAAGCCCTGTTCATGAGCGGACTGGACATACGGGCCCCGACCCATTTGACCTAAGTCTACTCTTAAGCACCGTGGACCCGTTACCATCGGGGTTTTCTGGACTCCCTTGGATGTGTTCTCATCCCCTATCATGGTTGAGTTTGGCCATCTGCTGGCATGCAAGTGGTTATTGTCCCTTTAAGATGGTTTATTCACTATTTTATTGAATTTTGGAAGTTGTGATGCATGCTTAAGTTCGATTTGACTCTTCAATTATTAAATGTGATCTAATGCATTTTGTGTTGCTTGTTACGATATAATTTTGGAGATTAATATACGTTTTTCGATTCCCTAAACACATGTTTTCTATGCTTGATTTAATATTTTTCTCTTTGGCATCTTGTTGTTGCTAGTGAGTGTGATAGATAGATGATAAGTCTCCTTCCGCAAAGGTCAATCTAGCTGGAAGATGATCCTCTACTGTAATGAGTATTGTAACAGAGGTATTATAATAGTTGAAGAAAAACTTTGCAATTCCGATTTCTAAAATCCAACCTTATGGATTACATCTTTGACTAATGTTCCACTTATCGTTCAGATTTTGCTCAAATCCGACAACATTTCCCATTTTATCTTAATGGTTAAAGATCCGACTGACATGTATTCATATTTAATAAAGGATCAATTTTTTTTATCATTAAGATAAAAATAGCAAATGTCCTCGGATTTGATCGAAATTTGGAGGAATAAAGACCAAAGAGATGCTTACTAAATAAAAATAAATAGATAGTTACCTGGTCGTTGCATATTTTCTTTGACCTGATTAATGCAGGGTCATCTATTAGATCGCATTTGTCGCAAGAAACTCCCCTTTCCTGCATCGAGTATTCAAGTTCATGGAAGGTCCCTAATACCCCCTTTATCAAGTTTATATATGACCTAGAGGTCTTCTTTTGTGATTCTAACTAGTTTGGAGAAATTTTAAGTAACAAGGATAAGATCAACTCACTTGAGGCATTTGATCTCGGCAATAATTATATATGCTCTATACAAGGGATCGGTTGACTCATCATTGATGGGTCGATCGAATCGCCACTACAAGAAAATCAACCTAAGCCAACATTCAATTGCCATGAATGTCGACCAAGGTCAAATGAAGATCGACATTAACATTAACGTCCCTAAATCTGTACCTACATCAACATTTTATTTTAAATGTCGACATAATCTTGTTGTACGCCAACGTTTATTAAATGAACGTCGACTGAGTTTGATCATCCTTTTTTATAAACCCAAAAATGCAATGTCGGGAGGTGAAAGGGCGTCCTTTCCTCTCCTTCTTTTCCAAAGTCCCTATTTTCCGGAACCTTCCTCTTGCAGGCTTTCACCAATGAGACCTCTTCCCCTTGAATCTTCACCTTCGTTGGTCCCTCACTGCCAGAATGCACGAAATCAGGGTACGAAAGCTCACACACAATCTCTATTAGCAATGTTTAGGTTTATATGTGAACATGTATGTGGTGATGGGTTTCCATCGGGCGCTGAGTTTTCAGATTTTGCATGTTCTGTTGAGATAGAAGCCCTTCGATGAGTATGCATTGGCATCGTCACCTACGGATCATTCTTTTTCTACTCAGAAATCAATGGATCATCACGTTCTCTGCAAAAGATGCACCCATCCCCCTCACCAACAACAACCAATCTCCCTAAAACTTTGAATCCTTCGACTTTGAGCGGAAAAACAAATCTTGACGAGGTAACCCCGAACTATTCTTTTTCTAATCATCTTTTTTTACGGTTACAACCATTTTTTTCCATAGACCATCCTTGAAATATTTGAAGTAGCTTGGTTTTTATTGACAGATGTTTTCATGGCTCCAATACGAGATTCAATTAGGGGACCAACAAATTGAGCGAGTACGAGTAGTAGGGGACTTTTCGTAACATATGCTTTTCAATCACTAATCACTCTCAAGCTTTAAACTTCTGCACGATGGTGATGATCCAAATGGCGAAGTCTCGAGAAGGAATGTAGATATTTTCTTGTCACTTTGTTGGTTTAGACTTTCTTGTATATGTAACATGTATTTGAAATATGTTTGTAATGAAAAAAAGTTTATTTTGTAATTTTTATACCATAAGTTTCTGTGCATAATTTTTATCGAATGTGCATGGATATTGTTGTATCATGGGTATCAAGCTTAAGTAAAACCCGCTATTTTCAATTGCACATCAAAAACAAGAGACCTCTCTCACGATCAAACTTCACAATTGATTGTTCGTTTGTTCAATAAGAGTAGAAAACTCCTTATCCGACATTCAAACATCGCAATTGGTATTGACATTCAAATGTTGTAGTTGATTGCTCATTCAAACGTGGTTTGAATTCATGTACCTTCTCTCGATGTTAAAATGTCGTCTTTAATAACTAAAGACGACGTTTGAATGTCACCTTCTATTATCCAAAATCGACGTCTAAATGTCGATAGAAAGCATTAACGACGTGATTAAACGGTCAGTTCAAAGGCCTTCCTCGACGTTTATAAACGTCGGCTTTAGTTACCAACAAGGCCGATGTTTATTTATTATGTCGAATTATCCAACGACGACGAGGCAGAGGCGACATATCCCGATTGACATTGTTAAACGCCGAATTACCCTATGTCAACGTTTAACATTATCAAATCCGACCTTTACAAACGGCGCCGATTGTGCAGATTCTGCTAGTACTGAGTCGACTAGTCCTCTTATGAGTCGACTAGAGGATTGATAGAAAACTGGAGTTGGTTTCTTTTTTTCATTTTTTTTCAATGTTTCTTGAAGTTGTTTTATAATATGTTTGCAGCTGTTTAATTCATGTACAATTTTCTTCTTACATTAACTTAACGACTTATGTTGTTATTTAATAAATCACCAATTCATCATGCTATTATGCTTAAATTAAAAAAATAGAGTCAGGTGGATGCATTTTATCTATGTTTGTACATAATATACTCACAAATCTCACAAATTTCATACACATTCCTAAAAACCTTAAAAATTTTTAAGAGAAATATCTAAAAATAACGTGTAGTCGTGAATGTCACTTCACATGCAGATATACGCACAACCTAACATTCATGTATGCATGTATCTCAATCTTGGTAATTCAATCACCAGATCACTAACATAACCTATGCATACATGTGTGCATGCGTGCGTGTGTGTGAAATGGAGCTGCCCCCTTCGGGGTAGCTAACTTGGCTCCCCCGCGTTATTTTACCCGTTTTTTTATTTTTTTTGAAAATTTCTTCAGTGGATTTTCATCAATATATCTATATATTATGTCATTCAAATTTCGTGTGAAACAAAGACTCCTACGGCCTCCATCTAGAAGGGTCGTTTTTAGCAATTCGGTTACCATTAAAAAACGACTTGTCTGGATGGAGGTCGTAGGAGTCTCTGTTTCGCACGAAATTTGAATAGCATAATATAGGGATATAGTGATGATATTCACGGGAGAAATTTTTCAAAAAAAACTAAAAAATGAGCGAAATTGCGTAGGGGGGCCAAGTTAGATCCCCCCTCCAAGGGGCAGTCCCATTGAACTCGTGTGTATATATAAGGGTTGGGGAGTATGCACTCATGTGCATGCAAATTTACATGCACCGGGGTTTATATCTTCCACATTTTTTTACTTTTTTAGAAAATATCATCATGTATATTCATCCCTATATCCCTCCTATATGCCATTCGAATTTCGTCAGAAAAAGAGACTCATATGCCTTCTATCTAGAACATGTAATTTTAACGGTCTTAGAATTACTGTAATCGACCTGTTCTACATGGAGGGAGCATGAGTCTCTGTTTCTGACGAAACTCGAATGGCATAATGAAGGAATATATAGATGAATATACATGATAATTTTCAAAAAAGTAAAAAATGTGGAAGATATAAGCGTTTATGCATGTAAAATTACATGCACATGGGTGCATGCTCCCTAACCCCCCCCCCCCCCCCCCCCCACACACACACACGAGGTTGTGGAACTTCTATCATGGTGCATGTAACTTTACATGCACCAATGCTAGAAACCTGTTTTTTAAAAATGAAATCTCAAGAGATTTACTTAAACCTATTAGTGGAATATGTGTTTCAAATTTCGTATAGAACAAACATTCCTAACTTGTCGATCTAGAGGGGTAAAATTTCAATAATTTTGAGCCTGTTAAAATATCATAGTCTTGATGGAGGGTTATAAATCTTGAATTAAATTGATTTTTAAATGACATCATGGTAATATATAGTGATCTAAATCCCACATGGTTTCATTTCATAAAAATATCAAAAGTTAGGTGTTTATGGCACCGATGCATGTAAAGTTACATGCACCATCATCGAATACGTCTACCCATAATAATAATATATAAAATGTGTCTAAATTCCTATGAATTAAACTAGATATATTTACGTACATGTTCATCTAAAAAATATAGAAGTAGGCAGACCCATGCACACCAATAGATAATACTACCTAATTGATGTAAACATAATTAAATTATCTTATATAGGTAATACCTAATTAATATAAACATATTTAAAATTATCTTATATTTAAATACAATTCACTTTATTGATACATCTATAAATCTATGATATAAAGTTATAACAAATATACAAATTATGTATTTACTTATAGACATGTTATCTAACATTGTGCGATAAGCTCCATTATGAATGTGCACTCTCTAATATTTATAAAAATATTTGGATAATACAATTCAATATATACATTTGCCTATATATATGTATATATTGGCCTCCTAACCCGTTTTTATTTAATCAAGCTTTTGTTTTCTTTTGCATGTCACTATTCGGTGGAAAAGAGCCCATTGGGCGCCATTCTCAATTTTTTTTTAAAAAAAAATCTTTTTTGGGTTATTTGCTCATGAGCTGAGATATAAACCACTTGGAGAAATTACATAGAAACTTGTTAGGGTTTGGAAAGGGAGAAGCAACAATTGGATGAGGTAACAAAAAAAAAGAGATGAAGACATTTATATAGAAGGGGCCAAATTTATCATATCTAAGCTCATTTGGTGTGAGGCTTTCTATAATGTTATACATACGGTTGTTTACACATGCTACATGTGTCATTCGATGGAGATGTACTTAATGGAGTCTATTATGATAAGGTTGTGTCATACAAACATTTACATGTTTCTGCATGCATGATCCATATCGATGTCCAAAAGATAAGAGAACACGGTCGTAAGAAAAGATTAGATACTACACGATATTGGGATACGATCAGGATGGGACTAGTTGCATGTTTTATGATCCACTTGAGAAGAAGCTCGCATGAGTAAAGATGTGATCATGCAAGTCCTTCGTATTTACGAACCTACAAATTTGGATGGCAGAGAATGTAGACTATATTTCATTGGTGTAGATTATGACTATATTTGTTACTTATCATACATGGTTGAGATGGAAATCGCTACGACTAAGTTAGCATTAGACTAGATGGCATGGCGGTGAAATTAGAAGGTTGTGTATTTCGTGAAACTGTCGAGGCGTTGATGTATGCATTTGTTCTATAGTATCCTTGTTCAAGTGGTCATTTGGTCATTTCTTATTGCAGTTTTTTTTTCTGTAAAGTGTCAAAAGAACAATCAAAACTTGATAATATCTTTCTTAAAATAATCCTCGATGGATTGTTTAGCGTCGATGATTAAAAGTAAATATCGAATGGCACCTATTATCAAAAAAGATTTTCATAATACTTTTTGACTCTATAATGGGATTTCCTTACAATTCATTCACCCACCAACTCTATTGGGTAAAGGATATTCTTTCTACTTCCAAACACTTCATCAATGTCAAAGGTCACCCACATGGTCCTTTCAAGCTGATTAGAGGAGTTAGACAAATATGTCATCTTCCTCCTCTTATACTTAGTCATCCCACATTAGTACTTCCTATCATGCATGCTTTCCATGTTATCTCAAGTTACTTTTTTTACTTTATATTTTTAGATATGGTCAGGTTAGTAGTTCTAATATTCTATACGTTGATAGCTCATGCTTTTCATTCAAGGTTCGAACCTTAGTTTTATGTGGGTGTGTTACCTTATATTTTTAGATTAGTTCTAATATTCTATGTGTTGATAACTCATGTTTTTCATTCAAGGTTCTAACCTTGGTTTTTTTTGTGTGTGGGTGGGTGTGGGTCGTGCGCGTGTGCACGTGCGCGCGTGTGTGTGTGCGCGCGCATGCGCGCATGCGTGCGCATGTGCGTGCGCGCGCACATGTGCGTGTGTGTTAATCCTTCATATTTATCTATTTTTCTAGTTTCAAATTCGAGTTCATGCATCAGTGGGGAAATTGTTAGTACATAATCATGCATATTTTGATAATAACAGAACTTTTTTTTAGAAGCAAGAGGGTGAAGTCCTAAGGCGGGACCCACCGCAAAAATTATATTAAAATCAAATTAAGAGAGATACACTATCTAGAAGACCAGAGCCTATACAAGGAGCGACATAAAGCAATTACATTTTCAGAGTAAAACCTCTGGTTGTTAAATACTAGATCATTCCTTCCTCCCCAAATATACCATAATGCTGCAAAAGGAAGAGCACAGTCATCCATCGAGTTGCCTCCAAGCGCCCTTGTCATCCTCCAAAAATCACATTCACCACCGATAGAGGCCCACGGTGTCCCCACCTCCTTCCATACCTGAAGCGAAAAGGGACACTTAAAGAAAATATGCTCGGCGTCCTCCAGATGCTCGCCACATCTACCACAGCTCGTGTCAGCAATCCCAAACAATCTTCCTCTTCTTGCTTTGTCACAAATCCCGTCCCTCCTGAGACACCATAGGAACACTTTGACTCTGCTAGGTATCTTGCTAGCCCATATAATCTTCATGTCCTGAACCATGTCTGAATCGACGAAATCCGAGCTCCCCCTGAACATGTCGTAGGCCCTTTTCACCGAGAATCTGGCCCCTTCCCAAATAAAATGATCCCTTCCCTGCGTAAAACAGGACGTGGATGGTATCTCCGCTCTCAACCTCGTTAAGTTAAGAGGAAGAAAGATATTGGACCATGAAGAAGCTCCAGCTAAGGAGCTCGAGCTTAAGTGAAGAAGAAGCTCAAAGGAATTCAAGGTTATGAAACTCCAGCTCAAGCTTAAGTATGGATATCAAGGTCAATAAGAAGACAAAGTCTTTTCTTTTTATTGAGTCATGCTTTATATAACTCTCTTATAATGTGAAAGACCCCAAATCATGGATATTGCATTTCAGTCTTTTGACTTTGACTTTCAGGTCAAAGAGTTAAGATGATCGATAAAACATTCTGATTTAATCGATCACACCTAATCGAACAACCTATTTTCCTAATAAATCGTTATTTGAATTGCAACGTCTATATCTTTGATCGATCAATTTTGATATTTGATCGATCATCTCTTGATTATGATCGATTACATAAATCTCCCTAATTGATTATTTGATTTTGATAGATCATCTTTGTCTCATTATAGATCATATTCCGTTTCAAGAATATTTTTGAAGCCGATTTCATTCTGATTTGTTTACAATGGTTAGTTTTTATGAGACAATGTCTATGGGACCCAAATATCTACAAACAGGATGACATACCTCATTCTACAACACACACCATGAGCAACAAGATATCTACTCTCTATTTTGCATTCTCTGTTATGAGAGAAAGATTCAAGAGATATTTTCTTTTGTAAGTTCATTTAAGTTTTGCCTCTTATATCTATTGCGCGCGCGCGCGCGCGCACACACACACACACACATATACTTAGATATTGAAGATCTTAAAATTATTTAATCTGTACGCGATTTTGAGTTGTTTGCATAAATAACTCAAGTTGTAATCAGTGGAGTTGACCGTGTAATCGACTCATGTTGTAATACGGTTGGGCCGCATGTGTAACCAACTCCATTTAGTTGTAAAAGCCCTGTGGGCCAGGTTGAAAGTTCGAGCTGGGAGACTCAAGTCATGGTTTTTACCTAAGAGGTTTCCAATTGTAAATACTTGTGCATTTGTGGTTTTCTTGTCTATATTGTGATTAAAACGGTTATGTGACACCGTGTTGTTTAAGTTTACTATTTACAATGATCCATGTCATTCAGTTAATCAATTCGCAATCTTCATGACGTATCCGTGTGGAATACCTGAAAAATCAACATTTGGTATCAAAGCCTCGACCATGTGAAGAAGTTACGTTTCGACGCATACATGGCCATATCTCAGGATCGTGTATAGAAGGAAGCTTTGTGACTCATCCACCTTGCTTCGATGAGACAAATTATGCAAGATGGAAGAAGAAGATGTCCATTTTCTTGTAAGCAAGTGACTTTGCAATATGGAATATGGTCTAGAAAAAGCTCCAGTTAGTTAAAGAGAAGGAGTTCAACTACACAAGTTTAAATGAAAAAGATGGCACTAAATGCAAGAGCGATGAATGTAATATACTATGCCATGTCCAATGAGGAGTTTGATCGTATATGTCATACGAACACAACCAATGAGATTTGGAGTTGCCTTGCCTTTATGTATGGAGAAACCCCAAAAGAAGAAGCTTACGATACAAGCATACAATCATCAAGCGACAATGAAGAAGAAGATCAGAATGTGTAAGCATTCTTTGGGATAGTGGAGTCCGACTCATTCAACTCAGATTTAGACTCATACACAGAGGTAAATGGCCTTTCTTATTCCAAATTTATAATACCTCACAAGATCTTTTTAGAAAAGTTACAAAATTAGAAAAGATAATCAACAAACTTGTAGAGGGAAAATCTAGTTTGCTAAATAACTTGGATGTTTTCAAAACGGAAAATGAGCTACTAAAACATGATCTTAGTAGTTTCAAAGTGAAAATTACCTATTTAGGAAAAAATTAAATTGCTAAGCATAAAACGAAATTACTATTGCACCTTCTTCGGTAAAAGGAAAAGAAATGGTAGAAAATCATACTTGTAGTTGTAATTCTTTTCAGAAAATAAATTTACTTTGGAAAAAACAAAGAAATATTACAATCTAACCCTAAAGGACCTCAAAAAGTGTGACCGATCAAAATTTTTCAGGTATCGAAGACCAAAGAAATTGGAAGAGGTCACGTCAACAAAAGTGGACCCTGCCAACGTCGAACAACTTTCACAACCTTTGTTGGATGCCATTGCTATGGAGAAGCAATAAGGCTGGAGAAGTCTGCCACCAAGAATCCTAGGGGCTCATTTGGTAACCAGGTTACCCAGGAGTAACTCGATTTACCCCTCTCTTTTCTTGGGTTGGAAATCCATCACAAATCATAGTGACAACACATCACATTCTTTATTCAACCCCTCTCCAACCCTCATAACCATCCCAAACAGCTACTATTCAAATCAGGTTACCCCAACCCAGCAACCAAACAAACCCTAGGAGACTTCTTATCCTTTTTGTTTACTTGATCATGCATATCATGCATTGTTGATGAGCCATCGACTCTTATCCTTAAGGGAGAGCCTTTAAGTAAAGATTAAGGGAGGCTCTACTTTAGGGAGCTCAGATTAAGGAAATACTTTTAAAGAAAAAGAAGGACAAATATTTTATTTATCTGTACACAACATTTAGTATTTTACTTTGGCATCAATAAGGACCTTTTTTATGTTAAAAAGTGAGAAAAAATTGTTTACAAAAACTATTTGCTTACACATCCATTATTTTTTTGCAAATACATACAATATTGCGTCATCATCAAAAAGGGGAGATCGTGAGTGCATGCATCGGGGGTTTTAGTATAAAAGCATACATATTTTGATGATGACAAAACTTGTGTACAAAGCATCTATCAAGGTTAAGATCGGGAAAGCGACTGGACTAAGAAGAAGTTCAAGCTGAGGAGCTCGAGCTTAAGTGAAAAAGAAACTTAAAGGAGTTCAAGGCTATGGAGCTCCAGCTCAAGCTCAAGTAAGGATCACAACTCAAGGAGAAGACGGAGTCTTTTATTTTATTGATCCATGCTTTATGTAATTGTCTTAGAATGTAAAAGAGCTCAATCATGCATATTGTGTTTCAATCCTTTACTTTGACTTTGACTTTCAGGTCAAAGAGTTAAGCAAATCGATCGACCATTCTAACCTGATCGATCACATCTGATCGATCATCATTGTTTTCCGATCGATCATTATTTGTATTGCAATGACTATATCTTTGATCGACTACGGTATCCATAAATTTTCTTCTTGACATCAATCATTAGAAGAATCACTTTGCTAGAATATCCTTTTATGGAATGATAGAAAAGGGAGAAACAAGTGCCATTTTACAGCCAGGAGTGGTATCACTAGACTAATGATGTAGCATCCTCCGCTGTAATGTAATGGATGCGTCGGATGCAGGATGGATGATTCAGATGAGAGGTTGGGCATAGTCGGCCTCTCATCCGAGTCGTCGGCTTGTCGGCCCCCTGATTCAGATGAGAGGTCGGGCATAGTCGGCCTCTCATCCGAGCCATCCATCCCTCATCCCAACGTTGCAGCATCGGGATAGGAAGTGTCTCCCGCTTTATATCAAAGGGCAATCGGAATGCAGGCGATCATCTCAAGAATCTTATACAGGTGAATCATTACCGAAGCGATATAATGCTCTTGTATAACAAGGCATAGACATGCAAACTGGAGGCAACTTTAGCAGCTCTCAACGTATACAATTCATTCCATTTTGCTTCATGTTGGCATTAAAAATTTGATGCAGATCCTCCATTACGTCTCGCTTTGCAGGAAGAGTGTCAATCGTCTGCTGGCCAGCAGAGTCTGCTGTGCATTCGGAGCCCCTCAATCGTGATCGAGCGGTTCACATGAATTCACACCTTTTTGTGGGCTTGACCGTGCAAATTCATGCGAACCGCTCGATCACGATCGAGCGGCTCCGGATGCTAGAGCAGACTCTGCTAGCCAGTAGACAATCCGCTCCATTGCAGGAATCTCGTTTTGCTTTGACGAAAGCAACGAGTTAGAATGATATTTCCACGGTCTAGAGAATCAGAAACGTCGATTTTGACCGGGCAAAGGTTCTCAGGGACTGAGCTGGTGCCAAAGAACAACTAGACACCTTCTAGAATTCCTATTCAAACTTTGAAGCTACTCATATAATATTAAAACCATCCAGACCTCTGAAACATCTTTAAAAGAATTAATAAATGCATCCTTTGCTGGTTCAGATCATACGATCATGGCAACTGATGCAAACGAGGAAATTCCAACGGTAGAAAAAATATAATTTTTGGTGGAAGAAATTTAGAGGGGTTGAGAAGAGAACTTGGAGGGATTGAGAGGAAGAAAACTCGCCGGGAATGCGAGAGGTTGAAGGAGAAGACCGCGGAGATCGCGTGGAGGGAGAGAGAGAAGGAGAGGAGATAGAGATAACAATCTCAATTTTTACTTCATAATTGACTGTCTAAAAACAAGGACCTACCCTCTCTTTATATAGGAGAGAGGGTGTACAAAAATAGTAAACTTAATTAAATTGACAACCAACTTATTTAATTGGACTCTAACAAATCCTAATTGACCACTAATTACCTTAATTAGACTCTAATTATTTAATTGACCAACAGTTATAATTAAAATCTACGAAATCAACGTTGAGATCACATGCGATCTCAATTATTCAATTAGACCAATACGACCGCTAAAAACGTAAATAAAATTGATAATTATTTAATTAGATAAATGTGGCCCCATAATTTGGGGTCACGCTGCATCAACTCTCCACCGCTTTAAAAATTCGGCTCCTGACGAATTGCGTGAACTGCAGGTTTGGAGGATGAATCGGCGGCTTCAATTATCTTCTGGAAGAACATGTGGGGCGCGAACGGCGGAATCCATGTGCGGGTGGGAGAGGCGCGGCTACCGTGGTTGAAAAACATATGCGGTGCGTACGGTGGCGTCGTCTCGATCGTCGTCTTCTTCCCATGGTGCTCATAGAATTGATGCGGCATGGAGAATATGGCCCTTGAATAATCCATGATGAAGCAATGGCACAAAGAGAGGAGAAGAGGAGATGTGTCTAAGGAATAAAGCCATGGGGTCCTTAAATAGGGAAAACCCAAGACTATAGTCCTATTTGGATAAGGAACAACCCCCTTCTTTAAATATTTCTGCCGCCAGGGGTATGTGCGTAAATTTCACACTTCATTAATTTTCTCTCTTTTCAGAAGGCCCTGAATTTTTCTGTAAATAGAGGACTTAGTGGGCTTATTTCTGCAAACTTTCCCAATCCAATCCCAATCCCTGTTTCCACGGGATTGGTTGTACGAGGGATTGAAATGAGGGGAGTCGCCCACGACTCCTCCCACACGTCTTAGGCGGCGCCGAGCCCTAGGGCTTTGCTTCCTATGCTGGCTGCGGAGCTGGAACTGCCGGGGATGCGCGCGTTCGGGGCGGTCGCGGTGCGGGCTGGCGAGAAGGGACAAGGCCGCGCGGGGCGGCGGTTGGGCGGCGCGCGCTACCGTGTGGGGTTGGGTTTTGGAGATCGCCGCCACAACGGTGGCACGGGACTCGGCACAGGTGCAGGCGGCAGTCGCGTGAGGGGTGCGCGTGATGATGGAGGTGATGGGTTATGTGCAGAGGTAGCGACAGTTGGGGAGAGGGCGCAGGCGGGGAACGGTTGCAGGGCGCAGGCGGCGCAACCGGTGGTGGATGGGGGGTTGTTTGCGGAGGTGGCGGTGGTATGGGGGTGGTGGTTGTGCGGGTATTGCGAGCAGGGGAAGGACCATGGGCTGGGAAGGGGATTGGGTCGCCGAGATTAAGAGGAGGGTTGCGTTTTGGGGGTAAGGCGTTGGGAGGGGGCGTGGTGCATCCCGTGGGAAGGCGGTGATGAAGGCTGATCGGGGTAGCGGCACGGATTCTGGCTGGAGGGGCGGGTTCTGGGCTGTCGGCTTGAGGGGGATCGGGGAGGGCAGGAGCGGTACCTGGGAAGGTTGGGGTGGCGCCGGGTTGGTCGGCGGGGGTAGTGGGGTCGATTCCGGCGACGGGTTCAGATCTGGAAGTCCCTGGTCAGCGGCCGATTCTTCATTTACGACGACGTTTTCTTCGTCAAAACTCGCGGTAGCGGCTTCAACGGATGGCGGCTTTGATTGGGCATCGCGGTAGGCCTCAAGGTTGGCCGTGAAGTCCCGAAACATTGATGACATGGATCGGAAGTTGTTCTGCAAATCTCGTAACATGCGCTCCGTCTCCTTGTCGTAGCCGTCGTTGGCTCGTCGTTTTTTGTCGGACGAACGATGGTGCCTTGATGTATGTCGGCGCGAGTATCGGGACGGATCGTCAGATCATGGGAGCGATCTGAAAGCCATGCTCTGATACCAATTGATGCAAACGAGGAAATTCCAACGGTAGAAAAAATATAATTTTTGGTGGAAGAAATTTAGAGGGGTTGAGAAGAGAACTTGGAGGGATTGAGAGGAAGAAAACTCGCCGGGAATGCGAGAGGTTGAAGGAGAAGACCGCGGAGATCGCGTGGAGGGAGAGAGAGAAGGAGAGGAGATAGAGATAACAATCTCAATTTTTACTTCATAATTGACTGTCTAAAAACAAGGACCTACCCTCTCTTTATATAGGAGAGAGGGTGTACAAAAATAGTAAACTTAATTAAATTGACAACCAACTTATTTAATTGGACTCTAACAAATCCTAATTGACCACTAATTACCTTAATTAGACTCTAATTATTTAATTGACCAACAATTATAATTAAAATCTACGAAATCAACGTTGAGATCACAGGCGATCTCAATTATTCAATTAGACCAACACGACCGCTAAAAACGTAAATAAAATTGATAATTATTTAATTAGATAAATGTGGCCCCATAATTTGGGGTCACGCTGCATCAGCAACCCAACCTTGGACTTGTCTAATCTTTAGCTTAAAAGACAACCTTTGTATTCTCTTTGTTTTGTAAATTTTCGGAAGATAAAAGATTAAATGGACCTTTTCATATAATTTTTCTGCTCCCATCGACGTCCTGGAAATTTCAGGTACTGATCTAATGGAGCGGATCCTCAGCTGTGCAGCAGGGATCTGCTGTGTACCCGAGCCGCTCTATCGAGATCGAGCGGTTCGCACGGTAAGGATCCACAAAACCCTTGATTTCGTACGAACAGCTCGATCTCGATCGAGCGGCTCGGGTACACTCCCGGTTGCAGCAGATCTCAGCTGCCCAGCAGAGGATCCGCTTCCCTGATCTAAATATGGGTCGTTTGACGCGACTCTCCTCCTCCATGTCTTTATCCTTTTTTTGGAGATTTGGATGATTGAAAATTGCTCAGGTCCGATTGGAGCCTTTCCTGCTTTCCGATTTTTATCTGTGACTAGTCGTTACATAAAAGGCATACTTAAACAAATAACGCAAAATGCCTGTATAAAAACACGTATTCTACGTACGTAAAATCCTAAAATACATATTTACATACCAAGGATGTACAGACATGACAGATCCTACATCAATTCACCATGAACTTACATGCAGTAGTGGCCCCAGGAGCCGTCGTCAGGAGGCGGCCAGAAGCGTGGAGAAGACATGAGCGGTTGGAGGTTCCCGAGAAGCTCCGGTCGTCCAAACATGTCGTCGTCGTTGTCACGGCCAACTGTACAGCAGGGAGTGGTTTCTTCCATGGGCAGTCCTCCAGGAATCATGTCAGCCGAAAATTGGTGGGCATGGTTCATGGTAGAGGAGTTGTCGGTCTGGAATTCGAAGAGGTCGGAGACGTCAGAGTGGCGGCCGGTGAGCTCCTGGACTCGTCCTTTGAATTCAGAAGGGGTGGTGGTGATCCTCATGGGGTTGGAGATGTACACCACTTTGATGGGCTTCTTCTTCTTCTTACTCTTGGTGTTGTTGCTTCCCCTATTTTGTTGTGATTGCTTGGGGCTCTTTGGTCGTCGTACACTGGGTTCCTTGTCCATGTTTTGAGAAGAAGAAGAAGAAGAGATTGGTAGAGAGAGGTGATTGGGTTGTTATATCATGGGATTGGGATGAGGGATGAGATGTGATTTCGTGGAAGGAAAGTGAGGTGGAAGGGAATGAAGGATTGGGTAGACTTGGGGGAGAAGGAAGTTGGGTTCATACACGAACAAGGTTTCCTTCATGTCAGAACCGGTTATATATATTAGGGTTTCTATCCCGTGTACACAAGGGGGTAGCAGTCCTCTGCTTTACCAAGCGATGCAACATAAGCTGCTGCATCTTTTGGGCCGCTCGATCACGATCGAGCGGTTCCCATGAAATCCCTCGATCCGGGCCCACAAAAGAGAGATTTTGTGGGAGCCGTTCGATCGTGATGGAGCGGCCCTGAATGGTGCAAACGGTGCGGCAGAGTCTGCTGCAACCCTCGGTGCAGTGGAGGATCCTTACGCTACATAAGGATATGATTGTTTACAAAGGTACTTAGTGGGAAGTTTACAAAATTTATTTATGTTTGTTGACTTGTGAACGAAGGCGAGAAGACTGTTATTTGTACAGCAAAATGATCTAAAAATGTCAACTTCCTCATGTGAACAATGCCACTTGAGGAGTTGTGATTCCACAAAATAATTGATACAACCATTTTAATGCAATCAAGTTTTTGCTTGGAAAATATGACGTTGACATTCTTATATGAGCTCATTATCTCGCTTCCTGGTGTTATCGCTACAAAATAAATATGTCATGTATCTAGCTTGTGGCAATTGATCTCTGACTACATGCTAGGCAAATATTGTGATAGTAAAAAAATATTTTTTTAAAAACAAATTGAATATATATTGAATTAACTTGATATATTTGATATAAGTATCTTTATCTAATATAATATTACAAACCAATCAACAAAAAAAGTCACACCAAGATCAAAAAAAGGAATTATAGAAAAAAATTTGAAAGTAAAAAATGTGTTAAATCGTAAATGTGGACATCCAAAAACTTATTTTCACAAATTAGGTAGAAGGTTACAATGACCAAGACCCACTTGGAGTCTGGAATGTTTTATTACATTTTAGATATACAATCTCTCCCCTCGAAAAATAGCTCCATTTCTAGCCAACCAAATCGCCCACAAAATAGATGTTGCATGATGTTTCTCCACTATTGTTCAAGTTCCGAGCAAACCAATAGATTCCCAAAAGTCTCTAACCCCAGAGGATGCAAAATTAGGTAAATTGGTCCCTGCTCAAATATGTCCCGAGGTAAAATAGTGGAAGAACAAATGATCAACATCCTCCAACTCCTCTCTACATCGCATGCAAGAGTTGTTAGCCCCAAAGAGCTTGGATCTCCGAGCACCAGTCATTACCCGCTCTTTCCCAAATAGCTATAGAAATCTTTTACTCGTTTAGGAATCCTTCAAGACCACATTTGCCCTAATGTTGGCATTGCAATTCCCAGGTCAAAAAGCTCAAAAGGATACAATCAACAATTTATTTAATGTCACAAATCAAGCCAGAAAATTATAATAAAAATATTTTTGGGTTTTATATTTTTAGGTATTTTTAGTAATTTTCTTAGATTTTTATTTTTTTGTTGATTTTATAAAAATAAAAAAAGACAAAAACAAGAAGCTAATGCAAATATTAAAACTAAACTTCCAATTCATAACATCCAAAAGCCCAAGCCCTTACATGCAATTATCCCAGAAAAATCACGTGTCGAAGTACGTGTACCACAACAGAGGGGACTAAAATGCAAATACTAAAAACTCTAGGGTCCATAGTGCAACTATGCCAAAATAAAAAACAACTACAACTAATAATAACAGGACTAAACTATAAATGCGAAAGAAAGAGGGGCCCAAGTGATATTTACCCCTTTATTATGATCCGACGGCTGAAAGGCGGCTCCATATATGATAGGACGTCTATGATTCGTGGATTCCCCTTCGACGATCTGCAGCTCAGATCTGATCATCAGATGGATCGAACGGTCAAAGGCCATTCGCGAACGAATGGTCGAGATCTGAACTGTCAAAGTGAAGTCTCCTGGAAGAACTGAACGCCGGCGAACTTCGCCCAGCCACTAAGCGCGCTAGGGAGGTTCTCTGAGGGTGCTGAGATGGGGGAATCGAAGCTGGAGGTGGTCCGCAGCTGGTGGCCGATGATGCCGGGAGCGTCGGAGGAGCTCCGGCGATGACGGGGACCTGGGGGTCATGTTCTTGAGTAATCGAACCTTTAGATGAGGCTCTTAAGCCTTGGTACCTGCACGGGTCCTCGACCTGGTGAAGGGCGAAATGGGTGAACGGGGGAGTCGAGGCGTGGGTCTCCGGCGAGCGGCGGAGGAGGAGGCCCTAAGTCCAGGTTTCGGGGTAAACCAAGATGATCGGAGAGGTGAAGAAGGTGCGGAGGAGACTCGTGGAGATGATGGGATGGTCGGGAAGCGAAATGGGTGATCAGGTAGTCGGGAATCGGCCGGCGAAGGCCGGCTGCGCGAAACCTAAAGATTGGAATTGAAGCGAAACTACGGGCTAAAGAGAGTACCTGATGGTCGAGATCGTCTGTGGTGGAGATCAGCTACCTCCTGGGATCTTCGCCTCGATGGAGAGACGCCTCCAGAGGCTCGGGCTTCGCCGGTGGCGGAGCTCGACGATGATGGTCGTCGGACCTAAGGCTTCGCCTCCAAACTCTCGCTGCAACACACTGGCTCACTCGTTGTCACTCGAGGAGGAAGGTGGAGGTCACTGGGGTCAAAGACGGAGGCCAAAGGTGCGGGAGAAGGTGGTTGAAGCTCATATTTTATATTGGTAGAGATCCGAGAAGATGGGAGTCGGGCACGCAAATCGAGGCTAGGACCCCTAAGAAGAAGATCGGGCGAGGATCGCGGATGTGCCCTCTGCAATCGGAGCTCAGGGTTTGGCCAAATGGAGGTCGGGCCAAATCAGGAAAATTCGGAGAAGTCGGGCAAACGAATAAGATCCGCGAAGAAGAGGTCCGCGGGGGAGAGTTGACCGGGGGTCAACAATCCCCCGTGGACCAATGAGAATTCGCCATTTTAAAATTATTTATAAATTACAATAAAAATATAAAAAAATTTTATTTTAAAATATTTTCAACATGAAAAATATTTATTACTTTTAAGTTATTTTTACTGATTTTTATTTATTTTTTTGAAAAATAAATTAATGTATATACATAATATATTATTATATACAGGTATAAATACCTAGGTATTTTTAATTTTTATTTTTATTAATTTATTTTTGTATAATTATCCTCGTTTTATATTTTATTTATTTACAACAGAAAATTTGGGATATAAAATAATTTTTATTTTATTTTTATTATGTATTTACAAGGGTAAAATAAATAGGTATATGTATATATATGCATGGTATATATAAGGGAGAGAGAGAATTTATTTTTATTTTTATTTTATTTTTCTCATTTTTTTAATTTTAGAAATATATATAAATTATGAGTAACACATATATATTTTTATTTGATGAAAATAAAATAGGGATTTTTACCCGACAGACCCTATAATCTTTTGCAATTACCGCTACGACCTTCGAAACATCGTAATTCCTCCCTCGCCCCTATAAACTTGTTAACCTTTACCCTGCAGACCCCATGGTTAATCTCCATCTATTTAACCGTTAAAGTAACCGGATTCCGTTATCTTGTTTCACATTATACCCATTTTATTCATCAAATTTACTAAAAGTGCCACTCCCTCTTCAGGTCGAAGCCCTCGGAGCCACGCTGCGTCGAACCCCCCCTTCCGAGACGCCGTCTCCCCAGCTCGAGCCCCCCGCAGCAGCCAACCGCTCGAAGCTCTCCTGGCCCGCCTCTGTTCCCTGCTTGGCACCCCCCACCCCCCGCCACGCCGCGCCGCTTCCCCAGATCGAGCCCCCCACCCCGCGGCTCCCCTGCTCGAGCCCCCCCCGCCACCCGCGCCTCCCCCCTCCCCCCGCCACCTGCGCCTCCCTAGGCTCCAGCCACCCAACCGCCTCCCCAGGACCCCCCACCTCGTGGGTCCCCTGCTCGAACCCGCGCCTCCCCAGGCTCCCTGCCACCCGCGCCTCCTCAGGCTCCCCTGCTACCCGCGTTACCTCCCCAGGCCCCCGCCACCCGCGCCGCCTCCCCAGCGCCCCGCCACTCGCTCGAGCCCCCGCTACCCGCGCCCACCCGCATCGCCTGCTCAAGCTCCCACCACCCGCGCCGCCTCCCCAACGCCCCCCCTCCCCCCACCCCGTGGGCCCCCTGCTCGAACCCGCGCCTCCCCAGGCTCCCCGTCACCTGCACCTCCCCAGACTCCCCTGCCACCCGCGCCGCCTCCCCAGGCCCCCGCCACCCACACCTCTCCAGGCCCCCACCACCTGCGCCTCCCCAACCCACGGGTCCCCTACTCGAACACCCCCTCCCTCCACTCCGACCATCGCCTCAAGTCGGAGCCCCCTAGCCCCGCCACGTCCCCTGCTCGAGCCCTCCCCCCTCCCCTAGCCCCGCCTCCCTGCTCCAGCTCCCCGCCCGGTTTTTCTTCTTGGGTTAATTCTACCCGTTCGATCGTAGTTGGTTAGATTAGCCCATTCTTAACCCAAGGAAGGTAACTTCAGATGTGTCAATTTAACGGTAGCATTTAGAGGGTAAGACAGAGCAAGTTTACAGGGGCGAGGGAGGAATTACGATGTTTTGAAGGTCGTAGCGGTAATTGCAAAAGATTATAGGGTCTGCCGGGGAAAAATCCCAATAAAATATATACATAAAAGGGGGAATATATGCACAATGATGAATGGCCTTATCTCTCTCTACTTGTTTTATTTTGCGGTCAGGCCAATGATGGGCCCTCCCTTGGGTTCGGGTCACTCAATATTTATTCTAAATATTTCTCTATTTTTCTTTATTTCTTTATTCCTTTATTTTTGCACAAAAACATACTTAATTATTGCTATTTACACAAAGCATGCAGTTCGACTATTTATCATATTTACAAATATTTACATGGTGTTTTGCAAAGATTTTTAGCTAAAATAAAGGAATAAAGAGTGATGAATGGGGATTCATCACTCCGCTATACTTTACTTTTGTTAGTCCCTTAACAAACACTTATTTCAAAAGAAGTGCAAAAGAGAAAGAAAAAGAAAAATACGGGAAATCACGGTTGATTATTAAACTTTCTTTCATCAAATTGCAATATAGAGCTCAGTCAGACCTTTGGATTATTAATTTGTCGGAACCTTATTTGGACTTAAGCTTAAAACTTAACAACCTCTAAGTTCCACCAATCTATGGTTAAGACTCCTCAATAAAACATATCAGAACAAGTCTACATACACAAACTCTAATGACCATGAATCTTTCCTTGTACTGTGTAAGTGATGTGTAGCTCCCCACCTCAGAAATGACAAAGAAACAACCTCCCTCAACAAGGTAACTCTAATGCCTCAGTCTAGCAACTCTTTCCTCGAGGAGCGGGGTATTCCCTTCTAAGTTCAAGTACAACCGGCTCAAGAAGAGGGGGAAGAAGAGAATGGACCATGATCAATGTAGCCATGTATCCCTGGGAGCTCTAACCAGTGTAGCTAAGTCTCCCGCTGCAAGCTTCATGAGATGGTCATGTGTAACATAAGCTTTGCTTTATTTGACTATATACACTTCGGTGGGTATTTTATTTTCAATCAGACCCACCACTTTTTTGGAGTTTTTCTTTCTTTGCACATTTTTTTGATGTGCATATGTACAACATATCTACATGGTACAACATATATACATAAGGAATTTTCCTCTTGAGCCAGTAGACTATCCCTCTTTTGAAGCTTTATTGTAACCCACAACTCCTGTCTTTAGACTTCATCACCACCAGACCAAGTTGAGACGCACTTCCTTCACTATAAGAAGAAGAGAGATTCTGCCTAGAAGTATTACCCTCATATGCTACCCCAAGCCAAAGGAGACTGCCTCCTCACCACCTCATCCGTGGAGAGCTATGTGTAAAGTGATGGTGCAAGTAAAGCCATTGTCTTTGAGAGTCACGTGTGAATTGTTAAGTGCTCTACTTAGGCTCATCAAGATGACATATGCTCATAGCCTAGTGGACTCAAAGAATTAAGTCCGAATGGACCTGAAAAGTCTTAATCCTAGGCCCTATAAGGTTCCTCTTAGAATTAGGTGGATTAAAGTCTTAACCAAGCTCCATTTCCCAATGTAATTCCAGGCTAGTTAAAATGTCAACTATGATTTGGAAAAATTATACAAATGTTTACAAATATGCAATTTTTTACAAAAATTTACAAATGTGCAAAACTTTTGAAAAATGTTTTGAAATTATGGATGTATGCATGAATGCGAAGTTTTGCAAAATATTTACAAAAATTTACACTAGGTTTTTGCAAACTTTTTGTTTTTCAAAGCATTTTACAAAATTTTGTACTATATACATAGTTTTGATATCAAAATATTTACAAACTATTTACACAAATCATTTTTACAATCACTTGTACAAATATAATATTTATAAATAGCTATTTATGTGCAAGAAGAATTTTATGTACAAGGGAAATTTTTTAAGTTTTTATGCATTTTTAGCCATTTTATTTATTAACACACTCACACAAAGTACGAGTTATAGCTAAAGTATATATGAAATATATACGACACCCCCTTATACTTAGCTCGAACGATGTCCTCAGAGTGAATCGAGAGCGATGAAGAAGATATAACTCGTGCTTAGTATAGGGAAGTGAAAAGGAATGGTATATACAAAGACGAATGAAAGAATAGAATGAAGAGGACTCGGTGTTTCCCCTATACTTAGGATCAAGTGATACATGGTCTACCCCCCTATACTTAGGGTAAAATATCCCTAAGTATAGGCAGCAAAACAGAGGTAGAAAGAATCAATAGAATACCCAAGAGTCCTACACCCCCTATACTTAGGGTAAAGTACACCCTAAGTATAGAATCATAAGATGGAGAAGGAGTGTGGGACTAAAGAATGTAGTGATATGGATAACTGGATCTATACAAGTCAGAAGAACAGTAATAATCAGGCGTGAGATGCAATAGATGTGAGCCAAGAGACCACATCTCACGCAAAGTGAATAGGGGCAACGCCAACGACCCGCGGCTCATGATCTAGATATGGTTTGAGCCGCTGACCGTTCACATGAAAGGTAGCATCAGAGGACAACTCAGATATATCGATACTCCCATTGTCATGTACCTTTCGGACCAGATATGGTCCTTCCATTTGCTCTGTAACTTCCCTGGAAATAAGCGAAGCCTAGCATCAAACAACCATACTCTCTGTCCTGACTCAAACTGCTTGTGGCTGATATGAGAATCATGCCACTCCTTCACTCTCTCCTTCTATTGTAGGCTGCTCGAAAAGGCTGTAGCACGAAGCTCTTCAAGGGCTGCTAACTGTGGCCTCCTCTGATCTCCTACACTCACTAGATCCATAAGTAAATCAGTGACTGCCCAAAGTGACCTATGTCTCAGCTCAACATGTAAATGGCAGGACTTGCCATAAACGAGGCGAAAGGGAGATGTACCCAAAGGAGTCTTGAAGGACGTCCTATATGCCCACAAGACCGAGTCCAAAAGCTGTGACCAATCCTTTCGGTTAGGGAGGACGGCCTTCTGCAATATAGTCTTGATCTCCCTGTTCGACACTTCAGCAAGACCATTCGTCTGAGGGTGGTATGGAGTGGCTACTTGATGGTCTATGCTGAACTCGCTAGCAAGGGCCTTTACCTTGTCGTTGACGAAATGAGACCCCCCGTCAGAAATCAACACTCAAGATACCCCGAACCGTGAAATGATATTCTTCTTTAAAAATCGGCAAACAGTCCTAGCATCTGCGGTTCGGGCGGGGATGGCCTCAACCCAACGACTCACATAATCTACGGCCAACAGAATGTACTCAAATCCCTGACTCTTAGGGATCGGACCTATGAAATTGATGCCCCATGCGTCAAAAACCTCACAGAAGTGTATGGGCTGCATCGACATCATATCATGTTGTCCACAAGTGCCATCCTCTGACAATCAGTGTACCTCTTCATGAACTCATCAGAGTCCTTGAAGAGAGTAGGTCACCATAGGCCGGATTGGAGCACTTTCTATGTCGTTCTCCTCCCAGAGTGATGTCCTCCTGCCTCAAGCTTGTGGCAGTAAGTAAGGACGCTATGGTGCTTCTCCTGAGGAATGCACCGACACCAGATGCTATCTCCTCCTTCATGATAAAGGACGGGATCCTCCCAATGGTAAAACTTGACCTTCACGAGGAAGGTCTCAAGTTTCTGCCCGGGCCAGTCTTGTGGAACTTTCTTGGCGACAAGATAGTTCACAATATCGACATACCATGGGAGAGAGGCGATAGCAAGGATCGCCTCATCTGGGAAGGTCTCACATATAGGCTCAATCTGCTCAGAATCCTCAAGATACTCCAATCGGGAGAGATGATCCGCCACCACATTCTTGACTCCAGGCTTATCCTTAATCTCTATGTCAAACTCCTGGAGTAGAAGGATCCATCTGGTCAATCCGTCTTTTGCATCCTTCTTTGCCATGAGGTACCTGATGTTGGTATGATCAGTATAGATGGTCACTTTAGATCCAATGATGTAAGATCTGAACTTATCTAGGGCGAAAACTACGGCTAGCATCTCCTTCTCAGTTACGGTGTAGTTCCATTGAGCGGCATCCAAAGTACGGCTAGAGTAGTAAATAGAAAAGGGGACTCCATCCCTCCTCTGTCCCAGCACAACCTCTACTGGGAAAAATCGGAGGCATCCGTCATGATCTCGAATGGGAGAGACCAATCAGGCGGCTGGAGAACAGGAGCCTCTACAACTAGACTCTTGAGAGTCTCAAATCATCTCTAGAATGTCGCCGGAGCGTTGCACAATCCAAATGGCATGCGTCTGAAAGCATATGTCCCGAAGGGACAGGTGAAGGTGGTCTTGTCTTGGTCCTCGGGCGCAATGGCCACCTGGTTATATCCGGAGTACCCGTCCAAGAAACAATAATGGCTCTTCCTTGCCAGCCTCTCTATAATCTGATCAATAAAAGACAGAGGGAAATGATCCGTCTTGGTGGCCTGGTTCAATTGTCTGTAGTCCACACAAACCCGCCAAGAAGTGGGTACCCAGGTAGCGATCTCCTCTCCAGACTCACTGACAACTGTGGTGATGCCCATCTTCTTGGGCACCACATGCAACGGACTGACCCATTTCGAGTCGGAGATGGGGTAGATAAAATCAGCGCTCCACCATTTCGATATCTCTTTCATGAAAACATCTCGAAGGTTCGGGTTCAGCTGTCGCTGGAACTTATGCGACGGCTTCGCGTCCTCCTTGAGATAGATATGGTGAGAGCACAAGGCCGGGCTTATCCCTTGGAGATCGGCTACGCTCCATCCTATCGCCTTGCGGTTCTTTTCAAGAACCCTCATCAGAGGAGATTTCTGCTCTCCAGTCAAATCAGCAGAGATAGTGACTGGGTACATCTCATGCTCACCCGCAAGGAACCTATACTTCAGCGATGACGGTAGCAGCTTCAACTTTGGACAAGTAGGTGCTGGCGGATCTGGCCTCTGAAAAGTCTGAGTGAATGCGGCCAAATCTGCATGGGAGAATGAGAACTCTCGCTCGCAATCTGAATCTGGCGAAGACTGCTCTGCTGGTGTGTCTCTGCTCTATGTGGAATCAGCCTCCTCCCTAGCTGTACGCTCTGTGGAAGTCAAACAAGGTATCAAATCATCAAACTCTGCCCAGTCTAAATCTGACTCCGAGGGATCTATATCAGAATCACAACAAACATCTGCCTCACGATCGAGAACCGGCTCTGTTGCCTGAGATGTATTTTGGACCAGGAATGTACTCTCCAAGCTCTCCTCTGCTAGCATCTCTACATCAGCAAACTCTGAAGGTGAGAGGATGACCTGTGCTACTGGATCTGCCCAAACTGCCTCGTCATCTGTAATCATAAAATCGCAGTCCTGGTGGATGTCTCGCCCTGCCTCTGTCATCTGCTCTGAATTTGAAGTCGGTTCTGAGCAAGCTGAATCTCTGGCTCTAGTCTCCTCGATCGTCTCTATTTGTATACTCCCACCCTCGACGCGAAAGTACACCTTCCCGCTATCATGGTCGGACATTGTCTTGGCTGTGGTCAAGAACGGGCATCCTAAAATGATGGGAGTATCGGTTACGAACTCAAGGATCTCCATGTCCAACACAACGAAGTCCACGGGGAATTTCAGGCCCTGAATCGTGACGACAATATCCTTCAGCAACCCCTTCGGCCTCGTGACAGATCGATCAACAAACTGAAGGACCGTCCTGCTCTGTCGTAGAGGGCCCAACTCGAAGCGGTCGAGAAGGGCTGTCGGAAGTAGATTGATCGAAGAACCGCTATATAATAGAGTGCGGTCGAACCTCTGCTCTTGAATGTGGCATCTGACATACGGGGCTCCTACATCTGGCCTCTTGCTTGGCAGACGGTTCTGTATCGCAAAACATGTGGCGCGAGTGAGCACATGGATCTCTGACTGGTGGTTCTGCCTCTTCCTCCTGACAGTGGTCCTGTCTCTAAGTGATCTCTGGAAGAGAGGTATGTGCTCCAAGGCCTCCTGTAGATTCAGCTGTATGTAAAAATCGGTGCATCATCTGCTAACTGAACTCTATCTGTTGGTTCTTTTTATGATTTTCTATTTTCTGCCCCTTAGCCAAGTGGAGTGCTCGGGGAAAGGGAACTACATGGTCCTTCTCAGAAGAAGGACTAGGAGAGGGTCTGAAATGCTCATGCACAGCAGAATCCACACAAACATCATTAAGCAACACATGTGGATCCGAAAATAATAAACCCTTTCCTTTATTTGCAGAAACGTCCTGAGATACATATAGTGAAGGAAAAATAACAGGAGTAGCAAAACTGAAAATGGTGGCATCAGTACCATTCTCGGCATCTGGAATCGCGGCCTCAATACCATGCTCGGGCTCAGGAACTGGTATGGTGGCGTCAGTACCACCTCCTCCATCTGGTGAAATGACGGCCTCTGTACCGTCAGCTGGATCAACATCCGCGGTGGTATCAGCACCACCGTCATCATCTTTAGCGGCATCAGCATCGCTCTCCTCCTCGCCTGGCGCTCCTAAAGTGGCATGGGATCGTCGCTCATACGAGGCGCTGCCTGCTGGCATCATACCGCTCTTAAGTGTAACAAAATCAGCATCAAACATGTATGCAGACATATCACCAAGTGAAGCACTAGGAGTGGTAATCTCAGTGAACTCTACTTGCTCAGACTTCCTCTTGAGGCTGTTCGGATTCGACTCGATCTGGGCAGGGATGGTGGCCTTCCCTCTCACTATCTCCCTCATCTCCTGACGAAACTCATCCATCTCTTGTCGGAAGGTGGCATGCTGTTCAAACATGAGGTAGGCTAAGTCATCAAATGCGGGGTTCTCATAGGTCGGACCATGAGAACCTGACGGGTGGTCTCGCTGGTAATGAGGTTGCTGCTGCTGGTGAGGGTGAGAGAGGTACTGGGGATGATACTGTTGCTGAGGCTGCTCTTGCCTCCAAGGTTGTCCCTGCTGATGGGAATGAGGACCATACTGCTCTCTCTGGGATGGCTGCTGGTTACTGGGGGTTGGGGCAGCTGGTGCTGCTCATGCTGCTGGCCGTACTGGCCACCTTGAACTGGAGGCTGCTACTGGGAACTGGTGCCTCCGGGCGACTAGCGGAATCTGGGATGGTCTCGTCGGATACCGGGTTGGGGTCGGTCATACCAAATCCCGTTGACATCCATCAATGACTCCTGCTCGTAGGTGGGTGGGGGGAGTACTGACAGGGGCTGATCCGGCTAGTAGACCACCATCTGAGTGTCCTGGGATGGTGGTGGCTGGTAAAACTGTGGTGGCTGCTGGTATGACTCTGCCTATACATGGTGAACCTGTCTAGGCTGACTGGAGTGCTGGGACGAACTACCACTGCTGCTCGGATCTCCTCGTGACCTGAGACGGGGTGAGAAGCCGTCTGTGCCTCCTAGAGACACATGATCTGTGTATTTAGGTCACTCAACGTTTGTGCCATCTGATCCATCTGCGATATGCCATGGCACTGCTTCTTCTCAATCAGCTCGATCTGGTCCAGCTTCTCGCTGATGATGCCCATGTCTGTGGCTGTAGACTCTGCCTGTGCGGCTGCCGCTGACGAAGTGGAAGGATCAGCATCGACCCGTGCTATCCTCTGAAACTGCACGACCTGTTGCTGGGGGCATCCCTGAGTGTAGAGGCAGGTCTGGGACATCATTGTATAGTTCTCGGCCATCTCCTCATAGATGGCCCAGACCTAATCCCCATCCTTGACGAAGTAGGAACTGCCACAAGAAGCATTCACCAAGCCCTGTAGATCTACGACTATCTATGGTTATTTTGCATCTCCCGCACTCATGCTCGTCTCCTCGTGCTCTCCTGCGACTCTATGCAGAAAGGAGCTGCCTCCGATTCCTGCGGTTGCGTCGGCTTCCGAAGAAGGCCGCCTCGATCCTCGGGCCATTGCAAGAAAACAAACAGAGGTGTATCAGACCAAATTATTATAAAAAATATGGAAGTAAAATGTGAAGAGAAATATCTACAATTATAGACAAAAAGCCGCGAAAAAGCCACGAAAATAAAAGCAACTACTAAGCTGTGCTCCCGGCAACGGTGCCATTCTGATGATCGAAGAATCAACGAGAGACTAAGGGAGATAAATATCATGGGTCGTTGCGACTTCAATCCCTCGAAAATCGATCAACAAGAAAAATTGACCACCAAAATGTAATAATCAGACAAAAATCCGAATAGCGGCCTCGCTATTTATTTAACCTGTTATAGCGATCAAGGTCGAACACAAGGAGCACGGATTGGCCAAGTGGCCTACGAAGTAGTCTAAAAATCAAATAAAAAGAATAAAAATATTTTTGGTGGATTTTATGTATTTTAAATTTTTTGTATTTTTAATTATGAAGAAAATAAGGGAAAACCTCAAAAGGACACAATCAACAATTTATTTAATGTCATAAATCAAGCCAGAAAATTATAATAAAAATATTTTTGAGTTTTATATTTTTTAAGTGTTTTTGGTAATTTTCTCAGATTTTTATTTTTTTGTTGATTTTATAAAAATAGAAAAAGGTAAAAACATGAAGCTAATGTGCAACCAGATTTGAAAGGCTATCTAAAAATAGATAAATAACCTATAAAAATCTGGAGACAATTTTATTCAAACTAAAAGTAAAATCTAAACTACAGGAAAATAAAATGCATTTTTTAAGAATCTTTAATGATTTTTATAAGGTTTTTAGGGTTTTGCAATTTTTAGGTGTTTTATATATCCAAATGCAGCAAAAATTGAACTAAAGCAAGAAGACAACAAAAACTAACAAACCTACTTTTTTTAGAATTTTTGGAGAATTTTTAGTATTTTTAGTTGATTTTATATTTCAAACAGTAGCAAAAATAGAGGTTTTTGAATTTTTAAAAATAGAAAAACACAACAAAAATGTTCCAAAAATTTCTTAAATTTTTACACAGTGGCAGAGGCCACGTTCCTAAATTTCAGTGGATTTAGACTTGATTTGATATTTTATTCAACAATAAACAAGGCACATCACACAGGAACCTTATCGCAAAGAAAATAAATTTTGGGGGCTTAAAAATAACACATGCACAAACCCTAGGGGATTTAATGTAAAATGCACATCAAATCCAGCACATGTTCTAAACCAACACTCACAGGGGGGCATATATGCAAATATTAAAACTAAACTTCCATTTCATAACATCCCAAAACACAAGCCCTTACATGCAATTATCCCAGAAAAATCATGTGTCGAAGCACGTGCACCACAATAGGGGGACTAAAATGCTAATACTAAAAACTCTAGGGGTCCACAGTACAATTATGCCAAAATAAAAACAATTACAATTAACAATTACAGGACTAAACTATAAATGCGAAATAAAGAGGGGCCCAAGTGATATTTACCCCTTTATTATGATCCGATGGATGAAAGGCGGCTCCACATATGATCAGACGACTGTGATTCACGGATGCCCCTTCGACGATGTGCGGCTCAGATCTGATCCTCATATGGATGGAAAGGTCAAAAGCCCTTCGCGAACGGATGATCGAGATCTGAACTGGCGAAGCGACTCGATCTAATGGTGAAGGAGGCTCCTGGAAGAACTGAACGCCGCCGAACTTCGCCCGGCCACTGAGCGCGTTAGGGAGTTCCTCTGAGGTTGCTGAGATGGGGGAATCGGAGCTGGAGGTGGTTCGCAGCTGGTGGGGGTCTCCGATGAGGCCGGGAGCGTCGGAGGAGCTCCAGCGATGATCGGGACCTGGGGGTCCTGTTCTTGAGTAATCGAACCTCCAGATGAGGCTCTTAAGCCTTGGTACTTGCACAGTAAGCAAGAGGGGTCGAGGGCAAACTGCCTCGACCCGGTGAAGGGCGAAATGGGTGAACGAGGGAGTCGGGGCTTGGGTCTCCGGTGAGCGGCGGCGGAGGAGACCTTAAGTCCAGGTTTCGGGGCAAACCGGGATGATCGGAGAGGTGAAGAAGATGCGGAGGAGACTCGTGGTTATGATGGGATGGTCGGGAAGCAAAATGGGTGATCGGGTAGTCGAGAATCGGCCGACGAAGGCCGACGGCGTGAAACCTAAAGATTGGAATTGAAGCGAAACTACGGGCTAAAGAGAGTACCTGATGGTCGAGATCGTCTGTGGTAGAGGTCAACTACCTCATGGGATCTTCGCCTCAATGGAGAGACGCCTCCAGAGGCTCGGGCTTCACCAGTGGCAGAGCTCGACGATGATGGTCGACGGACCTAAGGCTTCGCCTCCAAACTCTCGCTGCAACACGTTGGCTCACTCGCTGTCACTCGAGGAGGAAGGTGAAGGTCACTAGGGTCGAAGACAGGGGCCAAAGGTGCGGGAGAAGGTGGCTAAAGCTCAGATTTTATATTGGTAGGGGTCCAGAAGATGGGAGTTGGGTACGCAAATCGAGACTCGGACCCCAAAGAAGAAGATCGGGCGAGGATCGCGGATGTGCCCTCTGCAATCGAAGCTTAGGTTTTGGCCAAATGGAGGTCGGGCCAAATCAGGAAAATTCGGAGAAGTCAGGCAAACGAACAGGATCCGCGAAGAAGAGGTCCGCGGGGAGAGTTGACCGGGGGTCAACAATCCCCCGTGGATCAATGAGAATTTGCCATTTTAAAACTATTTATAAATTACATTAAAAATAGCAAATGATTTTATTTTAAAAATATTTTCAACATGAAAAATGTTTATTATTTTTCAAATTATTTTTTAGCGATTTTTATTTGTTTTTTGAAAAATAAATTAATGTATATACATAATATATTATTATATATAGTATAAATACCTAAATATTTTTAATTTTTAATTTTTATTAATTTATTTTTGTACAATTATGCCCATTTTATATTTTTTATTTACAACATAAAATTTGGGATATAAAATATTTTTTGTTTTATTTTTATTATATATTTACAAGGGTAAAATAAATAGGTATATGTATATATATACATGGTATATACAAGGGAGAGAGAGAATTTATTTTTATTTTATTTTTCTCATTTTTATTTTATTTTTAGAAATATATACAAATTATGAGGAACACATATATATTTTTATTTGATGAAAATAAAATATATACATAAAAGGGAGAATATATGCACAATTTTTGAATGGCCCTATCTCTCTCTACTTGTTTTATTTTGTGGTCAGACCAATGATGGGCCATCCCTTGTGTTCGGGTCACTCAATATTTATTCTAAATATTTCCCTCTTTTTCTTTATTTCTTTATTCCTTTATTTTTGCACAAAAACATGCTTAATTATTGCTATTTACACAAAGCATGCAGTTCGACTATTTATCATATTTACAAATATTTACATAGTGTTTTGCAAAGATTTTTAGCTAAAATAAAGGAATAAAGAATGATGAATGGAAATTCATCAGCACATCTCTATCATGCCAACAAACCCCACCAAGACGGTCTAACCTACTCATTTTACTGAAGTGCTCAACAACTGCATCTCCAATCTCCTTCTCTCCTTCAACACGCACTCCCCTAATCTCCAAAGAATGGATCGAATTTTGTTGCCTCCTACCATTCGCCAACGCATGAAAAAATCTCGTATTCGCATCTCTTTCCCTCAATGAAGTTTGTCTCGAACGTTGTCTCCACTCCACATCTCTTTTCTTGTCCTCCTCTAGTAGCACCCCGTGATGAGCTGACCTCGTCAACTTCTCCTCCTCAAATAGCTCCCTGGCATCTTCAATCCTATCCAGCCTAGTCACTTTAGCCTAGGCCAGATCCCTTCTTTCACTACGGTGAGTCTTGAGCTCCCTACGAAAATTCACCAACATTGACCAAAGTGCCTTCAAACGAGCTGCCATATCCTTGGATGCCGAGCTAGATGAACCAACCCCCCTCCAGCATTGAACAACACCATCCCTAAGATCCTCTTTCAAGAACCATGAGTGCTCAAATCGAAAGAGGCTTCCTAAACAAATCGACTCACCATAGTCCTAAAATAGGGGTATGATTAGAGTGACAACGTGGCAAAGACCTAGTAAACGCCAACATGAAAGTCTCCAGCATCTCTGTCGAACATAGAAACCGATCCAAACTAGATTTTAAAGAGGTATTCTGCCATGTAAAAGGGGAGTTCAAAGCATTAAAAACTTCTAATGAGAGCTCCTCAACAAACTCTCTAAAATCAAGTGAACCAGGATCCAACCCACCTCGATCCCGAGGTCGATTTGAAGCGAATAAAATGACATCAAAATCACGATCAATGAGTCTAGTAAGGTCTTCATATCTTGCTCGCATCAAACAGAGCTCTTCTCAAATGCACGAGCCAGCAAGCGCATCCGAAGGCCCATAAACTACATAAAAAAGAAACCGAACACCATCAGCCTTGTGCATCAGTACCAACAACAACAAGTGTTGAGCCTCAACTAAATCACTCAACTCCAACAAGTCACCATTCTAGCTAATAAGGATGCCTCCTGATGCACCATTTGAGGTCACCGTTCTGAACTCTGAAAGTTTAACCCCCTGACAGTGATCTCCACCGAGGAAGGTCCCAACTCTCCACTTTTTTTCTCTTGCAAACAAACCACATCTTCTCGCCAATCATCTAGCAAGGACTCTACAGCTCGTCGCTAATCTGGCTGCCTCAGGCCTCGCACATTCTGCGAAATGATCTTCATATATCAACAGAGGGGCCAACTCCACCTGAATGCATCTAGCCACTTGCTGCCACAAACTCTCCACTAGTCTCTTTTCTACCGACTCTCCACCCTCTACTAAGGAACAAAATTCCAGCATAGCTCGTTCTTCTGAAGCACGAGGTTCGGCTTCTCCCTCGACTCCCTCCAGAGGCCCGAATCACCACCCAAACGATGTCATTTTCTTGAAGGTGTCAAAAATACATCCAAATACGGAGCCCACTCAAGCCCCTTCACTGCACTTCCCCTGCCCATTTCCCCTCCCGTCTCCCACTTCCCACTACGTGCCCAACACCCTCTCGCCACCTTCTCCGAACTCATGAAGGTAAACGGACCTCCTCCCCTAACTCTAGAAAATATGTTGTAGTGAGGATTTGCAGCATTAAATTTTGTAGTTATGGTAACAAAACGTTGACTTATGATTGTTTAATTGTCACACAAAATATGTTGTCAACAGTAGCCAAAGAATTGTGGAAACAATGTGTTTGTTGTCACTGGGATGACCAAAAAAAGTTGTTGCTCATAATGATTAATGAATCTATAACTTAAATTGTCTCTTGCTTGCAGTAATCAAAAGTTTGTTAAAAAAAAGAACATGGCGCTAAAATTTCCCATTACTGCAATCCATCACTTCTAGAATGAATAATTTTAGTGTACATGCTAATGGATAATGGGGGTTGTTCATTTAACTTTTTTAAATGTATATGTATGCTATCTCATTTTTCTTTTATAAAGCGAGTGAAGACAACCATACCAACATGTGAGTGCTCGGAAATACCTTTCCATTTTTTCCTTCTATTGAGTGGGTATTGTATGTTAATCCTTGTGTTCTTTTATTTGCTTGATTTAATTTTATTTCTACTTGACATGAGAATGTAACTGATGAAAGATTAATAAAGGGTGTTAGCTCATACATAAACATGTATGTTTTGACGATAACTAAACTTGTGTATTTTGCTTGTAGCTTGGTAAATTCTAAGGAAGATTAATTCAAGAGGCTCAAACTTAAACTTAAGAATCACGCCTAAAATATAAGCAGTAACTTAAGACTAAGGATGAAGATCAAGAGTACTATTTTTATATTTTATATATACCAAAAAAACTAAGATCAAGTTTAAAGGAAGTTGTAGCCTTTATTCTAAGTCGTCCAACTTTTCATTTTTTTCTCTTTATCAAACTTGCAGAGAATCTTAAGTAACTTATGCATAACTTTAATAATCGGTCTAAGCTTCTTTTTAGATGATTAGTTTTCAAAATAGTAAGCTAATTTCCACTTCAATTAACCAATGCTCTTCACCCATTGACTTATCACAATTTCTAGTAAACAAAGTTTTGGACTCTAATTTTTAATCTAAGTCATCTTCTCTTACAGTTGACTATTTTTTTCTTGAGTCAAGTAATTCAAAATCTCACTCAAATATTTTTGATCTCCAAGGGTAAAAAAAACTTAATGGTGAGATTGTTCATTCTAGATATTCAATTTGAGTAGATTGTTTTTATTCTCCAATAGTTGATTTTTCAGTCAATAAGTATTATTTTCAATCAACTACTTTGTTCTGTTTACAATCATTCATTTCTATCCACTTTATTAGCCACCTAATCATTCTCAATCACCTTTAATGGTTACTTAGCCGATGTGAGTTTATAGATAGAACCCATCACATCATTGAAGAGCATTTTTGAAGCTACACCTCAATCCATGCTTCATATCTACAACTCTGATTGGTTCAGTTTACAACCTATGAACATTCTCCTAGCTTTGTTACTACAAGAAAAGAAGCTTTTGTGATCACATGTTTACTACTACATGTGGTGCCTTTACCATCGTAATTTTTTTCCTACCACGTTGCGACTATTCTGCTACCACATTGTAGTCATAAACGTATTAAGACTACCTTATGAATAAGAGCAGTCCCGGTTTATGGTAACAATACTTGCCACTGCATTGTAACCATGATATATATAGTCACAAATGTTGGGATAAAATTTCTAGGCTCATGGGCTACTCCCATTCCAACGCCCTAATTCCCCGTCATATTGTTCTACTCTCATCCGATGACTACTATCCGCTGGAGACTCCTCTCTGCCTCCCCCTCCTCCTCTCCAGCCTCCGCCCCTAGTCTCCATGCCAACTCCACTCCATTCCACCTCCTCTCCGACCTCATATCATATGTTCTCTCCACCGCCTCCCCCTCCTTACCGCCACCTCCTCCTCTCCATTATGCATCTTCTCTACTCCGTCTTCACCGCTGCTCCTCCTCTCCACTTCCCATCCTTTCTCTTTATTTCCCCTCCCCTCTTCATTTCTCCACCATCTCCTTTTGTTCTCTCTTTTAATAATAAAAAATGTACCTTACCATAAGCAGAAAATTCTAAAGATTAAATATAACAAGCTAAACAATTTCCATTAAAGTAGCAGTGAAAATTGAGTGCACTAATGGTCCCGCTTACAAACCGTGAAGCAAGCGAATCTACTTTAGCATATTACACGATAGCATTCACTACATCAAAAATAAAGTTGGCCCTACTTTTTTTTTTGAAAATTCAACAAAGGAGGAAATAATGTCATGTGGACATAAAAGAAGATTGATAATAGGGATAAGAGATTTATGTTAACTCATATTGAGCTAAATTTGACAAGGGTTTTAAGACATGTAAGAAACATACAAATCCGTATGGTATAGGGAAAATACTATCCAATATCTTCAAAAAAAAGCACATCTCATGCAAGATGAACAAATTTGAAATCGTCTTAGAGCACGTGAACAAAATGATCATGTAAGGACTTCATGACAAAAAATGTGCAATTATGAAGTGGATGCAAGTAGCATCAATTCTCAGGCAGCCTCTCATCATCTTTTAACATGGTTACCGCCTTTTGAGTATTAAATCTGTCTACACAATTGGCAGTTAAACATGACATTCTATAATAATGCCTAAAAATATCAGAAAATTCTCAAATAGAAATAAATATACAAGGTCAGTGGTTCAACATATATTTTCCATTGTATTCTTTGTAAGTATGATATGGATCTAAAAGTGCATATGACTCTCAATGAGTTACAAGAACGCTTACTAAAATAGGTTAAAAATACTATTTAAGTAAAGGGATATTTACACCCATAATCACAAAATTACCCCCAGAAACCCTCGATAATCATGAATTACACCCAAGATCCTGAACAGTCACTCATTTTTACACACATAGCCTTCCGTTAGTTTAGTTCAATGACTTAACCAGATGATTGAGTTAATCTAACCCAATCCCACGATCTAACAGTTGAAATTAATAAAAAAAGAAAGGGAGAAGGTCGATTTCATCGTGGAGCTTGCAGCAGTGGATCTTTCACAGAGGGCGGTAGGCAGCAACGGAAGTGCGCACAGGAAGGAGATCCGAGGCAGGCTTATGGGCAGGGGTGCGGGTCGGACCGGGGGGGGGGGGGTTGTTGCAGGCGGATTTGCGGCGGAGGCGCGTTGGACGTACATGCGGATTCCTGAGAAGGGGGTGGCGAGGGGGGGGGGGGGGGAGGTCATGATGCAGGCGGAGGCACGGGGGGAGGGGGGAGCACTATGCACGCAGTGACACGACATGGATTTGCAGGCAGAGGGGGGGAGCTTATAGGTGGAGGCGCGTGGGGTGGGGGGCCCCGACCTGGGGCTTGCAGGCAGAGGCGCGGGGGGGGGGGGGGGGATGCGGTAGGGAGGAGAGAGGAGCTAGGGGAGGAGAGAAGAATTGGTTACTGCTTGGAGGACAAAGGGGGCAAGGAGGAGGAAGGAGATAATGGTCTAATTTGTAAATTGTTGAAAGTTAAAAGGTATAAAATATAAAATAATTGACGGATACCGTCACAATTAACGGAAAATTGGATGGAAGCTAACACGGGGTTATGACTGTAAGAGTTAACCATTACTTAAGGTCTTGTATGTAATTCGTTATTACCGAAGTTTCCTAGGGTAATTACAAAATTACTCAGTATTATGGGTGTAAATATCCCCGAAGTAAATCATTGGTGACAACAAAACTTGTTGGTTACGTCGTACCTTTGCATTACAATTAATTATTTTATTTTCCTAATTAAACTATCTGATGTTTTGTGGATTCCCGTGCTCTGATCGACGTGCATGCAAAGCTGAGACAATTTAACTTGAAATTTGAGCGATTACGACTTCTCTTTACAAGCCTCCTTAAAATTTCATGTAAGATTAAGGTTTTATTCTTTGGAATCTCCTAATTCAACTCTGGATCCTATTTTTAAAATTTTTATTCTTTGATTTTCCATAGTAAGTATGTAATTTGTTTCAACATTCTTAGCAAAAAAACAAATAAAAAACCACTTCAATAGAAGCTCTTGTTAGGCTATACAACTCTTTATGATTTTACCGAACACTCAATATCAACCGTTGATCAATATTTGATGAGATTGATGGATATTCATCACCAACACCATTTTAGGTTCTCCAAGGTAATAAAAAGGAGTCGACCTAAATTAATCACTGAAATATAGTTAAAAATATGTGGATATCGAAATAAATAAATAAATAGGGTAAAATGGGGTTGTACATTAGAGAGCTAACTTGCACGTCCTCTCCCCGCTCCATGTTCTCTATTTTGTATTTTTTTAAAACTGATTTTGTGAAAATTCATCACAATATCCCTATATTATATCATTCAAGTTTCGTGTGAAAAACTGACTCTACGACCTCCATCATTAACGGGCAACCCCATTTACACACACACACACATGAGTTAAATGAGTATGCTCCGTGAGAGTATATAAAAGTATGCTCTCACCTTTTTTCTGAATTTTTTTTGAAATGAAACTTGAGGAGGATTTACTTAAAATAATAAGTGAAATAAGTGTTTAAAATTTCATGTAAGACAGAAGTTCCTAACACTTCTACCTAAAGGGGTCAATTTCATCAATTATGTCGTCAAAATTTGACAATTTCGATGGAGGAGATAGAAGTCTCAATTAAATCGAATTTTGAAAAGCACCATGGTAACATATTGTGGTCTAAATTTCACTGGATTTCATTTCAGAAAAATTTTAAAAAAATAAGGGATAAATGATGGAAGCATGTAAGTTACATGCTCTCAGGAGCATACTTCTTTTCCCATATATATATATGTGTGTGTGTGTGTGTGTGTGTGTGTGTGTGTGTGTGTGTGTGTGTGTGTGGAAATGCGAGCCCACGGCGAGCCATTATACAATAAATGTTATTGCAATTCACTCCTTAATCTGAGATGAAGAATACATAATTTGCATAATAGGCCCCTTAGTACAATTAGGGTTATGTACCATGGCCATCTTGATGATCATACAGTTGTTGATTCAACTATTGAATCATAGAGGCTGGTGCTTGGATGAATATCTAAAGAGTTAGATTGAGGACTCATCAAGCACCGTCAGATGATTGTTAAGAGATGATCTCCAGCCTGAGTAGGAGATGGCAATCCTTATCTTGAAGGCTGATATCTGACCGACCTCTTGATGGAGGTCCTCTGCATAGGAATAGAGATTCGGAGGTGTCAGATTAGTTAGGTCAAAGAGTTGACTTAACGAGATCGAGATAACCAAAGTCCTATATCGTATGCTGTCATGATATAGGCACGCATCCTCTGACCGGAGACAGATGTGTTGCTATATGTCTAAGTATGTACATTTGGCAGACCAATAGGTTGATGACCTAATCAAGGTCTACACACCGGCGCGCTGGTGTGCATATAAGGGCATATGAGTAATACGATCTCTCAAAGGGATCATACAGGTTCAGTTACTGAACCAGAAGACATGAGCTCACTCATGAGATATTGGGAAGAATCAAATTCCGTGCGCACGGTCGCCTCGCTTGGAAGCTTGACTGAATTTGTAGGTCTGATATATACTTTTGGAAAGTATATGATCAAGACCAAGGTATGATATACGCTTTTGGAAAGTGTATGATTGATACCAACTCCCAATGATCGAATGAGAAACTTATTGACAAAAACCATGAAGTAGACAGTATAAAGTTGATCCAATACTTCGGGTTTAGTCTGAGTCTTCCAGTATGCAGGATGTACAGGTATTGGGAATACCTGAGGGTGATGTGATCATAAACGATTGTATAACCATGACGCTTCCATTCCTAGGGAGTGATGAAACGGGTCTGGATTTTAGTGACTCCTCTCAGTAGAGAAGTAATCTGATCTTGGTCCAAGTGTTGGACATTGATCTGAATGTGATTCAGATGCAATAAGAGATTAGATTTACGGTCTTGATTTAACCAAGCATCTATGGGAGGCCCGCGATCTGGATTTGAGATATGATCTCAATATCCATGTCACTATATGTGGAACAATACACATCGCCCTGTCCTTATCTCCAAGTATCTGCGGAGAAAGCGCATTATCCTTGAAGGAGTTCATGGATAATTCTATTGTTGATTTATGTATCCGAGCATTGAGAAAATGGATAATTAAATGTGATTTAATTATCATGAGTAATATGACTTTGTTTCATATTATAAAGAGAGTTATCTGAGATAATTGAATGTGATTTGATTATCAAAGATGTGAATAATGTGAATGTGATTCATATTATTTTAGAACAAGAGAATAAGATCCAAGATGATTAAATGTGATTTAATTATCATGGATATGAATAATGGTGGATAGCAATATCCATATTAGTCATATATATTATAAATGTGATTTATAATATATAAGAGAGAGCTATTTGTGATTTACATTTGCTAATTAAATGTTAATGTGAATTGGATTCACATTGGACATTGAATTGAAATGTAATTTACATTTTGTTTTGGGTGTGAATATGATTCACAAATTTCCAATGGCATGATTGCAATGTTCACAAAATAAATTGGATTTATTTTTGTGAAATAATTTGCAACAAATGTTGTTGCAAATATTGGAGAGAATCATGAGATAATGTAATAGGAAAAAGGAAGCTCCCTTCCTAATGAGGAGAGGGGACGACCACAATTCCATAAGGAATGTGGTGGCCGTCCACCCTCCTTATGGAAGGAGGCTTGCCTCCTTTCCTATCTCTCCAATGGAGATTGATTTGATATAAATCAAATTATATTTAATATATATTTGATTTTTATTAAATTAATTGTTGTTGTGTTTTTAGCAACAAATCATGACCATTGAAAAGTAACACAAATTAATGTGGACCATTGGATTTGTGATGACACATGGATTGAGATCCATGGATCCCAAAACCCTATAAAAGGAGAGGCACCCCATTGCTCTTCCTTACACACAATGCTTGAGAAGCATATCTCTCCTCTCTCTCTCTTTCTCTCTCTCTCCCTCTCATGGCCGTCCACCATGGATGCCCTAGAGAGGTTCTCCATCGCCGCAGCGTCGTCGTTATGCTGCCCGATGGTTTGTTCGTGGAACTCCGTCTACTTCAGCGTGCCTTGCTCGTGAAGAAGACGTCGGATCTCGTGTGTCGAGATCAGGAGATCCGCCGCTTGGATCATCAACATGGATTGCGAGAAGCACGCGGTTCATCCCCGCGCTCGCAAGCGTCTCCTCCGTCGGATCGGACTTGAGACAGGAGGTCTCTTTGTTTAGAGACTCGATTGCAACCACGCTTCAAGAGGTAAACCTAATACTTGTTTGTGGTTTAGACGAAACGATCCGAGAAGTGTTCTTGGATCATGTGGTTTCGTCACATGAAAAGATTTAATTTCCGCTGCATAGAACAACTAGTACAACTAGTCGTTCTTCGATACGACGATCACGCTTCCGTGATGCGCTTGAGGATCTAACCATATCCTTCAGTGTGTGTGTGCGCGTGCACGTGCGCGCGTGTATAGGATATTTATCCAGAGAGCACTGTGCCCATTTATGTTCAAATGAGCCCATCATATCCACTGTTAGATCGGGTAAATCCCATGATTTTAGGAGCGATAATTGTAAGGAAATATGCCTTGATTTTGAATCGAATGAAACTTTCTAAAATAGTAATTGACTTTTTTGGTACCGGATGCTTTTGTTTTGAGAATATACTCATTTTCACATTTCGATAGTGGATTGATCGATCATTCTTATGGATATATTTTTTATGAGATAGGCTGTTCGGAATCAAAGGTATTTTGATAGATTTTTGTTATGATTATATGTTTTTTCTTTTCTAATAATTTTTTTAGATTTCGTACATGGATAACTCGCGAATGGAGTGTGATCGTCATATTTCAGAAGCAATTATGAGAAACGATTTCCTCGAAGGATTAGAAAGTGAAGACAATTTTGATGAAGTCAATACTGAAGGCAGTCAACTCGATTTGGTTGATGAGAACAATAACTCTGAAAGATCAGGTATATATTATTTTTTATAATAATCTATCTCAATGTTTCACTTTTCATTGTGATCATCATATTTCATGATCTCTAACATCGTGTATGGGCTTTAGTATATTAATTTTATAAAAACATAACAAGTAATCTTTGATTTGTCTTCAGTAACTTTATTTAATGTATCAGTAAGTCGATAGCTATCACAAGTAACAAGTAATATTACTTCTATTATCAGTAACTTTCTTTTAATGTATCAGTAAGTCAAAAGCAATATAATTGTAACAAAATGCAATATAATAATAGTAATGAGAGTGTGACCAGTAATACGTTTTAAAGGATTCGTAACTTCGTGAATAGACTTTAGTAAATTATTTTAATATAAGCATAACAAGTAATACTCATTCTGTTATTGGTAACTTTCTTTAATGTATCCGTAAGACACTAGCTAAAAAATATACAAAATGCAATATAATAGTTAAAAAATGCAATATAATAATGTGCCAGTAACGCAGCATAACAAGTAATCTTCTTCATGATATTGGTAACTTTCTTTATTGTATTAGTAAGTCACTTGTTAAAACAAGTAACAAAATGCAATGCGTTAGTAACAAAATGCAATATATAAGTGTATCAGTAATGAAGCATACAAAAAATCTTCGTACTATTATTTGTAATGAAAATTTGATACTATTCGTTACTGATGTCTGTTCATTTGTTATTGAATTTTTAGTAAGTTACTGATGTCTGTTTAAACTGTATATATTATGTATTTCTTTAGAATTGGATGAATATGAAAGCTTTAAAGGATTACTCGATGAAGATTCCCCTATATCATCTGTAGATCCAGCTATTAGTCATCGAGAGGGTCTTTCATTCGCAAACCTCAAGCATTGTGAATTGTTCTATGAGAAATATGCGACTGAAGTGGGCTTCAATATTAGAAGGAGCAGCACAAAATATTTTTTTGATCGAAAAAAACAAAGTTAGGAATCTTTCTTTCAAAAAATTTGTTTGTTGGAAGGAAGGACATTATGTTCAAGTACCTCAAAAAAGAAAAATATCGTCAAGTTTGGATTTGGTTGATGTAGAATCTAATCAAGAGGGAATAGATAGCGAGGGAAGAAGATGTGGAATAAGCCGTTGTGGTTGTAAAGCAAAGTTGTGTGTGAAGTTAAATCAGATATCAAAACAGTGGGATGTTGTTTCATTTGTTGAGGATCATAACCATAAACTTGTTTCTCCAAGCAAAAAGAAATACTTAAGACCGAACAGGAGAATAACTAAGACCACAAAGAATTTGTTATCTTCTATGTCGGAGGTTAACATTCCTACGGCAAAGCAAAGTTGTGTGTGAAGTTAAATCAGATATCAAAACAGTGGGATGTTGTTTCATTTGTTGAGGATCATAACCATAAACTTATTTCTCCAAGCAAAAAGAAATACTTAAGACCGAATAGGAGAATAACTAAGGCCACAAAGAATTTGTTATCTTTTATGTCGGAGGTTAACATTCCTACGGCAAAACAAATAGCTTTTTTGGACAAGCAAAGTGGACCTGATGAACGTGTTGGCTCTATAGTTAGAGATATTTATAATCTGAAGCGAGATTTGAAGAAAAAAACGGATGATCATGATGCGGTTATACTTTTGGAACATCTTGAATACTGCAAAAGTATAACACCAGATTTCTTTTATGTGTACAAGAAAGACGATGATTCATGTTTAACTTACTGCATGTGGATAGATTTTTTTCTCTATAAGATTATAAATTGTTCGGTGATGCCGTTACATTTGATACAACATATGATACGAACAAGTACAAGTTAATTTTTGCTTCTCTTTGCGGTGTTAACAATCATAACAAGACTATATTTTTCTGCAATGCATTTTTAATGAACGAGTCAAAGGATTCATTTGTATATGTTTTTCAGAATTTTTTGTTGGCTGATAAAGTTCCTCCTAAGTCAATGATTACTGATCAGTGCTCATCTATTAATGTGTCTATAAGGGAAGTTTTTCCCAATAAAAAGCATAGATATTGTGGTTGGCATGTTACAGCTAACATGAAGAAGAGGATTGATTTAACTAACTGAAATAACAATTCCATCATTGAATAAGATTGTTTGGGCTGCAAAAAATGAAGAACAATTTGAAGCTGAGTGGTGCAAAATAGTATCAGAATGCAATTTAGAAAACAACAAATGGATCAATGTTATGTATCGGATCAGGAGAAAGTGGGTTCTTATTTACTTGAGAAGATATTTCTTTGCGGACATGAATACAACTCAGAGGAGTGAGAGCATGAATTCTTTCTTGACTAATAATGTTAATCAGTTGAATAGTTTATATAAATTCATGACCACATTTTAAACTGCAGTTGAAAGAATGAGAGAGCATATTAATAAGATGGATAATGATATTGAAAATAAAATTCCGAAGTTGGCTACGCAGTGGAGTATTCAAAAATAATTTTCCGAGCATTTCACAAAGACTATGTTTTACATGGTTAAGGTAGAGCTTTTGGAAGGTATTGAACTGAATGTTATACCATTTCCAGTAGTTGAAGATGTTATACAATACAGAGTATACCCTATTGGGAAGATTGAAGATTTTAATAGAGTTACTTTTCATGCTCATAACAACAAATTCTTTTGTGATTGTATGAAAATGGAATCAATGGGTATTCCATGTAGACACGTCATCAGTGTTTTAAAACATACAGATGCGTTAAAGGTTGATTCCTCTCTTTTATTGAATAGATGGAAGAAAGATATCAAGAGAAATGGTTATTATCCCTTATACAGGAAGAGAACAATACAAAACAACAATAGTTAGTTACGGGTATTGTCAAATGAACTCATTAGTGAAGCTGATGGTAACCAAGAAGTATATAAATATATTAAGAAGGTATTTATAGATGCATCCGAAGCAGTGAAAGTTATTAAGAGCAAAAGGAAAAATGTTGATGTTGAAGATTTGCATGAAGCCAATGAAAAATGTGATGTCAGTTATTGTTGTGAAAGATCCTAACATAGCAAAACCAAAAGGTTCTGAAAAAAGTGGAAGACCAAAGGGAAGTACAAATCGATTGAAATTTATTAGTGAAGAGAATTCCTTAAAGTGTAGACAATTCAAATTATGTCATAAAGTCAATGCTGGTCACGATTCAAGAAATTGCCCTTCAAAATCTGCCAATAATCATAAAGGTAAGAGAAGTTCAGTAACAGTTGTGATTCATATTGTATTTCCGTTATTATTACATTATTCTAACATCATATATATATATATATTTTCTCTGTTACCACAGATTGATATCTATTAGATGCATCTGATATTCACAGGAATGAGAGCTGGTGATAAATCAATGGAAAGATAAGATAGGATCATAATTTGGCATATCCCAATCCACTTTATAGAAGATTGTTGTTTTTTTTCTATTGTAATCTTTTAATAAATATTTAGTGAATTGTAAACTTTTTATCGAGGTCGAAGTTGTGTATTTTTTATTCTCTTTTTATGTTGTATTATGTTAATGATATTTAACATGTTCTAAATATCGAGGATTCCTATCTCAATGTTGTTGTATGTGTCATGTTGTTCCTTGTTTGAAGTATATTTTGAAAAGAAATTCTTTTCATATCCTCCACAGAAGTAAAAGCATTGTAAGTTTGTTGTTGCATTTTGTAAATTTTGCACAAGCGTAGGTAAGTTCGTAAGCAACACAAGTAAACTCTATGATCTTAATTGTAAAAGTATGATCGTGGGAACGACCAATAATAATTAACATTACTATTAGTAAGTTCGTAAGCAACACAAGTAATCTTCGTTATGATATTGGTAACTTTCTTTAGTGTATCAGTAAGTCACTAGTTAAGACAAGTAACAAAATGCAATACAATAGTAACAAAATGCAATACAATAGTGTATCAGTAAAGAAGCATAACAAGTAATCTTCCTTCTGCTATTGGTATCTCCATTTAGTGTATCAGTAAGTCATTTAGTTAGAACAAGTATCAAAATATAATACAATGATATGGGGTTGGGGCGCAACATGCACCGGGGCTTATATCTTTCACATTTTTTTACTTTTTTGAAAAATATCATCATGTGTATTCATCTATATATCCCTTTATTATGCTATTCGAATTTCGTCTGGAACAGAGACTCCTATGCCCTCCATCTAAAACAGGTCGATTATAACAATTTTAAGACCGTTAAAATTACATGTTCTAGATGGAAAGCATAGGAGTCTCTGTTTCTGACGAAATTCGAATGACATATAAGCGGGACATATGGATGAATGTACATGGTGATATTTTCCAAAAAAATAAAAAAACGTGGAAGATATAGGCCTCGGTGCATGTAAAATTACATGCACCTAGGTGCATACTCCCTTTTCCCTAATGATATTGCATTTATTATGTTAGATCAAGTAATCTTCGTTATGATATTGGTAACTTTCTTTCGAAATCAGTAAGTCACTAGTTAAAACAAGTAACTAAATGCAATATAATAGTAACAAAATGCAATATAATAGTGTATCAGTAATGAAGCATAACAAGGAATCTTCATTCTGCTATTGGTAACTCTCTTTAGTGTATCGGTAAGTAATTTAGTTTGAACAAGTATCAAAATGCAATATAATGATATTGCATACATTTAGTTAGAACAAGTAATCTTAGTTATGATATTGGTAACTTTCTTTAGTGTATCAGTAAGTCACTAGTTAAAACAAGTAACTAAATGCAATAAAGTAGTAACAAAATGCAATACAATAGTGTATCAGTAATGAAGCATATCGTTCTGCTATTGGTAACTCTCTTTAGTGTATCAGTAAATCATTTAGTTTGAACAAGTATTAAAATGCAATACAATAGTAACAAAATGCAAGTGTATCAGTAATGAAACATAACAAGTAATCTTCGTTTTGCTATTGGTAACTCTCTTTAGTGTATCAGTAAGTCATTTAGTTAGAACAAGTATCAAAATGCAATATAATGATCTGCTTTTATTTAGTTAGAACAAGTAATCTTCGTTATGATATTGGTAACTTTCTTTACTGTATCAGTAAGTCACTAGTTAAAACAAGTAACAAAATACAATACAATAGTAACAGAATGCAATATAATAGTGTATCAGTAATGAAGCATAACAATTAATCTTCGTTCTGCTATTGGTAACTCTCTTTAGTGTATCAGTAAGTCATTTAGTTTGAACAAGTATTAAAATGCAATACAATAGTAACAAAATACAAGTGTATCAGTAATGAAACATAACAAGTAATCTTCGTTCTGCTATTGGTAACTCTCTTTAGTGTATCAGTAAGTCATTTAGTTAGAACAAGTATCAAAATGCAATATACTGGTATTGCTTTTACTTAGTTAGAACAAGTAATCTTCGTTATGATATTGGTAATTTTCTTTAGTGTATCAGTAAGTCACTAGTTAAGACAAGTAACAAAATGCAATATAATAATAACAAAATGCAATATAATTGTGTATCAGTAATGAAGCATAACAAGTAATCTTCGTTCTGCTATTGGTAACTCTCTTTATTGTATCAGTAAATCATTTAGCTAGAACAAGCACATTCACTTCATGAGTCGTACAAGAATCCCAATCAATGAACAAATAATATCAAGCAAAACAAACACATTCATTAAACCAAATATATATACAATGAAATGTTGATCTTTTCTGACTTGTGTATACATCATGTAACATATATATTTAAAAAAGTTTCTCTAATTACAAGTTTAAAAGAAAATATTTCCTTTAGTTCTTCTCTCCAGTTGTAAGTAGAACATCAGCTATCTCAGCGCGAAACCTTGGTATATCTTCGACGCGAAAGTCTGGCTCTGTTCCTTTGTAAATGTTTTCCATATATTTCATCACAAAAACTCCACAGTCTATGGAATCACTTCGCTGCTTGGGGATGCCTTTTGCTATATCAATTGGCCACTTCTCAAGTTGTTCTCCGATGAACAACATGAAGTATTCTGCCATCCAATCAACCTTGTAATAGTAATCAAAGAATTATTTCACAAATAAATAAACACAAAAATCAATTTTAATCTACTTTTATGAATGAGAATATTTACCCATTTTTTTACATCTAACCAGTGTTTCTTCATTACCGTTAGTGAATTGTACGAAATGAATTTCTTGGCATCAAAGTCAGTCACAAGAAGATGCAAATAATTTGATGTGTGGATTACACAAAAAGCCTTTTTTACATGTTCAAACATTGTCCTTGTGCATGAAAACAAATTGTTTAAAGGCTCATAATCCTTCACACTTGCATCTTTGACAGTCTTCTGAAACAATTGCTACAATGAAAAATAGTTACTCGTTACTCTCATGATCTCACAGTTTTTGGCTCTCATAGGATCACCCCCAGAGCAAAAAATTGTGAGAGCATGAGAGGATTGATTTTGGACCACATAATTCTGTTTTCTCTCTCCTAGTCTTCTCTCTCCTGGGTGAATCATGTGGTCCAGATTCATCCCTCTCATGCTCTCACAACTTTTTGCTCTCATAGGATCACTCCTCTCTCTCTCTATATATATATATATGTATGTATATATGTATGTATGTTTATAAAGGGGAAAATGAGACTGCTCTCTAGGGGGAGCTAACTTGCTTTCATCGTCCTATTTTCCCTATTTTTTTGAAAAATGAATATGTGCAAATTCATCACTATATCCCTATATTATGTCATTCGAGTTTAATGAGAAAGAGAGACTTATACGACATCCATCTAGACAATCATTTTTTAACGGTCGTAGAGTTGTTGAAATCGATCTCATCCGAATGGAGGCTATAGGAGTATATGTTTCGCACGAATTTGAATGACGTAACATAGTGTTATAATAATGAAAATCCACCAAAATATTTTTCTAAAAAAATAAAGAATATACGGAGAAAATAAGATAAAAAATTCATGTTAGCTCATGCTAAGAACAACCCTATTTTATCCATATATAAAACCATCGCTGCAATAAACATATCAAAAAAAAGTTAAAATCCACCTATTGTATGATTGGTGATCACATAGCAATTTCATAAGCCGATCCTGCGTCCTATTCAACATGGGCAATAAATTCTTTATCGTGACAAAGAAAACCAATAAAAGGAAACTATGGACGTTGCAAATGGGAACTACCACCGTATTGACTGGACATTGGGGATAGGGTGGCTACGGCCCTCTTTATTTTAGTTTATTTTAATCGTTATTTTTACATCATAACCCCTAAATTCTTCTCTATTTACACCATACTCCACACTGTAACAAATTTCGCGTGTGGCAACAAATAATTTTATATCCATTCCCACATCTTTGATAGTTAGTTGCATATGAAAGAATATTATTCATTGCTTGAACTTCAACTTCGAAACGAATCATATCACACTGATTATATGTTGACTTGGTCTTCCAATACAGTTTTTATGAAAATTAAAGGAATCAATAATATTCACTACATTGAACTTAGGAATTATAAGAAAAAGATAACTTTCCAATGAACAGTATCTATTTCTATAAAATTTTGACATAATCTGTACTTAATTGTTTTCCTATGAATTTTTCAAGGTAAAAATAATAACATCTTTCCTTAGTATAATGCCTTCTTTGTATTTTTTGTTGGGTAACTCATACATGCCCTCCCCCTAGTTTCCTTTAGAGAAAAAAAAAATCAATCCAACATATAATATAATTTCTAATATAAAACTTCTATCAAACAATAATACATTTTACCTTAGATCAACCTATCCGAATAATTTCGTAAATCGGTCAACTAATTATGGATCTCTACCCTACCTATCGTATTGGATATTTATTTTTAGGATCAACTAAAGAACGGATCGATTTTTCATCCAATCTCGTTACCACTTATATAGACACGCGGTTTATTTCTCAATCTAAAAAAAAATAAAATTTCAAAAAAATAATAATTTATTGTCAAGTCTCATAGATTAATCATTGATCCTATTTATTATAAGTAAGGTAGTCAAATGGGTAGATATTCTTAATCGACACATTTTCTTCATAGATATACTAATATGGTTTTTATCATTTGTCCCCTCTGAGATATTGCAACATAAAACCCTTCTTTTTTGGAATATCAGTTCATGCCCTAACTTCTTCTACAGTAATCATTGTATCCCTCAGATTAGTTGTCGTCCATCTCCATTGAAAATCATACGTTAACTCTGAGGACATTAAGAGAATTAAATTTAACTAAAAAAATTAAAGATTTTCCTCCACAATCCTCCTCCCCTGCTCTCCACCCTCCACCTCCCCATCACCCACCTCCTCCTCCTCTGTCCTCTCGCTCCTCCCACCCACCCCCTCATAATCCCCTTGCTCCTCCACGGCCCCCCTGCTCCTCCTATCCGGGGGGTGTTCAAAGGGCCGGAGGAGGAGGAAAGGATGACATGAGGGTAGATTTTTTGGACACTTATGCCTCTCTGAACCGTACTATAGTTTGAAAAAATTATGGTTAAGTTCAACTCATTGATGGCTAAAGTAACAAGAGAGCACACGTGATAAAATCACAAGAACTCTGGGGATGAACTGATATTCCAAAAGGGGGAGGAGAATAATTGATATTGTAATATTTTGGAGGGGCACAACTGATAAAAATTCAATTTTCAATTTGATATATATTTGGAGCAAATGTGGTTATATTGTAATTAATTAAAATTGAAGGATTGGATAAAAATAAAAATATTAAAATATATTTGATTCTTAAAAATTATATAAATATCATTCACAAAAAAACCCGATAACGTGGAACATATATGGTATCCATTTATGTAAAACTGAATAAAAACTTACAGCTGATTAAAAAATAAGTTCAAAATAGACCATTATTTACATGAAAGCTATATATGATATAGTTTATCATTCGCAATTATTATATAATGAATATTATTTTGTTGATGAGTAAGTAATCATTATATTCGATGTAAAAGATCATATATACAAAAAGGCACTAATAGCCTTGTTTACAGTATGATAATTTCTGTAGGAATTTTAGTTCAGGTTAAAAGTATGGCTCCAGAAGAATAGAAACTCGGGCTCTCTTGAATCATCTCAAAAAGCGATAAGTTTGAACAACCAACTCTATAGTCTTCACATACGTTTTCTGGATACCCGAGGACCCCCGACGGTCCCTCTCAGCCCAGATATATCATTCTGAAGCATCAAGGATAACGCCTAGCCGCTCACGTGCCATCAAGTCAAGAACATTGCCTATCCAGTCCAGGAGGTCCATCAACGGAACCATAGGAGGTATCGGAAGGTCAAGGGCAGAACAGGAGCCCGACCATATGGTGCTTGAGAAGTTGTGGCAGAAAAGTTAGTTTCCATGGGACTCTGGCTGAAGGAAACAAAGATAGCAGGTCATCGGGGCACATACTCGAAATTTGGCAAGTCTGTTAGTGGTGGGGAGGTGCTCCAGAACCGCCCTGTAGAGAGTGAATGAGTATTTTGGGGGGATTCCTTTCGCCCAAACTCTGGAGGCCCAAGCTAGGGGAACAACTCTAAGGCAGAGGAGGTCAACAACACTAGCGAACGAAAATCTAGTTGGGGAGTACAACCATCTGAAAGGTGGAGTGTCATGGGAGATTGCCATTCGGATAGCTTCCCTATTGCCAAGGATCCCTCTAAGAACGATTATGAGTGGGAGAAGGTTGGATTTCCCACAAGGAGTGATCGTAAAGCTTTTTCCGTCGTATGTAAATTGCCCAAGTGGAGGATTTAGAAGTAAGAAACATCCAAGTCTAAGAGGCAATCATGGCACCACGCAAGATAGCCAACGAACATATTCTGAGTCCCCCTTCTGATTTGGGGAGGCAGATTGTGGACCAAGCAATATCATGTCGCTTTCTCCCCCATAAGCGCAAAGCATATCAATCATATGAACCGTGCCAAGAGGGATGAATGTGCCAGCATACTAGTACATGAGCACTCCAGAAATCATGGACCTGAGAAGTTGAGCATGACAGACCATAGTAAGGGACGTTGCCTTCCAGCCACCAAGCAGGACCCTTACTTTATCCTCCAAAGCCTTGTTGATGATTCTGCACCCATACGATGGGGCTAGAGGGATGCCCAAGTAAGTTGTCGGGAGGTCCTGGCTAAGGATGCCAATCCGGAGGATAGTGGCAAAGTTGTCATGGAAGTGTTTGGGACAGTAGAGCTCGCTCTTCCTAGCATTCATTTGGATCCCCGAGATTGAGTGGAACTCGTTGAGAATGTCCCTGACCGTCATCGCGGAGCGCTTGGTGCCCTTGTAGAAGGCCAACATGTCGTCAATGTAGATGAGGTGGGTGGGAGCGGTGGACCGCCCTTTCCCCAGGGGCCCAAAGCATCCCTCGACTGGCGCCACGTCCACCAGGCAACTGAGGGACTCCAGCCCAATAGTGAAGAGGAGTGGGCTCAGCGGGTCCCCTGCTTAAGCCCACGAGATCCACGGAAGAACCTATATGAGGATCCATTCACCAGGGTAAAGAAGGAGGAAGTTGCAATGCAGTTTTCAATCCACCTGACCCAGGTGGCACAAAACCCCATTATAATGAATATTATCTCATTATAATTGATAGACATATTTTTTTAGATCTTGTACTCTCTCTTCGAAAATGTTCTCGCTCTTTCCCTGGCATAAAGTTTCAAGGATTGTGATATAATTGAACGAAATTTCAGCGACGATGACATAACATTCCCTTTACAGGACTACAACGTATCTATGACATTTTCTATTTTAAAATTTTCAAAGAGAAGCATGCCTCCACATATTTCTAATGGGATTTTTACACTGCTACTCCTAAAATTTTGTCCAGTTATTTGTTACAATTTTAATCGGGAATCGAAGCATAATCGAAACTCTCTTTTGTAATTTACCCTAATATTTGTAACTGCATCACAAACCCATATGAATCACATGACTTATGTGATATTAACTACTCTTACACAGAAATCCATGTACAGGGGATTATGTGTCGAATAGAATAAAACTAATGGCCTCCTTGGTAACTGGGTTGGACTGGGTTGAGATATCCTCCTGTAAATGGCAGTTGTTTAGAGGGTTGGGAGAGTTGGAATGATAATTGTGATGTGGTGTGATATTGATTAGGTGTTATAATAACTTGTTTAATGATTATAATGTTAATATATTTTTTAACATGGTTAAAAAATATTATAGCAAAAAAATTGTATGATCAATACAAGTAATCCTAACGCAAAAATACAGGGTTGGAGTGGGTATGCTAGAGCACTCCAGTATACCCTAGCAACCAAACAAGCCCTAAGGGTGCGTTTGGTTGGCGGGTTAAGGCGGGTTAAACTGGTAGAGGGTAACCCGTTTTTGAGTTTTGGTGTTTGGATAGAGGGTTAAACTGAGGGTGGGTTAGAAGCGGGTTTGTTGTGATATGATTGTATTGGAGTTTGAAAAAGTGAGTAGTTATTGTAATGTGATTGTATTGAAGTTTGGAAAAGGAAGTGAAAGTGGAGTAGTTTATAATTTGTATATGCTATGGTGGTATAATATATTATTTTTTGATAGGATTGATGATGTAAAATTAATTTATTTAATTTTTTTTAAAAAAGGAATAAAGTGGGGCCCACGGAGAGAGAGGGGGATATGGGTTAAGAGGGGTAAACTCCCCTAACCCGCAGGTAACCCGCGAACCAAACGCTACCTAATGGTGCGTTTGGTAGGTGGGTAGGGCGGGTTAAACTGGTAGAGGGTAATCCATTTTTATGTTTTGGTGTTTGGATAGAGGGTTAAACTGAGGGTGGGTTAGAAGTGGGTTTGTTGTGATATGATTGTATTGAAGTATTGTGTGATGTGATTGTATTGAAGTTTGAAAAAGTGAGTAGAAGTGGAGTAATTTATAATTTTTATATGATATGATGATATAATCTATTAATTTTTTTGATGGAATTGATGATGTAGATTCGATTTATTTAATTTTTTTAAAAAAAGAAATGTGGGACCCACGTTAAAAAGAGAGAGGGAGTGGGGTAGGGGTAGGAAGGCGAACGGGTTTTAAGGGATTAGTGGTGCAATTACAAATATTATAAAGACTACAGTGTAACGGAACGAGAATTTAGGAGAGCAAAAAATCCAATTCGCTTCCACGTCTCTCTCTCTACATATGTATGGAGTGGTGTTCTTCTAGAGATGGACAAAGATATTCTTAAATTGATGAGCACATGAACGAACGGATCGTCTCGAATTGTCTCTTCGAAGGAGACAAGTCCATAAATATTACATACAACTTGTGGTGCCCTCGCGACGTTGATTTGAAGCCTAATCTAGAAGCTTTGAAGGCATCTAGAAGGGTTATTTATATATGTTGGAATAAAGGGGCCCAAAAGTGCTTCAACTTATTATATTTCAATTTTACCTTTGGGATTTTATACTAGTGCTATTTCAACCTTTGTCATTTGTATACAGTTAATTGTTTTTAGGGTTTTATGAGATGTTGTAATTTCAGTTATGCATCTTCTTTTTTGAGAATATCGGTTGTGCTCCCCGACTTTTTGTCGTTCTATCACTTGTGCTTCTCGGGTTAGTGACCGTCCATATCCAATACAAACATACATTAACTTAAAGGATACACGAGGAATTAAATTGAAAAAAGATGGGTGAAAAGTCATCTCCTTCGTCTTCCTCCCCTCCCCCATACAGCCACGCCTCCTCTGTCCCCACACCTCCTATGCTCCTAGCCTCCTCCTCCGACCGCCGCCACCATCACCTCCTCCTCCCTCTTTCCTCATGTCTGACCTCATCGTCCTCCTCCATCCCCTGCCCCAGCCTCGTTGTCCTCCTCCTCCTCCTCCCCCTCCTTCCTAGTCTTCTCCACCCCCAGCCTCCACCCGCAACCTCCTCCTCCGTCGCATCCTCCTCCCTTTGACTCCCATGCCTCCCCCTCCGCCTTGAGCTCCTCACCTTAACCCTCCCCTCAACCCTCGTGTGTCCCTGTAACCTTCCGCCCCCAGCGTTCCGAATGCTCCTCCCCTGCAGCCCCATCCTTCTCCTCCACCCATTGATCCTCCCACCGCACTCCTCTGCCTGGTGCTCCTCACTCGCACCCCCCCCCCTCGCGCCCGCCTCCTCCTTCACATGCTGATCCTCCGCATGTCCTCTGCCTCCTCCTCTACTCGCTACTACTCCTCGCACCCCCTCCTCCTCCTTCTCCGTTGTCTGCTCCTCCCCCTGTCCCATCCTTCTCCTCCTCTTCTCGTTGTCCCTCCCCCACACCCCTTCCTCCTCCACCCATTGACCCCCCCACCCTCCTCCTCTGCCCGTTGATCCTCCCTACACCCCCTCCTCCTCTGCTCGATGTCCCTCCCCTACACCTACCTTCACCACCAGTTTCTCCTTCCCCATTCCCCATCTTTCTCCGCCCCATTCCTCCCCACTTTGACTCCCCCGAACCAGCTTCACGTCTCTCCACCCCTCTCACGCACCACAACGGCCAAGAACCCGCAACCTCGTCGTCAACATGCTACGGTTGATGGTGAACAACTGAAGAGAAGGGGATGGAGGAGCAGGTGGTAGGAGGAGAAGGAAGGATTGGAAGGTCAGAAGGAGGGAGATGGGGGATTTTTTTCTAGATTTTCTCCTCTTAACTACACCATGGTTTGGTTAAACCATAGTTAAGTTTAACTTATTGACGGTCAAAGTAACAGAGGGACACAAGTTATAGAATGTCAAGAAGTCGGGGGCACAACTAATATTCCTAAAAAGGAAGGGGCATAATTGAAATTGCAACATCTCAGAGGGACATAACTGAAAAAATCTTTGTTTTAGGCTATAGAAATCAACAAAAAACATCTCTATTAATGTTTGTATTCATGTTGTTAAAATTGATGGATCAAGCTACTAGAGATGACATTTAAATTATTATTAAATTTTACAAAGCAATATTCAACAACATAATATTATTTTATTTTCATCCTCCTCAGGATGCAAGGGGTAACAAATGGAGGAAGATGATGGAAAATAGGAGTTATTATATATTTTATGAATATATTTTTATTTAAACCACTTGATCATAATTTGCTTGAATTCCTGTTGAAAATCAATGCGGAATCATGCTAGGTCGTTCAACTATTGAAGCTATCCACCTGATAAGGAGAACAATGGAGATTTTTTGGTGCTAAAAGGAAGAACCTTCGTATAATTTTTATTGATTTGGAGAAGGCTTATGATTTAGTTCCATGGGAGATATTGTGGAGAGTTTTGGAGAAGAGACGAGTACTTCTCCTACACATTAGCCTCATAAAGGATATGTATGATATAGTTTCATCTTCTATAAGGATCCAACCTGGGAACAAAGACTTTTATGACATTAACATCGGCATGTGTCAAGGTTCAGTTTTGAGTCAATTTCTTTCTACTTTGATTATGATCGAGTTGACTAATCACATTCAGGATGAGATATCTTGGTGTATGATGTTCGCCGATGATATTGTGTTGATTGATGAAACTAAAGATAGAGTACATGAAGAGATCGGAGTTTGGGGAGATGCCTTAGAGAATAAAGATTTCGCATAAGTAGGGTTAATAATAAATATATGGAGCACACAATTGATGGAAGCAATTATGAAGGAATAGATGTGAAGATTGAAGACGATAACATTCAGAAGAAAGATTCTTTTAAAATATACTTGGAATCAATTTTGCAACATGATGGTGAAATCGATGGAGATGTTACTCATACAACAAATGTAGGTTGGGCAAAATAGAGATGAGCCTCTAATGTTCCATGTAAGAAGAAAAATCTGTTGAAAATCAAAGGAAAGTACTACAAAGCAGCCGTAAATCATAGGCTTGTGGGTAAGACCTTCTATGCTCTATGGATCTGAATGTTGTCCTGTGAACCATAGACATGTGCAAAGAATGACATCTACAGAAACTAAAATGCTAAGGTGGATATATATGTGTTCATACACGAAAAGATCAATTTCGGAATGATGCGATCAGAAGGAGAGTTGGTGTAGCTCCGATAGAGAATAAGATAAGAGAGAATCGTTTAAGATGATTTGACCATTTGGGAAGGAAGTATGCTAATGCACTAGTTAGAAGATGTGAGATTTGTGATGTTGAGCCGACCCTACTTAACGTGGGACAAGACTTTGTTGTTGTTGTTGTTATTGTGATTTGACAATTATTTGTAATAATTTGACTGATCTATCTCAAAGACATGGATACAAATGATAATAAATAAGTTTTGTATCAGTTGCCACTCTGATTAAAAAGATATTGGAATGGATGCAAGTACAAAACTCTTTCCATTTTTGTTTTGTTCTAAGCCCAAAGTTGCTACCATTCAAAAGTGAGTTAGATATAGAAAGGAAATTACGTGCAAGATAATGGACACTCTAATGATATTATTTCGTGATTATGGAAGTTCAAAACATTTTCTTATATATGAAAAATTGGAAATACAACCATGAATCAAACTATTTAATGAGGGGTTGGATAGGTTCGTTTTGTTTACAACAATCGTTATGTTCATCTTCCATTAACATCAATGAGTTCTAAGGAGTGAAAAGGGCATGCGAATCTCCCTGATCTTAATGTTTTTAAAAGTTGAAAGGCGAAGAGGAAGAGTGTGAGCGAGCTTATATATTCAAACGGGTTATTAACAGACCTTAACAACTTGTTGAGTCCAGCTTAAATGTACTCATTAAGCACCACCCAAAATTATCAAGCATAAGTTGTCAAGTACTGATCCCCATTACATATATAATCCACTCTCAGACTTTACGAGTACTAGATTCAAGACTACTTTGGATGTTACAGAGTGCTACAGGGTAAACCCCTTCTTGGTGGGCTGACATCAGAAGCTCGCGGTCAGTATGGCCGACGGAGTACCAAGGATGGAGGTATAAGCCTCTTAAGCTTTGGCGTACAAGTTTTTTGACATTGAACCTCGCAGACATGCAATGTGCACCCTATGTAGGTGATCCCTTTTGGGTATGCACAACAAGTCTACGATTGTAGTGTCTTAAACATCCACAACCCAATCGGTTTCCTTAGCGTTGGGCTTGCATGGGAGTACAAGAGGAACTCAAGCTTGAAAGAACGAGAGGTGATATGAAAATAGCTAAGCAGTAACTGCTTTTGAAGATTCTACTTCATCATCCTTGGAACTCATTTCTCTTCTCACCGCAATAGGGTTGGCGGGAGGTGAAAGAGGATGCAGTTTTGGTTATGCAGAGTAACAGCTTTTGAAGATTCTACTTCATCATCATTGGAACAGATTTCTCTTCTCCCCGCGATAGGGACGACAGGAGGAGAAAGAGCAAGCGGTTTTGGTATAGTGCATTCCATGCCCTTGGAGACCCAGCCATTTGCAAAGCTTGTTTTACGTTTCTAGGATGCAGCATAGAGAACACATGAGAATGTAAAGTGACCAGTTATTCAGTTCTTATTGTCGTGTTCGTCAAGACAGGCAAAATATACATCTTGGAAACTTTCCATAAACGCCTTTCTCGATCATGCTCGCAAGCACTCGCGGCCGCTCCCTTTCTTGATCATGCACGCACTCCATCACCTGCACCTACTGCAGTGGGGATTCTATTGATTCTTAACAAAGATCGTGACCCCTTGTTTCAGTCTCCCTTGTGGGTTTTCATCCTATTTTTATCTAGGTCTCCAACGCCCCTGCAAACAAAGCTGCACCAAAGCCTCTTCCACTAATGTACGATAAATTTATCCATAGCATCAATTTTACAACTGAGTTGCATTTTTACATAGGTCAAAAATCAAATATCAGACATGGATGCCAGATTTAGTTCTCGGGCACCAAAACTTCTCAGCACTTTCATCACATTACAGGACAATAGCAGAAGACCAAAGGTTGTATTCGGTATCATCAAAAGTAAATAAAGATGCATTAGATGTTCCACAATCACCCAAACCAGTCCATGCTCCATCGCCAAAATCTGTTTACGGATTTAAATCATAGCTGGATAACATCACATCATGGTCGGGTGACACACTATCAAATGTTGCGCAAACAAGCACATCTAATTATCAGAACAGGGATACAAGACGTCAAAAATCTTGCTCGATACACTTTATAGAAACTAGATTTGCTACCATAATGATGAATTGAGGAATGGTACCAGAAGAAGACAGACTAGAAACCTTTACGACGTTAACGCTTTCGTTCGGCCCTCCATTTGTAGACTGGTTTCGTTGTAGGTGCGGCCAACTCATCTTCACGGAGCTTACGTTTGCGACCCTTTTTCTGTAGTGGATTGTGTTATAAAGTGAGGTCTTGCCCTGTATTGATTAAATCCTGAGAAGATGCTAATGAGAAAGAACTGCAAAGTAAAATTACCCGCAACTCCATTTGAATAGACATATCCATGTAAACCTTCTCTAGTTCTTGAACCCTAGCCTTCCTTGCTTCCAGTTCTTTGTATGAAGAGGCTGTTTTCCTGCAGGTATATTATCAATCCCAATATTGTTTTTAAAAAGGGTAATCTACATTTGATTTGAGTTCCTCATATATGGACCGGATCCCAAAATGGTTTCCTATCTTTCAAAAGTAACAAGTTGGGTCCTGTATGTTTCATAAACAGTGGAAATTGACACTGTTTAAAAGAGAGATTGGCAAAAAAACCGTTTTCTAGAGACCCACACCATCTTCTTATACAAAATCATGACCTAAAACCTGAAACAAAGACAGACCCATGCCCAAAATTAAATAGACTCCAACTTGAGTTTAGTCTCATAAACTCCAATTTTCTACCCCCTTATCTTCTCTCACCCTTCGCTCAAACCCGCACAACCTGGATGACTTCATTTCATCATTATCTTGATTAACTGATCTTTCATCTGCATCACCATGTCATCATCATCTCAGGCTTCAACTCCTTTAGAAAAGATTATGCAAGAAGGGATGGGGGTGACTGAATGTCATTGTCCTATGCCCATATAAACAATCAAATCCCCCCACTCCCTTCCATTGTGCAAAGCTCACATCCTTAGCTTGTGTATAGATCAGAAGCAACAGAGAACTCCGGTTCATAAAACATCTTAGAACGTCTACCATTTCCATGCCATCGTGGTGCTCTTGCTAGAAGTGCTTACACAATGTGCCACAGCCCGTGTTTCAGCAGCAAAGGCAGGTTGAGACTTTAAGTAAATTTAAAGGGTAAAAGGTGAAGGAACGGCGGGGGAGGGATGGCTACAAAGAAGAGGCATGTGACAATAAATGTATCACTTTGTTTATTGAATTATAGACAGGTTTTAATCCCTAAAGTAAACCTTTCAACAACGAATAACAATGTAAAAGAACATAAAATTATAGGGGTTAATCGGTAATCACAATAATTACAGAGTTAATCTAATTACAAAGTTTAACAAGGGTATATATAAAATATTTTTAAAATATACTTTCACAGATATCCTTGTTGGAAACAGATGATTTTACATTAGGCACCCAACACAAAGGAATCGGATGCATGCTCACAAATTGTAAATGCTCGATAGCAAGCACTCGAATGATTTCACACATTTTGCTAGTCAATTACATTGTGCACACAAAACAAATAGTTTGCTATAAAGTTCAAAAACAGAACATAAGGTAATACCCATCAGGATCATTATCTTCGACAACAATAAATTAGCAATAACTAGTTTTGCATTTACCTTTTTACATATTTAGACACATGTGCAAAACTAAATGCTTTCTTCTCTGGCGGTCTTGACTCGAGTTCTCTAGCTTCTTCTCTGAAATAGAAAGAAAAAATGAGGTTCAATCGGCTGAAAATGTGACTCTGTATTGTAGCATGATAATAATGACCCATACAGCAGATAGTTCAGCAACCCAAGTTTGATCAAGTCAAGAAAAAGGGAAATCGAACATAAAGTTTGCCAATTTCTAGCCATTCCACATTCCAAAGTTTCCAATAGCAAGGGTGCAAGACATGTTTTACATAATTCTTTCAAGAAAACAGATCAAATTGATGAGAACGACACATGAGTACTGCGACAAGTCCAAAATTAGAAGGAAAAAACACCATTCCTCATAAAGTACTTTACCCCTAAAGCAAGGAATAAACTCAAAGTCAAATCAAGAGAAAGAAATGTAAATAACGAGTTGATGGATATCCTCCTCGAACATTGCATTCAAGAGATCCTCCGGCGCCAAGAATTTCGCTAACACTGACATGCTAAAAAAATTAGGAAAATGATGAGTGAGCATCCCATGTGTTTGCTCGCACGTGATCTCCATTAAACACCAAAGAAAGCAATTAGAAATGTGAGGTCCAGGAGTTGTACAAAAAATAGCATATGCTAAAGCATTACAACATGAAACCCCTTCCCGCAGAAGACCAGAGCATTTCTAGCAAGCCATATAAAACACAAAACAACAAAAAGATTTTCTTTCTCTGCTCTGGAACCAAATACAGCCTCACACAACAATGTCCAGAACTCCTCCAAACATGTCGGATGTACCCATTCATGCTCATCCCCTTCTCCACTTATCTTTCACATGATCACACTAAAAAATGGCCAATGATCTTCAGGGTTTCCTGCACGCATAGGGAAGCTCTCACCTGTACAATCCGGTAATATCATCCCAAAAAACCTTGTCATCACTTTTCCCCTCCGCAGTAGCCACATGAATACCTTAACCCTGAGGTGCATTCACTCTTCAAATTAGTTTAAAAATTTAGCCATGGTCCCGTCCCCTTGCAAATTTTCTCTCTCCAGATATTCATACACCTATTGAATCAAGGAAGTCCCCATACCCCCAAGCATACTGATACCTTCCCTCAGAGGGATCCCCAATCGAGTGGAACTCCTCAGCAACCGGGAAAATTCATGCACACTGATCAGAAGAGGCGCAGAGAATGATGATGTACAGATACCGGAAACCACCCCCTTCTGCGCCTGACCAGTAATTTACCATCATCGCCATCTTATATGAAGCCAAAGCAAATAGCATGGGAGATCTACCACTCAGAGCACCCTCCTCGGTCTTATATGAATCCAAAGCAAATAGCATGGGAGATCTACCACTGATTTATCTGAATATTGTCCCACTCCCAACAAAAGTCAAAGAAGAGAAGTCGTTTCCAAGATGATCAAACACACATCCCCTCAAAAAAATTGAACACAGCCTCTCCTCTGTTGCGTCCACGGAAAGATTAGTAGAAATCTCAAAAGTTCCCTCATCAATCTGCACAGGAGATCCTCGCTCTCACCACAGATCCTCACTATCGATTTCATCTTGAAGATTATCAGTATTCGAGAGATTACAAGGCAGCTATCAGCTTTGATCGTTATCTTTGGCGTGTTCTTTGGATTGTAGAATACCATGGGGAAGTCTGCTTTTATTAATTTTTGAGATGTTTAATAAGATTGTTGCTTTATTTGCTAGTGCTCTGGGCATGCCCAGATGCAGGCTCATGTTACCTATATGGGAATCCTTTTTACAATTATGAAATTGCAGATAATCGATTAAGGGGTTTTGGTGGAGAAGATTGAAAGGAAGCCTGGCTGGTTTGAAAGGCCATGTGACTGCTGAAGCTTGTCTTGGTACTCTTGAAGCTTGTCTTGTCGGCTATTCCAGTGTTTCATTTATCTGTATACAATTTTCCGGTGTGACTCGGCAGAGACAAGATTTTTTTGAAGAAAGGGCTCAAGGCAGTAGAGGCGTGCACCCAAAAGACTTGAGATTCTTATGTGATAATATTGTCCATCTTCTTTCGTCTGGTAGCACTAGCATATAAAGCAGCACTCTTATTAAACATCTCGAAAATTTAAAAAAGCAGACTTCCCCATGGTATTCTGCAATCCCAAGAACACACCAAAGATAACGATCAAAGCTAATAGCTGCCTTGTAATCTCACGAATACTGATAATCTTCAAAGTTCATGTGATTTACACTGAAGCAAGGTTAAGCCCTTAATACTTGAAGCTTAAGACCTATTAATCAATTAAGAGGAGAGAATTCTTAAAGACATAAGATTTGAACAAGGTATGAACCTTGCTCCATATATCGTAGACTGACTTCTATACGATATGCATGAAATAAATTTGAATAAAATGTTTCAAAAGTGATTACTAGTAGCTAGCGTAATAGTAAGTGTGTGTATGTTCTAAACCAAGAGCAAAAGAGTAAAGACCTCATCCACATCCTCGACCATTTGGCTTTGTACTGCCATAATTTTAGAGCAGTGTAGAGGGCTGACAAGTATCTCTCTATACGCTAAAATGTAGTTTTGGGTGTTGTTTAAGTTGATTTTCATAAAAGAAACGTGCAACTACTTAAGTAAATCTCTCGATATTACATATTTTTGTGTCAGACCATTTTACAGTTCCCTTAAGACTGTTCTGATTCCAATCAAGACATTTAAACACATATACTAGCTATTGGTTCTGCAGTTCTGCTAGTCACATCTTTTGTTTAAATATTTAAATTTGAACTGTACATAATTTAAATCAACTTGAAATATACAGAATTTTATTCAGATCATTCAGATCGTAGTTATTTGAACTGTAAATAGTTTAATTCAGTTTGAACTTCTCTAAAAAAAACAGTTTGAACTATACAAAGTGTAATTTGAAATGAACAGAGTTTTATTCAGGTCGTTATGTTTGAATTGTGCAGAGTTTAATTCAGTTTTGAACTGTACATATTATCATTTAGATATTAAATTTTGGTCTGTACAACGTTGTTTTAGATCTTAATATTTGAACTGTATAGAGTTCAAATAATTATGAACATTTAGAAATGTTTGAGCAGAACTGAGTTTAATTTAGATATAATGCATGTATTCTAGTTTGAATTATATATAAATTCTTTAAATATTAACGTTTGTTGGAATGAGACTATACGAGGATCTTAGTATTTTGGGTATAAGCTCGAGATTGACCCATGATAGATCTGAATGGAGACAGAATCCATATAACCGACCCTACTTAATTGTGGGAAAAGATTTTCTTATTGTTGTATTAATTTTTGAATTTGAAGCGTCCAGGGCTTAGTTTAGATTTACCATCTTAAAGTTTGAGTCGTTCAAATCAGTTTTAACTGAACCTAACTTTATTTTGATATTAATGTTTGAACTGTATAGAGTTTAATGTAGATCTAAATGTTCGAAATAAACTGAGTTTCATTCAGATTTTAATATTTGTGTTCTACATGCATACATTAAACACGCTCTCGGTATGAATTTGTTAGCGGAATGATGCTTAAAATATAATAAAATTTAGTTGCCAAGCTTCTGTCGAATTATAATAAGATCACTGTAAATTCTGGAACATATTCATCATATACGTCTTTCAAAAAAATATTCATGATATACGACCTGTATACACACGCAAATTTGATGATGATCTTTGAATCCTAATAAAGTATATTTCTCAAAACAAAATTACTAATAATGAAATTTTAATCATAAATGTGGAGAGATATGAGAGAATGCAATGAGTTGTCTACTCATGACGCCTTAAGGTTCTCTTATATAGAGGAGCAACATGTTGAGCAAATTACAGTGTAGACAGAACGAAAAGAGATTACGAAAAAAGGAAAGAAGATAACTAATATCTCAATACTTTTCCCCAATCAGGAGCGTCGATATCAATCAAGCTCATCTTGGAACAACGTCTCTAGAATGGCCCTTCAGCTAGAGCCTTGGTAAGCACGCCTATTATTTGTTCGCCTGAGCTGATATGAGAGGTGGAAATGAAACTCTTATGGATCATGTCTCGAGTGTAGTGACAATCTCTCGATATGCTTGATTCTTTCATGGAAAGATGGGTTGTTGGCAATGGATAGACTGGCATGGTAGTAGCATTGGAGGTGCATGGGAGGAGGCATCTCAACAGCTAGATCAATCAAAACTTATCTGATCTACATTATCTCTATACTCCCATGTGTCATATCTCTGTACTCTTTGATTCTGCACTAAATCTGGCGACCACTGTCTGCTTCTTGCTCTTCCATGATAGCAAAGAACTCTCTATGAGCACCACAAAGCAGTCGGATATAGACTTCTTGTCCTTGGGACATCCCATATGATTTGCATCTGCGCAAGCTATAACAACAAGAGGTGCATCTGCTAAATAAAAGACCAAAGTCATGTGAGGCCTTCAAATACCTCGGAATCATATGGACTACATCCATACGTGCCCGTATAGGTTGTTTCATGACCTGACTCACTCAGCTCACTGCAGATGATATATCTGGCTAAAGGTGATGGTCACGTATAGGAGCTTCCCAACGAGCTTCATGTACCTCCTCTTGTCTACCTCCTCAATATCTTAATCATATAGCTCCATGCTCTGTTCCAGGGGATTGGTGGCAAGCCTGCAATGTGCAATGTCCATCTTAGAGAATCTGCAATGTACTTCCTTTGAGTCATCACAAGGCCTCTTTGGTTCTTGCAAACTTCATTCCACGGAAGTAATGTAGACTATCAGTATCCTTGGTTACAAACTGCTGACCAAGGAAAACCTTAGTTGCTCGAATGCCATGCTGCTTGATTTTTTTTGAAATCCATAAGCGAGGGGGAAACATTCGATGGTGCTCGCCCCAAAGTTTTATTCAAAAGAAAAGTATAAACAGAGAAGGGGGAGAAACACACACACGCCTACCACATCGCAGCAGAGATCCTCCCCCGGCCCCCATATCCTGCTCGCCCACTTAAGCAGCAAGGCGTCGTTCATTTGCTCAAGGGGACTTCACCACCAAACCTCCCTGATCCTTCATGTGAGTAATGTCCTCCCATCCAACAAGATGGACCCCTCTCAACCCACCCTTCTGCTTCCCCCATAAAAAAGCGTGCATCCGCTTCTCCAGCCGAGCACTAATCCCCTTTGGCATTCGCCGATTAGAAAGAAAATTTATGGGAATGGACGAGAGGACAGCCTTTAACAGAACCAGCCGGCTCCCTCTCGAAAGGACAGTGGACTTCCAACCAGCCAACTTCGCCTCCACCTTCTCCACCACCTTTAGCCAGTCCCTCGTCCGCGTTCTGCCCAGGGCCAAGGGCGTTCCTATAATATCAGTCCAGTCCGCGTTCTGCCCAGGGCCAAGGCCATGCTGCTTGAATGCATGCTCATCATACCTATAATAATGATATCAACATAAACCGGTATAGCAGCAAATACCTCTATGAGATCTCTGAACAAACAATGAATGGTCTGCGGTCGATCTCACGAACCCGTGCTTCTCTATCAAGTTCGAGAGTTTTTGAAACTATATTCTTAGACTCTACGTAAAGCTATAGATAGTCTTATGAAGTATGCACACCTTCTGACACTCCCCCTAAGCAGTGAACCCAAGTGGTTGTTGCATGCCGACTTCCTCCTGTAGATCACCATAGAGAAACGCATTCATCACATCAAGTTGATATAAGGGTCAGTCTCGTATCCCTGCAACAAAGAGAAGGATCAATAAAGTAGAATGTCGAGCCACTGGAGAGAAAGTATCTCGATAGTCTACCCCATATGTCTGGGTGAACCCATGATCCACAAACCTTGCATTGTATCGATCTATGATGCCATATGCTCGGTGCTTCACAATGAACGTCCACTTGCATCCCACAACAGACACTCTTGTAGGAGATGTAACAATGCTCCACATGTCACGTCAAGGATACAGAAGTCGACAATCAGTACTCAGTCAACAGGGTCATTGACTAAGGAATAATCGGCAGTTGAGAGAGTAATAGAATTTAGCCGGCATTAGTCGGTTTTGAATTTTTTTTAATTATTTTAAATATATAAATCAATTTCTATAACATATAGTCTCATTTATATTCATATATTTATCAGTTTTAATATTTTTAAGAGCTTAAAAATTTATAGCAAAAGAAGAAAAAATGAAGCAAGTTAAGAACAAAATATTTGATATATAGCACGGGCAAAATGTTAAGAACAAAATGTTTGATACATATCACAAGTTGAAGTTACAAATAAATTAACCATGGCCTTAAATTTCGCCGAAATTCGGCCGAATTTCGGTCGAATTTCGGTTTCGGTAGGTGACCGAAATTCGGCCGAAATGGCTATATCGGTCGAAATTTTGGGGGCTCTAGTTCAAAAAACCACCGAAATGACCGAAATTTCGTTTCGGTCCCCTACTGAAACGAAATCGAAATCCGGCTTTTAAGGCCTTGAAATTAACACAAAGCTGGTCAACAACCATAAAAGATGAATAGCCTAAGCGTCGATATATCGATGATATATCCATGCCGTGTCGCTGATATCGAACCTAGATTGTGAATAAAATGACCTTGGAAGGCCAAATACCGACCGTATTGGCGATATATCGGTGTCGATATCGATATATCATTAATATATCGTCGATATATCATGATACAGCCTTCCATGCTGCCTAGGCCTTACAAGCCATCAATATTCAACCTATAAACATCATCTCTCACCTCTTGCTCAAGGAAGCCCCGAATAATCTTCAAATCTACTCGTATCTAATGCACTTCTCCCACTAATGGACAACATCCATCCTAAATCACTACTCCATTTAGTAAATACCCTATAGTACACAACCATTGCACGACCCACTTATTCATACTCCTTGACCACCAAACTGGAAACCTCCACCACATGAATGTGATTGCCACAACCTCCACTAGTCATCGAGGGGAAGAAATTAAGGTTGGCATCCTTTTCCTTTATATAAGTTTGTATGGATCAGGACCTTGCTTTCTCTTCTCCTCAAAACCACACTCTATTGCACCAATTTTAACATGATTAGTACTAATGGTCTCCTCGAGTCCTCTGCTCCGTCAAGCCAATCCACCACGTCTTGAGCCAACGCCATTCATTAATATGGTGTTGCTCAATCGGTCTCGTATAATCCTTCAACTTCTTCCTCAAGGCAAGATTGTATAAGAACAAAATGTTGTCAACCATACCCAAACCTGCTTAATCCAAACCAATCTTAATAAATCACGACCTCAAACTTGATGTAAGAAAAGGACCACAAACCTTCCCTAAGTCGCACATTAGATGTGTACTATCCAACTTATGGCATCCCTTCATTGAGAAAAACTTATACGCATCCATTCCATGGATAACTATTATATAAAGCTTGTTTTTAACATCACACATCACCTGAGGTGCACTATCCATCCTATGGCTAGTCTTGTGTGCTCTTTATTATAGGGAATTTTACCCTACGTACTGATGCAAAACGGGTTCCTGCATCACGTACCCTAGAATCTTTCTGAATTATCTTCTTGATCATGTAAACATCATTATTATCCTCTCGATCCCATAAGGTTGCCCTGTCTTACACTATAAAACCATGTCATTAATTTTACGTTTACTTGAGTCAATACCTTGTGTAAATCTAACCAAGGGAGAATAGGACAATGGTTCATCCACCTCCCCATCTCCTTCTTCCTCTTCTTTGTCTTACTCCATTCTTCTTCTCTTTATTTTCTCTATGTTCACCCCATCTCTATCTGTACACTAAATCACCAAAAATTTTGTATTTTTACGAATAAACTATCTTTTCTGATCACAAAAATGATTTTTTCAAGATTTTTCATAAGTGAATTCTTGAACTGATTGATCAAATATTTGAGGCTGCTAAACAAATTCATTGCAAAGATCCACTCGAGCGGACAAGATACCCAGCAACTCCAGGTCTTCATCTTCTCCATTATTATTAAACCTTCATGTCATCACTCACTCCCATTCATCGACATCATTCCATTGGTCGAGATCCTTGGTCTCGAGCCTTAATCTCACTTTGCAGGAACTCAATAGGAAGAACCCAGCTAACCTCAGAGCCTACACCCAGCATCAGGAGGATCGGATCCACAGTTCCTCCCTCCTCTCTATTGCTCTGGAATCCTACAATCATCCTTGTGGTTTTGCAATCATCAGTAGCAGTTGAAGGTGATCGAAGAAGGGTTTACAACCTACAGAACTCCTTCAAGGATCAACCTTGGAGCAGTCGTTGCTCCATCTCAAACACCCCCATCCTTAGGCAACATAGAATGAAATGGTCGGAGGGAATCCAAATCCCCCTATGCGATTCTGCCATTAACTACGAGCAAGGTCCCTTCACCGATTTATCAAGCTCCACTTCAGTGATCGGGACCTAACCAGACTTGGGGTTGAGACAATTGCAGAAGCACTCCGAGTGTTCGTCTCCACGATACGATATCCTACATCATCAGATTGATGAAGCTTCAGTGTGCTTGAACCTCATCAAAGCAACCCTTCCCATGAGAGAGCTGCGGGCGAAGATGTTCGGAAGGGAGGCAGCACAAGTAGAGATTTTGTGAAGGGGGTGATGCAAGGGAGTTGTGTGGGAGGTGCTTGGAAGGGGTAGTGCGAGCGAATGTGTTGTGAAGGGGGCGATGTCGGAGAGGCGCTGGGAAGGTGTGGCATGGGGTAGGTGCGGGCTGAGGTGTGGGGGGAGGGCAAAGTGGAGGAGGGAGGAGTTGGGGAGGAGGAAGAAGAAGGATAAAGGATGTGAATTATATAAATATGAAGGGTAAAAGTGTCATTTTTTACAGATTCCGTTCATCTTCGACGGACAAATGGGTGTCTATTAACTACAGGGTATGTGGTGTAAGATTTAGCAACTTTACGAGGTCAAGGGGATAATAGCAGTTTTTACAAAGTTGGGCGTGTAATTTATAAAGGTTTTAGGGTTCGTGAAGTAAAAATCCCTTTATTATAAAAATTTTGTTTTGAACATCAAATTTTTTAGTAAAATAAATAGCGATGATACAAATATGTATCCATTCCATGAATAGCGCATTCATATATTCTACATAATGGTTTCTCAACTATATATTTATATGTGGGTATGTATATGTATTTGTATTAAAAAGGATATGGATATGAGATTGCCTATACATTTGTCTCTGTATCCAACTAGTCCCTAATCAGAAGTTTCCTTGAGTGTCAAGCCCCTTGCCCAGTGCCCAATAAATAACATATTGACAAATGTCCAAACACCAATCTTAAAAGCACAATGTTGATAATGCTGTTTCGAATGTAATTCAACAGAAGAAACATTCCAAACCTGTCCTCGGCAAAATAAACATGTTTATTTGGTGCCTTCTTACTTAGTGAATGTAGATTTGCACCTAATCTTTCAATTTTCTGCAGTATAAATATGTAGTTAGAAAACAGCATGTAAATTAAAGGGCAGGCATACATTATAAGAAAAGGGAAAAATGCACTGGCCTTTTTCTCGCTTTGAATTTTTTGGAGGACATACCCAATATCCTGGGTCTTCATTATCATCAATTCCTCTGGGCTGTATTTACTTCCCTCGCTCCTACAACGCATATGGATCATCACCCGTCATTCAACTGAACAGTAACTTTACAAAACTTAAACATTTAACTGCCTCACTTTGGTCTATGTACTCCATCAACAACCCTGGAATTGATCATATTAAAATAGAATTCGTCTGGGTTCTTAAAAGCAGCCTTTTCCTTGAGTTTCTGGAGAAAAAACAATGAAAGCATATGTAATAAGCCAAGAATACATATATGTGAACAGAACTGAATTATATTAAGACCCTGGTTGAACTAGATAGTATAATCAGAAAGCAAAATTACACCCTTCAACATGGAAAATGGGATTGAAACTGTACTGTAAACAATGTGTTTGTGGCACCTAGTAGTTTCTGCGGGTTAGCAAATTTGTGTAAAATGATAGCAAAAGCCCAAGCTACATTTTAGAGGGGAAAAGAAGGATGGAACACCATCTATAAAGGTTCACCCAATGCCTGAACTGCAAATGCCAAGCACATTTGGATAGAGAATTTCACAAGCTTTTGTGACTTGTTCAAAACACCATAAGCATGTGGGTTGAGTGTCAAATCAGAAGTGGCAATTTGGCACCATGAAGGCCTTGTATACAAAACACTACAGTTCCACGTGAAAATGCCTTCTCTATCCTTAAAAAAATATCAGCTTGGGTTAACTATGACAAGGTTGTCATCCAATCTCTCTCTTAAAAGAACTTCATACAATCAAATAACAATATGACAGTGAAGCAGGGACATTGGGTACTTGGTTTCTTGCATCAAGATATAACTTGATTGCCCAAGCATTTCAAATCCAATATTCAGTATGAATATAATTTATATACTATTTTTCCCAACCATGACTTATTTTTTATTGCAATTAAATCACAAGATAAGCTCCAAGATCGCACAGAAGCTCACCCTTAATGTTTCCTCCTTCTTGTGGTATGCCTTCGCCCTAACGATATAGTCCTTGTGTTTCTCAAGAATCCCAAATTTAGCCCTATCATGACTGTGAAGAAACCAAACAAAATATCAAAACTCTGAAGATTAGGTTAAAATAGAAGTAAACAGGAGTACTTACGGTTGAGCACGCTCTTTGTGAGCACGACGACTGATAGCATTTCGCAGTGACGACATATCTTCCAAAGGAATTTTAGATGAATGCGCTCTAGAAAGCACTCAACTGCTGTAAGTCATTCATTTAACACAAAGACCGACTTTAAAAATCAAATTAGACTTGAAGTGAAGCTTTCAAAGCATATTGTACTGTCACACACAATATAAAACTATGCAAAAATCGAAATCACTCATGAGATGGTGTTGAATGATCGTGGACTGAGACGGTGCCACAATTCATGAAATGAAATTAAACAAATGTATGGAGTGAACTGGAAAAAAGAAAAGTGCAATAATAATAAAAGTGCAAATGATGCCTGATGCCGTTAGAGAAAAAATATCGAGTGCCATGTTCAGCTATAAGAATGCCACGTGAAATCTGCAGGTGAAAATTTTGGACGCCCTGTTCTGAAGTCATTGCCATTGTAGCATCCACAGGATTAAAAACAAACCAAAAGAATCAATAACTATTCGAACTTGTATTTCCGATAGCTTATAGGCAACATGAAATCTCTCTTCACCCAACCAGTTGTAGGAATACAAGTTCACAGTCTACAAAAAAGGGGGGAAACAAATAGGAAGATGACACTCCTTACCCACAGAAAATAGGAAGGTTTTACGCAGCGTGCCGGATGGATTCTGGATGGCGTTGGATCAGTATGCAGCGGTGGTGGTGATTATGACGCTCACGGAGGCAGGGCGGGGCGGGCTGGCGAGGGGGTAGATGGGGAAGTGGTGTCGTTGGTGTGGCGAGGAGGAGATGACGGTGGCGGTACGGAGAGGAAAAAGTGACGGAGATGGCTTAACGAGGGGAGGGAATGTGGCGGCGGCGGCGCAGCAAGGAGGAGATGACGGCGTGGCGCGGAGACGGAGTGTCAGCAGGCGGTTGGCGTTGATCTCAGTGGTGGGGTGATGGGTGACGGGTTTAGGTAGAGGAAATTTGACTAAAAAAATACTTACATACCTTTTTTTGGTCGGTCAAAATACTTACATAATTCATGTTAACATCCTAACCCTAGTAAACATACTCCACCTTACACTTGTAACCTCATCGTTGTTGTAACTCTTAGAATTTAACTAATGTTGAGTTGATCTAAGCTTGTATCTAACTCACAACGATTGAGTGATATATATATATATGTGTGTGTGTGTGTGTGTGTGTGTGTGTGTGTATTTATGTGTGTATATAATATCATTCCTCCCATGCTCTTTTCCTCCTCCTCGATGTTCTCTCTCCCATAGAACCCAATGGAAAGGGAGATGGATGGCCTACGAATAACTCCAATGGAACCATTTTCAAACCACCCTCGACCTGGTCATCGTTATACGTCCTCTTGTTTCCCCTATTCCCACTGGCTAAAGCATTCCAAAGTCAATGACATTGGCTTTTGCATCGATTGGTTCATGCACGACGAGAGGATCGTCTGTTGTGACAACAGTGCTGTAATACAACAGGTGTTGCATTACAGTGGACCGTCTGATCGAGATCGGGTGGCCCTCATAGGGGGCCCACTATCCCCGCCCCCCTAGGAGGGTCGTCCGATCTCGATCGAGCAATCTATTGTAATACAACACCTGTTGTATTTCAACAGACAATCCGGTCTCTCATGCACGAGCCCTCTCCATCCTACATCATCGATACCTCACTGCAATTGCAAGCCTTCGTCATTCATGAGACATCAAGTATGTATCCCCTAGCATTGCATTTATGAGAAATATCGTATTGTCATTCCCATGAGGATCCTTTTCCTCCACCTTGTGCCATCGAAGAGTCACAATTGCATATGAGTGTTTTGATACATGCATTTTTGTTGCATATGCTCTCCACCTTTGCTAATCATCTAGACCTTTCAATTTGTAAAGTAATGAATACAAAACCATATGTTGGATTGGTGATTATTTCTCACAAGGAAGATGAAAAGGACACCTTGTAGGGGAAGGTGATGACCACCAACAACTATGAGAATCGTGAGCCTGTCATTTGTAAGAGTGTCTCACCTCTGCCATACAGAAGATTGCTACAATCATCACGATGATCCTACTCGTTGTGCACACAAACCAATACTTTGTCGATAATAACAAGGGCTGCAACAACAATTGAAAGTTTGCACAGGAAAGTAATTGTCAAACGTAGTGAGTGCTCTAGTGAGAATTGTCACAACTTGTTCCGTTAGTCAACACGGGAGCAATAAATATCTGTCACTTATCATGTCAACTTATATCATCATATGTTCATAAAATTTAACCATACATTCCTTCTCGTGAATCAAATATCCTTAAAATCGCCATCAAAAATTTGCTCATCAAACTGAAGTCAACCAAAAAGATAATCTATAAACGTCATTAACATATGTGTACAAACGACCACTTACAAACAACATTAACATATATGGGCCAGGCTTGGGTCAGGCCGATCCATGAATCCCATAGAAGTTGGTTGGACATGCTATCTTACAAATTTAAAATTATTAATAGACATGTAGAATGAAGGATTGGAGAGGCTTCTGAGCATTTTGTAATTCTAATTTTTGAATCTCTTATGTAAAGTTTGAGATGATGAAACTAACACAAGCTAGAACATTTTATTAACCGAAATACCAAAATAGCAGTCAAAAAACAAGAAATAAATCGCATTCTAGTTCTTCAAATAGGTAATAGATTCACATTCACATTCAATATCAACAATCTCATCTAAAACAACATCATAATAATGGATCAAGAGAGGGTGTGGCATACCTCCTCCACTTGAAGAGTTGAGTAGGAAAGAGAGGGAGCTGGCTGTGTGGTTGGTTGCCACGTACGTGACGATGCGTCGTTGGAAGGAAGGTGTAGGCACGCCGTGCGGTGGCAGTGGCCTGTGTTTGGTGTGGACTGTGGAGGGCCTCAGAGAGGGAAGGAGGGACAGGAGGAGGTGGAGAGGTGGTGGTGGCCAGAGCTGGGTCGAGTTCGTGTGGAGGGAGGAAGAAGGCGGCACGGTGGCTGTAGGCGACAGGGGATGGGGAGGGAGGGAGCTCGGGGAGGAGAGGGAGGAGGCGACGCTCTAGCAGTGGGCGGCTGGGCCTGAGGGTGGGGAAGGAGGGGAGGGAGCACGAGGTGGCGCGGTGGCCCCGGTCGCTGGGTGGTGAGGGAGGGAGAGGGAGGACGAGGTGGTGGTGGGCGGCTAGGGAGGGAGGCAGGAGGCCTGGAGCCAGAGGGAGGAGAGGCACTGTCGCGCGAAGTGGAGGCGTTCGCGTGGGAGCCTGAGGAGGGCCGAGGGCCACACGCGACGCGGCGGCGGCGGCCCGAATCGCTGGAAAGGGGAGGGAAGGGCGGCAGCACGCAGGGTCGGGGTCTCTCGGGTGGGAAGAGTTGGGTTTGGGGGTTAAGTGCCGACTAGTTAGGGTAGGGTTTAGAAATAGGGATTTTATCACTTGTGCCCTTCCAAGATCTTGCAATTTCAGTTATGCCCTTATCTTTTTGGTAATATCAGTTGTGCCCCTCACTTCTTTCTCCGTTACTTGTGCCCTTCCGTCAGATTGCTATGAGTTGACTTAACCATAGTTTTTTCAAACCTTGGTGCAGTTAAGAGGGGTATTATTGTCCAAACCTCTTCTTCATCTTCTTCCTCCATTTGTTCTTCTTCCTTTTTCTTCATAATTTCTCTCTCTTAGTGACACCTTCATACTCCATGGAATCTCTAAAATTTTCGCATTTTCACGAATATATCACTCACTACATATCAAATGGCAAATTTTATTGAATTTTTTGATGATTTTTTATGAATCAAATGGTCAAAAATTTATCAAAATTTAACAAAAAAACTAACTCCAGTTCCACCCACAGCACAGGCGGAGGAGGAGGGCGGAAGGGGCACGGGGGAGGGGGAGGCGTAGGGGGTGGGGGCGATACGGGGTGGGGGCGGCGGGGCGACTTGGGGGCAAGGGCGGCGAGGCGACCTGGGGGCGGGGCGGTGGGGGGAGGTGGGAGGGGCGGAGGCGACAGGGGGGGCGAGGGGGAGGTGCGGAGGGCGAGGGCGACGGGGGGAGGGGGTGGGGGCGGGGGGGGAGATGCAGGGGTGAGGGGCTAGAGGACACGGTAGAACTTGCGAATGTTGGTCTCCGGGTGTTGTCGTCGGGCTCCTCCTCCTCGTCCTCGGCTCCCGGGAGGGGCTTCCGTGGGAGATCGCCATGGTCGGAGTCGGAGTCCGACTCGGAGTCCTCTTCTTCTTCGAGCTCTTGTTCTTCGTCGTCAGGGAAGGTGTCTAGGTCAGAGTCGGAGTTGAGGTGGAGCTCCTTGGCGAGGTCGGAGGTGGCGGTGGGGTCCGACGGGGTTGGTATTGGGGATACGATGTCCTCCATGGGGGGCGTGAGGAACGCGGACTGGAAGAGAGTGATATCACGGGGGGAGTGGATGCGGGGCGGCGCGGGGGAGGGGAGGGGGAGCAGGGCTGCGCGGGGGAGGGGAGGGGGAGCAAGGCTGCGTGGGGGAGGGGAGGGGCGTCCCAGGACGATCGCGAGCTCGGGGAGGAGCTGGGGTAAGTTGGGGCGGAGAGGGAGGAGTAGGAGGTTGGAGGAGGAGGAAGAAGATGGGGGAAGAGGGGAAGAAGAAGAGGACAAGGAAGATGGTGTCAAATGACCACAGAATCATTTTTTAAAAATAATTCCGCTTATGTCCTCAAAGTTAATGGCCGTTTGTACTGTGGATGGACGGCAACTAACCTAAGGGGTACAACTGATAAAACGACAAGAAGTGAGGTGCACAACTGATATTACCAAAAAGATAAGGGCATAACTGATATTGTGATATCTCGGTGGGGCACAAGTGATACAATCCCTTAGAAATAAGGGGGGCAGGGTCCGGCCATGCTCATGGTTTGGGTCTCGATTCATGTCATAAATCGAGCAGATCCGTGGGCTTCGGATTTGGTCACATACAAACTCAAGTCCGATCCGACTTGATAAATAGGCCAAAATAACGATCCAGACCCTCTATTTAGACAGTGGATTTGCACTTAGGTCGGACTTGAGCTGGCCGAGCAACGTGCTGGATCGGGCTGACCCTGGCCCATGCTCCACTCTATTATGGAGGAATTATCTACAAATGACAGAGTTTTCTTATGGTAACAACTATCATGAAAGTATTGAAGAAGATTCCCATTGAGGTATTGTATGGTAGACGATGCCCCGCCACTTTGAGTTGGCAGGAGGCGAAGGTCAATCAAAAAACACAAGTTGGATGTAATGGCAAGGAATTGTGGAGGCAAATCAAGATTTTTCAAAATACACTGCTTACATCACAAAGTGGATAGAAGAGCTAAAGTGACATACCACACAGTGATACACACTATGTGGATAGAAGAATTGTTGGACCTTTTGAGATTCTGGGGATGGGACGGGTTGCGTATCATTTAGCACTTTCTCCACGCTTAGCAAGTGTACATAATATATTTCATACTCGAACCTCCAGAAACACATGCGTGATCCATGACACGTTGTCAGCTATGAGGACCTGCAAGTGGATTCTAATCTCTCTTATCTTAGAGGAGTCGATATGTAATTTTCATCGATCACATAAAGAAGTTCAGAAAAGATACCACTGGTGAAAGTTCTTTGACAGCATCAACATATCAAGGAAGCTACGTGGGAACCAAAGATAAAGAAGCGACAAAAACTATCCACACTTGAAGGAAAATCCTAACTTCATTTCTTTCGATATTGCATAATGAGCATTAACGAGATCTACCTATTTAAGGTTCGTGACATCATAACTCTGCTCGGCCTTAAGGCTCCGTTTGGGTGCAGGGTTGGGTTGGCCCAACCCGGGGTACCCCTTCTTCCAACCCACCTAATCCTCCTCACAGTGTACTATTCACAGGGGTACCCCAACCCAACCCAACCATGTTCAACCCTGCAACCAAACGGAGAAGTTTCAATGACAAGACTTGTTTTAAGATTGTGATGTAAAGGCGCAACTTTTTGATTATTTTTGTTCCGCTAAATCCTATCAATATTGTACTCTAAAGAAGCATATTCTCGAATCAATCCCGCCGAGCTCAAGAAAAAGAAATTCCGACACCCATAGCTCAAGTTTGACAGGTTTTGGTGTAGTGGTATTTTCATAAATATGGAATTTCATGTGGTCATAAGATTATATATTCTGACAACTATTCAAATCACATTGTGTTGCAATTTAAGTCAGCAGACCACCAGTGAGGGTCGAATTTGTTTTCAGGTGATTTCAAACTTGAGATGGAAGCAGATATGTTGCACTTTATCTGACAAACCACTAATAAGGGTAGATTTCTTTTGCAACATTTTTTAGCACCAATTGGTTCTAATATTATGTTATCCATTTTGAAACTATATGATATTTCTACATTCTAATCCTTGACCTTTTTTATTTGATCAATACATGTTTGAGACCCAATGCAATAAAAGTAGTATGCGGACATGAATATTTTATATGCTATTTATTTCTTTTTTATGGTATTATTATATAACGTTGATATCATGATATGTCGAATGATACTGGTTGGATGACCTGAATCCCAGGCAACTAGATCCGCACCCTGTCACGTCAGTTTCGATCATAAAATGACGAGCATGAAATAACCTATGCGAGCGCGAACACTCGAGAAAACCATTTTATTCACTCCATGATAGCATTACATGACAAGCGTGAGGTATCATGATAATCTATGATATCATTTACCAAAATCCATTGCTATAATACAAAGACACCTTAATTACCATTTTTCGCATCTCCTCTTACAATCATAGACAACTTTTCATTCACTCTTCAACAGCAGCACAGACGACAAGAAAACCTGAAGAAGGGGAATAAGATTCACGCCAAGAAGTCCGATCGTTACCTGTAGCACAAAAGAGGGAGGAAATCCACACCCAACCCACAAGCTCATCCCAGGGATGCTAGTGAATTTAACTTGATCGCAAAAAAACAACCCTGAACATAATATCCTGAACATACATCAGATGGATAAGTACACATGTTCACACTTTCACATGTATTTCTTACAGCCTGAGATTCCCAACTCTTCAAAACCTGATGGCTGCATCGTGTCAATTAGATGCCATGCTGCGATCATAGCAAATTATAAGCCATAACATATTCTTGTTACATTTTTCGCGAAGCATGGGCCCTTTCTGTTTCATTCACTAAACCGACACCAATATACAAAAAAAAATTCTCGTGGATTTCAAAGAATCCAAAGAATTTGAACTTCCTGGGATAAATACTAACCAGTAGACAATGGATTAGATAACTTGGATTAATCATACTTCCTTGGGTTGTGTTTGCTCAAAATCGAAAACTTCGAACATCAGCCGTCTCACATCTCGTTTTCCATACACGGTATAGGAAAGCCCATGCAAGGCCTGCTGCACTGCTGTCGTAGCAGGATTTCTTAATCTCCTGTTGTGCTCATAGGAGTCCTGAACCGACTCTCCGTAAATGATGAACCTGTGAAGGTATTTCTCTCTTAAATACCTGCCACAAAACTTGTTCATCAGTAGTCTGCGGTGACTCTCCTGTAACCATCGCCCTGGAGCATCAAGATGCTTCATGAGCAGCCTCTCGGCCAATACTATGTCCTGAAGGTATAAATATACAAGATTAGATCCTCTAAAGCGTTATGCATTAATATGAGAATGGTAGAATATATGCCATTCAAAATAACGCCCTTAGGCAATAATTATAAATAAGGCATTCTTTCATCCATACACCAACATACCCCCATCTTAAGAAGAGATGGAGACTTTTAATCAGCTGCAGTAAGGCATGGTTTGGTACCTGAATTTTTTGGCCAACATACTCCAAACGCTCAAAACAAAACCGAGGATGTTCAAACTTGTGCTTCGAAGGATGCATAAAGCATAACTGCCAAAAGGTGTGAAATATATCAGGATCAATTTAAGCAGGACTTCTCTGTTGAAAACTACATAAAAGATCCACAGAAAGATTCAATCAATGCAGAAGAGACAAAGACACCATTAATCAAGGGAATAAATTGGCAGGTTAACCTCTGTAAAAAGGATTTGGTTGTCAAGTGGATCATCGATCATTTTTTTTGTAAACACCAGTTGATGTTTTTGTATACCCCACCTTCCCTCACCATATCGGCTGATCATGGGTTAGATACCACATTTCCTCATCCTCTTGCTTTTGCTATTGTTGTTTTCAACATACAGGAGGCTTCCAAATGGACTGATTAAGCCATTGAAAGAAATCAATGGCAACTATTTGATTACGTGCCGTCAAGTTTAATTAAATCTGATTTCCATTAATGCTGATAAAAACAATTACAAAAAATATAGTAAATATCATCCATGTTTGTTCTATGAGTAGAATGGTCTGCGGACCACTTTGAGAAAGTATGATGTTATCCACCGAAACTTAATTCCACAACTCTAATTCTAGGAATTATCCATGAATTCCAATATAGACAAAGCAGGGCACTAACATAAATTTTATAAAAATCTACTAAAAAAACTGATAAGAAACGTAAAGTACAATACAAGGTCACACTCTGCATACACATTGGATGATAATAGATGCCATGAAATCAATTTCCCCGTTTCTACTAAAATTGGAATTAAGGGTGTCCATGGATCAAAGTTTTGATATAAACCTCAATTGTGAAACCCATACAGTAATAATAGACAGAAATTTTTCTCATCCAACCTACTCTAAATCTCCAACCACATCACATTGGATTGCCGAGTACCAATATGAATGATAATTTAGTGTTTTATGTTTCTCTACTAACCAGCGCATCGGATATTTCACGTTTCTCAATTTTTGCAAGAATTCAACTAGTCAAATTGAAGGCAAAAAATCCATGCACTTGAAACAGATCTTTAGTATCTAAATAAGTTATGGTTAAAAGTATGTTTCTTTAAGAATGTGAAGGTGACAAACCTGAGTAGGTGATACATTTATACTAAACTAACCAGAATTACAACCAAGAATCAAACATAATTTTTTTATGAGACAAAACATTCTCGACATAGAGATGCTTGTCCCAGAAAACACAACATCCTTGACCAACCACAAAGCCCCCTTAAAATAGATATCCTATTGGAATCGGTGGTGACAGTCTCGGTGGTGGTGTCGAGTGGCTTGGGTTGTGATCAGTTGCCCTGGCTAGTGGTTAGGGGCATCGCGGTGGCTCCCTCATTCCCATCCTCCCACCAAGTGATGATCAGGGGAACACGTTTCGCATTGGAGGTTGGATCGGAGGCCATGCCGGGGGAGGTGGAGCGGCGGCCGGTGGGCGAGAGTTTCCGTTCATTGGGGGGAAAGTGGGAGGAGAAGAGGCACTTTTCGAAGGGTTTTGAAGGGAGGGGCCAAGTAAGGCAACCTTGGGGGTGCAGGGCTCGAGGCTTGACTTCGAAGATAGAGGTGGACAGATGCGGACCTTGGGCAGTGAGGGGGATGGTCCTGGGAAGCGGGCCCTCTTCTCGGAAATTGTGGCGACCGACCTTGGATTGTCAGGTCACGTTCAAACTTGTGTGGTCTCTACTGGAGTCGAAGGATCGAGACATTTGTGAACTCGTTTGGAGCTAGATGGAGCTGGGAGTTCAGGTCACCCGTAGACTCGTTTGGACGTGGACAGCGCGGGAATTCCGGGTCATTCGTGGACCCATTTGGCTCTGATTTTCGGAGCTCCGCATATCTCCATGTTGGGGTTGGTGCATTGGTGGAGTGCCGATCCTGCAAGGCGGACTGCGGATCCTCCGAGGAGGGCGTGGGCGGAGCTACAAGAGCATTGCCGATGTTCTCCTTGAAGCAGGGTTCTTTGGAGCGGTTCCATTCTGGTGGGGGGCAGGCAGGCCGGTCGGGACTTCGCAAGCGCACTAGGCGGAGGTTGCTAGGGGTTGTGCCAGTTCGGTGGAATTCTCCCGAGGGAGCTGGGGACATTGGGTCCGCAGGGTCGACAGCTTATTGGGGTCCACAGGAAGCTTGGAGTGGCGACAGAGCGCTCGGGGTCCGTTGGGTCCAGCAAGAGGACTCTCCAGGTGGCGGAGATCGTTGATTTGGCCGAGGAGACAACTAGGAGGTTTGGAAGGCGGTATTCCATGTGTAGCTTGGTAAAAAGAAGGTGAAGGTGGAGGGTGGGTGTCTATCGATTTTCGGACGGGCGGGAAGTGTTGAGGGGCGTCGTTTCCAGCACCTGTGAGGGTGGTCTCATGCAGTGAAGGGTGTTCTTGGATGGCATCATTGGTAGAGGGGCGGAGGAGGAGGATGCTCCGAAGTCGGCTCAAGGGGAAGAGGGGAATGTGAAGGCGGAAGGGGCGGTGGCGTTGGAAGCTGTGGGCCCATCCTGGGAGGGGGATCTCTTGAGGGTCTTGGAGAGGGCCGTGTTGAGGTGCATTTGTGTGGTACCTCCGAAGGATGTTTTTGTTCCTAAAAGAAGCTCATCTCCTGGAATGGGAGGGGCTTGGGGTCGGCGAAGAAGAGAATGGTGGAAGGGAGATTGGCGAGGGACCATCGTGTAGACATTGCTTTGTTTCAGGAGACAAAGCTCTCAGTCGAGTCGAAGGGGGCATGGAAGGAAGCTGGGGGAGGGCGCTTGGATTCTTTCAGAGCTTTTGGTAATGGGATGGAATGGGAATGCTTCGCCATGGTGGGAGTGGAACTGCATGGTCAGTGCTCGATCTCGATTCTCTTGTGGCAGGCTTCGGACAGGGTGACAATCTTGGTCACGAATGTGTACGGACCTTCCAAGGGTGGGGGTGTCGGTCCCTTGCCTGCGGACCTTGGCTTGGTAAAGGAGACGTGTCCGAACGTGTCGTGGATTACTGTTGGAGATTTCAATGTTACTTTGCCCCCGGAGGACCATCCTGGTGGCAGAGGTGGGAGGGATGCTGGTTCTATGTGTTGAAAGGGCTGGTGGAGGACTATGGCCTACAGATCTTCGATGCGGTGAGATGTCGCTACATATGGCGTAGCTTCGGAGCTAGATCCCACATTGATAGATTTGAGATTTCTGCTTTCTACCGAGGCCCTGTTGTTGTTCCCTCTAACTGAGGCTAGGGCTTGTCGTGGGCAAACTCGAATTACACGTCGCTTCTGTGACTGTCTGGGGAGGGGACCCGACAATGTTATTTCTTCCGTTTTGAGAGGGCTTGGTTGTTGGAGGACGGGTTTCGGGAGGCGGTGGTGGAGTTCTGGAGGGGACTCGATTCGGAGGAGTCATCGACTTGTAAGTTTGCGAGCAAGATGGGCACGCTTAGAAGGTTCTTGATGGTGTACAACAAGGAGGTTCGTGCTAAGCGTCGGGAGAGGAGGAAGCTGGCACATGATGAGGTGGCTCAATTAGACTGGGTAGAGGACAAGCGGGATCTGTTGGAGGAGGAGGCGGCTGAGAGAAGTAAATGTCTTCATGAGATCTTCAGGGAGGACAAGAAAGAAGAGGTTGCATGGAAACAACGATCGAGACAGCTATGGGTGAAGGAGGGAGATGCTAATACCGCGTTCTTTCACGCGGAGGCCAGTGGAAGGAGGCGAAGAAATCACATTCACTCAATTGAGGTAGGTGGAGTAAAGGTGACGGGAAACGCGGAGGTGGGGGTGGCCTTGCGCTCCCACTTCCAGGCTTTCGGATGGCGCATTTTGCGAAGAGGTTGGGGTTGGCAGGGGAAAGGAGTGGCTACTATTTCTGAGGATAAGGTGGAGGATTTGCTGCGAGATTTCCCTGAGACACGAAAGGCACTGCATCAGTTGAACGTGGACGAGGCTCCTGGCCCTGATGACTTCTTTGTTTGCTTCTACAGGGAGTTCTAGGAGATTCTCAAAAGTGACATCGTGGAGGTAATGGCAGAGTTTCGGATGGAGAACCATGGTTTTGAGAGATTGAACAATGCGCTAAAAGTATGACGGCCAAGGTGGAGGATTTCAGGCCCATAGCATTGTATAATGCGATCTATCTCTTGATCTCGAAGATTCTAGCGGTTCGGTTATCTCAGGTGATGCATCAGATTATCTCCCCTGTGCAGTCGACGTTCGTCCCAGGGAAGGCTATGGCGGATGGATTGGTAATGGCTTCGGAGGTCGTGATGGACTGGAAGAGGTCTAGGTCCAAGGGATGTAGTGACCTGGATCAAGTGGTGCTTTACGACGGCATCTCATGCGGTGCTCGTCAATGGGCGATCAGAAGGGGTTTTTTCCAACCCCAAAGGGCATCCGGTAGGGATGCCCACTGGCGCCTATGTTGTTTGTAATTGTTGCGGATGTACTTGCAGTTATGGCTACGTTGGCCACGAGTGAGGGGTGGTGGTCGTGTTACAATTGCGATGACATTGCTATTCCGATGTTGCAATATGCTGATGACACGATCCTGTTTTTAGGGGAGGATGAGGAGGGCCTTCGTTGTGCTTCTTTGGTCATGGAGATCTTCGGTGACATTTCTTGTCTTCAAATTAATAGGGACAATTCTATGGTGGTGCCTTTTGGGCTTTCGAACCAGGAGGTGGGGAAGGGCGTCGAGGTTGTTGGGTTGTGTGGTGGCTGCATTGCTGATCACTTATCTTGGACTGCCTCTGGTGGCGGGTCGACACAGGGTTGAGGATTAAAGATCCCTGGTGGAGAGACTTGAAGGTAAGCTGGCATGATAGAAGGCGACGTTACTTTCGAAGGGGGAAAGCTGATCCTTCTGAAGCATGTTCTTTCGACGATACAGGTTTTCTTCTGCTCTACCAGAATTGAGGTCTTGACGAGAAGGTTCTTCTGGTCAGATGGCAGGCAATCTAGGAGAGGTTAGCATCTGGTGGATTGGAGTACTTTGACAAGGCAGAAGAGGAAGGGGGGTTGGGGATCAGAAGGTTTGGTGAGATGAATAAGGCTTTGTTGGCTAAGTGGGTGACGCGTATTTGGGGAGATTCGGAGGATCTGGTGTGCATGCTAGTCAGAAGGATTTACGAGGTGTCGATGTCACTGGAAGTGGAGGTGGGGCGGTTTCTGTCCTCTTTATGGAGAGGTGTTTCGCAGGTGTTTCCCAAGTTGGGTATCAAGCTTAGGCCCATCTTGGGAAATGGGGGAGTTTCCACTTTTGGGAGGATGACTAGTCAAGGGAGGGGATCCTTGGGAACACTACCCTATATTGATGCAGCCGGCGGCAGACAGGAGGGTGGTGGTGCATGAGGTGTGGGGGGGGAGGAGTTTTCTCGCCGATGTTTGTATCTGAGCTTTCGGACCAGAGATGTGAGGAGTTCTTGGAGATGCAGAGTTGCTGGCACGAGGTGAGGTCCCATTGGAGGGTAAGGATCACTACGTTTGGGGCGACAGGAGATTCTCGGTTAAGAAGGCTTATAGGTTCTTCGCAAAGGAAGGGAAGGAGGATGTCGCGGAGGAGATTGGTGTGGATTTAAATTTAAGGGTTTCTATCAATTGCGCCCCTCCGAGATATTCCAATATCATTTATGCCCCTCCCTTTTTGGGAATATCAGTTGTGCCCCTAACTTCTTACCAATCTATCACTCGTGCCCCTCTGCTAATCTAACTGTTAATGAGGTTGAACTTAACCATGATTTTTCAAACCATGGTACAATTAAGAGGGGTATAATTGTCCAGACTCTTCTTCGTCGTCTTTTCTTCATTTGTTAAGAGGGGTATAACCGAATCCCAATGGTCGAAAGAAAATAATGGAGTCGTAGGTCTCAAGTCCAACACCCCAACGACCAATGATGGGAGATTCAATGCCTCCGACGTCAACGGATTTCCACCATGCGGCTTCTCCCCAATGCAAGCAATCATATTGAGATGCGTTGTCACCCGAGACAAATCGTAGCCCTGATGAGAACGGGGATCTTCACTCCTTTCATCAGCAAGGTGAGCTCGGCTTCCTCCATCGAGCGCAAACTGGAGGAGCGGATCTCCAGAACCTTGCCCACATGCTTCGTCACCTCCCGCAACGTCTCTAGATTTCAGCATTGGACTAGAACCCCCAGGATCTCCATCGTCCACATCGAGTTGGTGACGGCTAGGGCTCCATCCGTCGACCACAGGTGTCTCCAGTGAAACCGACCCCTCGGGACCTCCGACAAGCATCCATCAAAGTCCCCATGAATGGCCTCCCATGCGCCTTTATCGGAAAAACCCCTGGCGCACAGTAGCCCTTTTGGGAAGGAGATGTAATCGACGGCTATGACTGTTGTCCTCGCTCTCAAAAGCCCATCCAGAACCTCCTGTAAGGCCTCGAAATCACCCTTCTCGAGGAGAAATCCCTCTACCAGTGTCCCATCAAGCACCCTCCAATAAAATCGTCATGATCCTCCAGGAGATGCAGCGGACAACACTGCAGGGAGCAACACACCAGTACAAGCCCCGCCTTTTGGCGAATGGTCGAGTTGACCACACCACTATTGTAAAAGTCCTCCGACTGGCCCGATTAGTAGGTCCGACTAGTCTAGTAGGTGGGGTGGGCGATCGAGTACCGACTAATTCCGACTAGGTCAACTACACGATCAATATTTGCTTGGAGATAGCAATATTTTTTATTTTTTTAAAGCAAACTTGTTCTAATGCACTTAATGTTTATTTAAATTCAATTACTTCCTTTCTTTCATTATGGTCATATAAAAATAGTATAAATTTATGTAAATATATAAGAATTTACACATAAAAATGATTTATATACTTAAAATAATTAAAAAAATCCATATCCGATTAAAGTCCGATTAAATCCGATTAATCGTCCGACTGCCGACTAATCATTAGTCAGTGACCCAACCGGCCGAGTACTGACTACCGATTTTTGCAACCTTGGACCACACAATTGCATCGAAGGTTCCCAGCTTTCCCGCATCTGAAGCAAAGCATCTATGTTGTCGGGCACGCCTTTGACAGGTGGTACGCATGACCGCAACGGAAGCACCATGTCGGCTCTCCCTTCTTGAACTCCAACTCCCCCCTCTGGAGGCTCACTTCACGCCAAAGGCAACGACCTGCACCGCCATCCAGATCAGGGCCCCTGATTTCGTCCTTTGGCGGGACAGAGGGAGGTGTGGAGGGTGGAGAGGGGGTGCGAGGGGCAGAGAGGGAGGTGCGGGGGGGCTGGGGGTGGGGGTGGAGAGGGAGGAAGATGAAGAAGATGGGGGAGGAGGAAGAGAAGGGAGGAAGAGGAAGAAGATGGGGAGGAGGAGGAGGAAGAGGATTCATTTGACTTTTCAAACATTTTTTTTTAAATTTAATTCCAATTGTGTCCTCAAAGTTAGTCCGTTTGTGTTGGTTATGGACGATTACTAACCCGAGGGGAACAAGTGATAGATTGGTAAGAAGTAGGGGACACAACTGATATTCCCAAAAAGGGAGGGGCATAACTGATATTGAAATATCTCGGAGGGGCACAGCTGATAAAAACCCTAAATTTAATTTGGAGGAGCAGAGTGCCTACTCGTATTAAGGTTTTCCATTGGATTTTCAGGCTTGGTAGGACTCTCACTAAGGCACGCTGGGGGCAGATGCTGGGGGTGGAGTATACTCTCTGCATCAGATGTGGGATTGGGGAGGAGGATGCAGATCACTTGTTCTTCTCGTGTTCTTTCTCTTTGACGTGTGAGGCAGAGCAGGCATCTCTTGGCTCGGTTCTCAGGACTGTATGAGTTTCTGGAGGCATATCAGATTGATCTGCGACTTCGGTCACGAGGATTATGCGCTTCCGTTTGCAGTGTTGTGGGTGATATAGTGTGCGTGGAATGTGGTTATGTTTAGAGGGGGTGGTTTTCATTCTGAGAATGTAATTGAGCATTACAGGGCTTTGTATAGAACCTAGACCATGTAACAAACTGTATCTTTAGACTACTTGAGGTGGATCCCATCTTGGGAGCCCACCCATACATTTTCTTTAAGAATGTGAAGGGAACCAACCTGCGTATGTGATCACATGGATGCGAAATTAACAAACCAGAATTACAACAATCAAGAATCAAACATTAATTTTTCATGAGCTAAAACATTTGTAACCTTTCAGGTTCCGTAACCCTTAACCCTTCGGGTTCCGTAACCTTTAACCCTACAAATATAATTGTAATATAATAATTCTAACACTCCCCCTCAAGTTGGAGCATATCTGTTGATCATGCCCAACTTGGATACTAAGTACATTAGGCGCTTCCTTGGAAGAGCTTTTGTGAGGATGTTTGCAAGTTGAAGTTCAGTGGAGATGTGTGGAGTGCTGATCCGTCCTTCTCGTACTGCATCACGAATAAAATGGCAATCAACTTCAATGTGTTTTGTCCTCTCATGGAAAACTGGATTGGTGGCGATGTATGTGGCAGACTTGTTGTCGCAGTATAAGGGTACAGGAGTGGCAACTGACATGCCAAGTTCTGTTAGGAAAGAAACAAGCCATGTGATCTCACATGTGGCCTGAGCCATTGCCCTGTATTCTGCTTCCGCACTAGATCTGGATACCACTGTCTGCTTCTTGCTTCGCCAAGTGACAAGGTTATCCCCAACAAACATGGCGTATCCTGTAGTGGATCGGCGGTCCTCAGGAGAGATAGCATAGTCGGAATCAGTATAAGCGGAGATATTAGTGTGTCCATTCACCCCATAGAAAAGTCCACGTCCGGGAGATTCCTTCAAATATCGAAGGATCAAAAGAACATCCTGACAGTGACTGTAAAGAGGCTTCTCCATATATTGACTGGCTCTGCTCACAGCATATGATATATCTGGCCTAGTAACAGTGAGATAGAGTAATTTTCCCACTAAACTTATGTATCGTGTTGCATCCTCAAATGTTGGATCAGTAGACGCTGAATATTTTCTCACTTCTGCAGGGATGCCAGATGGCTTGCATTCAAGAAGTTCTGCTTCAGTCAGAATATCGAGGCAATACTTTCTCTGTGAAAGATGGAGCCCCTCTGTAGTGTGTATTACTTTGATGCCAAGAAAATAACGAAGTTGGCCAAGATCTTTCGTGACAAAGACCTTCTCGAGAAAGGCCTTGGTCTCCTGAATACCATCTACATCATCTCCTATGATAACCATATCATCAACATAGACAGCAAGGATGATCGTGCCAGTAGACCGTCGCCTAACAAAGACAGAGTAGTCAAATATTGTCCTCTGAAAATCAAGTGTGTTGATCTCCGTAGTGAGCCTGTCAAACCATGCCTGTGGGCTCTGCTTCAGGCCATAAATGGCCTTGCGTAGTCGACATACATGCTCCCCCTCGACTACATACCCCGGCGGTTGCATCATGTAGACCTCCTCCTCTAGATTACCATAAAGAAAGGCATTCTTCACATCAAGCTGATCAATGGGCCAAGCCTTGTTGGCAACAACAGAAAAATGGTACGTATCGACCCCATTCTGGCAACAGGTGAGAAGGTCTCAAAATAATCAACTCCAAAGGTCTGTGTAAAACTTTTGGCAACAAGTCTGGCTTTCAACCTGTCAATAGAACCATCAGGCGACTGTTTGGTCGTGAAGACCCATTGACATGCCACAGGGCGAACTCCCGGGGGGCACGGCACAAGATCCCACGTACCCCGGGAGGTAAGTGCGTCCATCTCCTCATCCATGGCCTGTCGCCAACCTTGATCTTGCATTGCACTGAAATGATCTCTTGGAATGGTAATAGCATTAAGAGCATCTGCAAATCTCTTGTCACAGCTAGATAAACCATCTGTAGAAGTAAAATGTGACATGAGATGATACGTACATTTCCTTTTTTGCTTGCGTAGAGCTGTAGGAAGTTCCCCGAGTACATCCGGGACAGCAGTGGTGGGAGCACTCGAAGTGGTCATATCATCCTGAATAAAAGGGATAGGCAAAGATACAGACACTGGTGTAGGAGGTATAGAGGTACGCTGGCGATACGAGACTCAGTACGAACAGGAAACGAAGTTCTATGGTATTTTCCGAACTCACATGCCTCGCACTGAAAGGGCTTCAGAGCAGAGAGTTCAGGAAACATCATGGAGATGGCCTTGGCAGAGGGATGTCCAAGACGTCGATGCCATAGGAGCAGATCTTCGGAGATAGATGCAGCACCAACAAAATTGGAGTCTAAGGGTATGTCAAGGTAATATAGTCTGTTCTTCTCATGACCCCCACCAAAATCTGTCTCGTACGAATGTCCTGAAAATAACAACAAGACTCATCAAATATCACAAGACAATGAAGCTCAACACAAAGCTTGTGAACTGACAACAAGCTAAGAGGAAAATCAGGAACACAGTGAACCCCCGAAAGTCGGAGTTTGGAAGAGAATTCCATAGTTCCGACACTAGTAATCTGTGATTGAGTCCCATTAGCGACTCGAACTAACTTCATAGAGGTAGATGGTATGGAAGAGGTGAGCAGACTACCTTCTCCAGTGAGATGAGTAGAGGCGTGGGAATCAATAATCCAAGCTGGAGTGGAAGTGATAGCAGAGTTGGCTATTGTAGCAGTTGTAGTGTTACTAGTGGTGGTAGGCCATGGAGTCTGAAGGATCTGCATTAGGCGGGAGTAATCTGCATCATTAAGATGAACAGTCTTGCCACTGGATGTAGGCGATGCTTCTTCTACATCATAGGCATCCTCATAAGCATTATTGGCGTGATAAGGTACACCAAACTTTTGCCAGCATCGTTCAGCCGGGTGGTTCCACCTACCACAGTGAGTGCATGGGGCAGTAGAGTCTCGCCCACGACCACGACCAAAGTCACGGTCTCGTCCAGATTCCCATCCACAGCCACTACTTGGATCGCGACCGTGTCCTCCTCGCAAGCAATATCTGCCTCCTCGCCCAGATGAGGCGATGTGTGCAAAGTTCTCTGTTGAAGGTAAGACAGGAGGCCGGGTAGCGGATGTCTCGAGCTCCTCAAGTCGGTCAAAGATGTCCTTCATTGTTGGCAGTGTGTCTGATATAAGAAATTGCTCCTTCGCTGCATGGTACCTAGAATGCAGGCCATCAAGGAAGCGGTATACCTGCCAGTCAGAACGCTCTTGTATCTGTTTGGTGCAACACGAGGGCTGGAATATTGCAAGCTCCCCATACAGACTAGATAGATGTCTGTAGTACTCGATGAGGATGGAATCACCCTGAGATGCCGACCAGATTCGCCTGTAAATATCTGCAAGGCATGACTTCGTCTTCTTCTGGGAGTATGTTTGCTCGAGATCCTCCCACATTTCATTGGCCGTATTTTTGTAAAGAAGATTTGAGGCAATATGAGCCTCAACATTGTTGGTCATCTAGTTGATAACCAAATAGTTATCAGTTTGCCAATTGCCATACTCTTTGTCCTTTTCATCTAAAGGATCTTTAGTCAAAATGTAAAGTTTCCTCTGACCACCAATGAATACCATAAAAGATCGAGACCAGAGCACGTAATTTTCTGTGCCCTTGAGTTTGATAGTAGTGCCTTGTGCCATAATATTTGTGGCCAAGGGTTTTATCTCGGTAGAAGAAGGCGCCATGGTGGTCTTAAAATAGAAAGACGATCCTGTGATCAACTAAGGATGCATATAAGAACTAAAAAATGCCCTAAAACTCACGTTTGCCCAAAGAGTCCTACAGTACCCGTGGAGGATAGTTGTAGGGTTGACGACCTTCGTAGGAGGTCATGAAAGTGCCGAGTAGCACTAGCGGGAGGGCTGCTACACTGGAGGCGATTGGAGGGCCTTGCGTGGGGACCTAATTCAGGGAAGAGGGCCCGCACAGGCTTTTGCGAGGCTTGAAGGTGGCGGTGGGGATTTTAGATCAGAACCCCGGTCTAAGACCGTTGCTCTGATACCATGTGAAGAAGAGAGACAGAATGGGATATCTATTCCATAGGGCTAGGGTCTCTTATATAGAGAGAAAACCCTAGAGAGTACAAGAGTAAAAATACATAAATACCCCCGAGGGGTTACGGAACCCGAAGGGTTAAAGGTTACGGACCCGAAGGGTTAAGGATTACGGAACCTGAAAGGTTACAAATATAATTGTAATATAATAATTCTAACACTCTACATAGAGATGCTCATTCCAGAAAGCCACAACATCCTTGACCAACCATAAATACCACATGAACGCAGATGGTCTCTCCCTCTTTCTCTCTCTCGATGACCACAAATAAGCACCAACAAGTGGTATCCAAAGAATCTCTCTCGTCCACCTCTGCCTACCTCCAAACTTGTCGTGGAGACTGACACAAAAAGAAAAGATGGCCCACATCCTCCAGCTTCTCTTGGCGATTCCCAGAGTTGACCTTGATCACATATAACAAATGAGCTCTAAACATCTTCACCATCACCTTAGCTCTTCGTAAAAGCCACATAAAGATCTTTGCTCTCAAAGTGCTTTTGTGTCCCATATCCATTTGCAATCCTCGGCAAGAACTCCATCATCTTGGGGCCAAGACACCTTATACACATTTCTTATTAATCACCCTCGTGCCAAGCACAATGATTGTCAGGGACCCTCCACCTCACTCAGTATGTCCATCAGACGAATATAATCATGGATCAAGTATTTTGATAAAATAGACAAGGAAGTCGATGTCCAACCACCAGAGTCTGGACCAAAAATATATCGCTGCACTTGTTCACCATTAGACCGGATAAGCATGGCAAGTAATTGCAAAGGATACCCTTCTCAGCCCAATCATCACTCACAAATAGGAGATAAACGCTAAGAAAAAATGATCTTAATAGAGGAATCACATGCCCTGTTACTGTTTGCATGTCATGTAGGTTAGAAGGCAGCCGATATTGACTGGTTGGACACGTCATGTTTGGAGAACTGTTGGAATTCATGGAGTTCATTGGTCCATTTATCAGAAGACAGGGTTGAGGGTCGGGCAAGTTGCCCATGTGTGGTCTAGTTAGTTGGCTAAGGATGGGCTGGTATTTAAGAAAGATCACTTTTATGTTCAAAAAGTGTAGCAGTTTATGTGACGGCTATAGCTGAGTTTTGGATCATGTACTCATGATTTGTAACTGGTTTTTTTAGGATAAAAGGTGTGAGCACCCATAGTGATGCACACCCAAACTATGTCGATTTGTGATTATTGAAGATTTTCCTGAGTGTCCACCTTCCACGGATACCCACCCTCTCTCTCTCTCTCTTGCTCGCATTGGACTGCATTTTCTTGTATAGTCCATTTTCTTTCATAGGATTAGAAGTGCTAAATTTGTTGCTTCTATAAAACCTCTTAAGAATAATTTAATAGTAAGCATTGTATATGGGCACTTGATCAATGTGTTAGAGGGTGTAGGGTGCATCATCCTCCCTCTCTCTCTTGCTCGCGTTGGACTACGATTTCTTGTATAGTCCCTTTTCTTTCATATGATTAGAACTGCTAAAATTGTTGCTTTCTTTTTTATTGTATAGCCCAAGTATACAAGGACCCCTTAAGTGATGGAAAAGCTATCATGCCATCCAGACTGCAAATTAAAACATAAAAACATATGTTTGAAACAATATGCATGATCAAAGTTGGTTGCAACGAGAAGTATTGGCTTGTAAATCGAATGGGAACTCTGCTTATTCTCATTACTTTTTTCTGCGAGTGCTTAAGCCTGAAATATTGTAATGATATATCTGGTTTACAAGCACAAACTTTCTTTCACTTATTTCTTATGAAGAAATTAATTTGACGATGTAATATCTTTGGATTTTTCTCGATGGCTAGGTGCCATTGGTAGGACCCACGACATATTTAGTACTAGGTGGGCACATCCTGCTTATGTCACAAGAAAAAAAGTTGACTGCAAACCTGCAAGCACTATTAAATCCTCGGGAAAGGGGCATGTTTTAATCCAGAAATATCACATTTTTTTACTAGAAGATAGCAGTTACCTGCAGTCCAAGCCCAAGTTCAACGTTTCTGGCATTAGTCATCTCTGGAATCCTATCTGTCATTGGCAAGGGATACCCAAGTGTTTGCATGACTTGAGGTCTACTATCATAATCCCATATATTACCACGGAATCGATGCATCCCAGGAGGAACACATGCCCTAAAGAGCCTGGGGTGGGCAAATAACGCATCTGGAGGCGGCTGCATTCAGAAACATAAACATCACAATTATGACTCACATGAACACTTCATAGTTAAGTTAAATAAATAAACAAGATTAAACACATCTCTTTTTGGTTAAGTTAAATAAAGAAAACAAAAAATTTTCCTTGCCCTGTAAGCAGCAACATCCTGCCAGCTCAATCGTCTGTCTTCAAGTTCTGCAGATACATAGTCAACATCCTCCAGCTGCCGCCTCAATTTTGGTTGGCAGCTTTCTTCTTCAGGATCCATCCCAAAAGCCTCAAAAAGAACACGATAAACTTCAGGCATCCCAAAGCACAAATATATGGCTCCAAACAATGCCCAAAACACTGACCTTCATATATGACAACAAAAAACATGAAATATGCATACTGTCAGGAAGTAGGAAGTCGCCATTGAGAATCGGCAAAAAAACGTAATACAACTAAATAATCATCTTCCATTTTTTCTTTGATCCCAACACCAAAGAAAAAACTCGGGAAAACGAGCGTGGAGATCAATTTGTCAAAGAACAAAATGAGATAAAATTATTATAGTGTAAATACTAACCAATCGGTGAGAAAAATAACAGGTAGTATATAAATGCATAACAAATTGGACATAGAGGTACTGATAACCGATTTCAATGAGCTACATAACAAGCATTTCTACTAGAGTGTAAATATCCATGATGGGACAATTTTATAACACAAACCACAACACACTACCAGATGATATTCCCTTGATTAATGCATACTTTATATACTTTCACTTTTCAAAACGGAATTCCAGATTAACATATGTAGAACTACTGAATAACAACACGTCCCTCATAGCCACGAAACTATTTAAAGAACTCAGATGTTAAACCAAAAATAAATAATAAGCGATGCCTCTTCATTCCCGCTTTTTCACAACTTCGAAGTACATTACTAAATAAGAGCTACCATCTATGATAAAATTAATCATCTAATGTAACCTCCTCAAAAATGAGGCTGCGGTTTTAATGCTTTAATCATCTAATGTAACCTCCTCAAAAATGAGGCTGCGGTTACTGTCACTTTCAAGATCTTGTATGGTAATCTGCAAACCATCCTAAATGTAAAGCCCTATAGGTGGCCTGCTTATCCCTTAATTTCAAAGCAAAATGCGTAGAACAATTTGGCATACTTTATGATCCAAAAGCAATGCAACTAGTTCATCGATCGAATCCAATTACAGAGTAGTAATTCAAGCAGAAATACAAAAGGAGGGAAAATGATTTTTACTTGACAACGGGCTCCCTCTCCTTCCTGATCATCTTATCCATATCGTCAAACGGGAACACGAGGTTCTGCAAGCTGGCAGCCTTGATCCACCTGCCCATGTACCTCTTCCCCGTGAGGGCAAACACGCGTTCACGCATCGGCCCGGGGGACTCACGCGGGTACCTCTGAAGGAAGAACTCGCAGAGGGCGAGCTCGAGCACGTACTGGCCGAGGAACCAGAGCCTGGAGTGGCCGTTGCGAACATGCCGGGCGTTGGTGCGGTCGCAGCCGGGGTGCTGGAAGGCGAGGTAGAGGAGGGTGTCGAATTGCTTGGCGGGGGAGTCGTCGGGGAGGAGATGGGAGGGGTCGAGGGGGAAGGCCAGGGCGTGCTTGGCCTCGAGGAGGTACTCGTCGATCCAGGTGCGGTCAGCGTTGTTGAGGGGGGAGGAAGGGAGGCAGGAGCTGAGGAGGGGGAAGGACTTGAGGGAGAGCTGGGGGCTGCTGAGGAAGCGTTCGGTGAGCTTGGAGTCGTCGAGGGGGGGCTTGAGGATGAACCTGCGAGGGGGGACGCGCTTCTTGGGGGAGGGGGAGTGCCTCTTGCGCTCCGCCAGCTCCTTGAGGAGGCGCTGGGGGCTGTTGCTGGGGGATTCCTGCTTCTGCTGCGGCGGCGGGAGGGAGCAGCGCGGCGGAGGGAGGAGGGCGCCTCTTGGGAGGAGGAGGGAGGGGCGGGTGGAGGAGAAGGGGAAGGGGGAGAAGGAGGACGAGAAGGAGAGGTCCGCGTGCAGCTTCGGGGGGAGGACCTCCATTTTTGGTGGTGAAGGGAGAGGAGAGGAAGAGGAGTTGGGTCGTTACATGGATGGAGCGGAGCAGGAGGTTTTGGGTTTTTGCCTCTACGGAGAGGATAAGGGGATGGGGATATTTTTTTCTCGGGGAAAGGAAAAGGGATTTTTTTTAAATAATTATTAAAAAAACCGAAATTAATTAAATAAACACGAAGTAAAAAAATTTAAAAATTTAGGCACCGATCGGCACCTGAGGTGCCGATTTGGGGCGCCCCCTCCAAATCGGCACCTGAGGTGCCGATTTGGTGTGCCCCCTCCAAATCGGCACCTGAGGTGCCGATTTGGGCAGAGGCGCCAAATCGGCACCTCACGTGCCGATTTGGGATGGGCATTTTACACATCTCAACCCCTCACTGTAATTCAATTTCGGAATCATACAAATTATTATTATGTTCATTACATCTGAATAATTTAAAAATATTTTGAGGAATTAAGTAAATAATTTTACAAAATAATATTCTAGAATTCTATCTATGTTCATTTGAGGAACTATGTAAATAATTATAAAAAAGAAAATAAATTTAATTGGCTATCAATATTTTCCTTCATCACAATATTTTTGATCTGTCAGTAGAGCTTCGTGGTCTCATCTTCTTCCCGATAACGTTATTGTAAAATGTTAAGTAAATCTCTATTTTTTTATTATATTCTTCAATATTGATACATACTTAGAGTACTTATGATTGACATATCAACCAAATTATAGTAAATATGAAAAAATTGAGAGTTTGAATAACATCATTTACCATTGATATAGGTGAACTCAACAAGGTACAACTTGACATGAATTAATTTAAAAAAATTACAAGTATTTCATTACAATCATAAGAGAAGAAATACGAGTTTACAAATAATAAGAAAAAAAATTACAAAAACTTAAAGTTTCCATATCTTCATAAACCCCTTCAGACCTCCTCCTCCACCTCCTGCTCCACCTCCCTTGTCGTTTCCTTTCCCTCCATCTCCCAATTTTTTGTGAGTCTCCTCATGTGTTGTCTTCTTCTTCTTCTACTTGGACATTTGTTCTGAATGCGTTGGAACGTGCCCTGGAGGATGTGGTCTAGCTGATGACTTCCGTGGTGGTTCGATTGTTTGTGATTCTGTGGCAGTTCGTACGCTTGTTGAATGGCGAGGTGGCTCTGATTGAGGAGGCTCAGTGATCCTGACTCCGGGAGAAGGTCTTCGAGGCAGCTCCGGACGTTGTTGTGGTATCGTGGATATACCAAACAAGTGTCTATCAAAATCCGTTACCTCCATTTGCCGAACACTATCAAATATCTGCGACTGCAGATCTCCTGAACTATATTGGGTAGACGGTATGAGCTGAGAGGGACCAGAGTCAAATTGACTCGAAGGTCCCACAAGCGATGGTCCTACAAGATTGAGACAATTTCATTGTTATAAGTATCGCAAAATTTAAACGTAAATATTGAGATGAGTTCGTATATTCTATAATATATTAATACCTGAACCTCTAAATCCGGTTTCACCGATTTGAGACCCTCCAAAGCCATACTCGATATAGTTCATACCTGAAAGATGTTAATTACATTATATGTCATATAAATTTCTTAATAAATAAGAGATAATGCAATATCATAAATTAAGTGCAATTTACCCGTAGATACGAATCCAGGTTGAATTGGTGGAACCTCCTGCCTGCTGTATCCCTGACTCGAAGGACCAGCAAATGATGATCCTGCAAATTGCGATTGACTAAAAGCTTCTCCATATCCTGCAAGAATGAGATATTCATCTTTTTAGAAAATAATACATAAGTTAAAAATTAGTTATTATATTTTTTCATTTTATTACCTGAAGCTCCAAATCCGGTTTGGTCATATTGAGATGCGAGTCCTTGATGACCTGATGAGTACCCTTGGCCGTCATATCCCGCAGACGTCATTCCTGAGGTGCCAAATATTGACTCCTCCATTGTCTGACCTTGAGAAAATGCCCGCTCACCAAGTCCTGCTATATTTTATGTGAAGTTGTATTTATATGTCTAAAAATCGATATATGAATAAGAGTTGACTATACATAAATAAATAACTAAAACCTGAAGTAGGAAACGTCGGGGGTGGTTGCGTCCCCTCCCCACCATATTCCGTGTACTCCCTTCCTGTACAATTTACACCATATAATTTTAGTTATTCACGATTCTAAGATAAAAAAATAGTTTACATATATAAGAAAGAAATCACAAAACCTGATGCTCCAGAAGTATGATGCTCCTGTGATGGCATGAATTGTTGATGCTCATATTGATGGAAGGGATACATCAAGGAGAACATGTTGAGTGTTTCATCGAACATGTTAATTGTATTTTCAATTGTTGTCCTCATGTTGGTAGGTAAGTCCGTCGATCGTCTAAGTTGTTCCATACTGTTTCTTCCTTGTACAATTGTATCCACCTAATCCAATTACAAATATCGTAAGCATAATTTAAAAGAATCTCAGTTGAATAAATAGACTTCTTGAACATACCAGACGTCGTTCCATGGGTCCGTGTGGTCGGTAAGCTACTACAGGAGGAGGAATCTGTGTTTGGATCCATCTTCTAGTTATATTCCAATACCATTGCATATAGATATCGGTATTGCATTCCGGATGCTCATGAACAACTGCGGCTTCTCTGTCCTCCCAACGATCCACGTACTGTCGATGTATAGTAGCCCAGTTAAGGATGTCCCCACTTCGGGTTTTGTTACGTCTAGATACAACGTTTATCCTCTCCACGGAAACAGGAATGTGCTGACGCATCCCAAATTGTCGCATCACACGATCAGGTAGATGCATCACTACAAGATCGTAGCAAATAAGTGGAACTCGACTCATCCATACAGGCTGACCACTTCTGCAGATAGGATGCAGTTGTGATATCTCAACTTCAGCATATGGTGTCCAAATCATCTGTATTTTGGTAAAAAAAATTAGATACTGTGTTTTACAATAATTTAAAATTATTATGAGCATTAAAGTTTTTTACCTGATGAGGTTCTTGTGTATCGAGCTCGTTGCGATAGAATGATAATGTTGCTGTATGCACGTTCTCTTTAAAGCTACGCACTCCTATCCACTTCAACGCTAATGAACCTCCAGTTATCTGAGCATCAGCCCGTACTATCGGCCTTCCAATATGTACATGCTCCCATGCCCAAACCTGTAATTGAAAATATTAGAAGATGCAAATAAACCACGATGAGACCAGTACTCTACATACTTGTAAAATTGAGAAAAACCCATATATCCTAGACGTGCCGATCTTTGCACTCCTATCGAGTTCTGAATACATATGCGCCAAAGCAGCAGCACCCCAAGCCAGTTGAGCACATTCTTGCAGTTCACGTAAGTGTAATAGGTACCTAAAAAATTAATTAAATCTAAGAATACAAAAACAGTTAATAATGTAATACAGTCAATCATTAACGCATACCTTAGAGGCATCATATCCCCGCTGCTGTCTGCAGTATACTACATCCTATATGATAAAAAATTAGAGCTCTAACCACACGGGTCGCTTGTTGCTCGTCATCAATAACTTCCAACGGATGTTCTGTCTTAAAGAAGACATCGCGTATCCAAGACAACTTCACCTTTCCACTCTTTATCCGAGTGGGTACTACTCCTAACAAACTCATGCACTCTGCATCCCATCCACCAGGCGGAGAATCCGGACCACTTACAGGTAGACCATCAACTCTTAAACCACTAATTATTCCCATATCTTGAAGAGTAATAGTAGCCTCTCCTAAGCGTAGGTGAAATGTGTGTGTCTCGGGTCTCCATCTCTCCAGTAAGCTGGTCAATAATGATGGATCCATTTGGACTCTTCTCATGTTCACCACACATGAAAAACCCGACTCCTCTATTAATCGTTCTACTAAGCCACTCTTCTTGTCAGAAATAGAGTTCAATAACTCATTATGCTCTACAAATCGAATCTGTAAAATATATTGCATAAAAAATAAGAAACAGTATTACCGAAATAGTAAATCTTAAAAATTATGAAAAATGCTTACCGAACTAGTGGGTTGTGCTGATCGGTGGTCATTCTGCATATACAATACTGAGGTATCTACTGGTCCCGGAAGCCTATCCATCTGTGTCATCTACAGTAATAAATACAAATGTCATGGAAAAGAACTATGAATATGTAAATAAAATGATATATTAACAATGAAATTAAATTACCCTTATAAATGCAAGTGTGCCTAAGTTCTGCGTGGACAACTTAATCTATTATGTCCTGGTTGCTTGCAGATTTTACATAATTTCGGTCGGACGCACACTTCGTCCATTTCATTTCTAATTCTTCCCTCCACAGGCCTTCCGACATTTCTAATTCGTCCATCTCATATGACCATAACGATGTCCATCATCTAAACTTAATGCCCAATATCTCTGATCGCCATTATCCTGAGATACAATCCACTCGAAAGCACTTCTATCTAGAATGAAAATGTCACGCATCATGCTGTTGAACTTGTTCTGACATGGTTCTTGCCCAGCAGCGTAGAATCGACTTAGAACTGTACGATTTCTATGACCAGCTCTCTGCATGTTTGCACGCATGTGTCTAAGACAGTGACGATGTGTGAATCCCTCTTCCGGTGGAAATAAACTACGTATAGTGTTCTGTAGACCAGGAAATCGATCACTTATAAAACAAATGTCCCGACGATCGATAATTTGTTATAATAAATTCAAAAACCAGCCCCATGCCGAAATATTCTCGTTCTTTTCAGCAACTGCAAATGCCAACGGAAATAGGCCATTATTGGCGTCAATTGTTGTGGCTACGTACATGTGACCAGCGTATCTCCCGTATAGATGGGTTCCGTCAATAGACAAAACAGGCCGACAAAATCTAAACGCTCTACGGCACGCTGAAAACGCTACAAACACTCTCTGAAAGTGTATAGTGCTGTCGTTTTGGCCTTCTACTGTCTTGAACCACGTATATGTGCCAGGGTTATGTCGTTCCAAAGCACGAATGAATCTCCGGAGATCACGATATGAGTCAACCTCATTTCCGTAAACCACATCCGGTGCACGACGTCTAGCATTCCAAGCTGTCATGTAGTTGATTTCAGTTTTCAACTCCTCCTTAATCTTGTACATTATCGCTCCTGGGGTCATACTAACTTTTGCTTTAAATGAAGATAAAATATACTGCGCTACAAAAACAGAAGTGCACTGGCGATGTTTTAATAAAAGGACTGGATTTCTGCATGTATGCTTTCCCCTGTATCCTGAAACATACCAATCTCCTCGAGATTTCCTCTCCGATGCATGCAAACGCCATCCGCAGTTTTCGTAGATACAAACAGCAGTGAAGATCTGCTTGTTTGATGCTTTGGGTTTATATTGCACATGATTTTCCATGCTCCATTTCTGCAAATCGTACTGTAGATCCCTTTTCGACTTATAACTCCTACCTAACCAATAACTTAGTCCGGATTCATCGGTGGATTCTGATTGACTCTCTACAAATGCTACATCTTCTGCCTCTGCAATTTCATGATCGAAAACGTGAGGCAACTCCTCCATCGGTTCTTCTTCAGCATCATCGTTATTAGCAGAATATGAGTTCCCCCTTTCCTCATTACCTACGGCTAGAACCAGCGAACCATATCCAAAATCATGACAAGGATTACCCCTAATATTTTCTTCTACTGTTTGAGTATCATTTTCTGTCTCATCATTTTCGGACTCCTCATTTCTTCGGATATTTCTGTCTCTAAATCATCTTCTACATTTACTTGTGATGACCCTTCGATATCCTCAAAAATGGTCTCATTTGTTGGCCTAATTAATATAAATCTTTGTTAGTTTAAATATAATTGGTGAAATTATTCTATAATTAGAATGTAATTAATTTTACCTCGAAGATGACGGCCTATTTTCCGTACTCACTGGAGTAGCTTGTACAAAAAGATGGATAAATCTCACATCGACGATTGAACTCAACATTGCTAATGTTGATTCATCATCGTCAATCGGTATTGCAAAGAAAGTGGATCCCTCATACAACCACTTACAAGTTAATGTAAGTATGTACTGGTCGAGCGGGAGATTAGTGACTTCAGAGACTCGAGACAGTAAGCCAATGTATGTTAATTGGCATGGTAATGTAACCATCCGTTTCTTGCCCCCAATATATTCAACGTGGTCATCAGATACATCAATCAATCCTCCCCAATATATTAAGACATGAGCAGTGTTGGAGGCCATCTATACGAATAAAATAATGATTTAATTAGTTTAAGTACAAAAAACAATTACTTACTAATCGGCTGTGACAATTAGATTAATTAACATTTCAGTCAGATGTTGTCTTTAATAATCGATAATTTAATTGATATACTAATCACTCAGAAATATAATCCAAAAGTCCGATCTTGGGGGCTCATCGGTGCTCACCACAGTGAGTCCTGCCAGCGCTGTATAGAGACCCTCTCGGCGCTCGATTCCAAATCAAAATGACAGTAATTTCAACATTAATATGTGCACTTTTAAATATAAATGAATGAAATACTAATGTAATGTCTACTGTCCCCTATTTAATTAATTTCGATTTTTTTAATAATTATTACAAACAAAAATATCCTAATAAAATGTCAACTGTCCACTACTTAATTAATTTCAATTATCTAATAATTACAACAAAAATCTCCTAATAAAATGTCTCCTAATAATTACAACTAATCTGAGTGACATTAACAAAAATAATATTACATTTAAAATTACTATTTTTAAACTAAGAACCAATTTTGCATCTAATTACTTGTTAAATTTAAAAAAAATCATAAGTAAATTTACCTGGAAAATGCGTGTCTTCTACAAGAAATGTTATCCAAAAGATAATAATATACTCCGATATCCGATGTATATAGCGTCCTCACTGATAAAACCCTGCAAAAAATACACAACAAAATCTACAAAAAATATCTTATTCTTACTTGAATAAGATTAGGCGATCGAGAGAAGCAATCCCACTTCAGAAATCAGAATGACTGAAATAAGAGAGGATGAAGAAGAGGAGATGATGAAGAAGGAGAGGAGGCAATTGTGAGAAGATGAGAATGAGGGGGGGGGGGTTATATAGCAAATGGGGGAGGAGGGGACCGTTGGAAATTTTCCAACGGCCCTCTCCCAAATCGGCACCTCAGGTGCCGATTTGGGGCATAGCCGTTGGCGCCCTCCCAAATCGGCACCTGAGGTGCCGATTTGGAGTTGAGGCCAACGGGCATCGCCCAAATCGGCACCTCAGGTGCCGATTTGGAGGGGGCGCCCCAAATCGGCACCTCAGGTGTCGATCGGTGCCTAAATTTTTAAATTTTTTTACTTCGTGTTTATTTAATTAATTACGGTTTTTTTAATAATTATTTAAAAAAAATCCCAAAGGAAAATATATTATTATGATTATTAAGCTCACCCCGAAATACTAACCTTTGATATATTTTAGGAATTTTTACCTCACATAACTGAGTAATTTCATAATTACAATTGTATCCTTACATAATCGTAAATTACACGATAAATCTTGAGTAATGCTTAACTCTTATTTGACATAATCATGTGTTATGTTTTGTTTGAGATGCATGTTATATTTGACGGTTTCCGTTAGAAAAAGACAAAGTTGTTCCTATTATTCATTCTTATTTGCAAATCATGCCATCATATCTCTCTCCATCATCTAGGAGGGGCTGGGGGCAGACATAGGTGAAAAAGGTTGTTGGAGGAGGTGGTCGACACAAGGGTGGAGGTCGCAGGGAGGCCGAGGGAGCATATCTCCACCATATTCTTCGGGTTTTTGGAAGAACCTGTTGATGTGGTCAGGCTCGCAGGCGCGTACGGGGCGCCCGCGGGACGCGCGGGGCAAGGGGCTCCTGGGGTTGTCAGGGCAGCTCGCATGCGCGCACCGGACGGGGGGCTCCTGGTGTCGTCGAGGCTTTGTGAGGAGGGGGCTCGCAGGCACGCACGGGGAAGGGGTCTCTTGGTGTTGGATTAACCCAATGATATGATTACGTTAAGGGAAAAATTAACGGAGGGTCATGAGTGTGAGACGGAGTGACCATCCGAGGTTTCGTGTAATTCGCTATTATGCATGTTTATGATTGTAATTGCAAAATTACTCAAAATTATGGATGTAAAAATCCTATATTTTAATAACAAAATAAATATAGCTTATATATCTCTAATTTACCTATCTTTTTACATATAACTAATAGGGTGTCCGTGCTTTGCGCGGACAACTATGGTTCCACGTAAAAATGTCTATAATTTAAGTCAAAAAATAATTATGTAGAGAAATTAAAATGAGTCTTTTCAATATTCACGAAGATGCATGAGCATGAGACATACTTTGTGGGTGCTAACTTTTCTTTTTAAATATATATTTATTAGATCTAAAGTTGAAGCATAAGAACTTTCTTAACCTTTGTTGGTGATTAGATACTTGTTATGTTAACGTGTTGATTAGTTGATATCCCATTACAAACTTCTCTTAAAAAATAATTTGATTACTTGTCGTGTGATGCATCTTGACATGTCGTGCATGTAGATGATTATATTTCATGGTGGTTTGATTACATATGTAAAATTTAATATATACACACACACAAAGTAATAGAAATGAATATAGAACCACGTTGTAAGGATATGCCTTAAAACTCAACAAATTATTGTACACGAATTCCTTTCAACCATAACTGCATTGCTTGGATCATGCATGGCCTCCTATAGAGAGAGAATAGCTAATCATAGAAATCCATAAGCGGGTTCTCCTCCTTTAGCATCCCGACTAAGTAAATATGCAAATGGATAACTCACCGTCATATCCATTTTATACAGATTTCTGACATGTGTGTGTCTGTTTCTATCTAAATATAATTCATACTTGTTTTTAACTATATGAATCATAATTTTACACATTCTTTTACCATATTTGATGTAATCGCTAGTAAATAAATATATCTAGTATATTTATATCAAGTGTAAGTCATCCAATGTTTGTATATTTATGCTATCTATGGAGTATTTATGATATTATTTATTTGATCTATCAATTTTACATATTTATCCAGGTTCTACCGATTGATAAGATAGTTATCATATTCATAAATGTCCTTATCTACATTCGCATTTAAAAACAGATAAAAATATGGCAACACATATATCATTATTCGTCTCTGCATGTTTGCATCCATGTTATTAGTCCTATACGGATCCTTATTTGTAATGTAGAAAATATATGAATCTTTACCAACAATGGAAGTAGGATGCAGTGGCATCTCACGGGTACCTATTTGAAAACGTTAAGTTTGGCAATCGATATATCATGATTAGAAGATTCCACTACCATAATTTTTCATAAGGGAGCGACTTGTTAGATTTGGCTATGGATACGAATATGGGTATGGTTCTTTTCTGATCGTTGTTGGATTTGTGGTGAAGGACTTCTCTAGAGAAGAATTAGGGTGTTTTGACATCCTTTTAGGAACTTGAAGATGTATAGCTCTTTAAAGTGTGATTGTAGAGTGGTTATGTCTACCAGTAGTCTTATGACATGCTTTTTTTTGCTCAAAATTTATCGAAGCTTCGAACACCAATCTCATGACCTTTTATATTGTTCTTCTCTTGTTATGTATGATATACCTCATTAGAAAGTTGGTAGCTCAATACTAGAGATATAACAATACATGTGAAATCCATTTCCTCGTAATGAACTTGGACTTCAGCAACGCCTCGCCCCTATCCTAACCCGCGTTCCAATCATGTCCACGTCTACTGCCCAGCAACAACTCCAACTCTTCGACACCCACTCTGGTTCCATCAGCAGGTTCCACTGCGCCTCTGCGTGCAAAGGGAAGATGTGGATCACAATAGCCAAGCAATTGCTCACAAACTCGGTGGAGTTGTTGAGAACCGCTCTATTTTCTCCATGAAGTCCCTCTAGTCCCGTCGGAGCCCTCGTAGCAAGTCAAGATTCACACAGACATCGTTGAGAAGTGTCTAGAGCAGGGGAGTCATGATCATTGGTTTACTCGTTGGAAATGCGGTGGAGGGTGACGGCGATGACAACAAGGACGAGCAAGATGATGATGGAGAAGATGTGAGGCAGTTGTGTGTCACCTGACGATAGCCATGCAAGAAGGGCATATAGTGTTGTTGCATGGAAGGGGATAGGAAACAGTGGAGGGAAGGGTTAACGGTAGTGATGTCATATAGGGTACGTTAAACTGGTAGAGGGTAACTCGTTTTTGTGCTTTGGTGTTTGGATAGAGGGTTAAATTGGGGGTGGATTCGAAGTGGATTTGTTGTGATATGATTGTATTGAAGTTTGGAAAAGTAAGTAGAATTTGAGTAGTTTATAATTTTTGTATGATATGAGGGTATAATATATTATTTTTTTGATGGAATTGATGATTGAGAATCAACAATCGAACGACACCATAGGGGTGGATATAACGGGCATTAAACCATTTCCATTGGGTAAAATAGAAATATTTTGGTAGAAAATTAACAGTGTTCGGTGGGACTCTCACTTATATCTATTGTTGTTATAATATGAAGTTCTGATTTCTGGATCTTTTTATATAACACCCGGTGCTATAAAACTTGCCTTTCTCGAGGTTTTTTGCAATCATTGTAAAGGTTACATCTTTTTTTAGGATTCTTTCTTTTTATTATGATTGATATCAATATCGGATTTCCCATTAAGGTTGTGAAATATTTACATCATAAAAACCTCATGTAATCAGGGTCATCTTATTTTATCAGGTTGCAGACTGGATGCAGTTATCCAGAAGATTGAGCAGAGATTGGCTGGGTGGAAGGCGGTTACCTTGTCGAAAGGCGGGAAGTTGATCTTGCTGAAGCATGTTCTGACTTCTATCCCAGTGTTCTTTTTTCAACTAGGCTGATGACGGTGGGCGTGAGAAATAAGATTGAAAAGCTGATGAGAAGATTTTTCTGGTCCGATGGGAAACAACAGAAATCGGATGTGCACCTGGTGTCCTGGGAGGAGCTCACGAGAACCCGGAAGCGTGGTGGTTTGGGAGTCCGGGACCTGACTTGCATGAATAGGGCATTACTAGGAAAGTGGACGTTGCGCATTTGGGGCACATCTGTGGATCTTGTAACAACAGTATTGAGGAAGATTTACAGGGTGAACGGAGTCTTGGAAGCGAAGGTCTCTCAGTATGAATGTAACGGATGAGTTTTTTTGGATAATAAAATAATTAAGTTAAAAATTAAATCACATAACCACCCTCACATCATCTTTGAGATAACACAAGATAAGATAAAAAGAGATAAAATAGCCAACAACCCAAGTTGGTTATTTCTTTATCTCTTAATTAAATCCAATTTATTATTATTAGTTATCTCATTGAATTGTGCCTATAAATACCATGGGACTCCAATGACTTCCCCACACATTGCCTTGGGAGGAAGAGAGAGAGGAGTCGACGACGACATTCTTTCGTCGTGTCTTTTCCAAATTCATCATCGACAACCCTCTCCGTCAACGTTGGAGTTTTGATCTCACGAAATTGGAGGAGCAACAACGTCGCCGACAACGGTCCGAATTGGTGGAATCTTGGTCGACGAATTTCTTGCGTCGACGAGGTATGTGTCGAACACATAGGATCGTTAAGTGACATTTTGTGTTGATCCTTGATTTAAAATTACGACTTCTAGATGTATGTGTCGAACCCTTTAGGCTTCATACCACGTAATATCGTTTCACATTGTAAACTGAAAGTAATATTCATTGCTTGTTGTGCACAAATATTCAGATTACATGATATATTACTAAATGCATTAATGACCATAAGAGGTAATTTCTGAGATCCTTAGTTAGCATCAAAGAATACATATATCTGATTCTATATGCATTGACTTCAAGATTAACGTGGATTGATGAAAATTGTTCATCAATTATGGACTAACCATTCTCACTAATTGTTAAACCAACATTTTAGTTTATGAGTGATTTCTGTTGTAAATATATTGTGAACGATATTAGGATCATTATTGTATAAGACCCATACATCAATTTGCTGACTATGGTGAGGTTTATCTTCCTTTCGATCAAATAATCATTACATGGAGTATATATTTCGGTAGCATGAATCGAAGAAGAAGAAAAGCTCGAAGGTTATTTATGCTTGTTAGCATTTCTTTAACTAATTATCTAAACATAATGTAGACTGTATATCGTGGGATATTGGTAATCATCAAACGTGAATGTGGGGGTCAATTAACTTCATAATGCATCTGGTTTGCTCATTGTTAACAGATTCCTAACCTTATTTAATTCCACTTATTAATAAAAAGATATAAGATTTACGTATATAATATATTATTAGTTAGTGTATGATTCCATTGGAATGATATGTTATAATGTACACCCGGATCTTAAGTTATACGTGGAATGTATAATATGCATTGTAATTCAAGTAACAATCTTATATCATTTCATACGAATTTAGTTCCAGGAAACTTGAGATTAATGATCTGATTTTGTTGTTTATAGTCTTTAAATAACAAAGATAATAATAATATTGTTTGTAAGGTTTTACAAAGATATCAGGAATAATGGCACAATACTGGTAAGCGGAGCTAAGTGCTACACCTAACGGTGGGAGCCACCTCTAGAGTTCGTTTATCAGGGGCCTAAAGAGCCAACGCCTACCGGGAGCATAAGGCAAAAGATAAGTCCTCTACAGTTGTAGCTACACTGTCATGTTATGTATTGTTATGGACTGCTTGTGTCGGCGGTAAACCATCAAAGCCATCAAAGACGCCTAAGAATTAACAATCAAGACCACTTTAAACATGAAAAATGTCATGCGTCTATGTGCAATATTTTTTAATATCATGTGCATATATGCAATTATGTTACTGTTATGGACATATGTTTAAATTCTGTTTATGTTAAGTGCATGTGTGCAAGGGCATACGTGCAATTTATGTTAAGGCTAAGGATATGTGTGCAATTATGCTAATGATATGGGCATACATGTAAATTTATGTTAAGCTAAGGTCAGGTGTGCATTTATGTTAATTATATTGGCATACGTGCAAATTATGTTAAGGTTATAGGCATGTATGCAATTATGCTAATGATATGGGCATACATGCAAATTTATGTTAAGGCTAAAGGCACATGTGCAATTATGCTAATAATATGAGCATGCATGCAAATTTATGTTAAGCTAAGGTCATGTGTGCAATTATGCCAATGATATGGGTATATGTGCAATTTAAGTTAACACTTATGTTAACATTGTGGACATACATACATTATGGCAAAACTTAAGAGTATATACGTAAGTATAGTATGCCGCACTTGGATATGAAAGAATAATACTTCGTATGCATCTTTAAATTAATTGATGATATATATGATGATTTTTAACTTGTGACAAGCAAAATAGTTTGCACAACATGGTAAGGATATAGAGAATCAAATTTATAAGTCTTTATTGTTGGAATAACCATCTTTATGTTATGTATGGAATAGTTAGATGTGACTTGATTTCTACGTTAGTCGGTTTGACCTCAACTCGGTACATACTGAGCGTTAAGCTCATAACATGTATTGTTACTTTTTTTCATGGGAACGTGAAGATTAAATTATTTATACTTCAAGGGAGACTTCACCGTCTTCAAGAAGTAGAATGGTACGGGACTATTGCTAGGTCGGTTTGGAAGGATGTCATTATGCCCACTGGAATAAGGAAATCGTAGATGTGATTCATCTAGTTTATTTAAGGAACTCTTGGACTCATGCCCTTATTAATAGTATGGAAAGGAAGTTTTTTTTAAAAGTCCATTCTTTAATGCTCTTATGTTATGATTAATGCTATAAGTAATGAATCTGAAATGCCTGCTGAGTTCTCGCTTCCGCATCATTCTCGGACGATTGGGTTCGTTATAAGTGGTATCAGAGCAGGTTGTTCCTCTGGGCATAATATATCCGACCTAATCAAACTTAGATCCACTAGTTTTAGGAAATATAGACACTTGACCGTAAATTTCACATTTGGTCATTGCAAATGGCCCTCATTGTGGGAATGAGGTGAACGGAAACCGCGAGTCTTCATCGACTTACGATATGACTATGGACATGCAATGACTAATAGCCACAGGGTGCGTCGCTTTTTTGGCTAGCTTAATTAGTACAAAACCCTCTATGGTGCAACATGAGTATTTAGAGGTTGTACAAGATTTTTCAGATATTTTCCAGACGACTTTTCAAGTTTTCCGTCCAGAATAGAGTTTGACTTCCTATTGATGTACTATCGAGTAGTACAACCATATTTGCTGAGTTGGATGACCTGAAAAAGCAATTGCAAGAGCAAGTAGATAAAGGGTTCTTGAGACCGAGTGTTTCCTCCTTGGGGCGCTCGTGCCTTATTCGTCAAAAGAAAGACGGATCCCTTAGGCTCTGCATTGATTATCAAGCTTCGAATAAAGTCACTATAAAAATAAGTACATGCTATCTCGCATCGATGATCTATTTGATCAATAGCAGCAAGGAGCGGTCTTCTCCAAGATTGACCTACGACCTGATTACATCAACTTAGGATTAGGAATGAAGACATATCAAAGACAACATTCAGGACAAGATACGGGCAATATGAATTCCTAATTTTGACTTTTGGTCTCACAAATGTACCTGCTGCATTTATGGAGTTGATGAATTGGGTATACCTGGACAAGTTTGCGATTGTCTTTGTTGATGATATCTTAGTTTATTCACAGGATATGGAATAACACCAAGTGCATCTCATATTAATTCTTGAGTCATTGCAACAACACCATATTTATGCCAAATTATCCAAGTGTGACTTTTGGCTTCAGGAAGTTACATTCTTTGGGTATGTTGTGTCTAAGAAGGATATTTCCGTGGACCCTGCAAAAGTAGATGCAGTTTTAAATTGGAGTCAACCTAAGAATGTCTTAGAAATCCATAGTTTTATGGGGATAGGCAGGGTATTACAGGAGATTCATCCAGAATTTTTCTAAGATCTGCTTACCTCAGACCCGATTGTTGAGAAAGGACGTAAAGTTTGAATGGTCTCAAAAGTGCGAGCAAAGCTTTCAAGAGTTAAAGCAAAGATTGACGGCTGCTCCTTTGCTCATCTACCATCGGTAGTGATGGATTTATGATCTACACAGATACGTCAGGCTCTAGTTTGGGATGTGTCCCCATGCAGCATGGAAAAGTCGTGGCATACGCCGCTCGACAGTTGAAGGAAGCTGAAAGAAGCTACCCGATGCATGATCTAGAATTCGCAGCGGTAGTTTTTGCACTAGAAATTTGACGTCATTATTTTATATAGAGAGAAATTTGAGTTATTTACTGATCATAAAAGCCTCAAGTATGCCTTCTCTCATGAGGAACTGAATAGGAGACAAAGGTGATGGTTGGAGTTTCTATCAGATTATGATGTTTCCATTGACTGTCATATACAAAAGGCGAACGTAGTCGCTGATGCTCTTAGCAGGAAATATGAAGGGAAGCTCACAAGTATGACATTGCAATGACAACTAATGAAAGAATTGGAAGAATGGAACCCATTTATTGAAAGCAGACTAGAGTTATTATAACAGGAATAAAGATCTATTCGTCGTTGGTAGAAAAGGTTATATTGGATCGAAAGAATGATAATGAACTTAAAAAATTGGCAATCACTTCTCAAAAAGAAGGATCTGATTCTCTATTGGGTTGGATGGAGCATTGAGGTTCCGTAATAGATTGTGGGTTCCGGATAGCGGTGAATTAAGACAAGAGATTCTTGTAGAGGCTCACAGATATATGTATACCATTCACCCCGGTACAATAAAGATGTATAAAGACTTACAACGAAATTTTTGGTGACCGAAGATGAAAAAGTACATTGTAAAATTTGTATATGTGTGTCTTATTTGTCAACAAGTAAAGATTGAGCACCAAAAGCTTGCAGGTCCGTTGCAATCGCTAGAGATTCCCAAATGGAAAATGGGAGCATATCACCATAGATTTTATCACCGCACTGCCAAAGACAAATAAAGATCACTTTGATACAATTTGGAAGATTGTTGATCGATTGACTAAATCAGCACATTTCTTACACACTCATTTGGATCATCAACAGAGATCCTTGTTGAATTATATGTGAATGAGATAGTAAAATTGCATGGTGTTCCGGCATCGATTGTGTCAGACAGGGACAAGAGATATATTTCTCGATTATGGAAAAGTGTGCAAGATGCTTTTGGTACAAGTTTGAAGTTCAACACATCATTTCATCCTCGGACTGATGGACAGTCCGAAAGAACAATCCAGACGTTAGAAGACATGTTGAGAACTTGTGCCCAAGACTTTGCTGGAAATTAGGATCGACATTTACCTTTGGTCAAATTTGTATATAATAACAACTATCATGCAAGCATTAAGATGGCTCCATATGAAGCTTTATATGGCCGACCTTGTAGGTCATCATTATGTTGGAGCGACATAGGTAAAAAATACATATTGGGATTTCAATTAGTCCAGACTTGCACAAAGGGTGTAGAGGTGATTTGAAAGAGACTTTTAACAGCTCAGAGTAGACAAAAATCTTATGCCGATCGTCAAACACTAGATTTGAATTTTCAAATGGGTGATGTGTTTCTAAAGAATTCTCCTATCAAGGGAGTAGTGTGATACAACAAAAAAGGAAAATTAAGTCCTAGATATGTAGGACCTTTTGAGATAATAAGGAAAGTTGATGGAGTAGCTTATCATGTTACTCTTCCACCACATTATTCCTAGTTACATGACGTTTTTTATGTAGCAATGCTAAGGAAGTATCATCCCGATCCATCATACGTGATTGAGCACGAAGTTCCGGATATTCAGCCGAACCTGACGTATGAAGAAAGATCAGTGTGTATCGTTGATCGTAGGGAACACTAGTTGCGACGTCACTTAGTTCCAATGGTTAAACTAATTTTCCAACATCATTAAAGGGAAGAAGTGACTTGGGAGTTGGAGGACGAAATGTGTCAACATTATCCGCATATTTTTGGTAAGTCTCTTTTTACAGTATAAATTTCAAGGACAATTTTTTTTAAGAAGGGTAGATTGTAACGGATGAGTTTTTTTGGGTAATAAAATAAGTAAAATAAAAATTAAATCACATAACCACCCTCACATCATCTTTGAGATAATACAAGATAAGATAAAAAGAGATAAAATAGCCAACAACCCAAGTTAGTTATTTCTTTATCTCTTAATTAAGTCTAATTTATTATTATTATTTATCTCATTGAATTGTGCCTATAAATACAATGGGACTCCAATGACTTCCCCACACATTGCCTTGGGAGAGAGAGTTTAGAGAGAGAGAGAGAGAAGTCAGCGACGACATTCTTTCGTTGTGTCTTTTCCGAATTCATCATCAACAATCCTCTCCATCAATGTTGGAGTTTTGGTCTGACGAAATTCGAGGAGTAACAACGCCACCAACAACGGTCCGAATTGGTGGAATCTTGGTCGACGAATTTCTTGCGTCGACGAGGTATGTGTCGAACACATAGGATCGTTAAGTAACATTTTGTGTTGATCCCTGATTTAAAATTACGACTTCTAGATGTATGTGTCGAACCCTTTAGGCTTCGTACCACGTAATATCGTTTCACATCTTAAACTGAAAGTAATATTCATTGCTGGTCGTGCACGAATATTCAAATCACATGATATATTACTAAATGCATTAATGACTGTAAGAGATAATTCTGACATCATTAGTTAGCATCGAAGAATACATATATCTGATTCTATATGCATTGATTTCGAGATTAACGTGGATTGATGAAAATTATTCATCAATTATGTACCAACTATTCTCACTAATTGTTAAAACAACATTTTAGTTTATGAGTGATTTCTGTCTGAATATATTATGGGCGATATTAGGATCATTATTGTATAAGCCCCATACATCAATTTGCTGACTATGATGAGGTTTATCTTCCTTTCGATCAAATAATCATTATATGGAGTATATATTTCGGTAGCATGAATCGAAGAGGAAGAAAAGCTCGAGGGTTATTTATACTTGTTAGCATTTCTTTAACTAATTATCTAAACATAATGTAGATTGTATGTCGTGGGATATTGGTAATCATCAAACGTGAATGTGGGGGTCAATTAACTTCATAGTGCATCTGGTTTGCTCATTGTTAACGGATTCCTGACCTTATTTAATTCCACTTATTAATAAAAGGATATAATATTTACGTATATAATATATTGTTAGTTCGTTTGTGATTCCATTGGAATGATATGTTATAATGCACACCCGGATCTTAAGTTATACATGGAATGTATAATATGCATTGTAATTCAAGTAACCATCTTATATCATTTCATACGAATTTAGTTCCAGCAAACTCGAGATTAATGATCTGATTTTGTTGTTTATAGTCTTTAAATAACAAGTATAATAGTAATATTGTTTGTAAGATTTTACAAAGATATCAGGAATAATGGCACAATACTGGTAAGCGGAGCTAAGTGCTACACCTAACGGTGGGAGCCACCTCTAGAGTTCGTTTATCAGGGGCCTAAAGAGCCAACGCCTACCGGGAGCATGAGGCAAAAGATAAGTCCTCTACAGTTGTAGCTACACTGTCATGTTATGTATTGTTATGGACTGCTTGTGCCGGAGGTAAACCATCAAAGACGTCTAAGAATTAACAACCAAGACCACTTTAGACATGAAAAATGTCATGCGTCTATGTGCAATATTTGTTAATATCATGTGCATATATGCAATTATGTTACTGTTATGGATATATGTTTAAGTTCTGTTAATGTTAAGTGCATGTATGCAAGGGCATACGTGCAATTTATGTTAAGGCTAAGGATATGTGTGCAATTATGCTAATGATATGGGCATACATGCAAATTTATGTTAAGCTAAGGTCAGGTGTGCATTTATGTTAATTATATTGGCATACGTGCAAATTATGTTAATGTTATAGGCATGTATGCAATTATGCTAATGATATGGGCATACATGCAAATTTATGTTAAGGCTAAAGGCACATGTGCAATTATGCTAATAATATGAGCATGCATGCAAATTTATGTTAAGCTAAGGTCATGTGTGCAATTATGCCAATGATATGGGTATATGTGCAATTTAAGTTAACACTTATGTTAACATTGTGGACATACATACATTATGGTAAAACTTAAGAGTATATACGTAAGTATAGTATGCGGCGCTTGGATATGAAAGAATAATACTTTGTATGCATCTTTAAATTAATTGATGATATATATGATGATTTTTTACTTGTGACAAGCGAAATAGTTTGCACAACATGGTAAGGATATAGAGAATCAAATTTATAAGTCTTTATTGTTGGAATGATCACCTTTATGTTATGTATGGAATAGTTAGATGTAACTTGATTTCTACGTTAGTCGGTTTGACCTCAACTCGACACATACCGAGCGTTAAGCTAATAACATGTATTGTTACTCTTTTCAGAGGTTACGCGAAGATTAAGTTATTTATTCTTCAAGGGAGACTTCACTGTCTTCAAGAAGTAGAATCGGTACGAGACTATTGCTAGGTCAGTTTGGAAATATGTCATTATGCCCACTGGAATAAGGAAATCGTAGATGTGATTCATCTAGTTTATTTAAGGAACTCTTGGACTCATGCCCTTATTAATAGTATGGAAAGGAAGTTTTTTTAAAAGTCCATTCTTTACTGCTCTTGTGTTATGATTAATGCTATAAGTAATGAATCCGAAATGCCCGCTGAGTTCTCGCTCCCGCATCATTCTCGGACGATCGGGTTCGTTACAATGAATCGTCCTTATGGCAAGGATTACGAGATGTTTTTCCCCTCATTCACATAGACTAGCGCCAAAGCTTGGGGATGGGAGATGCTTCAGGTTCTGGAGGGATGATTGGACAGTTGAAGGCCCGTTGGAAATGTGGTTCCCTAGAATCTTTGCTTTGGCAACATTAAAGGAGGAAACCTCGAGGGAAGTGGCTCAATCAGGAGAATGGAGACCATGTTTTAATGCGATCATGTCAGACAGAAGGAGGATGGATTTGGATAGACTAATGGAAGCGACTCCTACCCTATCCCATAGCAGAGACCATTTCATTTGAACAGGTAACAAGTTTTCAGTCAAATGTTTACATAACGAACTGAGAAATGGTGAGGAATGACAGGATTTGGACTTTGTGTCAGGATGTGAAGATCATTTGGGCACACAAGATCTTGAACAGAATAAAAATCTTCCTCTGGTGCCTTAGGAAAGACAAGTTACTGGACAAGGCTAGGAGAGAGAGACTCTTGAATCTTCAGGATGTGACGTATGACAGATGCGGGGAGCAGGAGGAGAACTCGGAGCATATCTTCTTCTCTTGTGGGACTTCGGAGAAGGTCTGGAAAGAACTAGAGATCCCATAGGTAGATGCCTGCTGCTTTTCGAGCTTCTGGGAAGGGGTAAGGAAAGTAGGGGGCAACTCCTTTGATGATGTGGCTAGACCTTTCGTAGTGCTATGGGCAATTTGGCAGGTGAGAAATGAGTTTATTTTTAAAAATCAAAGGTTCTATCCAGAAAACGTTATCTCTCACTGTAAGGCTCTCTGGTGTTTTTGGGAGTCTAGTTAATTATACTTTGCAACACTTCTCTTGATTTGATGTAATATAACGTTGTGTGGTGACTCCCATCTTCGAAGCTCACACTCTTTTTCTTAAAAAAAAAGGTCATCTTATTTTATTTTTACAAGGGTTTAAGAATCCAATGATCCCATCAAGAGTATATTAAAGTTCTAACGGAACAATCGTATCATCAAAAACTCATGTGATCAATGTTGTCTTATTTATTTTCCCAAAAGTATCAACTCCAAATGTACCGAATTATAATAAATGCCTGATAACTTTTACAAGACTCCCGTAGATTTATTCTAAAATAGATTATTTTTCTTCTCATGTAAACGTCTCTCGTTCTTTTTTTATTGTTAACTGAAATTAAACAAACGTGGTGACTTTCACAATATTTAGACTCTCGATCCAAATATGAATAACGAATTGTTATATTTGTCCCATCAAAAATAGATTTCTCATAAGAGTATTGAGAACATCAAGACCTTGAAAGTAATCAAGGTATCTTGAGCTAACAATTCTGTTGATGTCATAGGAAAATATATACTTTAAGATATTACATAAATTGAATGTTGACAATTTGTGCCCCCACTGAAAACTATATGACTAATAAAGATTTCTAATAATCATTAACTACTGGTAGATGAAATTGTACAAACAATTGCAAAATTCTCATATTACAAAATCCTCATCCATTTTTCGATAGTAGGCACATCGAAACTCTTCCATTTTGGAACATGTTCTTACATATTTTGAATATACACATATAAGAAATCAAATATATATTTATTTATATTAAATATGATAGAGCAAAACATGTGAATCTCAACTATACGGAGACAATCTCTTGGTGTAAACGTTGTATCTTTTTTATTTATCTGGCTAGATTGCATTCATGTGGACTATATATAACTGAATAGATGAATCTATCTTTTTCCATCTCCACCATGAATATTACTATTTAGCCAAATGAGAGTACATTTGAAATTTCCCCACTTCATTTTTAATTAGATTCGTTGAATTTGAAAAAGAATACATGATCAAAGATGCGATAAGCATGCATTTCTCGGGCTGCATATCGAGTTTTATTGAAATTTTCTTTTTCTTTTTGCTTATTCAATTGTTGGTAATATTATGTTGTGCAACATAGATTTGTACTAAATATAGAAGAGTCCCAACACATAGAGACTTAAGTGAGGGCTTTGGCACTTCTATTCAAGAGAAGAGGTTTATAGCTTTCCGTTTGTTTTTGTGGTATGTGGTTAACTGATATGGCTCATCATCATTTAGTTATTGCATTTATTTTCCTGATAGTGGGTCATATGCATAGAATCAATTTGGGGATTGGGCACAGTATAAAAGATCTTTTAGAAGCACATATTCCCCTGGGGTCGATTAGGACGTGGACATAAAGGTCTTTATGGCGCAATCAATAATTCGATTCATTTTCAATTAGATCTTTAGGGGTTATTACTTCTTTAGTAGCTCAACACTACCACAAAAATAAATGGAAAGCTATGAACCTCTTCTCTTCAATAGAAGTGCCAAGGCCCTCACTCAAAGGTTCTATTTGTTGGGACTCTTCTATATTTAGTGCAAATCTATGTCGTACAACATAATATTACCAACTATTGAATAAGAAAAAATTTTCTAGAAAAGATGTTTGCACCATTTAGGAGATGCGACTATTGGGATGTTGAGCCGACAAAGAGAGGACGAGGACGGCCCAAGAAGTGTTGGAAAGAGACTATACGAAGGGATCTTGATTTTTTGGTTATATAACCGAGATTGACCCAAGATAGATCAGAATGGAAGCAAGGAATCCATGTAGCCGACCCTATTTAATTGTGGGAAAATGCTTTGTTGTTGTTGTTATAGAAACATCTTGATGGTTTCATTTAATACGTAGATCCTTTATTTGCATTATTGGTTTGACTATTCCCAAATAATTGTATTGTAATTGTAAAGCTTTGGTTTATGCTTACCAATCTTGTTACTATTGGTGAAGATGTTGATGAACATTGCAGTTGAATGGTGAACTTCAACAAGACTTTAATGCATATAACAGCATGGACTCCTTCACTTACACAAGCTGTAAATTATTATGGTTATTTTCTTATTAAAAGTTAGACATTGAATTTATTCTCATACATGCAATCCTTTACAACGCATGGGGTGCTTACTAGCTTGTGTTGTATGTATTATAGTTTGTAAGTACATTACTTACAAATAGTTTTAATAATAGCTATTATCTAATGTTTCATGATCTAAAAATGGCGTGTAGTCTGCTTGAGTATTTGTACATTCAATTATTTATAGACTCAAAAAGGTTATTTGTATCTCTATGTTTTAAAAAGAGCATGCATAATTATATGTTTATCCATTGAATGCTGTTTTGTTTACATATATGCTACTTTTTGTTTTAAGTCAGTAACAAAGTGATAAGAAAGTTAATTTTAATTCTTCTTGAGATGTCGATAGGGCTGGTTATCGAGCCCAATGAGTCGAGCCAAGTCCTAGCTCGAGTTCGAGCTTGTTCAAACCTAGCCGAGCCGGCTCTGGTTCGGTGAACTCGAGTCGAGGTCTTCTTGAGCATTTGTACATTCAATTATTTATAGACTCAAAAAGGTTATTTTTGTCTCTATGTTTTAAAAAGAGTATGCATAATTATATGTTTATCCATTGAATGTTGATTTGTTTACATATATGCTACTTTTTTATTTTAAGTCAGTATTCAAGAGATAAAAAAGTTACTTGAGATATATGTAGGGATGGCTATCGAGCCCAACGAGCTGAGCCAGGTCCTGACTCGAGCTTGTTCGAGCCTAGCCGAGCTAGCTTAGGCTCGATGAGCTCAAGTTGAGCCTGTTATCAAGCTTGAACCCCTTGTCGAGCATGGACTGAATAGGCATTTTTTGGTGGAAAAAATGTTGTTACCTGGGCTTGAGAACTTGCACCTCCTCTTTGAAAATTGCCTTCCTTACTAGTAGGACATTATCCGAGTTGTATATAAAAGTTAAATTATAATATATATATTGTAATATTTTATTTGCTAATAAAAAAGGATAAAAATACCAATTATCTAATTATGACCTATATTAACATAGATAAGTGTAGAAAGTCCAAGTCTACTGCATAATATACCCAATATTGTTGTTACATAAACCACATAGACACATAGTCCACCATTCAAAATATTGCAAAACTAATATAAATAAAAATAAACATCACTACAATTTCACAAATAGAATATATATAAATGTATTCCTTATCGAGCTCCTTATCGAATTATCGAGCTGAGTAGAGCTCGACTCGTTAAACTATCGAGCCCAAAAATCTGGCTCGGACTCGGCTCAATAGCCTAATGAGTCAAGTTCACGAGCCCTTATCGAGCCGAGCCCGAGCGTGGCCCATCGAGTCGTGACTCAATAGCCAACCTAGATATCTGGCAGCCAAAGTTAGTTGATTCGATGATTAGATTCGATGACTAAATTATGTGATTGGCTTGATGGCCATGGACACATAATTTGGATCATGTAGGACATAGCCGCTTGTTCGAGTGTGGCTATATTAAATATTTATGTCATGATTACATTTTATCCATTCTTAATGGAGGAACCAAATAATTGAATTCGACCTACATTTTGAAGGGAATATACTATAGGCATAGAAATCAACAAATTCTATGCTATGTAGAATTAGATAATATACTTTTATAAAACATTCTTAACTATAGTGCCTAAAATTGGTATAATAATGTAGACATTCCATAAAATTCAGAACAGAACATGAGAGATTGGTTGCCTAGAGGAGGCAACCATGTTGAATAAAAAGGACTAGGAAGGGCAACCCGCGACATCGATGAGGAGGACTACGAGGAAAGGATTGGAAATTTGGGAGATGGGAAGAGTGAAGTCTCTTATCATTGGAAACTATGATCCTTAGGTGGTAGGCACACTGCTCTGCTACCAAATCATTGCATAGAGTTCTGAGACTATGATGTCATGCGTCAAGGCCTTGTTGTGCATAAACATATTGATTGAGTTAGGGGTGGTCCCTCGATCAATCATATTTGTATTATTTTTGTTACATAACTTTGTGGATAAAGCGTGGGTTACACACTAGCTTAGCTTCAATTAACAATGCACATATTATACATATTCAACATTAGAAAAGAGACCTACTTAATTAACATTTACATTTTAATCATCTCGAGGTCTTAACAGTCACATGGTAATATGAAAGCATAAGGAAAAAAGAGGGGATACAACATAATACGACAGAAGTATGTAAAGGACTTTCCTTAGGGTGCGTTCTTGTTGGAGGTTATCCTTGGATTTTCGGATTTTCCCTCAAAAACTCCCGGAATCTTCCCAAGGTTTTCCCTCAAAATCCCCATTTCAACCTGCATGACCCACCATCTATTTTTTATTCATCATCATGTGGGGTCCACCTGAAACCTCCCATACACTTTCTCTCATTTAATACATCATACCACTCATTTCTCTTTCATCCATTACAATAAAAAATATTATAACATACCCTCTTGCAATTTAAAAATTATAAAATACACAACTTCTAATCATTTTTTCAAATTTCAATACAATCATATCATAACAAACCCTCTCAACAGTAAAAGTCTTTATCCAAACACCAAAACACAAAATAAGTTATCTGCCAGGTAACCCACTTTTGGAGTGGATTACCCTTTTACTAAAAAGCCTCCGAACCAAAGAGAGTTATCATCCCCATAGTACTAGTGCAATGGGGTCAGCAAACTTCTCTTGAGATATAATTCACTCATGTAGAGTGCACATCCTATCCAAAAGCAGAATAATACTCAAACAACAACGATTGACACATTAAGCAACACTTACAACAACAGACAAATATGTTGGCGTGTCCATATTCGAACTCCAGCATCACAAATTTTCAGCAAGGAACAAGGATAACTATCAAACTCTGAAGAACAAGACTTTAATGAGGTATTACATGATGTTGGAGATTAGCTCTAGGTCTAAGTTGATATGTTATCAATGTCAGTAAATGCATTCCATGGGGATTAGTCTCTTGGTCATGCAATGATTGAGTTGATCTTAAATCCCTAAGGATGCTTTGACTAGGATTTTCAGGCGACCCAAGCTCTCCAATGCAATTAGTAGGCATCTTCGAATTTTGCAGTCGGTCTCCTAACATACTAAAGTTGTCAAGATGGTGATACATGATTAGGATTCATAATCGAATTGAATACCTCCGGATCCAACATGATTTAGATTTAATTCAATTTTCAAAAAGTTTCGAATTTGAACTCATATCAAAATTTCAATGGATTTGCTAACCTGAATCAAATTCAAGTCATTTTGAGTTTTAAATATTCAAGTTTAGTTCATTTTGTTTCGAATTTGAAATGTTAATCAATAGTTCAAATATTATGTAAATTATTTATGTAAATTATAAATCTAAAAAATTAAAATTCTATTTCAAATATAGATGATTGAGATAAATAAAATAATTATTAGATCAATGATAATACCAGTATATAATATATACGACATAAATACTTATTTTTTACGATTATTGTATATCTTTTACAACTTAAATTTATTATGTTCTCCCATGATTCAAGAAATATATAAAGAAAATAAATAAATATAGAAGGCATATTAAAGAGATACAATCTTAATAACAAAAATAATAGAGACTTTATTATTGTCATTGCATGGTGAAGAAGACAAGGCCAAACTCCAATAAAAAACACAAACTATCATATTATTTGAAATAATTGGAATAACATTACATCATAAAACATCTTAATGCATTGTGGTAATCCTTATCTAAAATTGAAGCCATAAATCGCATGAGATTTTCATTATACAAAGGAACAACCTATGTGATGGGAGAAGAGCTCATAGATTACTCACATGTTGATCAATGTTATCTTGATAATGATAGTCACCACTGTAGGGTGTCATGCAATGATAACTAACACGATGAGAAGGCAACCGAATGATACCAGAATATTAACAAACACCAACAAATTCAAGGAAGGACCCGATGTAGCAAGGCTATCATTTTCACATGTAAAGAGAGGGAGTCACATTATCTCTCCTAAGATTGATGGGATTTTCGTAAAGAGTATTAGGGAAGGTAAAATGTGTGATAGGGGATTCTAGAGTATGAAATAAATGTGGGGTGAATAATTGAGATAAAAATATAAGAAAACTAGATTTTCCTAGATCTTATGGATAATATTTTATGTATGTATTTCAATATTAGATTTAATCTTTAATTAATATGATTGTGTGTGTAGTATGTATGTAAATATATGCATGTACCAAATCAAATTATTTGTGAACAAATTCAATTTAGTTTAGATTGGGTTCACTTAAGGGATTGAATTCACAAGTCAAAATCGTACACTTTTTTTTAAGAAAATTTTTCTTTGATTTTTTTATCAAACGAATTCTAATAGAATTCAAGTGATTGAATTCAATTAACATCCTTACACATAATGAGTGAGTTACAACCACCATCATTTCCTTCGCTGTTCTAGTTGTACATGCTATCGGTTGGGAAAGTAGCTGAAGTCATCGCATGTCAACTGGAGTACTCCTTGCTATCCCACTTTATCATGCATGTCAAGCAATGCATACGAGTTTTGAGTGGGTTGTTATGTAGTAGGTTGGTGGATGATGTTATGATGTAAGTTTATGATAGCCATCTTATGGATGGCTGGAACTTTCTATCAAGTGGTTGATTGCCATGTTTATTGGAAGATGACCATCATTTCAACATGTGGTCTCCATAGACTAAGAAGTAATTAGTATCATCTTGTTTGAGAAACTACTTACTTGATTATCATCATTGCCAAAAGGGTGTTGCCTCATTTTGAGGTGCAAAATGGCGAGACTTAAATGATGATTTATTAAGATATATGGAAAGTTATGAACTTTGTTTAGAAAAGAATTCTTGATGCTACAAGAAGTATTAGGGCTTCACTGGCCCTAAAGTGCCACTGACGTAGATGAATACCATAATATTTAGAGAATCATTTACTCCGCAATTTAGATAAAAATGGAATTTTGATGTTGTGAGCTTGGGAGAAAATGGTCAATATTTTAGTAGGTAAATTAACACCTCAAGCAACGAATGAATCATTTTATGCTCCAATGGATAGATTATTACGAGCCATACTTGATATTCAAGTATAGTTTGCGAAATAGACTTCCATAAAATTACTTGTAGTGGAAGGGATCAGGTTACCGATGTAAGACACATACAGGAAAATGGGGTTCTAGCTATAATCCAGAAATAATTCATATTATATTTCACAAAAGATGTGAAATCAAAGTGGGTGATGAAGTCGCTAGAAGATATGGAAATCAAGGTATTATTTCTAAAGTTTTGCCCAAGCAAAATATACTCTATTTGTAAGGCAAAACACCAGTTGATATGGTCTTCAACCTATTATGAGTACCCTCATGAATGAACATGGAGAATATATTTGAATTTTCACAAACACATTCGGGATGGATTAGTGTGGCTCCTCTATGCATGGGACACCATCAGAATATTGAACATAAATGAAAAATGTCATGAAAGAAAAGCATATTGACTAACGATTGTGAAGTCCCTATTTTTCACTAGATGGGCACCAAAGGCCTCTACGCTCCCTATATATAAAGGGATGGAACGACAAAACTTTTTTGATTTTTTTTCATGTTGTCAAGTATCTGAAGGATGAAAATACTTCAAGGAAAATGCCAAAAAGCATTAATTTTTCTAGAGGAGGAAATTGGTATAATAATATAGACATTCCATTAAATTTTGAACAAAACATTGAGAGATTGGTTGCCTAGAGGAGGCAGCCATGTTGAATCGAAAGGACTAGGAAGGGCAACCGAAGATGAGGAGGGTGCCAGAGGCGACATCGAGGAGGACGACTACGAAGAAAGGATTGGAAATTCGGGCTAAGGGGAAGAATGGGGTCCCTTATTATTGGAGACTATGATCGTTAGGTGGAAAGCACACTGCTCTGCTACCAAATCATTGCATAGAGTTCTGAGACCATGATGTTACATGTCAAGGCATTGTTGTGTATAAACAGATTGATTGAGTTAGGGGGAGGTCCCTCGATTGATCATATTTGTATTATTTTTGTATACATAACTTTGTGGATAAAGCATGGGATAGACACTAGCTTCAATTAATAATGCACATATTATACATATTCAACATTGGAAAAGAGACCTACTTAATTAACATTTACATTTTAATCATCTCGAGGTCTTAATAGTCACATGGTAATATGAAATTATAACGAAAAAAAGAGGGGATACAACATAATACGACAGAAGTCTGTAAAGGACTTTGCTTAGGACGCGTTCATGTTGGAGGTTATCCTTGGATTTTCGGATTTTCCCTCAAAAACTCTCTGGATTTTCCCAAGGTTTTCCCTCAAAATCCCCATTTTCAACCTGCATGCCCCACCATCTATTTTTTGTTCATCATCATGTGGGGTCCACCTACCCCCCACACACTCATCTAATACATCATACCACTCATTTCTCTTTCATCCATTACAATAAAAAAATATATTATAGTATACCATCTTGTCATATAAAAATTATTAAATACTCAACTTCTAATCATTTTTTTCAAATTTCAATACAATCACATCACAACAAACCCTCTCAACAGTAGAACTCTCTATCCAAACACTAAAACAAAAAAATAAGTTATTACCCGATAACCCACTTTTTGAGTGGATTACCCGTTGCTAAAAAGCCTTCGAACCAAAAAGAGTTATCATCCCCATAGTACTAGTATAATGGGGTCGGCAAACTTCTCCAGAGATACGATGATTCACTCATGTAGAGTGCACATCCTATCCACAATTGCCGAATAATACTCAAATAACAACGATTGAAACATTAAGAAACACTTACAACAAGGGACAAATATGTTGTGTGCAGATTCGAACTCCAGCATCAACATTTTTTAACAAGGAGCTAGAATAACTATCAAATTCTGAAGAAAAAGGATTTTAATGAGATATCACAAGATGTGGGAGATTAGCTCTAGTCTAAGTTAATCTATTATCAATGTCAGTGCATGCATTCCATGGGGATTATTCTCTTGGTCATCCAATGATCGAGTTGATCTTAAATACCTAAGGATGCTTTGACTTGGATTTTCAGGAGACCCAATCTCTCCAATGCGATTAGCAGTCATCTTCGATTTTTGCAGTCGGTCTCCTTGCATACTCAAGTTGTCACGCTAGTGATACATGATTAGGATTCATAATCGAATTGAATACCTTCATATCAAACGTGATTCAGATTTAATCAAATTTCAAAAAGTTTTGGATTTGAGCTCATGTCAATTTTTCAATGGATTTGCTAACCTGAATCCAAATTCAAGTCTTTTTGAGTTTTAAATAGTCAAGTTTAGTTCATTTCATTTCGAATTTGAAATGTTAATCAACAGTTCAAATATTATGTAAATATTTATATAAATTATAAATCTAAAAAATTAAAATTCTATTTCAAATATAGATAATTGAGATAAGTAAAATAATTATTAGATCAACGATAATACTAATAGATAATATATACGACATATATGCTTATTTTTTACAGTTATTGTATATCTTTTACAACCTACATTTGTTATGTTCTCCCATGATTCGAGAAATATATAAAGAAAAAAAATAAATATAGAAGACTTATTAAAGAGATACAATTTTAATAACAAAAATAATAGAGACTTTATTATTATCATTGCATGTTGAAGAAGACAAGGCCAAACTCCTATAAAAAACACAAATTATCATATTATTTGAAGTAATAGGAATAACTTTACATCATAAAACCACTTAATGCATTGTGGTAATCCATATCTGAAATTGAAGCCGTAAATCACATGAGATTTTCAATATACAAAGGAAAAACCTATGTGATGGGAGAAGAGCTCATAGATTATCCATATGTTGATCATTGTTATCTTGACAATGATAGTCACCATTGTAGGGTGTCAGGCAAGGATAACTAACACAACGAGAAGGCAACCGAATGATACCCGAATATGAACAAACACCAACAAATTTCTGGGAAGGAGTCGATGTAGCATGGCTATCATTTTCACATGTAAAGAGAGGGAGCCACATTATCTCTCCTAAGATTGATGGGATTATCGTAAAGAGTATTAGGGAAGGTAAAATGTGTGATAGGGGATTCCAGAACATGAAATAAATGTGAGGAGAATAATTGAGATAAAAATATAAAAAACTAGATTTTCCTAGATCTTATGGCTAATATTTTTTGTATGTATTTCAATATTGGATTTAATCTTTAACTAATATGATTGTGTGTATAGTATGTATGTAAATACATGCATGTACCAAATCAAATTATTTTTGAACAATTTTAGTTTAGTTTAGATTGGGTTCATTTAAGGGATTGAATTCACAAGTCAAAATCGTACTCTTTTTTTTCAAAGAATTTTTTCCTCTATTTTTTTATAGATCGAATTCTAATAGAATTCAGGTGATTGAATTCAATTAGCACCCTTATACATAATGAGTGAGTTACATCCACCATCATTTCCCTCGTTGTTCTAGTTGTACATGTCATCGGTTGGGAAAGTAGCTGAAGTCGTCGCATGTCAACTGGAGTACTCCTTGCTATCCCACTTTATCATGCATGTCAAGCAATGCATAAGAGTTTTGAGTGGGTTGTTATGTAGTAGGTTGGTGGATGGTGTTATGATGTAAGTTTACGATAGCCATCTTATGGATGGTTGGAACTTTCTATCAAGTGGTTGATTGCCATGTTTATTGGTAGATGACCATCATTTTAACATGTGGTCTCCACAGACCAAGAAGTAATTAGTATCATCTTGTTTGAGAAACTACTTACTTGATTATCATCAGTTGCCAAAAGGTTGTAATTAGTATCATTTTGAGGTGCAAAGAGGCGAGACTTCGAGGGTGATTTATTAAGATATGTATGGAAAGTTATGAACATTGTTTAAAAAAGAAGTTTTGATGCTGCATGAAGCATAGCTTATCTACATGTATTAGGGCTTCACTTGCCCTAAAGTGCCATTGACGTAGAATGAATCTAACGTTTAGAGGATCATTTACTCCGCGATTTAGAAAAAAATGGAATTTGATGTTGTGAGCTTGTGAGAAAAATGGTCAATATTTTAGTAGGTAAATCAACACCTCAAGCGACAAATGAATCATTTTATGCTCCAATGGATAGATTATTACGAGCCATACTTGATATTCAAGTATAGATTGCAAAAGAAACTTCCATAAAATTACTTGTAGGTGGAAGGGATTAAGTTATTGACGTAAGACACATATAAAAAATGTGAAATCAAAATGAGTGATGAAGTCGCTAGTAGATATGGAAATCAGGGTATTATTTCCAAAGTTTTGCCCAGGCAAAATTTGCTCTATTTGCAAGACAAAACCCCATCTGATATGATCTTCAACCTATTATGAGTACCCTCATGAATGAACATGGAGAATATATTTGAATTTTCACAAACACGTTCAGGATGGATTGGTGTGGTTCCTCTATGCATGGGACACCATCAGAATATCGAACATAAATGAAAGACGTCATGAAAGAAAACCATATTGACTAACGATTGTGAAGTCCCAAATTTTTCACTAGAAGGGCACCAAAGGCCTCTACGTTCCCTATATATAAAGGGATGGCACGACGGAGCTTTTTTTATTTTTTTTTCATGTGTTTCAAGTATCTGAAGGATGAAAATACTTCAAGGAAAATGCCAAAAAACATTAATTTTTCTAACGAACCAAAAGATTTGACTGAATTCTTCAAGGACACCTTTAAGAAAACAGCTTCTGGTGTGCATTAAAGAAGAACCATGTTAGGGACCTGTTGAGTAATAGAGTTTATCAGCCCATTCGATCAAGTTATTAACTCATCAAGAATAGAGCTTGAATTCATTCTTTGAGCTAAAGATATCTGTTCAAGAGACTCCTGTTCGATAAATTTATGTCATCCTCCTGTTCCACCTCGTTGAAATTTCAAAATTTATTTTTCTCTTCGAATTATAGTAAGCTAATAACATGAAGCACATATCAAATCTATGCATTCCCAATTGAGAATATTAAAGTTGGCCTAAGAACCATAGATACTGGACGACAGAATATTTAAAGTTGTGTACTGAGAACTATTGTAACGTCTCGGACCTCGAAACACGGGAAAAATTGCGGAAGGATCCCAAAACGATGAATTTTTTTTCCGAGTCCAGGAGCGAAGATAAAAACTCAATATTCCATAAATGACATTCAGAGTGCCAAACATGATGGAAGAATAAAGGAACAGAACCAATAATAAAAGACTTATCAAGTTTGAGCTACAACATGAAAAAAAAAGTCTATCAATAACTCCCGTACATTAATCTTAATGAACAAGGCTAAAGCAATGACTCCTTAATTTAACTGAGCAACCCAACCTCGCCCTCCGTTAAGCTGCAAGGTTATAAATCAATATTAGTCAAACGAATTTGACTAAGTATGCATCAATAATTTATGAGACATGCCATCATAACCATATACTATGAGTAGTAAAGAATAATACAATGACAATTCCATATAATAAGGAATATAAATCAATAAATAAACGATGAACTATAATAAGACTTTTTCAATTATGCCAATCATCATGGAATAACAATGACAATTCAATAAATTTTCTTAAATATCACAAATTTTGTGATCGTAATATCGAAATCCATATCAAATATAAATCAATACCATCTGCCGACACCTGGCAGTCCGAGCTTGGATAGAAGCCACCTCGTTCCCTTAAATCAAAATTTTTAAAACTAAAACAATTATCAATACGAGATCTCCTATCCAAACTCTAATGCAATGGACATCAGTACTGAGTCAACAGCCGTAGCGGTAAATTGTTCGGAAGTAGTGTAGGACCTGCCTACAACGGTTAATTGGCGGAATTAACCGTCCGCGCAGCACCCGGCCAGGTCAAAGCCTCTAATGGGCCAACAATGAACAATGTCTACTCCCTCACAATAATGGTGTCAAAACAAATAATTATTTTTCAATAAAATATTTGAACATAAAAATGTAAATTAACCTATATAAAAATAATAATGATGTATCTACCTTTGTCACATTTAACAAGTAATCCGTAGATAGGTATTTTGGCTAAATATCAAAATGTCACCTGATTACCTATAGTTTTTAACATAGAGATAAAATCAAAGTATTTTAACAAGATAAAATAAAAACAACATTCTATCAACAATAAAATTCAAGGTGGGGTATAACTAGCAACGGTATGTGACATAAATTAATGTACACACTTCAATCTGTACGGATATATTTATATGATTCTTCGTCCACGGAAATCAATTTTAAACTAAATCAAAGAAAACTATCTTAACACCATACTCTACAGAAAATACCCCTCGACGTTCTATCCGGTTACTACCCATCCAATGTGTTGGTAGTTAAATAACAATCAGTTAAATTTTATGATTACTGTTATTCTAGTTATTAGCAGTAGTAGTTTTTTTTCAACGAGTTTGCGAAAATATAATATATTGCAGGCCTATTTATGGAATAATATTTTATCTACAAATGTTAACCCATATATCAAAAAAAACTGTTTCTTTTCTATTAATGGGTGACTTGGGTTATACAATAGATAGAAATGTAGATTTTCCTTAAATTAGTATTCTGCGAAAATATTTTTTTCCGAAAACAACTGATTTATTTTGAAAATTGGGTAATCTATTTTATTTTTCCTAATATAGAACCACTATTTTATTTTAATTGATAACGATTCCACCAATACATTGAATGCTCGTGTAATTCCAGGTACGAAACACTCCACTCTATAAAATCCTTTGATACAATTTTGATCCACCAACAATACAACAAAACTAAAATTTCATATTTGTCATATACTATGTACATGATTCAGAGGATAAATTTCAGTTTATTCCAAAAGAAAATCTTCTTGAATCAATAACATAGTAGCTATGTGATTTCATCATTTTTTTTATCCGCTTCTAAAAGTACCTAGTTAACTTCAGTTATAATTTCTGAAAGTTATGTCAATATCATATTGAATCTGTGCATAATTTGAAGCCAATCTTATACGAATATGCCGAATATGACTACCCCTCCAGTGAGAAAATGATTACAAAAAAAATATCAATGGTTTACCTTGCCGCCAACGAATCCCTACGACTTGATGTCGACCCAGATCCATCGTCTAACTTGTGATACAACCAGACACAGTAACGCCCCCTCACAACAATTTTTTTCGGCAAGAAGAGAAAACCCAATGATCAGGATGGTGGGGGATGAACGGGACTCACGTAGGGATCAAACCTCCCCTTAAAAACTCTCCTCATGATAAAAATACACGTGGGATTTGAAAAACTAATAAAAAATTCAATTTAATTAGCTAATTGCATGTTTGATTTGGTCCATTTGATTATCTTATGTGTATTAATATTATAAGAAAATGATCAATTTTCATTGACTGCCCCTATTTTTTTTAATTTTTCTTATTTAACATACTTGTTTAATTATGACGTTACAACCTAACCCCCTTAAAAAAATTTCGTCCTCGAAATTCAAGAAACTCACCTAACAATTCAGGATAATTTTCTCAACTTCATCTTCAAGTTCCCATGTGGCCTCCCTCTCCGAATGGTTATGCCAAGCAACCTTTACCATCTTAATAGTCTTCCTTCGTAGTTGGTGTTCTTGGCGATCAACAATGTGTGAAGGGCACTCTTCATATGATAAATTTTTATGAACCTCGACAGGCTCATAATGAATATGATGAGATAGATCATGAATATATTTCCGCAACATGGAGACATGGAAGACATTATGAATATGCGAATACTGAGGTGGTAGTGCAATGCGGTAGGCTACTTCTCCTACCCTATCCAATACCTCAAAAGGACCAATATATTTTGAACTAAGTTTTCCTTTTCGTCCAAATCTCAATACACCACGGGTCGGGGAAATCTTGAGAAAGACATGATCACCAACAACAAATTCTAGTTCTTTGCGACGGTTATCTGCATAGCTCTTTTGTCTACTTTGAGCAATTAAGAGCCTTTTCTTAATTAGATCAATCTTATCTGCACATTTCTGCACGAATTCCGGTCCGAGCAATCTTCTTTCCCCTACCTCGCTCCAACAAAGCGGAGATCTGCATGGCCTCCCATAGATAGCTTCATATGGAGCCATTCCAATGATAGCATGATAACTGTTGTTATAGGCAAACTCAATAAGCGGAAGATTCTCATCACAACTTCGAGCATAATCCAAAGAACATGCCCTAAGCATATCCTCGAGAACCTGAATGGTTCTTTCAGATTGACCATCTGTCTGAGGATGGAATGCGGTATTAAACTTCAGCTTTGTACCGAAAACCTCCTGAAGTTTTTTCCAAAATCTCCCGGTAAATCTTGGATCTCGATCAGAGACAATAGAGACAAGTATACCATGAAGCTTCACAATATTATTCATGTATAAATTTGCTAAGCTCGCAATTGACTCCTTTTTCTTCATTGGCAAGAAATGGGCAGACTTCGTCAATCTGTCCATGATCACCCATATGGAATCATAATTAGTTGCATCGGTCTTTGGAAGACCCATCACAAAGTCCATAGTGATGTGTTCCCATTTCCATTCCGGAACCTCTAACTGCTCCAAAAGTCCAGCTGGTCTTTGATGCTCAGCCTTAATTTGCTGACACACCAAACAACGAGAAATGAATTCTGCAATTTTCTTCTTCATATTTTCCACCAAAACATCTGTTGGAAATTCTTATACATCTTTGTACTTCCTGGATGCACAATGAATTTAGAGCGATGAGCTTCATCCAGAATCTCTTGCTTCAACTCTGCCTGCGAAGGAATCCATAAGCGATTCTTGAATCTGATGCCGCCATCTGGAGCAATGAAAACTTCTAAATCTCCCCTCAATACTTTCTCTACTATTTCAGAATGTATCTGAATGCTAGATAAGATAACCTTATCACCTTCCTTGAAAGGATTCCAAGAAACAAAGTCATCAATTAACTTCCGCTTTTTGGTCATCAAACATGCAGACATGGCATAGCCTTTTCGGCTCAAAGCATCAGCCACCGCATTCGCTTTACCTAGATGGTAAGCAATAGAGAAATCATAGTCCTTAAGGAATTCCATCCATCTTCGCTGGCGCATACTCAAGTCTTTTTGAGAGAAGATGTATTTAAGGTTCTTGTGATCAGAGAAGACCTCAAATTTCTCACCATAAAGGTAGTGACGCTAGATTTTTAATGCAAATACCACAGCAGCAAGCTCTAGATCATGCGTAGGATAATTCCTTTCATGAATCTTCAACTGCCTCGAAGCATAAGCTATAACTTTATCATTCTGCATTAGGACACATCCCAAACTATTCGAGCATGCATCAGTATAGATGACGAAACCTCCACTACCTGATGGTAAAGTCAAGACAGGAGCAGTGGTTAACCTCCTCTTCAATTCTTGGAAGCTACGCTTACATGCTGAAAACCATTCAAACTTAGTTCCTTTTCTAGTCAATTCGGTAAGAGGAAGTGGAATCTTTGAAAAATCACGAATGAATCTACGATAATATCCTGCTAAACCAAGAAAGCTTCTAATTTCTATCACGCTCTGTGGTTGCTTCCATTCTGAAACTGCCTCGACTTTGGCTGGATCAACAGAAATCCCATCCATGGAAATAATGTGCCCAAGGAACATGATATTTTCCAACTAGAATTCATACTTGGAGAATTTGGCATAAAGTTGGTTCTGCCTCAGAGTGTCCAATACGATTCTCAAGTGCTCCTCGTGTTGCTCAACACTTTTAGAATAAACAAGAATATCATCAACAAAAACAATGACGAAGTGATCCAAGAATGGTCGAAAGACCCGATTCATGAGATCCATAAAAGCGGCAGGAGCATTAGTCAATCCGAATGGTATCATACAAAACTCATAATGCTTAACGTGTTCGGAAAGTAGTCTTCGAGATATCCTCCTCTCAAATCCTCAATTGATGATAGCCGGATCGCAAATCAATCTTCGAGAAGACCCTTGCCGATTGGAGCTGATCAAATAAATCATCTATCTGTGGATATTTATTCTTCACAGTCACCTGATTCAACATTCGATAATCAATGCATAAGAGGAGTGATCCATCTTTCTTTCTAACAAATAAAACAGGTGCACCCCATGGTGACACACTAGGTCTGATAAATCCCAAGTCAAGCAACTCTTCAAGTTGCTTCTTTAATTCCACTAGCGCGGCAGGAGCCATGTGATATGGTGCCTTTGATATTGGTGCAGTTCCGGGAAACAACTCAATAGTGAAATCAATCTCTCGCTGAGGTGGGGGTCCAGGAAATTCTTCTGGAAATACATCGGGAAACTCCCGAATAACGTTGAGATCAGACAATGATATGGTTGACGGCTCAACCTTTATAATGCTGGCAAGATAGGCTTCTCGCCCTTTCAAGATCATGCGATGTGTCTTCATGGTAGAAATAATGCACCGCTCAGAGGCGGCACCATGCCCTTTAATAACGATCTCAGGGAACTGATGCCTTGCAACGATCACCCTTTTCTTACAGCAATCAATAATACAATGATATCGGGAAAGCCAATCCATCCCAAGGATAATATCAAAATCTGTCATCTTCATGACGATGAGGTCACTAGGTAGCTCATGACCCTCAATTATCAATGGAGCATCTTGAATATACTCCAATGCTTTTACATTTCCCCCATTAGGTGTGATAACCATCAAATCAATATCTAAAAGTTTTGGTTTGGCATCCATGCTTTTTACTAGTGCCTCAGAAATAAAGCTATATGTAGCACCAATATCAAAAAAAAAAGAATCTTCGCATGCAAATTAGCAAAGAGTACTTTCGATGACATTGTCTTCCTTAGCAGCATCATCTCCAGTGGTGAGAGCATCCACTCGTGCAGGAACCTTTGGCCTTTGATCTTGTCCTTGAGCTGCGGGCTGCTTCCTAGGCTTCGGACAATCACGAACAAGGTGTCATTTCTCTCCACAGTTCAGACACTAGCCATTCTTGAGATAGCATTCTCCAGGATGGAAACGATGACAGAAAGAGCACTCAGCAAATCTGTTGTTTTGCCCTGACTTGGATGCTTTCTTTTGCTTCTGAGAATTTTTGAAATTTTTGTTCCTCCCAAATCGATCCTTCCGATCGTTGCGTGGCTTCTCCTCCTTTCTTCGCAATAAATCTCGCTCCATGGTTGTGGAGCTTGCTAGGACATCCTCCATGGTCTTCGGCATGCTGGAGAGAACCTTCGATCTTAAAGCATGATGAAGACCCTCAATGAACTTTTGAGTCATCCGATATTCATCTGGACAAAGGTGGGGAGCATACTTCAGTAAGCGATGAAACTTGTTGTTATATTTAGCAGCATTCAGATCTCCCTGCTTTAGATTAATAAACTCTTGCTCCTTAATCAACTGTAAGTGCATCGGAATATACTGCTCTCGGAAGAGGAAGAGTTTAACAAACTCATCCCACAGAATAATCTCTCCTTTTTCAAATTTCCATAACTGGCAACTGGTCCACCAGTCCTTAGCAGGACCTTTCAGCTGATGGGTAGCGAAAGAGACCTTGCTATGATCTGGACACCTGACTGCATCAAACAATTTCTCAATTTCCTCCAGCCATCGATCTGCAATCTCAGCGTCCACTACACCTTCAAAGCAAGGCGGGTTCACCTTTAGGGATCTCTCAAAGGTGACTTCATCCCTACGCTCCTCACAAAGTCGCCTTTCTCTATCAAGACGTCTCTCGCGACGTCTGTGATCCTTGTCCTTGCTCTGGTGGTGATCGGCTTGATCACGAATCAGCTGGGAGAGCTCCTCGACCGTCTTCATCAACTTGGCATTCTGTGCTGCCAAATCATGGGAGCGGCGACTCCGCTTACGGTTCGAGACGGTCAACATCTACAAATAGCGATGATCAATTAGTCAGCTATTCCAAAGATAGTCTATAAATATTATAAGTCATCCTAAAATTGGATAATATTCCTCTAATCTTCCATTTGGCTCTGATACCACATTGTCACGTCCCGGACCTCGAACACGGGAAAAATTGCGGAAGCATCCCAAAACGATGAATTTTTTTCCCGAGTCCATGAGCGAGACAAAAACTCAATATTCCATAAATGGCATTCAGAGTGCCAAACATGATGGACGAATAAAGAAACATACCAATAAATAAAAGATTTATCAAGTATGAGCTACAAAATGAAAAAAAATAAGTCTATCAATAACTCCAGTACATTAATCTTAATGAACTAGGCTAAAGCAATGACTCCTTAATTTAGTTAAGCAACCCAACCTCGTCCTCCGTTAAGCTGCAAGGTTATAAATCAATATTAGTCAAACGAATTTGACTAAGTATGCATCAATAATTTATGAGCCATGCCATCATAACCATATACAATGAATGGTAAAGAATAATACAATGAAAATTCCAAATAATAAGGAATATAAATCAATAAATAATCGATGAACTATAATAAGACTTTTTCAATTATGCCAATCACCATGAAATAACAATGACAATTCAATAAATTTCCTTAAATATCAATAATTTTGTAACCATAATATCAAAATCCATATCAAATATAAATCAATACCATTTGCCGACACCTGGCAGTCCGAGCTTGGATAGAAGCCACCTCGTTCCCTTAAATCAAAATTTTTAAAACTAAAACAATTATCAATACGAGATCTTCTATCCAAACCCAATGCAATGGACACCAGTATTAAGTCAACAGCCGTAGCGGTAAATTGTTCGGAAGTAGTGTAGGACTACCCGCCTACAACGGTTAATTGGTGGAATTAACTGTCCACGCGGCACCTGGCCAGGTCAAAGCTCTAATGGGCCAACAATGAACAATGTCTACTCCATCACAATAATGGTGTCAAAACAAATAATTATTTTTTCAATAAAATATTTGAACATAAAAATGTAAATTAACCTATATAAAAACAATAATGATGTATCTACCTTTGTCACATTTAATAAGTAATCCGTAGATAGGTATTTTGGCTAAATATCAAAATGTCACTTAATTACCTATAGTTTTTAACGCAGAAATAAAATCAAAGTATTTTAACAAGATAAAATAAAAACAACATTCCATCAAACAATAAATCTAAGGTGGGGTATAACTAGCAACGGTATGTGACATAAATTAATGTACATACCTCAATCTATACGGATATATTTATAGGATTCTTCGTCCACGAAAATCAATTTTCACCTAAATCAAAGAAAACTATCTTAACACCATACTCTACAGAAAATACCACTCGACGTTCTATCCGGTTACTACCCATCCAATGTGTTGGTAGTTAAGTAACAATCAGTTAAATTTTATGATTACCATTATTCTTGTTATTAGCAGTAGTAGTTTTTTTTCAACAAGTTTGCGAAAATATAATATATTGCATGTCTATTTATGGAATAATATTTTATCTACAAATGTTAACCTATATATATAAAAAACTATTTCTTTTCTAATAATGGGTGACTTGGGTTATACAATAGATAGAAATGTAGATTCTCCTTAAATCAGTATTCTGCGAAAATATTTTTTCCGAAAACAACCGATTTATTTTGAAAATTAGGTAATCTATTTTATTTTCCTAATATAGAACCACTATTTTATTTTAATTGATAACGATTCCACCAATACATTGAATGCTCGTGTAATTCCAGGTACGAAACACTCCACTCTTTATAAAATCCTTTGATACAATTTTGATCCACCAACAATACAACAAAACTAAAATTTCATATTTGTCATATACTATGTACATGATTCCGAGGATAAATTTCAGTTTATTCCAAAAGAAAATCTTCTTGAATCAATAACATAGTAGCTATGTGATTTCATCATTTTTTTTATCCGCTTCTAAAAGTACCTAGTTAACTTCAGTTATAATTTCTAAAAGTTATGTCAATATCATATTGAATCTGTGCATCATTTGAAGCCATCTTATACAAATATGCTGAATATGACTACCCCTCCAGTGAGAAAATGATTACAAAAAAAATATCAATGGTTTACCTTGCCGCCAACGACTCCCTACGACTTGATGTCGACCCAGATCCATCGTCTAACTTGTGATGCAACCAGACACACAGTAACGCCCCCTCACAACAATTTTTTTCGGCAAGAAGTGAAAACCCAATGATCAGGATGGAACTCACGTAGGGATCAAACCTCCCCTTAAAAACTCTCATCGTGATAAAAATACACTTGGGATTTGAAAAACTAATACGTCAAGATCCTAAGAAATAAGGGTCGTTAGGAGAAAAAAATTTCAATTTAATTAGCTAATTGCATGTTTGATTTGGTCCATTTGATTATCTTATGTATATTAATATTATATGAAAATGATCAATTTTCATTGACTGCCCCTGTTTTTTTATTTTCTTCTTTAACATACTTGTTTAATTATGACGTTACAACTATACTGAACAATTTTCTGTCAGGTACAACAAAACATTTGTGTCTAGTTATGATTCAAAAAAACTACCGTCCACACTTCTCAGGTCCTTTCCTCAAGGCTCTCATCTCCATCTTACGAGCTAATCCATGAATACCTCTGATGCTGCAGACTTACCTGAGAAATTCAACTTCTCAGAAAGCTCATACAGCATATTGGGCTTCCCTTTCCTGCTGAAATCAGCTGCGAACTTGTTGTAATCAAACTGTGGAGCCTTCATGCCTTTGTTTACCATCTCTTTACCGTACTTCAGTGCCTCCTCTGACCGCCTGTCTTATTAGACTACCAATTAAAATTGTGTAGGAATTCTCATCTGAACAGACCCCCTTCTTGTCCATTTCTTCCCAAACTGCGCAAACCATTTCATAATTATTCATGCGAAAGTAAGACTTCAGCAGCATGTTGAAAGTATGAATCGACGGTGCGATCTCACTCTTTACCATCCTCTTGTAAATCTTAACTGCATCATCAGGCATTTCTTGATCAGCCATGAGCTTTATTATACTTTTGTACACCTTACCATCAGGTGGGCAACTCTTCTCCTGCATTTCCTTCAATAAATCAGGAACTTCATGCATTTGCCTTGCTTTCCCAAAACCCATGATCAAACTCGTGTAGGTTGCTGAATCGGCTATGCATCCATTAGCCAGCATCTCCTTGAAGCAAGCCATGGCTCTGTCTAGCTTCTTATGCTTGCAGAAGTTCTCAATCAGGATGTTGTAGGTACAGGCAGTAAGCTTTGGCTTTCATGAGTTCATATAGCTTGATTGCCTCTGGATGCCTCTGCCACCTAATAAGACCCCCCCCCCCCCCCCCCCCCCCCCCCCGAACTGAGGACGGGTTTTTGGAGTTAGCTCACCCTCGCGGGATCGCGATCCTTATATCCAGCTTCAGACCCTTGTCAACCATCTCATTCCAGATCCGGCCAGCCTCCACCAAGTTCTTTAGATTGCAGCATCCCGATAGGAGTATCGTGCAGGTCCTCAGATCAGGCAGGTATCTGTATATATTTTCAATGTCCCATTCAGTAATATAGAAAAACGAAAATTGCACCTCTAGAACTTTCAGCATTCTTCTCGGTTAACTTGACGATTCTTGAGAACTAGAATGCTTGGCGATGTGCAAGTCCTAAAAACATAGTAGTTCAAAAAAAATCAACTACAAAACAAAAGACTTCATAAGTTCCAATAACCAAGAAATATAAGGCATGAAAGTGCTAGATAAGATTACTTAGCTTTTGGGGATTCTCTAGAAGAATTGTATAATTTGAACTGCATCAAGATGTACGGAATTTGGATCTTCCAAAAGAATATATAAAAGAAATGTATGAGGAACCATAGCAAAGGACTCGGAGGTAGTCTCTAAGAGTGGGTTGAAAGATATAAATCAAAAGATATTCTAATTTAAATAGTTAATACGTTAATCCTCTCTCCACAGGACAACAAATATGAAAATTCCCGTTCTAGTAAAAGGCAGTAGAAGAACAAATAGATTACGCCATGATAGCTTAAACACATCCTGAGACCGGACAGTTTATCGCCATTCTCGAGAAGAATCCACTTCAGTTCTTCCAGACGTATCTCAGAAACTCATATTCCAAAGCTTACAGGACACGTAAAAAGACGTGTTCGCGTGGTTCAGATTTGAGGAATCACGGCGAGATCCATTCCACCAACAAAGCACATTGCAAACAACTACGCTGCCAGGATTAATATGAATTACAAAGCAAATCAAATGATGAACATAGACAATTTGGCACACATACCTGTCCTTCATCCTCTCGAAGAGCCCCTGCGCCTCTCTCCACCATATTCTCCGTCGCGAGGGCGAACAGCACCCCATTGAACTCCTCCGTCCCGACCTCGAACCCGTGCCTCTCCATCAGCACAAACACCCCAACCGCCTTCTTCATATCCTCGGAAGCAGCGAAGGCCCGCACAGCGAAGCAAAACGCCTCCGTGCCAAGCGTACCCTCCCGTCGCATCTCCTCCAGGAGTCCCACCATGCGCTCGAACTGCCTTGTCCTCCCGAGCACGTCCAGCATCGCGCAGTACGTCTCGGCGTCGTGGTGGAAGCCGTCCTTGGTCGCGGCCCACCTGAAGAAGCGGTATGCGGAACGGTGGGCGTGACGGAAGCGGTGGAGGAGTCGGACGACGAGGGATGGGGTGGGAGCGAGGGGCAACTGGTCGAGGACGGATTCCATGTTGCGGTCGGAGGAGAAAGTGCGTGAGGTCAGGATGAGCAGCGGGACTTGAGGGCGAGGCGGAGGGGGCCGTGGCAGTAGAGGTGGAAGTGGACGGTGAGGAAGACGGAGGCGGCGAGGAGGAGGAGGGAGAGGAGGCAGAGGGAGGGGCAGAGGAGGACCACCAGGCAGCCGGCGGAGGAGCCCTTGGGAGATGGGGCCATGGAGAGGGGGTTTTGGTCAGCAAGGACTGCATTGGTGGTGAGACATTGATGGGCTTTAGGGGCTTGGAGGAGAAGCGAGATCTCACACGCTACTGCACTGAAACTACCGGTAGATCTCGCCAAAATGCGGGCATGACGAAGAGCTGAAGTTCAAAAATACCTCTACAAAGCTCCTCATGGGCCAGTCCATGACTTCTTTTTTCATTGATTTTTCTAATAATATTTAATATACATAAATTATTTCATTATTACCATTTATATTTGGGGTCATGGCTGCCCCGCCTTATTTTTGGATAAAATTTTTTTATTTTTTTGAAAAATATCACCATGTATATTCACCCAAATCTCCCTCCTATATGTCATTCGAATTTCATCAGAAACAGAGACTCATACGGCCTCCATCCAGACAGGGTCGATTTAAAAAATCCTGCGACTGTTAAAAAAATGACGTCTTGATGGAGGTCGTAGGAGTTTCTGACGAAATTCGAATGACATATATGAGTGATATAGGGATGAATATATATGCTGATATTTTTCCAAAGAAAATAAAAACTTTTTGCGAAAAATGGGGTGGGGGCAGACCCGTTTTTCCCTTTATATTTTCTATAACTAATATAAGTACTTTACATATTATTTAATATGTAAAATATTAAATTTTATTTAAACTAATGACACATATGAAAAACTTGAAGTATATCATATTAGGGTAAAATGGGGCTGCCCCCATGGGGAGCTAACTTGACTCCCCCCGCGTCATTTCGCCCCCTTTTTTTTATTTTTTTCGAAATTTCTTCCGTGGATTTTCATCAATATATCCCTATATTATGTCATTCAAATTTCACGCGAAACAGAGACTCCTACGGCCTCCATCCAGAAGGATCGTTTTTAGCAATTTTGTTACCGTTAAAAAATGACTGTCTGGATGGAGGCCGTACGAGTCTTTATTTCGCACAAAATTTCAATAGCATAGTATAGGGATGTAGTGATGAATATTGACGGAAGAAATTTTCAAAAAAAAATAAAAAAACGGCGAAATAGCACGGGGGAGCCAAGTTAGCTCCCCCCAGGGGGCAACCCCATTTAATCCTAATAAATGTATAATTCAGCTTATATTTATATATTTTTTTATTTTTTGTGGGCCAGACCGGACAAGCTCATTCCCAAATCTCCCAGCTCTAGCATGGCCCATGAGCAGGTTAGACAGGCAGGGTGAGCGGACTCCCCGTCTGTTGGCTAGGTTTAACAACCAGGAAAAACAGCGAGGAAGAAAATATAAACTTGTCAAGGAGGAGAGAAATGGAATTGTATTTTAGAAAAGAGATTTTGTTCTCTGTGATCTTGCAAACTTTACCTATTGTATAAAGGATTTTTATATGAAAATACTTCAAAATTTTTTTGCCAATTTGATGTTAGGCTCTGCAATCTTTGCAATTATACCATGACCCTTGTTTAACTTCTGTCCATATCAGTACTACTCCAACGGAATCCGCTAAGAAGTTTCAGTTTTTATAAATAACATGTTATTATGGTCAATTGCGCTAACTTATCTACAGACCCTTGTTTAACATGTTATTAACCGGAGTCTGTACATTACGATGTTTCAAAGGTCGTAGAGCACAAGGAAATGATGGGATGACGGAAACATGATGTGGGGGAGAGTGTTGGCAAGAGCGGAGCCAGGAATTTCTAATAGGTGGGACCGATGTTCGGTCAATCAAATACACACATGTATAAAATTAAAAATCTATTGCTATTGAGTTACATTATTTAGTGAAAGATGGATGGAGTACAAGAGAAGCATATATAATGATTAGTTGATAATACTAAACAAAATTATTAATAGAGGCATATATGCCTTAAATCAATACGAGCAATATTACTATTATATAACTTATTTTATTATGCCAATATACACATTCTGTTATTGAAACTATTGCATATCATATAAATTATTGTTTCATATATAATCATATATATGCTAGTGCAACTGCAATTAATATCATAAATTGTAATAAAGGTATATATAGATAACACACCGTAGGAATTTATAAATTTCAATATCAGACTTATCACCATCAATTCAACATAAATCAATTAAATATCATCATTTGCGGATGAAGGAATCCTACAATTGGGACAACTCGATTCGAACGATTGTTAGGGGGTTTCTCGCAATGGTGAACATAGTTGATTCATGAAAATAGTTGGTTTATGTGCATGTCGTTGACACAAGTTTGCAAGACAATAATGAGATTCAACTTTTAATTATAACATTATGGGGACAACAGTTGCATGTTGCAACGCTAAAGGAGAATGAAACTCGGAAACGGACTAGCATCTGAAATGAGAGAATTGGAGGAGCCATTGCTTAATTTGCATCCCATATTTTTTGAATTTGAAGGAGAATTTACAACGAAGAACCATCTGATGGACCACAATACAAGTAATTCCTAACTTGAGATGGGGGCCACGCCCCCACGGCCCCTTCCGGCCCCCTTTTCCCTCCACCCATGAGTGTTGGTGTGAGTGTTTTGCCTACTTGATGGAGGAGGAAAGAGCACATGTTGCAACACCTTAACCTGCAAACATAGTCCCATGTGGCAAGCTCACAAAGTGTGAGAGTATGTTACAAGAGTTGGGACAACTACTTGGCAAGTTAGGCTTAATAAATTTGGGTGGTTGTCAGCATGTCCAATTAAGCTCAAACCCAGCAAGTTGTCATGGTTAGTTTTCCTCAATAACAGACGGCGAATCTAAGCTCGGAATGTTACAAATTACAAATGATATCAGAGAGCCAACTTCCCTCTGCTAGTGGAAAGGGCAACCCGAGATGTGAGGCCACCTCTATAAGATAGGAGGAAAATGTTACCCAGAGCGTGCAACTATCACAAGGAATAGGTGATGGGCCATGTTGCAACGAGAAGTGGAGGACGCTGCAAATATAAGTGAGGTAGGTTGTAACACCCCAACCCCCAAACATAGTCCTACATCGAAAACTCACAAAGTGTGAGAGTGGGTTATAAGAGTGGGGAACTACTACTCGATAACTTACGCTTAAGCATTTTAGGTACTTGCCAATAAATACATTCAGGCTCGAACCCAGCAAGTTGTCACGGCTAATTTTTCTCGACAATGGACTAGAGACCTAAGTCCGAGACATTACAAATGAAAACATCAATCTTCTACAAATATATGCACCATCAATCTATCATCGATATTATATGCTCATAAGATGTCATAATCGAGACAAGTAGGAATAACAAAGAATTGAAGTAATGTCCTAGGCAGATATTGGAAATGGACAGATCCTTGCAGTCAACCTCAGCATCATTAGCCAATGCATGTTTGCAAACATGCACTAAAACATGTCGGCATGCATGGGTTTGCTCCAAGTAAACAATCCATAAGAATAAATCTAACAGACGGGCATCTTTGTTTACAATGGTGTTCTTGCTGAAATGAATTTTGAAGGGACATCTTGCAATTTACAAAGGAATACTTAAGTAAAATCCCCTTCCAAATAATGCACATTTTAGCTGTACATACTACATAATTTTAACCATGGTAGCAGCAAGCCTTCACCTGTATGCGGTCACGCATGGAAGTGACCACATTTTATTTGAACATTCCCACACCTTCATGGAGGTTGAAAGTCTTATAACTCATGGGACAAATTTACTAATACCTTTGATTAATGTATAACAAACCTTCAAGGGCTGAGAACATTTTCTAGTTCTACGACCACATTGAAAATGGGATCTTAAGTATACACTTTAATAGAATTTACTCAGCCTTTCAGACTGTTCTATAACCACATCGAAAAAAGTTCATCATTTACAGCTGCATGGTCTTGATTTCTACTAATGAATAAATAATGATAACTTACCACATGAATAAATAGTGCAACGGTCGTATGTATACCATCTAACAGCATCACTGGAGTCTGCTATCGTGCTGACTCTAGGAATATGCCAACTGAGGCGGTTTTACACACTCATTCGTAGCGGCACATGTCTTTTTATCGATGTAAACCCGGAATTTGTGGATACTGTCTCATTCAGATCCCGGCCTCTGGTCTCCATAGGGAACAGTAAAACTGATACACCTGAAAATAACATTACTAGCTCGAAGAATATTATGGCAATGGTCTGATGGCAGCTGTGTAGCAGGCCAACAGCAACCAACGGACAGATCATTCCTCCTAGTCTCCCTACAGAATTTGCAATGCCAAATCCAGTTGTTCTGACTGTGGTTGGGTATACCTGAATGCCAGAGAAGATGATTGTCAAGAAATGAGATCACTGCTTAATTACGGGTGCTAATTGAATTGAATTTAGGATTAGTTCTGTTTAATTCAAAAGAAAATCGATTTCAAATAAAGCAAATTGAACATGGATTTGACTTATGGATTCAATTCCCAAATGTGAATTTGAATTAACATGAATTCATTCCATAATAATATAAACATACATATAGCCATACATATTGAATGTCGATTCGATATTTACACACACATATAGACATACATATTGAATAGGTTTACACGTGCATGCATAGACACATGTGTTTATGTAAGTATGTGTAATCATATTAGTTAAAGACTAAATATCCAATAATAAAAAATAGAGTAGAAAATATTAGATATAAAATATAGCAGGACAGGATATATGTTTAAGATTTTCTCTCGGTTCCGTACCCCACATTAATTTATATGTTCCCACATACCCTACCCCCCTTTCCCTTCTCCTTTTCATTATTTATAAAAGATCCACCAATCCTGGGGTAGAGAGTAGCGTTCCCTCTACTTGCATGTGAAAGCAATAGCTATGTTACATCGAGCTCCTCCTCCTTGATAGACATTATTACTCCTTTGCCTTTTTGTTTTGTTGGTTATTCTTGCATGACAATATACGATAAAGGTTATCATTGCCAAGACAATATTGATCACTACATGAATAATGTACAAGCTCTTCTCACCATTATGTAGGTTATTTCTTTGTATATCAAAAATCTCATGTGATTCAAGACTTTAATTTTAAGATATCGATGATCATCACAATTCATAAAGTGGTTTATCTTACCAAGCTATTTGTTGTTATTCCCATTGTTTCAAATAAAAATATTAGTTTATATTAAATTTTTATTGGACTTTGGTATTGTTTTGCTTCCAAATGCAATGGTAGTCATAATGTGTTCAATCTTTTTTGTCAATAATATTTGATCGCTTTAATATGCCTCATATATTTATATTTTATTTATATATTCCATTCATCGTAGAAAAATGGTAATTTTAGATGGCCAAAAGACATGCAATAAGTGTAAGAAGTATATATTTTTATGCATTATATACTATCCTTTGGGTACTTTCCTTGATCAGGTAGTGCTTTAACTTATCTTAGTCATATATATTTTAAAAATATAGAATGATATATATATATACTACTTAAAATTAAATATTCTTTAGATAAAATAATTTATATAAGCTTTTAAATATTAATTAATATTTTAGATTCGAAAAAAGGTTTGAATTTGAATATTCAAAACTCAAAATGAATCAAATATGAATTCAAATTAGCAAATTCATTTAGAATACAATTCGAGCTTTGATTCAGAACTTTTAAAATGAATGGAATACAAATCCCGATGGATGACAATATTCAATTTGATTACCAGAGCTATCCTTAACGAAACGCGAATGCTTCGTATACACTTAGTATTTGTATTTTTTTACAATATCCTCAAATATAAAATTATCGCATACATGGAAAGACCACAGTGAGTCTTTTAAGAGAACTAACCTCAGGCGCGTATACACACAAGATGTTAAAGCTAGCTGTGATGCATATCCGTGCTCCAAAGAGTAGGCTGGTTGTTTGAATTTCTTTCAGAGGAGACACAAGAGGCAAGAGACAAATGCAGCTCAGGAAAAGCATGGATGCCATTGAGAGCTTGCGACCCAGGGAGTCGATCATCATGGCTGCTAATATAATCCCAGGGAACTCTGGATAAAATTTCATGCAAAAAATAGTCAGATAGAATTCAATCGAATTACATGTAAAAATAACTATAAATACAACTTCAACATTTACCAGCAAAGCTGGTAATAAAAACATTTCTATAAAGGTTTTCATCTTTCAGATTACTTGAAGCCGCATCACACTCTCTGTTCCCATTATTCAACTCAGAGGTCAGCAACACAAGTCCGTAATAAGAGAACGCGTTCCCAAAAAAGACCATCCAGAGAAGTATAGTTGAGGAGATCAATTCAGGTGATAGCAGCACACATAGAGCAGTGACGCCTTCCATTATAAAATTTGTAGTCTTATTCACTGTGGTGGCGGTTTCTGCATCGGAACATTTTTCTGCATCCAAACTCAAATGTGAATCTTCAGGTGGAATCAGATTTTCCTGAAAGTCAACCTGCCGATCCAAAACGAGTCTTCCAGGAGGCAGTGAAGCTTGATTCTCTCTAGCAACTTTTTCCAAAATGTCAAGCGCATCTGACATTCTGCCTTTTGTGCAGAGGTACCTTGGTGACTCAGGAGTTTGGCCATAAAATAATAGCAGTAAAAATGAAGGTAACGAAGACAACATGAGCAACCACCTCCATCCCAATGTTGGAATTACTGCCTACAAACAAGCTGAAGAATCAGTTTTCCAGTTAATGTTACAGATAGCTGAGGAAGTAGGGTGCGGCTCAAACATACAGATAAGCAAGCAATGAAACAACCACAACAAAGGATATACGAGGTTCACCGTAACCGAGCTACGTCCTCGGCGGCAGCAGTGAATCTATTCGATATAGTGAAAACAGTAATATAGAGGATAATTCAAAACTCCAACATTTGGAGTTTTATCACAATACAAATAGGATACAAAAAGATTCCTTAATCACAAATCACCAATCAATTAGAATGTGGACGAAACTCTAATCTACTAGTATTCAAGTATCGATAATCTCCACATCGAATTGAATCCTGAGATAACAAAACAAAAACTGCTAGACTGCACTGCCTTCTTCCCCGTCGTGGGACAACTGCAAATAGTCATCATCGAGCAAGTCTATGCAATGTTTGAACTTTGCTCACAGGAACTGCATGTGTGAACATATCAAGTGGATTATCTACAAGGCCAACCTTCTTCACTTTGGTCTCCTCAGTTTGGATAAAATGAAACATGACATCAATATGCTTGGAGTTCGCATGATGCATATGAACTTTGGCTAAGCATATTGCTTTAATACCTATTACGATAGCTTGATTTTGTTGTAGATCATGATCATCAACCAAGCCTTTCTCGACCATACGCCTTACTTTGTAGCTTCTATCAATGCCATATACTCTGCCTCTGTGGTAGTTAAAATAATTGAAGGTTGTAAGGTAAACTTTCAAATAATGACATATTAGAGTAAAGACAACTTGCAATTGCTCTCCTCTTATCAACATCTGCAACATATTCCAGATCTTGATATCCAACAAGATAACAATATGGAATACTTCTATACATGAGCGATATCAGATGTTTCTCTCAGAAACCGATAAATTCGCTCATAGTCTACCAATGTTCCTTCCCAGGATTCCCTTCGAATCTAAGCTAAGAATGCTCACGACATGACCCATATCTGGTCTTGTGCATACTATGACATACAAAAGATGCCCACATGCACTAGCATAAGGGATTCATGATATGTGTTTTGCTTTGTTACTTTGAAGTGAAATAATACTAAAAGATGGGTATTTACAACCAGAGTATTCAGGAGCCTTAACATCACGGGCCTTGCCAAGACCTTCTCAATCTACTCCTTTCGAGATGAGAAGAGTTTTCTTTATGCACGATCCTTGACAATTTCTATCTTTCAAATCTTATTTGCTACACTAAGGTCATCTGTGTCAAACTTTGAACTGAGGAGTTCCTTCAGATCATTAATTGTACAGTTCTTCTCAGCAACAATCAACATATCGTTGATGTAGCAACTTATAGAATTCATCCATCCTCTACCTTATTGTGATAAATACAACAATCATATGAACTCCTGCTGAATCCAAGAACCATGAAAATATCAAACATATTTATCACTGCTTGGAAGACTGCTTGGTGATAGTATAGTTTAAGCACAAGTATGTCGGTGTTCAAAATGACATGATATATCAACAATATATCACCAATATATTGGCACTGACGAGATGGAGTATCGAAATTCACATATACCTTCTTTCTAGGATATTGACAAATATCTTATTATATTTCGGCAAGATATCGGTATATCGACCCATATCACTCAAATTTAAAGGATTCCAAGTTAAGTTTTGTTAGATATCGATCAATATCATCGATATTTCACTAATATCTATGCATATCATTAACATCGCCATGTGGCTTGATTTCACTACTTGTTTATATGCTCCTAATATTAATAGCGAGACCCCCCATTTTGAATGAGAGGCTTCACCCCCTCTTTAGGGATGGAGATGAAACAATATTTATGATTGTTATCAATGATGTTATTTATAATCTATATGTCACTATGCCAATTTGCTTGTTTATTTTATTATGAAATAACTTTTTCTTTATATATAGTATACGATGTAATAGATAATATAATGCCTGGCTGTTAAATATACCTCATTTATGTTTATACATTGTTATGTAGGAAATTTCTTATCTCCATTCCGGCTTCTCTCGGCAGATAGTAGTCACCAGTCATCATTGACATTACTGATACACGAGATATAATGTGCATTGAAGTGTTAAATACACCTCATTCTTGCATAGAAGTATGTATTTGTATGTATTTTTGTTTTAAGAAATAAGGTGATCTTAAATTTGCAAGAAAATAATCTTTTTAAGTCTTTTCCGAGATTTTTACAGATATCGTCTATATCCCGATATATCTCCGATATATCCCTTTTTGCACTAACAGATACGATATTGATATTAATATTTCAAACCTTGGTTGGTTCCCCGGTCTATTAAACGGTCTATATTTAATGCCTGGCTGTTAAATATACCTCATTTATGTTTATACATTGTTATGAAGGAAATTTCTTATCTCCATTCTGGCTTCTCTCGGCAGATAGTAGTCACCAGTCATCATTGACATTACTGATACACGAGATATAATGTGCATTGAAGTGTTAAATACACCTCATTCTTGCATAGAAGTATGTATTTGTATGTATTTTTGTTTTAAGAAATAAGGTGATCTTAAATTTGCAAGAAAATAACCTTTTTAAGTCTTTTCCGAGATTTTTACAGATATCGTCTATATCCCGATATATCTCCGATATATTCCTTTTTGCAATTTGCACTAACAGATACGATATTGTATTAATATTTCAAACCTTGGTTGGTTCCCCGGTCTATTAAACGGTCAATCTTGAGTATCTTGTCACTTACAAGGATTATAAATGTGTTGATCCTACCATATATCATCAATGTATCATTAAAGATGCTACTTTCTTTGGGAACCAACCATACTGCTTCACATCTCTATCGCTCAAATGAGAAATTCAAGGACAAAGGTGGGAAGAATTCAGTTAGATGAGAAAGGAAATAGAAGATTTAGTTCGACTTTTTCTACGTAGAAAAGGCAGGAACCATGTGACTCGTACCATTATAGGTTTTTCTTCCTCCTCTAATTTATGATCCTCCAGAAACAAATTTGATTAAGCAGCTTATCATTTCTGGTAGTGATTATACTCTCCACACGACAAATATAGAAACTAACACAGATGCACCATGCCGTGAAGGAGGTGCAAAGAATTGTCCCTCGAGATACATGATTCGAAGATATGTTTCCTATTCTCATTTGAGTCGTAGTTATAAGCATTTATATTCTCATTATTTGCTTATTTCATACCATGGAATATTGCAAAGCCCAAGTAGATCAAAAATAATTGAAACCATGGAAGAAGAAATGAGGACACTCATAAAGAAAGCAAGGTAGGAAATATCGCGATATATCACCGATATATCGATATCGGTGAGATGGGGATATCGATATCATTCAACCTTTCAATTTTTGGGATATCGGCGATACGAAGCCGACATATCGTTGATATATCACGTGTGGCGATATATCGCCGAGATAGGGAATCTTTCATGTCATATTTCCACTGATATCATCCCATGTCGTCTCATTTCGCCCGGAGCTGCTGAGAATTCTTCTCCAACGCTCCTCTCTTCCTTCTTTGAGGTAAACTCTAGTTCTACTCCAAATTTTATGTTGAAATAGTGAAATTTCTTTGAAGTTCTGTTCCTATTTATTAGGTAATGCATATTCTTGATTTTTTTTGTAAGATTTGAAGTATTTAAGGAGATATAGGAGGGACCTAATTTGGGGTTTTTGAGTTATGTTGTTAAATTAAGTTTAGTTATGAAAGAATAAACTCGGATCTCATGTTCTATACATAGAAAACAAGATTTTATGATACTTTATGTTAATTAAAAATTATTAACTAATTAATTCCATGAATTAAATGTTATATCTATAATTTATTTTCATGTTTTGTGACTCATGCGTAATTTATCATGAAATTGGTCATCTCAACACTAGATCTAAGATGTTTTTTTCTTAGAAATCGAAACATCTAAATATAGATAGTATGTTAAACATTAAATATCTATGACTTTACGCATATTAAGCATGCTAAAAATAATAAAAATAATAAATCCGAAAATTAAAATAAAATAATTAGCAAATAAATTATTGTTCTCCTCATATGTCTCATGAATTTTTGTTGTGTAATTTCTTCACAGATTTCAGGCTTCAGTAATTAACATCATGGGTTCACAATCCGTTTCAAGATTAGATATTTCTGGTGATCAAAGGGACAATGAAGAAATTGGTTGGAGGTATGCCACCGCTCCAGATGGCAACAAATCGAAACAACAATGCAACTTCTGTGGGACGAGGTTGGGGGGAGGGGGATTACGAGACTGAAGCACCATCTCGTTGGAAACAATAAGAATTTTGCTAAGTGCACGTGTTGTCTCAAAGATGTGAGGGACTTGGTGAAGGCTAACTTAGAGGGGAAGAAGGACAAAGATGTGGAGAGGTCAAGAAGGGATGAACAATTCAAAGAATTTATGTTCGAGAAAGAGTTCAATGTCCTCTCCGATTCAGATGACGATGACTTTGACTACTCCACTGATATTTAGACCACAACGGAGAAGAGGGCATACAGGAGGGTAACAAAAGAATCTATGAGAAGCGAGTTCGAGAGGAGAGAACTTGGTGGTGCATGAGGCGGCTTCTATGGTGCTGGTGGCGGTGGGAGTGGTTCTGGAGGTGCATAAGTACCACCACCCACCAAAAAACACGAGGGGAAGTGACTAGAACTCTTCTTGACGAGAAGCGGGTCCATGCAATACATGCCAAGCAAGGATCCGAGGCAGAAGACGGTGAAAGGCATGTTAGCCAATGCACGAGAGAGTGGGCAAAGCCATCGGCAAGCTCTTCTTTGGGGAGAGCATTCCAGCCAATGTTGCTAGATGGCCTTTTTTGCAGCACACTATTGATGAGATTGTCACCATAGGAACAAGAGTGAAGGTTCCCACATCCACGGAGATAATGAACAAGTATCTCGAGATGGAGAAAGAGGAGATGAATGAGTACATCACCGAGCTGAGGAGGAGATGGTCAGAGTATGGGCTAACACTGATGTGGGATGCGTGGACGAACTACACGAGGAAGCATATCATCAACTTCCGTGTTTACTACGATGGAAATACCGTTTTTTTAATATGTTGATTCATATAAACATGTAAAGGACAATAAGTACCTGTTGAAGTTGATGAAGGATACCATCAAGGTTGTTGGGAAAGAGAACATTGTCCAGATTGTCACGTATAATGGCGGTAACTTCAAGAAAGCGGGTGAAACAATAATGAAGTCTAGCAGCTATAGCATTTTTTGGATACCGTGTGCTGCACATCATATTGATTTAATTTTAAAGGATTCAACAAGAGGAAGCTCATCTCAAAGGTGGAGGAGCAAGCACGAATGATCACTACAATTCATTACAACCATTCCAAAGTGTTGGCTTTGTTGAGACAGATGTGCAATGCGACCTGATGAGGCATGGCATCGCATGCTTTACAACCAATTTTATAGCGTTGCAAAGCCTTAAACAACACAAGACAAAGTTGAAGACCATGTGTTGCAAAGGTGAATGGTTCGAGATACCCGAAGCTCGGACTGAAGGAGGATGGAAAGTGGAGATATTGATCAATGATCTCCACTTCTGGGACGACGCGACTCGGGTCACAAAGATAATGGATCTGGTTGTTTCTGCATTACGGACCGTAGACTGTGACAAGAAGCCCATCATCGGAGAGATATAGGAGGCAATGCGTTGCATGAGAGAATGTTAGAGAAGCAGTTGGGAAAGGATTCAAAGCATGGTTGAACATCATAGATGAATGTTGGTCTAAGATGCTCTCACATCCTCTTCACAAGGCTGGTATGTATTATGTAATAGATACATTTTTTTTCATTTTTGATAACACTTTAGATGGATTAAAATATGAGAATTGTTCATGTTTGTGTCCAGCTTAATACTTCCATCCCAAGTACCAGTACAAGAACAATCTTGGTACAAATGTTAACCTTCTAGCAGCTGTACAGATTGTGGCGGAGAAACTCATTAATAACGAGAAGACAGACCTCGTGCATGAATGGGGTAATTTTGATTCTGTAAACTAGAGTGGAAGTAACAAACAGTAAGAGTATATTACGTAACAATTTATGACTTCAAACAATGCGCAGGTCAGGTACTTTAGAGATGCCATATGTTCCTTTGGTAGAATTATCGTGGTTAACGGACGGGGCAATATTCTTCCTGGTAAGAACAAAGATGAATAAGTCCATTAATTGTGTAATGATGTATTACTATTATTAATTTATCTCCTTTTGAATTCCCGCAACTGAATGGTAGTTATTGTAAGGGATGGAATCTCCCAACCTACAGAAAGTGGCGGTGAAAGTATTGTCTCAAACCGCATTTGCTTGTAGCTGTGAGAGGAATTGAAGCACATTCAACTTGATCGATTCGAAGAGACCGAACAAGTTAAAAGAACATAAGGTCCATAACCGTCTTTGTGCACTACAACTTGAGGCTAAAGATGAAACATGCAAGGGAGGGGTAGGATCAAGAGGACACAGACCCCATTTGCATACATTTTCAAAATGCACGATGACGATGCAGATGAAGATATTCTCCAGAGGTGGTTGGATAACTTGGATTCCAATGGTGCTCCAATGCTTAATCAACTGGGAGGTAGGTCGAATCAGAATATAAGAAAGTAAATGGGAGCATATGTTGGTGATAACATGGCCAGATCCGGGCGAATCACGGATCCTCTTGGAGAGTTGGAGCTTGATGCAATTGTTGATGACATTTTCTCTATTGGTTCAAATCCAAATCCAAATCAAAGGATAACAGTAGAAGTGATGGTGATGATGATGATGGCGGTCACGGTGTATCTAGTGATGGAGAAACACATTCAAGGGGGTCAAGGTCAGCAGGAAGTGGTTGTGGACCACATGATACAAGATTCGAGGAAGGGCTCCACGCAAGGCGTGAATATATGAAGCGGCATGGAACCGTATATGAAAAATTTGTCCCAAGTTCGAGCCCAGGACCTATGGACTACGAAGCATATGGGCGTGGCCATCATCTTATTGACAGCTACATGGACGATTTGATATCATCTGTATGTTTCTTGAGCTGTATGGGCATTGACAACCTATACCGTGGAGGAGCACCAAGTTCCTCCGGCCAATATGGATCATCACACGATGAGAGATCATTTGTCTTCTTTCATACTCCTCCTCCTGGACCTCCTCAGGCATATACACCTCTATCATATGGGTACGATGGGTATGGACGATATAGCAACTACAACGGTGAGAACTACCAAGGTAGACAATCCAAGCAGAGCCAAGGTAGCTACTTAAGTGGTGACAGTTATTGTTTCTTCCCCGAGTACACGCTCGTGCCTCCTCCTCCTCCGTAGAGATCTTCTCCTACTCCGTTGTCAGCATCCTGAGGATCACAAGCCAGTACTTTGCAACCTTGTTGTGTCCCTTGTGATATCGGATCTAGTGTTGCTTGTTGCTTATACTCATCTCATGATACCCATAGGCATCGATGACCATCGATACAAGCAATACGTAATGGATTACAAGGTCATGTATTCGTACATGACATGAGAAAACTACTGCGAGTTTATTGAGTCCGTGATGCACTATAAGAGACAACATGACATGGGGGGTGATTCAGATCCACCACTGAACTCTTGGTCCTTATACCAAAAAAATATTGTCTCATTAATCTTTCTTTTGAAAAGACATCTCATTAATCATTATGTACATTTTCACTATCTTCCATAAACAAAACATGTGTTCTAAGTGTGGTTAACTTAGCTACTTTGATTCTAAATTTCCAATTCCAATATTTATCAATCATCACCAATCAACATTAACAATGTATGTTCGATATGATCGATATGTGCTATGTAAAGGTCGTAGATGATCGATATGAGTGATCTAAGTGTATATTTGTAAGTTATTTAATGTTATAAGAACTTGGATGAACTCCATTTCCAATATCTATAAGTCAACAATCAACATTAATAGCAATATATTCGATAATACCGATATGTACGATATATGGGGTATAAATGACTGACATGTGTGATATAAGTATGCATTTGTAGGTTATTTGTTATTTTAATATCTTGGATGATCTATATTTCTGAAAAACGGTAAAAAAAGGCTTTTTTGAGCCATCTCTGACATTTCCACCGATATCCTCGATATACCCCGATATATCCTTGATATATCCTATTCCAAACTGACCAATACTAATATCGATATTGATATTTCCTACCTTGAAAGAAAGACATGAGGGAAGTAGCCACAAAGAGTGCCCAGTGGCCACATCATGGGGTCTTAATACGCGTATGCCATGAAAGGCCGCTGAACAAGTGCATAGTTAGGAAGTCAAACTAGTGGTGAAAGCATAGAAACAAATTGATTATGTGGATACTTTGCACATGCAAATGCATCATGGATATTAAGAGATCGGGGAAATTTTACAAGTTGAAGTTCCTTTATGGTCTCATACAATCGCCTCATATATGTTCTGAAACTTGCAGGTGAGCAAGAAAGATCATTGAAATAAGTAGGGGAATATGGCCAACACACTCTTCATCAAGCAGAGACTGGAAAACATCGTGGTGTTGATTTTCTATATGGATGTCTTGATAAATAGCACACACAAACATGAGATAGTTAACGTGGAAACCCTTCAAGGAAGAGGGAAAAATCATAAGCAAACCTCCCCTCCTTGACGGCTAGGGCTTCTTCTCCTCATGTTTCACACACCAAAATGCGGGATACAACATGGGGGACAATACACACTTAAACAGGTAAATGGACCCTCCCTAAGATCTATTATCACAAAACAACAAGCACTCAATACTCCCCCTCAAGTTGGTTATACAAATCGTACATGTCCAACTTTCTCACATTTTCCGCAAAACTATTGTTGGGAAGTCCTTTGGTGAAAACGTCAGCCACTTGATCTTTAGTTTTTACATATGGTAGTACAATCTCTTTAGATTCAATTTTTTCTCTAATGAAGTGGCGATTGGTTTCCACATGCTTGGTTCTATCATGTAAAGGGTTGTTGGAGAGATTAATGGCAACCTTGCTTTCACAAAATAGCCTTATAAGAAGCTCGATATCTATTCCATTGTGTCCATCATGGTAGTCTTCAACCACATCATCTTGGTAACCCCCATAGCAACAACTCTATATTCAGCTTCATCACTAGACCTAGAACATACATATTGTCGTTTGCTTCTCCAATAACTAGGTTGCCTCTCAGGATTATGCAGTACCCATCCATAGATCTTCTAATATCCATGCACCCGGAAGTCTCTTGAACCATGCCATAGGAGATTGTTTTAATTCATATAAGGCTTCATCAATTTGAAATATTTTCCTGTCTTCTCCTGACCAGGAGGCATATGTATGTAAACATCTTCAAAAAGATCACCATTTAGGAAGTCGTTCTTCACATCCATCTGATGAAGCCCTCAATCTTTAACAACAACAAGAGAGGATAATTCATACAAGATTCATTTTTGCTACATGGGCAAAGGTCTCAAGGTAATCAATGCCATATTTCTGACTGAACCCCTATGCAACAAATCTTGCTTTGTATCTTTCTACATTCTTATTTGAGTTGTATTTTCTGGTATACACCAACTTTGAACCAACCAAATGTGCACCATCTGGGATATCTACAATGTCTCGTGTACAGTTTTTTCAAGGGGCTCCATCTCCTCATGCATAGCTCGAACCCATCTAAGATATGCCTTAGCCTCAGAAACATTCCTAGGAATCACAAAATTAGACACTGATGAAATAAAGCAATTATAATTTCTGTTAAGCTTGGAGTAGCCAACATATTTGTCATGCGGAAAAGAGAGACGAATGAGATATCTATTCCATAGGGCTAGGGTCTCTTATATAGAGAGAAAACCCTAGAGAATACAAAAGAAAAATACATAAATACCCTCGAGGGGTTACGAAACCCGAAGGGTTACGAGCACAATTGTAAGTATAATAACTCTAACACTCCCCCTCAAGTTGGAGCATATCTATCCATCATGCCCAACTTGGATACTAAGTACATGAGGCGCTTCCTTGGAAGAGCCTTTGTGAAGATGTCTGCAAGTTGAAGTTCAGTAGACATGTGTGGACTGTGGAGTGCCGATTCGTCTTCCTCGTACTGCATCACGAATGAAATGGCAATCAACTTCAATGTGTTTTCTCCGCTCATGGAAAACTGGATTGGTGGTAATGTACGTGGAAGACTTGTTGTCGCAGTATAAGGGTACAGGAGTGGCGATTGGCATGCCAAGTGTCGTTAGGAAAGAGACAAGCCATGTGATCTCACAAGCGGCCTGAGCCATTGCCCTATATTCTGCTTCCACACTGGATCTGGAGACCACTGTCCGCTTCTTGCTTCGCCAAGTGACAAGGTTATCCCCAACAAACATGACGTAGTGGATCGACGGTCCTCTGAAGAGCTAGCATAGTCAGAATCTGTATAGGCGAAGATATTAGTGTGCCCATTCACCCCATAGAAAAGTCCACGTCCAGGAGACAAGGTCCTAATGTCGATTTCGATCACCATTTCGGTGACTGGTCGAAATGAAATTTCCGTCGAATTTCGACCGAAATTTCGGTCATTTCGGTCTTTTTTGTACTAGGGCCCCCGCATTTCGATCATTTCATCCATTTCAGACAAATTTCGATTTCGACAGGGTATCGATATTTGATGGAAATTCGACCGAATTTCGCTGAAATTTGAGGCCATGCCGGGAGATTCCTTCAAATATCGAAGGATCAAAAGAACATCCTGCTAGAGATTGTAAAGAGGCTTCTTCATATGCTGAGTGGCTCTGCTCCCAACATATGATATATTTGACCTAATAACAGTGAGATAGAGTAATTTTCCCACTAAGCTTATGTGTCGTGTTGCATCCTCAAAAGCTGGATCAGTAAATGCTGAATATTTTCACTTCTGCAGGGATGCCAGATGGCTTGCATCCAAGTAGTCCTGCCTCAGTCAGAATATCGAGGCAATACTTCCTCTGTGAAAGATGGAGCCCCTCTGTAGTACGTATTACCTCGATGCCAAGAAAATAACGAAGTTGACCGAGGTCTTTCGTGACAAAGACCTTCTGGAGGAAGGTCTTGGTCTCCTGAATGCCGTCTACATCATCTTCTGTGACAACCATATCATCAACATATACAACAAGAATGATTGTGACAGTAGACCGCCGTCTAACAAGGACATAATAGTCAGATGTTATCCTCTGAAAATCAAGTGTTTTAATCTCCGTAGTGAGCCTATCAAACCATACCTTGGGACTCTGCTTCAGGCCATAAATGGCCTTGCGTAGTAGACATACATGCTCCCCCTCGACTACATACCCCGACGGTTGCATCATGTAGACCTCCTCAAGATCACTATAAAGAAAGGCGCTCTTCACATCAAGTTGATAAATGAGCCAAGCCTTATTGGCAGCAACAGAGAGAATGATAACTCTAGACCCCATTCTGGCCACGGGTATGGTCTAAAAATAATCAACTCCAAAGGTTTGTGTGAAATCTTTTGCAACAAGTATGGCTTTCAACTTGTCAATAAAACCACCAGGCGACTGTTTGGTCGTGAAGATCCATCGACAAGCCACATGGCGAACTCCCGGGGGACATGATATAAGAACACACGTGTCCCGGGAGGTAAGTGCATTCATCTCCTCATCCAAGGCATTTCGCCAACCATGATTCTACGTTGCACTGAAATGACCTTTTGGAACAAAAATAGCATTCAGAGCATCTGCAAATCTCTTGTCACAACTAGATAAACCATCTGGCACATTTGACTAAGAAGAGATCTGGCAACATTTAGTAAGTGTCGGAGTTTCCTCTTGACTATACCATTCTGTTGTGAGGTATATGAACATGATGTTTGGTGAACAGTACCCTGGGATGCAAAGAAAGAGGTCAAGTCATGTTGGGTTAACTCAATAGCGTTGTCAGTACGAATGATCTTAACACTGCTAGAAAAGAAGGTTTTAACATATTGAAAGAAATTTCTGACAATTTGATTAATCTCCGAACACTCCTTTAATAGATATGCCCAAGAACATCGACTATAATCATCAACGAAAACTATAAAATAGTATTGACCACTTAATGTGCGGATTGGAGAAGGTCCTCAAACATCACAATGAACAAGATGAAAAGCAATAGTACTACGAGACTCAATACGAGCATGAAATGAAGCTCTGGTGTTTTCCGAACTCACAAACCTCGCACTGAAAGAGCTTCAGAGCAGACAGTTCAGGAAACATCATGGAGATGGCCTTGGGTAACCCAAGGTGAAGATGCCATATGAGTGGATCTTCGGAGATGGACGCAACACCAACAAAATTGGAATCCGAGGGTATGTCAAGATAATATAGGTTGTTCTTCTCATGATCCCCACTAAAAATCTGCCTCATCCGAGTGTCCTGAAAATAACAAGACCCATCAAATATCACGCCGTAATTGTTAGAAAATAGTAAGCAGAAGCGAAAATGATAAACAGAGTATAAAAACAGAAATGTAAAACATGGAACAAAAGATTTTTACGTGGAACCCTACTCCCTAAGGAGCGGGATGAAACCACGAGAGAAGCCCTCAAAGGGGCATATGCTTCATTCCTTTTTCTCAATGGATACAGGAGGTCTGGGGCTCCTTATATAGCCTCCAAAGAGCCTCCAAGTCGCACCACTGGTAGATGTGGGACTAAACATATGGATGGGGTAAATGGATCATGGAGAGATCCATTTACCCTCCTACAACTCATATGACGCACAACTAAATACTCCAACACTCCCCCTCAAGCTGGAGCATGCAATGATCAGCTTGGACAAACAGAAAGAAACTCAACTCACAATACATGGTACTACGGATTATACAAACTCAACGCGCACAACTGTCGGTTGTTGTCAAGGACGTTGCTTCTCATGGCGTGCATGTGAGGAGGACGAACGGGCTGGAGTGTGAGTCAACTGAATCTCCTCGTCGGAGAGCATGTGCTCTGAACTGCACCTGTCAGAGTCACTGCAACTGAAAATGAGTCTCCTCGTCGGAGTACACTGGCCCGCCACAACATGTGGACAACTGCTCCATCTCTGAAAAGGGTTGAACTGAAAAGGTCGTGGAAGTGCAATCCTCATCGGAGTCCACAGTCGTTGGAGAATGGAGTCTGAAAGAAGTCTCTTCGTCGGAGAACTGGGTCTCTCCCATCTGGCACAGAGAATGGTACACTACTTTGGTATCCCTATGATACCACATGAAAACCCTTGCCAACATGGCATAGGGAATGGTCCTCTACTCTGGAGACCATATAGCTCACATGAAAACTCTGGCCGAAACAACAAGAAGAATGATGGGGACCACGACAAAAAGATGGCAAACATATGTACATTTGAAAAGACCGCAAACAAGTGTGTGTCTAAAACTGAGGACTCGGAAACAGTCGTCGAGTCTGAATCCGCGCATCAAAGTGGGACTCGGAATCTGAACGTCGAGTCTGCAATTACGCATGGAAACTCTTCATCTGAAAAACTGTAGAGTCTGAACAATCCCGCTGGTCTGGAGAATCTGACATCTGACCTGTGAATCTGGAACAAGACCTGTGACTCTACATATACTCCCCATTTCTCCCATACTGATCGGAATGAAGACATCGACCAAGTTGGGAGAAGACAAGACAGAAGGGGAAAAACATGCATATTTTTTTAAGTCATTTTTTTGGCTTTTCATTTTCACTTTTTTTTGAAATCACCATTTTTCATTTTTTTTGAAATTACGTACGGCTTTTCTTTCTACGCGCCTTTTTTCATTTTTTTGAACATTTAGCCCAAATGTGGGCCCAAAATCTTCAGCCTCCTTTTTTTAATATACGAATGGTTTGGGTTTTTTTCACTTGGGCCTATCAAATACCAGCTCCAATTTTTTTAAACAAAAACGAGCAAACGGGGCCCCCACCTTTTATTTACTGCGCCACTAGGGTTCCTGTTGGGTAAACCTGATCTGTCGATGGAGAACACGCTGCCACAGACCTGGAGGTCCACCACGGGCGGTGCTATTATGCACCACTGTCATATGTAGAACAAGGAGGAGGGTTGCGTTGCCAGTTGCTGTCGCCGATAGGGCAGCCGCTTGTGCGGCTGGAGAATCAAAGATGATCGTCCCGAGGGAGAGGCTCGTCATTGTCTGATGCGTCGCCCTTCACAAGGAGGAACCGCCTCCGCCTGGAGAGGGAGGTTTCCACGATGCCTTCGCGTGAGGAGCAACCGAAAAAACAAGAAAAGATGGGGGGGGGGGGGTTCTGTTGCGGGGAGCCCGAGGGGCCCTCGCCTGGCGAGGTTGACACCGCCGCCACTCGGTGGGAGGGAGAGATGCGGAATCGGGAGGCATCCGCCTGTGCGCCTAGGAGGGCCACGCGCCGCCTGGAGCTTGTGCGGCTCCACCGTAGAGTCAGGAATCGAGGGGGCCTCCGCCAAGGCGATAAGGGTTCCCCAATGAGATATCACCCCCCGCTCCCCTGCGCAAAGGGTGAAGAAGCGCTGCTTGGTTGGTAGGCTGCTCGTGAGAGGCGGCCTGGAGAGGAACTCCTCCGCGAGATCCGAAGTTGTGCCCGCCAGAGTGCGGAGGAAGACGGCAGCGCATGCCTAGGACTTTGCTGGATGGAGGAGATGCGGCCTTGCGCCGCCTGGAGAATGGAGGGAGACGCCAGGAGGCTAGGTACGAAGGGGATCAGGAGCTAGGGCTCTGCTTGCATCTGGAGTAGAGGTCGACCGCCTTCCCAGGACTGGGATTCAGGGGAAGAACATAACACGATTTTTGCGAGATTAGGTTTCAAAACAAGAAACCCTAAAAACTCGAACTTAAACCATACATCGATAATCTTCAAAGAATATATCTTTAAGAACATCACAAACGAATATCGAATAAAAACCAATGAATCATAAAATCCTCAAGAATCGAACCCGCTCTGATACCATGTTAGAAAATAGGAAGCGGAAGCGAAAATGATAAACAGAGTATAAGAATAGAAATGTAAAACATGGAACAAAAGATTTTTACGTGGAACCCTACTCCCTAAGGAGCGAGATGACGAGAGAAGCCCTCAAAGGGGCATATGCTTCGTTCCTTTTTCTCAATGGATACAGGAGATCTGGGGCTCCTTATATAGCCTCCACAGAGCCTCCAAGTCCTACCACTGGTAGATGTGGGACTAAACATATGGATGGGGTAAATGGATCCTGAAGAGATCCATTTACCCTCCTACAACTCATATGGCACACAACCAAATACTCCAACAGTAATGAAGTTCAACACAAAGCTTGTGAACTGATAGCATCTCCTTGTGTTGGTATCACTTCTCTTTCTGCTGCTTCGATTTCTCCCTACACATGGCATCTCAAATTTGATCATCTTTCGCTACAAAAGATTTCTCGCCTCATTTCTAACATCTTTACCAAGTCCAATTTCCAATGCAAAATGTGTCAACTTGGAAAGCATCATCGGTCCAATTTTCTAAGTCATCAAGGTCGTAGTAGTTAGAACTTGTTCGAGTTATTTCACCTTGATATGTGGGGTTGGAGTCGTGTTCTTGATCATCAGGGACATCGGTATTACTTATTTTGTATTGATGATTTTTCCCGTATATCATGGGTATTTTTTTAAAGAATAAGTCTGAGGTTGGTATGTTGATTCAGAACTTCATGATTGAAATAAAGAATACTTTTCTGCTTCTATCAAATATATTCATTTTGATAATGCTCTTGATTTATGTACTACAAAATTGTCTCATTTTTTTAGTTCTCGTGGCATTATCCATCAGACTTCATGTCCCTATACTTCTCAGCAAAATGGTGTTGCTGAACGCAAACACCGTCACTTTTTGGATATCACCAGGACTCTCCTTGTACAAAGTACGACTCATCATTCCTTCTAGGGTGATGTTGCGATGACAACATGTTATCTTATCAATCGGATGCCCTCTACCACTTTGGGTGAAAAGGCATCATTCTCCCTTGCTATTCCCGAGGACTTTTTTTCTCTTACACCATGAGTTTTTGGTTGCGTGGCTTTTGTCCACCTCTTGCATCATGAACATGACAAGCTCGCTCCTCGAGTTGTCAAATGCATGTTTGTTGGGTATTCTCTTAACCAGAAGGGTTGTCAGTGTTTTGATCATGTCAAAGGAAAATACTATGTTAGTGCTGATGTTACTTTCTTTGAGTTCATGTACTATTCTCCTACATGTGACATATTGAGTCCCTCTGAGTCTGAGGATGCAATTGTTCTTCCACCTCCACCTACGCATGTCCTTGAACATGTACTCCATGCTCCAATGCCTTCCCCAACATCCTGCACACCTCATGTAAATTGTGAAAATTTGATTTCAATTGATGGTACTAGTGGCGTGCATGATGAACATGGACATTCACAAGATGAGAATGCAAATATACAGGCTGAGTTGGAATCATCACACCGGAATGATCTGGGGCAGTCAATTATCTTGCGAAAAGGCAGGCATTCCTGTATACGATACCCACTTGCTGGACGTGTCTTTCGAGTGACTTTCGCTAGATTTCAGGCAATTTATCGTGAGATTATCTGCCATTAAAATCCTTCGTACCTATCAGGAGGCTCTCAAAGTGAGCCAACGACGCCTAGCCATGGAGGAGGAGATGGCCATTTTACAATCACGTGGCATGTGGAGCATTGTTACAGCTCCTGCAGATGTGTCAGTTGCAGGATAAGTGCCAGGAGTGTAGACTTCATAAGGCAATCTATGGCCTTAAGCAGCATCCAAGAGCATGGTTTCAGAAGATCTCGGATGTGATAGAGCAGAAGGGGTTTGTGAGATGAACTGAAGATCATTCCCTATTTATTCAGAGGTAGTATTTAGTGGAGGGATCACTAAATAAAGAATATTCAATATTCAGGAGAATATTCAGAATTATTAGGTTATGTATTTTTAATTATTTTAAATATAAATATTATGTCTAATATATATATATATATGTATATTCTTATATATTTATACATACATGATTATCAATCAATACAAATCCAAGATAAAAGTACTGATTAACAAATTACATATATGGAGCTTTAACATTTATGGTGATACTGGGATAAATGAGAACCTTCAAAAATAAAAAAATCATAAAAAAATCATCCGCCCGTTGCAATAGTTGACCGAATATTCAGCCAACTATCCAAATATTTGAGCTGAATATTCAGGAAAATTCGTCTTGGACCGAATATTAACACAATAAACATTTTCTATTCGGTCACCCCACAGAATAAGAATATTCGATCAAATATTCTGTCTGTTCGGTTGAATACTGCAACAGTGGTTGCTATAATGGTCTATATAGATTATATCATTACAGAGGATAATGTGCAGGGTATTCAAGCAACTAAGGCTTTCATTGGTCACCAATTTGTAACCAAGGACCTTGGTAGTCTACGCTACTTTCTTGGACTGGAGTTTGCCAGGAACCATCGAGGTCTTGTGATGATCCAAAGGAAGTATTTTACAAATCTCCTACCTGAGACGTGTATGGAGCTGAGCATGAAGATATATGATGATGACATTGAGAAGGTAGACAAGAGGAGATACATGGAGCTTGTTGGGAAGCTCCTATATGTGACCACCACCAGACCAGATATATCCTTTGCAGTAAGAAAAGTGAGTCAGTTCATGGAGTAGTTTAGACACACATATGGATGCAATCCATATGATTCCGAGGTATCTAAGGACCACACCTGGTATTGGTCTCTTATTTAACAGAGGCACATCCCTTGTTGTTACAGCATGTGCAGATGCAGATTATGCGGAATGCCCTAAGGACATGAAGTCTACCACTAGCTTCAATGTGTTCATAGGGAACTCCTTGGTATCATGGAAGAGCAAGAAGTAGACAATTGTCACCAGATCTAGTGTAGAATCAGAATACATAAGTATGACACAAGGGGGTACAAAGATGACGTAGACCAAATCCGTTGTGACTGACCTAGCTTTTTTTTTGACGCTCAGACTGACCTAGCTTTTGAGGTGCATTTTTCCATGCACCTCCAATGCATCAACCAGATTGCACTGTTTATAGCCAATAATCCCTTCTATGAGAGAGCCAAGCATATCGAGGTAGACTATCACTACACTCGATACATGATTCAGAAGGATCTCATTTCTATATCTCATGTACATGCTCACTAAGGCTATAGCCCGAGGACCCTTTCAGAGATGTTATCCAAGCCGAGCCTGATAGACATCTATGCTCCAGCTTGAGGAGTGTTGTGAGTTTTATGTTATTATGTCACTATTTTACAGTTTGTATATTTATCTATCATATTATGTAATTTACCCATTACGATTTCTCTCTTATAAGAGAACCCTTGGGCTCTATGAATTTCCTCTACAAACTGTACTTCCAACATACCTCAGAATGATAATTAAGGTCTTCCCATTTTGACATTACTATAGTATACAGACACAAAAAGTCGCCCCTGATGAAGATTATAAATCCCCCAAGTCAATTGGTAACTTTTTTAATTCCTTCTTCTGTTGATCATACATACTCTCGATAACCATTCACATATCTCGAGTCGATCTCTTCCGAAGAATGAGAAGTTGCATGTCATTTGAAACAGAGTTAACAATCCAAGTTTTTTTCTTGGTTGTCTTCAAGGTACCATTTTTCCCATGAGGGGTCTTTATCATCGGGCATGAGATGGAAGCCACTAGTGTAACCAATCCGGCCACGATCTGCAATGGCCATCTCCAAAGCAGCGGACCACAACAAAAAAATATCTTTGGTCAATTTGATGGTAGTCATTTGAACAAGATATTTGTCCATCTTTGTATATTGCCCAACCATCTCACTCTTGTCTCCCATTGACATTAGGAGAACAATATATAAACTCCGTCTCCCCACAATAAGAAACTTGGCCACCAAAAAACAACACACAGCACAAGGAGCCAAAACAATCCAGACAAACTATGTCTTCTTACAATCAATTTAAAAAAATGGGCCATAGACACATTTCACAACCAAACGTGGGAGACGAAAGGGTACCTCCAACAACAGGTGAGACCAAAGGAACGAGCTTCAAACCATCGAAAATAGGAACCTCTAATTGCACAACCAGATCTTGTCGTCTACACATCAAGGAAACCACACGCACACACGCACCTAGAATGAGTAAAAGACACTGCAGCAGCAGTACACCAACCTTGGACGCAACCACTCCAACCCGCAGCAACAGGAATGCCGTTAGCTAAAGTTCCATTCCAACACAACAAGAAGGCAACTCAAACCCAAGAAGCAGTCCTTCTCCAACCCACAGCAGCAGCAACCAAAGTCTTTCCAACCCACAGCAACAATAACCTTTCCTTCTCAGAAGATCGACACACTGATCAAAAGCACTCCACGATCTTTAGCTATGATACCATCTTGACACGAGATAGTTAACAAGCAAACTCTCTAAGGAGGAAAAAAACCATGAGCAAGCCTCCCCTCACCGTCGTTGACGACAAGGACTTCTTCTCCTCTTATTTCACATACCAAAACGAGGGATACAACATGGGAGATAATACACATAAACGGGTAAAAAGACCCTCCCCAAGATCCATTACTACAAAACAAACACTCAACGGGATGAAATGGTCACCAGACTCACCACCATGGTTTATGGTACGGAGATTGACTAGCTGACGAATCCTAAAATGCCGCTTTTAAGAAGTTGTTTTTATCGTCGAGTGTGTAAATAATTAAAGTCGTGCGTTGTAGGCGACAATCGGAATCAGACAAGAAAATAACCACAAATAAATTATTCAAGTTTCAATCTCGTGGTTTTATGTTTATTTTACTTGGACAAGTCCCAAGGTCGATCACAAGGAGGCAAAGGAACAACCTAGAGTTAAGTCTATCAAAGTTCGTGTTCGGTTTTCGAGGAGGAATCTTTTAAGAATTTTCAATGCAATAGAGGGTGCAATATGCAAATCCGGCCTACTTTATGGACTAAAATGTGAATTACGTTCAAATGATGTCCGAAAAATACGAAACTTGTCCGAGATGTAAAATATGATGAAATAAGTGCTCTGTAATTTTTTGGAATTTTTCGATGCAATATGAATTTTTTATGGATTTTTAAATGCACACAAAATGATTTTTAATATTAAATTATAATAAATATTAAACCTAGTTATTTTCAAGAAATAAAATTATCTCAGATCTATCACTAGGTGATTGATCTCAGAAAAATCCTAATCCTCAAAAATGTGAGATCTAATACCTATTAAAACTTAAATAGTGAAATATGCAAAATGATTTTTACAGGGCAAAATATGCATGCAAATGCAAATCCTTTTGGGCACAATGTTAAGCACAATTAACTCTACAATATGTGATTTTTCAGGGATTTTTAGAGCAATGGTTAATCTCAAAGCAAGAAATGAGTAAAATATGCAAAGTTCCACAAAACAATTATTTATTAATTAACCATCTATCACAAAATTACCCACAACATGTCAAACTGTAGAGAATTGGTCAATAAACATCATGCTATTTTTAGATTGATAAAATAATGTAGAAAGAGGGTTCAAAACAAAAGGGGAACACAGGGGTATTTCTGAAATACAATAAGTAAATAAAATAAGCATAAAATGCAAAGGAGAGATTTATCTGTAATTACCAAGAACTACAGGGGGGTGAACTGAAAATCACCAGAATGGCACGTGCCGCTCACGTGCTTTCTGGAAGGCGGGGGTTGAAACGCAAATTGAGGAACCTCCAGGGAGGCAACTGCAATTTACCCACAAGGTCACGTGCCGAGCACGTGACCTGGGGTTTGGTGAATGAGAACGTTCCCCCACCACGTGCGGCGCACGTGAGGCGGGGGCCTCGGGCTTCACGCCCGGCAGCTGGTGGTGGTGTCGGGGCTCCGGTGGCGAACGTGGCGGTGATGGAGGAGTACCGGCGCAAGGCGGAAGTGGTGATGGTACTTGCTCCTGGCTGGAGCCTGGTGGTACGGCGGTGAAGCGAGGGTGGAGGCGGCTTGCTGTCGCGGCGGAGGTTGACCAGCAGGCGGAGCTAGAGGGTCGGAGACGATGAGTCGTCGTTCGGTGGAGCTTTGGCGATGACGAAGGCGGAGCAGGTCGGCGATGGCTTGTGGGGGCCCCTGGCGTAAGGCCAAGGCAGAGGCGGTGGCGTGTGCGTGACCGACACACGGTCGGCGCAGCGGTGATCGATGACGGCGTTGGATGGTGGCGGTCGGCGAGGCGTGTCCGGCGAAGGAGAAGGCGGAGAGAGAGAGAGAAAGAGAAGGATAGAGAGATAACCTGCGGAAGGTCGGGCTCGACGGCGAGTGGCCGGAGCGGGGCAGCGGCTAAATTGGGAAAGGGGGCTGGATGAAGACGACGCACAGGCGCCATCCGATCGCGCGTGATCGGATGGCGCCTGTCGCGCCACGTGGCGGAGAGAGAGCGATAGGCGGAGGCACGTGCGACGCACGTGCACTCATTTAATTTAATTTTTTTATTTTATTATTTTATTATTTTTTTTATTATATATTTTTTTATTTTTTTTGTTTTTTTATAAAACGGAAATAATAAGGCCAAAAATGTCTGACACGTGGCGGCACCAGGTGTTGCCACGTGTCAGCACCAGAAAATTCAGAAAATAATTATTTTGTAAAATCGATAAAAAATAGTAAATGACCTCGGATTGAAAAACTTTCTTACCCTAAACCCTAAACCCTAAACCCTAAACCCTAAACCCTAAACCCTAAACCCTAAACCCTAAACCACGAAAATTGCTCGTCTCGATGAGATCTACAACTTTCATGAAGACATCAAAATCAAAATCGGTCAAAATGCACGAAGTGAATTTTTGGGGTATCACATGTACATAGAATACCTTAATTTTGGGGTTTTGTAATTTTTATGTCATTTTTAAGATCAGATAAAAATCCGAAAAAATTACGATAAAATCAACAACAAATAAAGACACTTTAATCTAATAGATAAAATATGTACATAAAATATTAGGTCAAAAATAGCTAAAATATACAACATACAAAAGAGGCCCAAAACCCAACTTTCACATATGAGCTCTGATTCACTTGAACTTGGTCTTGTTTTGAAGGTAATTGAATGTACATTAGTTCAAAAGTGAGCAGGATTAAATCGGACACTGGATGGGGAAGATATGTGGTTTTTAGTCCGAAAATCCTGAAACTAGGGTTTGGGTTTTTGGTCCACTTATTTGGTTTAGTTATTTTTTTTTGTATTTTTCATTTATTCTTATTAGTGATATGTACACAGTGGAGGTGGTTTTGTGTCATTCGGAGTTAGCATGAATGAGTTAAAAATCAGGGAAGTTAGGCTATTTACATGTCATTTTGGCTTGGATTTTTGGCTTCTTATTTTGTGCAGATTTTTGTGCTAAAATGTAATTCTTATGAAATCATGCATGAATGCTAAGTATGCAGAATAGATGCTAAAATGCTGTTGATTTTTAGGGATTTGAGCTTAATAAATGAGATTTAGAGTGATGAATACGAGATTCATCACTAGCTCAAGGCCATACTTGCAATGGAGTTTGAGATCAAAGATTTAGGAAAGTTTATGTATTTACTTTGCATAGAAATTCCTCAATATAAAGATCCTTTAAGCATTTATTAGAGAAAATATGTTCTGTTTTGCTAAAGACGCGTAAAAATTAGTACGCCACCTTGTCGAATTCTTACTTAGGATTATCACAAGCTAATATAAAGGATGGAAAACCCTTGGATAAATCTCTTAAAGGGTCCTACGGAACTCAAGGAAACTCATCTATCTCACTCACTTCAATCATTCCTCAAAAGTCAGGACTCACGTTCATTACATCTGATTCATGTGAAATGGAACATATTCACAAATATATGATGGTGAATGCAGTAAGTCAACTTACGCATGCACCTATCGATGCCTAATTGAGTTTAGTCTATAAGATTCTATGCTACTCGAAAAAAACTAAGAAAACTTCACTACAAGGACATGAAGGTCAAAATCTATATTTTGATATAGACTCAGTAGGATTCATTAATGATTGATGCTGCACTTTTGGTTATTCTGTGTACTAGGTGGAAATCTTGTTTTTTTATTAAAGAGTGGGCGAACCTCCATCGTGGGGGTCACCGCCAGGTAACTATTAATAAAAAAGTAGAGATTACATTATCGTGTTAACCAAGAATTGTAAAGTGCGGTGCAATGAGAGACTACATTTTCCCAATAACACCTTTGACCCTTAAATAACACCTCGTTTCGGACAAGCCAAATGGCCCACAACACAGCAAACGGCCACGCGCAATCATTCGTGGACCCACACCCCATCCGGCGAATAGAGGCCCATAGCGTGTTGAGATCATCCATGCAGATCCACGAGATACCGACCTCACACCAGACCCTGGCCGAGACCGGGCAGCCCAAGAAAAGGTGGACCGAGTCCTCCTCCGCCTCATTGCATCTGTCGCACCAAGCGTCGGGTTGCGCCATCAATCTTCCTCTCACCTCTTGTCAAGAATGCGACCCCTCCTTAGGCACCAAAGGAAGAATTTTACTCTGCTAGGCATCTTTGTTGCCCATATAATTTTAATGTCTTCCTTCAGCTCCTCATCCTGCTCTTGCGCCCGCCTGTTGAATTCTTTGTAGGCCCCTTTAACCGAGAACCTGTTACCCATCCAAACAAAGTGATCTATGCCCGTGCCAAGCGTATCCGTCCGAGGGAGATCCATTTGCATACTCAAAAACTCGTCCATGTGCCGCTCCGACAAAGGCGAACAGAAACCCGGCACCCACGTGCCCGACATCGCCGTCTGGGTCAAGGTTGCTTCCTTGAGGGAAGCGAGCGCAAAGAGACGAGGGAAGCGGTCCTCAAGCTTACCCTCCCCCGTCCAATCGTCTCTCCAGAATCTAAAAAGATTGCCATCGCCGATCTTGCGCACCATCCATCTAGAAAGCCGAGGAAGGACCTCATGAATCCCGGCCTAGAGCGGGGACTCAAACCGTTTTCTACCAACAGACAAATGGCTCGTTACCCGATATATACTCCTCAGCAGTCTCGCAACCAGCGAAGTCGACGACCCCCAGATGCGGAGCACCCACTTCGAGAGAAGCGCCCTGTTCACGTTCCCCACGTCGCGGATTCCCAACCCCCTATCCTCGCGGCCTCTAGTCATCTCCTCCCAGCTGACAAGGTGCATTACATGGCCCTGTTGCTTCCTGTCCGACCAGAAGAAAGTCCTCATCAGTGATTCGATTTTCCTTCTGATCCCTGCCGGCAACACTCTGGTGGAAAAAAAGAACACTGGTATAGCGGATAGGACGTGTTTTAATAAGACCAGCTTCCCACCTTTCGACAAAGTAAAAGATTTCCAGCCCGCCAGTCTTCGCTCCATCCTTTGAATGATATATTCCCAGTCCATGTTCTTGAGTTTCCCCGTGACGAGAGGGAGCCCCAAGTAGGGAATGGGGAGATTCCCCATTCGGCACTCTGTAGCCTCCGCGACCTTGCCGCGTTCCTCCCCATTCATCCCGAATGTTATCACCACCGACTTGCCCTTGTTTATTTCTAAACCCGCAATATCACCAAAAATATCCACTAAATGCGCCACATTATTGATCTGTTCTTGAGTGTCTCCGAGGAATATAACAGTGTCGTCAGCGTACTGGAGAACAGGGATAGAAATGTCCTCTCTTCTGTAGCCCTTGCACCACCCAGCCTCGACCGCCTGCCTAAACAAGACACCCAAAGCGTCAGCCACCAGAACGAACAACATAGGGGCCAACGGGCACCCCTGCATAACCCCTCGTTGCGGCTGAAAGAATCATCCTTCATGCTTCCCATTGACGAGAACCGAATAAGATGTCGTAGTGACGCATATCTTCATCCAATCTACTCATTGCTCCGGAAAGCCACTCCTACGTAAGGATGCCCAAAGGAACCTCCAATCAACCTTATCGTACGCCTTCGCATAGTCAATCTTCCAAAGCGCCCCTGTCGCCCCAAACCTCTTCCAGCCCAAGCAAATCTCAGACGCCATCACAAGTCCATCCACCATCTGCCTCCCGGGGATGAACGCTGACTGCCCCTCCAAGACAATGGAGCCCAACAAGCTCTTCAGCCGGTTAGCCAACAGCTTGGCCACGATCAGGTATGCCGCATTAGAGAGGGCGATGGGCCTGTAGTCGTCCACGCTCATGGGTGAGTCTTTCTTCGGCAAAAGGAAGAGCTAAGCCCTATAGATCATATCAAAGCCTCTGTTGCTCTCCCTAAACTCATTAATCATCTCCAAAATATCGTCCTTCATGGTGTCCCAGAATTCCCGGAAGAAGAAAACCAAGAAACCATCAGGCCCAGGGGCCCCGTCCGCATTTAAGCTCCACACCGCCCGCTTAACCTCCTCCTCCGAGAAAGGTGACACCAAGCCCTCCGCCTGGGCTTGTGAAGGAGACCGTACTCCTCTCCCAAGCCAACCCCAGCCGCTCCTCTTCTTCCGAGTGACCTCCACGAAGTGATCCCTCAGGGCGGTCCCAAGCGCCACCTCAACAGAAACGCGAACCCCTCCCACCTCCACATCATGGATGAAATTTCTTCGTCTTCTGTCGGACGCCATGGAGTGGAAGAACCTCGTGTTGGCGTCGCCCTCCCTTAGTCGCTGTTGTCGCGACCTTTGTCACCACTCCACCTCTTCCTTTTTATCTTCCATTAAGATTTCCTCCATCATCCCACGTATCTCTGTGACCTTATCTTGAGTGAGTCCCTTGTCATCGTCCACCGAGTCCAATCTGCTCACTTGAGCATGCACCTCCAGCCTTCTCGCTCTCCTCCTCACCTTAGCATCCTTCCCGAAAGAGAAAAGAGAGGACCTCAACTCCCGGAGCTTAGCCGCTAATCGAGTAACCGCTGAACCCTCTGATCGGCTTCTCCTCCAGTGTTCCACAACCATCTCTCTGAATCCTTCTTCAAGAAGCCAACTTCTCTCGAACCGAAAGAAGAACCTTCCACCTCCTCCCTCACCAGAGGACCACAGGATCAGTGTATGATCCGAGTGAGCTCGCGGGAGAGCCCAAGCCCACGCAAGAGGGAAGACCTCGGAGGCTGACTGAGAAAGCAGGAATCGGTCCAACCTGGATCTTGATCTCGCATTCCGCCAAGTGTATTTGCAGCCAGCCGCGTCAAAGATCGACAGCCCCATGGAGTGTGTCGTCCTCCGAAAGGCTTCCGCACCCGGATCAAGGCCACACCTCCCCCCCCCCCCCCCGAGGTCAATCCTCCGGTAGAAGGGTGACGTTAAGATCCCCACCAATGATCCACATCTCACCCATGCTGACCGTGCCAAGCTCCCTCAGCTCCGCCGCTAAAGATTCCCCCCCGCCCCCCGTCTGCCCGTAGACATTCGAGATCCACACGCTCTCCTCATTGTCACGCCGTTTAAGAAGCATCGTAACACTGAATTGTAATTTGGATTCCTCCACCCTAGGTGGAAATCTTGTTATATGATGAAACAAGAAGTAAACTGTATGAGTCATATCCAGCCACGAGGTTGACTGTCCTGTTATGGCTTTAGGCGTTGAAGAAATGCTTTTTGTTCATATTTGCTCCAAGACATATGTTAGAAAATAGAAAGCAAAAGCGGAATGATAAAACAGAGCATAAACAAGAAAGATAAACATGGGAACACCATGATTTTACGTGGAACCCTACTCCGTGAGGAGCGGGATGAAACCACGGGAGAAGCCCTCAAAGGGGCATAAGCTTCATTGCTTTTTCTCATCTGATACAGGAGGCCTGGGGCTCCTTATATAGCCTCCACAGGGCCTTCAAGTCCCACCACTGGACGATGTGGGACTAAAGAACTGGATGGGATAAATGGATCCTGGAGGGATCCATTTACCCTCCTACAGCACAATAGGCGCACATAACAAATACTCCAACACTCCCCCTCAAGTTGGAGCATGCAATGCTCAGCTTGGACAAACATAAAGAGACTCAACTCAACGCTACAAGACACTACGGACAATATCAACCCAACGCGCACATTGCTGCAATCGAGGACGTTGCTTCTCATGCCGTGCAGGTGAGGAGGACGAACGGGCTGGAGTGTGAGTCTGTCGAATCTCCTTGTAGGAGAGCATATGCTCTGAACTGCGCCTGTCAGTCACTGCGACTGAAATGAGTCTCCTCGCCGGAGTACTCTGGTCCGCCACAATAATGTGGACAACTACTCCATCTCTGAAAAGGGCGGAACTGAATAAGGGGCAGTGGCTGTGCAATCCTCTTCGGAGTCCACGGTCGCTGGAGAATGGAGTCTGAAATAAGTCTCCTCTTCGGAGAACTGGGTCTCTCCCATCTGGCTCAGAGAATGGTGCACTACTCTGGTGCCCTATGATACCACATGAAAACCCTTGCCAACATGGCATAGTGAATGGTCCTCTACTCTGGAATCCCTATGGCTCACATGAAAACTCTGGCCGAAAATAAGAAAATGATGGGGACCTCTGAAATGATGGCATACATGTGCTCATCTGAAATTGATCGCATCCATGTGTGTGTCTGAAAACTGGAGTCTCTCTCTGGAGATCTCGAAAATGGGACTCACCATGGAGTGCCTCGAACTTGGACTCTGACCAATCTGACGAGTCTGAATCTACGCATCAAACTGGGACTCAGAATCTGAACGTCGAGTCTGGAACTGCGCATGAAAATTCTTCATCTGAAACTGTAGAGTCTGATCAATTGGCCGGTCTGGAGACTGGCATCTGAATCTGGATCTGGATCAAGACCTGTGACTCTACACCATACTCCCCCTTTCTCCCATACTTGTCGGAAAACAAACAAATCGACAATGTTGGGAAAAGACAACATAATGGGGAAAACAAACATGAAATTTGCGGCTTTTCAAAAAAAAAATATAAGCCGTTACCTTTTTTTGTAAGCCGTTCCAATTTTTTTCGGCTTTTGCATCATCAATTTTTTTTCGAAATGTGTGCGGCTCTTCTTTTTTTATTGCACGTGCCTTTTTAAAAAAATAACTCATCTCTCTCCCTTTTTTTAATACACGGCCCATTGCAGCAGCCCCCTCCCCTTTTCTTTTAATACATATTGCCCCTCTTGGGCTTAAATAACATTTTTTTAAATAGCTCGTTGCCTAGGGTTCCCCCATATGGGAAACCCTCCTGGAAACACATACCCGACGCCGCCCTTTGGGGTTTCTTGGAGAGGCGAGGTTCGGCAAGGGCTGATGGAGATCGCCGCCTGGGAAGATGCACGGAAGGGAGAGGCGGGTGGGAGCGTGCCTGGACTCGCGAAGGAGCCTTCGCCTTGGCGCATCTGCGCTGCTGGGTGCTTGGGGGAGATCGCAGTTGGGGAGGACTGCGTCGATCGATTGGAGAAGGAGACACGGGGGCTCGGAGGGGCGGCAGTGCCGCTAGCGTTGCGCCGCTTGGGTCTTCGAAGATGCACCGCCCGGGGTCTTCGAACATGTTCCGCTGGTGGGCTTGTTGCCTGGTGGGCGATGCGGGCTTGTGCAGCCCGATGGGTGGAGGACCTGGATGTCACATAGCGCGGCTCGCCATCTCCAGCGGTTGGGCCAGCGGCATGATCGCCTGGAGCAAAGCCCGATGGAGGCGCTCGCGTGTTGCTTCTGTTGGGCCGCACGGGGAGGCTCGCGCAAGACCCCGTAGGGAAGGAGCCGCTAACCCTAGCGGCAAAAGGAATGAGGGGGTTCCGCCTGGTAGCATGGGTTGCGCCTGAGAGCATGGGGGTTCCGTTGTAACCCTAACAGGCGCGCTTTGGGAGAGGCAATTCGCCAGGAGCCTAGAGACGATCTGAAGAAGGCTCGCTCGCCCCCAAAGCAATGCAGTGGTGTCGCCATCGCCAAAGGTGCGTGAGGGGCGGCACTGCTGTGCATGATGCGAAGATCGGGTCTGACGGGTTGCACGTCGCCTGCGTTCCAGATCTAGGTTCCCAATTGGGAAACAAAAAATAGTTGCCTGATAGCCTGGACGATGCACGTTGGGGTTGATCAAAGAATCGAGAGATTTCACCACACGTAAAAAACTTCTCTTGTTGCCGAGCAAAAACAAGAAATCAGGGTTTCAGTTGAAACCCTAGACTCTCTTGAACATGAACCAATCTTGATCAATACAAGGATATGAATAATCTTTAAGAACAATCGAAACTCGAATAAAAATATCGAATCATGAAATCCTCGAGGATCAAACCTGCTCTGATAAGTTAGAAAATAGGAAGCGGAAGCGGAATGATAAAACAGAGCATAAACAAGAAAGATAAACATGGGAACACCATGATTTTACGTGGAACCCTACTCCGTGAGGAGCGGGATGAAACCACGGGAGAAGCCCTCAAAGGGGCATATGCTTCATTGCTTTTTCTCATCTGATACAGGAGGTCTGGGGCTCCTTATATAGCCTCCACAGGGCCTCCAAGTCCCACCACTGGACGATGTGGGACTAAACAACTGGATGGCTCCTACAACACAATAGACGCACATAACAAATACTCCGACAACATACACATTCAAATCAACCTGTCAATGAAACAATATTTTTTTCAACATGGCAGTCATTAATCTAGCAAACATATTATGCAACATCACTATACCATGCACGTGGAAATAGATGAACATTTCATTCTAGAAAAGATTGATGTTGAACAACTTTACCTCCTTTTTTCATTAAATTTGAGGATAAGCTAGCTAACATTTTTACCAATTATCATCCAACGGCACAATTTGATATAAACATAAACAAGTTGGGCATGATTGAAATTAATGCGCAACATGAGGGGGAGAGCATTATAATAAATCCAGACCTGATTCACAAAAAAACTGCATCCAGATCTTTGATTTTAAAAAGAAAGGAAAAACTAGCCATGTGAGACTGCTAAATCCAAGCCGTTCAAGGTTTTATCGCACTTGCAGAAGAGGATTCCCAGACCTTTGATTTAAAAATGAAAGGAATAACTAGCCATGTGAGAGACTGCTAAATCCAAATCTTTCATGGTTTTATTGCTCTTGCAGAAGAGGATTCCATGTAAACATGTGTGATTTACCTGTGATTGTTTCTCATCCAAAACTATCTATGTATATGTATGTATAATGACAATAGAAGACCTTTTGGAAGTAAATTTTATGTCAAAAATGAGCATGTGATATCAAATATAGTTAAGAATCTAAGATCCTATTTAGGGTATGGAAATGCACATTTTTTTGGTTAATTTCATCAAATATGTGTAACACATTTTTATTAAGAAAAAGATAGAATGATCATATTAATTGCAACTAGTGATATATGATAATGATCAGAAGACTGCCCTTACCCATGCAAGTGAAGCTTCAAAAATGGTACCAACTGTCCAAAAGGCCGCAAAAGCAATCATCCAAGCACCTCTATTCGGGGCAGGCACAAACTCTAAAAACCAAGACAAAAGAACTGGCCCACCTCCTAGCCCAACACCCACAAAAAAACGTAGGAGAAGCAGACCATGGTAATTTGGGGCAAAAGAGCTCAATACGCCAGCTAGACTGGTTACAAGTGCCGTAAATAAAAATCCTTTCCTGCAGCAAACAAAATAAACAATTGGTTGAAACAAGTTGCAAGGCATAACTAAATGATATACAGATATCAAGCAAACCATCACCATGCATCGCAACTGTTGCGAGTAGTGGAAGCAAACATGCACAAATACGATCAATCAAGCAAACCAAAAACACATGGATTGCAAAAGTTCACCTGTAACTGTGCTATGTCCTTAGGTGGCGGCAATCGGTTTGTATTTGTGGAGAAGAAGGAAAATACAGATGATATAGAGAGCCCTAACCTTAGGGAGTTTATGTACTTCTCCAGGACAAACAGACATGGATGCGACGGATCTGAAAACTCAAATAGAAAATATTTTGAGACAGGAGGGGGGGGGCAGTTTTTCAAATGGGTTCAATAGGACATATGATTAGGATTCAAGGCATATCGACACCAACTATTTCTCTAACCAGTCATATCCACTAAATGTCTCCCAAATAAGGCCATCAAATTGAGAAATTCCAACATCCATCCATCCAGTGAATTCTATTTATTCAATGCATGAGTGTATGCATTTTCAAAGATGAAAACAATCAAATGCTTACTAATGAATATTGTATCGGGTCAAAATTTTGGACATATACATGTTTAACCCCAATCTATATATAAATTGTACACATCCCACATCTATACCATGACAGAGAAACCTAATCGCACATAAGAGGCCCTTGGTTGTCAATGATTTTCCCCATCTAGTAGAAGAGGGTTTCCAAGTAAATCACATATCCTTTTATGCTTCAATGTGCATACTTCTCTTTTACATGGTACTAAAACTAATTTAATCAAGGAGATCTAAGTGTGGCATGCTACATGTGGCACACATTTCGGGTGTCTACATAGTTTTCTTGGTGTGGTTAAGGGCTTCCATATATGCATCCAGGTCTCCCACATCATATCAATGAATGTTTTACCCAAAAGCATCATTTTACCCTTGCTTAAAACTGAGTTTTCTCCACCGTCATCGACTGGCCAATTTACAGAGAATTCAGAGCTGGTAACGCCCAGAGTTTTGGGAGGCGGTCAAGACGGTTTTTCGATTATCTTATACCGCTGAGTTTTGGGAGGTGGTTTCTCAATTATCTTCTACTGTGAGTTTTAGGAGGCGGTCAAGGATGATCTGATGGAAGTGCTACGGGAATTCAGAGCTGGTAATGCAGGTTTTGAGCTGACTCAACAATGCTCTCCTCTTTTTGCTACCAAAGAAGGAGGTGGCTACTAAGGTGGAGGACTTCAGACCCACTGTCTTATCAAACGAAATATCTCATTATCGTTAAAGTTCTTGCGAATGGGCCGCAGACTGTGATGGGGGACATTATCTCTCCAGAGCAGACAACTTTCATTCATGGTAGAAATTTGGCCGGCGGATGGGTGCTTACATCCGAAATAATACTTGATTGGAAGAGAACACAAAGGAAAGGTTTACTGTAGAAAGTTGATTTCTCCAGAGTGTATGACTCAATGGACAGGCACTTCATCTAGTCATCACTACAACAAAGAGGATTCTCAGAGACGTGGATTGCTTGGATCAAGATATGTATCATGACGGCCTCCTATGCGGTGCTTGTAAATGGTCGCCCTGAAGGAGGGTTCTTCCAACCTCAATGTGGCGTCAGACATGGCTGTCCTCTGGCCCCCCTCCTTTTCGTGATTGTTGTGGATGCCCTAATGGTTATGATGACCTTAGCTAAGGATGGTGGGATGTGTTCGGGCTACAGTAGAGAGGACATATCTATCCCCATCCTATAATACGCAGATGATACAGTTGTCTTTCTGAAGAATGGGGTGGATCATGCAAGGCGGGTGTCCTTTATCGTGGGCATCTTTGGCTACATCTCGAGGTTCCATATTAACAGAAACAAATCCACTTTTATCCCGTTTGGCCTCTCAAATACAGAGATTCAACAAGCGGGTGTGGCATTGGGATATGAGAAAGGAACCCTCCCCGTGACTTATCCAGAGCTCCCTCTGGTGGTGGGTCAGTTGCGTGCTTGTGACTGGAAACATATTCTGGAAAAAATGGAGAACAAACTGGCTGGCAGGAAAGCACGAATCCAATCGAGCGGGGAAAATTGGTTCTACTTAAGCATGTCCTACTTAAGCATGTCTTATCGGCTATCCCTATCTTCTTCTGCTCGACAGACTTCTTCCAAAAGGTGTGCGCATGAAAATTGAGTCCATCATGAGGCGCTTTCTCTGGGCATATAGTGGGCAGGTGAAAGGATGGTGCATCACATAAGCTGGGATTAACCAAAGCTAAGAAGAATGGTGGTTTGGGGGTTTTGAGACCCGAACATATGAATAAAGCATTGCATACCAAATGGATTCTTAGACTGTGGGGAGATTCCGAAGATCTGGTTTGCCGCTTATTTAGGAGCCTCTACGACATTGGTGGTCTTTGAATGGGAAGAATATATGATATCCGTCCTTTCTATGGCAAGGTATATGTCAAATCCTCCCGAAAATGGGAGATCATCTACAACCCGTTGTTGGAAATGGTGAAACTTTCATATTCTTGAAAGACAACTTGGTGGGAATTGGTGGGTTGGGTGAGCGGTATCCTCGCCTTTTTACCTTAGCAGAAGACAAGAACCTTCTGGTTCATCAGGCGTGGTTGAATGGCTTGTGGACACTGAGTTTTGTGTCTGAATTCCCGGAGCAACAACTTAATGATTATCCAGCTCTTTTGAAGGATCTTTCAGATGTTCGAGTGATTGCCCAAGGAAGAGACCACTTTCGTTGGACGAACGGATGATTCACGGTAAAAGAGCATATCAAATATTCGCTAAAGATCATATTCTGTCTCAAGAGAATCTCAACCAAGACTGTCACATTTTTTGGAGCAGCAAGATACCTCAGTGTGTGAAAGTTTTTCTGTGGCTTGCTCGCTATGGTCGCTTAATGACCAAGGTTTGTAGGAACATGCTTTTCTCTATGGGTGACATTTCATGTCTGAGATGCATGGGTGCAAATGAGGATTTGGATCACATTTCTTCGATTGCAACTCCTCCTGCCAAGTCTAGATGGAGGTGAGAATACCTTGGAGCAGGACCAATGACTTCACATCTTTCTAGAGCGCAATATGGACGATGAGTGGCACTCACATGAAGATGTTACTCTCGTTTATGCTTTGCTATGGATTATATGGTACTAGGAATGGTTGTATATTCTGTGAACAACATTTTTGTGTAGAGTGTCTTGAGTCGACATAGGGCCACTATCTCCTCTTGGGCCCACATTAATCTTATTATAATATCTTTTCATTACTAATACAACATCTTGAGGCAGAGTCCATCTTGGAACTCCACCCTCTTTTTCTTCAAAAAAATTACAGAGAATTGATCGATCATCAATGGTCGTACTAGAACACCATCTTATCGATCAATATAAAGAGATTGATCGATCACCGATACTCTCAAGAAATTCCTTTAGATAGTTATTTGATCGATCAATTTCAGAGGAGTAATTGATCATTGGCGTTGCTTGGAAAATTAATGTTGTACATGATCAATTAGGCCATTTTGGTAAAAAAAATCTAGACAAATCGATCAACCTTTCAATCACATCCATAAAGATTAATCCATTATCACGGGTCTCTTTCATGTGATTGGTCTTAATTTTTCCTCATTGCAACTGATCATTTAGGGATTCTACTCTGATGGTAGAAAATGATGATCTCAAAGAGAACAATTGTAGCATCTTCATTTATGATTTTTTTGACAATAAGTGTGTTATTACATTCACTAAGATTCCATGTTCATATATAAGGTCCATGTGGTCGCATATGCAGTTGCATGTGCTTATTCAGCCAACTGACCGAAGTGCATATGCTATATACAATGATATGCGACCCAGACGCATACTCGAGCTGACTAAACAACGAATCCGACCGCATATGAGGCCATATAAATGAGAACCAGATGCTGATCTTGATCCATGTAAGAGATCCACACAACTTACCAATAATAGGGGGAAATATATAAACGCTTGCCTCCCTCACCCTTGATTAAACCTAATACTCCCCATGATTTATCATTTCCTCCCCGATTTTGCTTCCAACCTCCAACCTATGTGACCTCGTTGCCCCCTCATGCTGCCACTGCCCTCCTGGCTATGACACCACCCTCACATAATGACGACCCCCTATGATGACACAACTAATGTGTGACATCATCGCCTCCCCTACCTCATCGCTCTATCTTTTTTTCACATGTTTTTTGACTTTGATTTTGGTGTTCATCTATAATAAATTTGAGCATTGACTTGACTTCTTCAATATAAAGCCATGATTATACAAACACTAACCCTAATATGATTACATCAAAATGCTAGCCCTAATGTGATTACAACAATATACGTTTATTATAATATATATACTTTGGCCTCGTGGCCTATTTTTCATTTCATTATGACTAGTCGGTGCGCTTACTAGCTTCCATTTATACCTTATGAATCAGCACTTGGAAGCCTATTATATAAGGTGCAAATGGGCTATATCTATGTTATATTGATACTATCATATCACAATGTTTGTATTTTTTTAGGCCAATATGGATGCGTATATTATAATGAAAAAAATCCATATCCCTTAATTTATACAAAATATATTATGTTAGTGGTTGATGACTTATATTTATACTTATATGGGTATGATTATTAATTGTTGTTTTTTCCCTAAATATAATGGGATCTGGATCCTTTAAATCATATTTCAAGGTTTATAGAATGTCTATAGTGGTGATGGGAGTTTTGTGTATTTAAGTCTACACACAACCTCCTAAATATGCTTATGTAGACAAGTTCTGTCAATTTAAGTTTCACTGTTTTACCATTCTCGTGCTTTTTTGTCATGGAAGAATAAGGGTCGACACTACTCCATCCCTTGAGGCCATAAAAAACAACGGTCTTATTGTCAATATAGAAGAGACCAACTATGAGTTCTAAACGATGCAATTCATGATCATTATGTAAAGCCATCATAAGGAGTGCATCCTGAAAAAAGGTGAGCCAGTCGACAAAACATGTACCAAAGCCACATTGAAACAAGATAATACGTGGGCACAAGTTGGGCTATCGAGCATTTTGATGACCGAGATCGTCGATAAGATCTTACATCAGCCTACTGTGAAGGCCATGTGGGATATTTTTACTACATATTCATGGGTGAAGAATAAAATACATATTCTTCAGCTCCAACATGATATCTACATGACCAAGCAGGATGGTTGCCCCTTCGCTCATTCTACTCTAGCTTGGGGGCATCTTTGAGAAGCTTCATTGTTACCTTCACCCCGGTATTATTGTTAAGCATCAACTGATGTACAAAAACACTATAATGACAACAAACGTACATGAACACTATGATGATTGGTATATTTTCGATGGCCTTGATCCATCTTATGACTCAGTGCGCGGTCAGCAGGAAAGCGGTATGCATATGCGTTCGAACGGGTCACTGAATAGCGATTAAGCGGTATGCGGGGGCATATGCAGGGTATATGCGGTTGCGGTTCTACGCGGTTTCCTAATTTTTTTATTTAAAAACAAATAAGTATATACAAAATTAACTACAACTTAACTAAATTTATGTATAATTGTGGTTCAACACAAGATCTAAGAAAGATGACTTTCATATAGAGATCAAAACCATCTTTATTAACCAAATATCAATACTACAATAGAAAACTTAGCACACATCAAGGTAGACCAATGAAAGTATAGAATCAAAAAGCTCTGATGATTCGGAAGTTGGGAGGTGGAAGTTCTAATAGAGGAATTGGGATTCTAGAGGTGGAAGCCCTAATTGGGGTTTTGGGTTTCTAAGTGATTCGGATTATGAGGTGCCTTTTTCCGTAGATCCAGATCCGACAACCCAATTAAGCTCCGAAAACAGGAAGCGGGCGCATGGTCCGCATATGCGGCCGAACAACCTGCATATGCGGACCGCATAAGCGCAAAGGGCACTTGATGAAGGGCTTCATGTACGCGGCATGTTAAGGTATCCGCTCAAGCATATGCGGCGCATATGCAGCCGCTCAGACCAATTTTGTGAACACTGGCAGACTTCTTTCTAATGTTGATATCCTTCATACGAAGGAAGCCTACAACCATCTGCGCAAAATCTATGTGCCATGTGCACCTACATCTTAAACCTTCTCTACCACGGCAACTTCACAAGGCAGAGGAGGGTCCAACCAGTTCAAAGGATGAGGAGTCTGTAGTCAAGGAGGCCGCCCCCAACCTTAGTGCACCTACTACAACCATCTTGGGCACACTAAGGATACATGCTACCAAAGCATGGTAGTCTTGCTTCAGCCTATGTAGTTGAGTATCATGAGTCAGCATCAACATATTCTGACGAGAGGTATAAGAATCAATGTTGCAAAACTCAGTAGTCGGTACTTGGTCGGTCAGGTCACCGACTAAAGATTAATCAGCAGTCGGGTGACTAATCGGATTTAGTCGGACTTTAATTGGTTTTGAATTTTATAATTATTTTAAATATATAACTCATTTTTATACATATATTTACATAGATTTTGTACATTTTTATATTATCATAATAAAATAACAGAAGCAATTGAATTTAAATAAAACATTAAGCATGTTATAATAAGTTTGCTTATAAAAAAATCAGAAAATAAAAAAAATGGTATCTCCAAGCAAAAAAATGGTCGACTAGTGTCCCTAGTCGGAATTAGTCGGTACTCGATCGGCCACCCCACTGACTAGACTAGTCGGACCTACTAGTCGGGCCAGTCGGGTGACTTTTACAACACTGATAAGAATCTTATCCCCAGTTGGGGGGAGCTTAGCACGATCCCTTGATTGCACCATCAGATACAACAACCTCTCCAAACACTCGAGTATAGGTCATGCTCTTACCACTCATCAAAATATTGACTTTACATAATGGTTGATTGATTATGGAGCTTCTCGTCATCTCTGTGGAAACATAATACAATTCATGTCATACAATTTGATTCATCATTGTCACTCAATCATTATTGCAGATTGTAGAAAAAGTATGTTGAAGTATAATCAGAGATAGAAAGATAAACAACAATGAAGAACACGAGTATTTATGTGGAACCCTGCTCCAAAAGGAGAGGGATAAAAGCACGGGAGAACCGCCTCAAAGGTTAAATTTCTATATTGCATTCTCTCGCTGAGTATACAGATAATGTGAGGCTTCTTATATAGCCCCACCAATATGACCAAGTCCCACTCTTACACGATGTGGGACTAACATGGGTGCATGTGGTAATTGGACCACAGAGAGATCAAATTACCCACATAGACGAACTCTATGATACGTCCCCTCAAACTGGAGCATGCAACGCTCAACTTGGATAAATAGAAAGAAAGCACTCACTCACTGAAGACCCTACAAATAAGATCAACTCAATGCATACTTTGTTGGTTGTCTGTTGAGAACGTTGCTTTTCATGTCATGTTGGTGAGGAGGAACTGGAGGATCAGAGTGTGAATGAATATATGAATCAAAGACGGGCTCGTGTACTCTGTATCGGCATCCGTCGGAGTCACCGATATTGGAATGAGTCGCCTTCATGGAGTACTCATCGGGTACGAAAACTTCGGAGACTGAAATTCCAATTTTCAAAACTCAAAAGAGGACCAATTTTGGAAGTTACATGTAGAGCAACAGATTTTACGCGGAGATGTTTGGAGCAACCATCCGTTCCGGTGGAAGTTAGGGTTGTTGGGGAGTTATTTGGGGGAACGATGTTGTGGAGAAATGGAGATAGAAGAAATTTTGAGAGCCCAATTCAGTGTTTGGTTAAGGTTCTATTGGTTCCAGATCAGGGTATCACGTCGGCAGCCGGTCTTCGGTATCTTGCAATATCCGGCTATTTAAGAACTGGTGGTTGGTTTTAGCCTGAATTTAGTGAATAAGGGTGTTCTTCAACCTTCCGATGATGACCTGATTGTGATTGTCGGGTCTCCTCTTAAACATGTGTCCAACAAGGGTTTCCAAAGGCGCACCTGAAGCAAAAGCCCTACACTAACCAACAGAGAATGGCTCGTTGGAGCATGTTCTTGACATCGGTCATTTTGCGGCGGAAGTTGAAGGGCCCTAAGGATTCCACTCCTAACCTTAGGGAACATGCATAGCTTTCAACATGAACAGAAGCTGTAGGACCATCTGTACCCGCAAGGGCGGAGGAGAGGTGGATCTTTTGTTCCCACAATGGTTCCCTCCCCTGGAACAGGCTTTTTCGAGACTCCAAACAGCGGCTGTGATTGCCCTTCTTGAGTCCTCTTCCACGACGGGCGAAGAAAGACGAAATGAGGGGGGGTGGGGTGAGGAGGTATCGACCTTAAAATCGCACAGTGAGGACTCGATGTGTCATTGCCTTATGCTCCAGTGAGAAATCACATTTGGAGATTACAACAGGCGTTGTTCCAGCATCGGGTCGAAATGTGTTGCCTTATTGAAGATGCTAACTTGGAATGTGAGAGGTCAGGGTAACTCAGAAAAGATGGGTTCAATTAGAGCTCTTTTAAGAGATCGGTGTTGTAATGTGGTGTTGTTACAGGAGACAAAGCTTTCATCCTGTCCATGCACTGTCTGGAAGTCATTGGGTGCCAACTCCTTGTCAGATTACATGATTATTGATGCTTTAAGTAGTGTTGGAGGGCTGGTTGTGGCCTGGAAAGGCTCTCTTTTCCCTTTCATCTCAGAGCTGAAGGGTAGATTTGTTTTGACAGTTCTGCTGGAGAACTTACAGTCTGCGTCAAGAGTGGTCGTCTCGTGTGTCTATGGCACGTGTTTACCGCCGGATGAAGTCGAGTTATGGGCTGACCTCCGGCAAGCAAGAAATTCATTCTCGGGTGTAGCTTGGTTGGTTGGAGGGGACTTCAATGACACTCTCCTTTCGTCTGATCATCCTAGAATTCGAGGTGGCAATATCATGGTTCGACAGATTTTGCAGAACTGGTCGTTGAACTGGAGCTCGAGGTGTTTGATGCATCTGACACAAAGTATACTTGGAGGAACTCTAGATCACGATCTCGTCTTGATCGATTTTAGTGTCGCTAGAACTGCGGGAGGAGTTTCCAATCTCTTCATCCTCGACAAGAACTCATACCATCCCCTAGTATGGGACTATGGTGGAGATGCGATTCCCATGGGCTTCTTCAGATTCGAGCGAGCATAGCTCCAGGAGGAGAATTTCAGGGAGCTGGTGTCCAACCACTAGGCTTCGACGGTCTACTCCGATTTTGCAGTCACTTGTATGGTGCAGATACACCATACTTTCATAGAGTAACTAGCGGAAGGCGTTGGCACAATGTAATTAGAACTATCGTGGTAGGCGGCACAAAAGTGGAGTCAGATCGAGAAATAGTATGAGCTATTGTATTCTCTAGACGATCAGAGGGAAGGATTTGGAGATGGATGGGATTGGGAGCTAGCCGGCTCCAGGCAACATGCATATAATTTGCTTTTGAACTTCACAGAGGAGGAGGTGAAATCAACTGTTCGGAGTTTGAATGCGGATGGCACATCTAGACCTGATGGGTTCCATGTTTTCTTATTCAGGGAATTTTGATCGGTCATCAGGAAAGATGGTGTTGATGCGGTAATGGAGTTCGCAGATGGCAATGCAGGTATGGAGAGGATCAACATGCCCTCATCTTTCTACTTCCAAAGAAGGATGCCGTCATAGATATAGAGGATTTCCACCCAATTACTCTATCCAATGCTCTCAATCTGATTATAACCAAAGTACTAGCAAATAAGCTGAGTAGAGTTTTGGATTATATTATTTCTATGTTGCAATCAACCTTTATTTCAGGAAGACAAATTTGTGACAACATATCAATAGTCACGGAGATAATAGCGGATTGGAAAGGCGTAGAGTCGAGGGAGTGATGTGGAAGGTGGACTTCTCTAAGGCGTATGACACGCTTGACTAGTATTTCCTTTTAGCAACATTGGCGAAATGGGGTTTCTCGGATATCTGAAACTCTTGGATGAAACAATGTGTCACCGCAACATCTTACTCAATTCTCGTCAAATGACATCATGGGACCGGGTTCTACAACCGCAGAGGGGAGTACGCTAGGGGTGCCCCCTTGCACCTATGCTTTTTATCATAGTGGTTGATGTGTTACCTTGCATGGTTGATCATGCCAGGTGTTGCAACAGAGTTTTACTTCCAAGCTTGTAAAAGTTGGCCAAATAGTCGAGTCGAGGAAGGTAGCCGACTCGACTAGGCCTAGTCGGGTCGACTAGCCAACCGACTTTTACACAACAACAACAAGAAAGCTTTTTCCCACATTAAGTAGGGTCGGCTACATGAATTCTTTGCCTCCATTCAGATCTATCTTGGGTCATTCTTGGGCTTAGATCCAAAAAACTAAGATCCCTTCGTATAGTCTCATTCCAACACTTCTTGGGCCTTTCTCACCCTCTTTTAGCCGGCTCAACATTTCAAAACTCGCATCTTCTCACAGGTGCATCAGCTGGCCTCCTTTGCAAATGGCCAAACCACCTTAAGCGAATTTCTCGCATCTTATCCTCGATCGGAGTTACATCAACTTTCCTTCTGATGGCATCATTCCGAATCCGATCTTTACGCGTGTGTCCATACATCCACCTTAACATTTTCATTTCTGCTACTGCTATTCTCTGCACATGTCTATGGTTCACAGGCCAACATTCAGATCCGTAGAGCATAGTAGGACTCACAGCTACTTCGTAAAACTTTCCTTTGATTTTCAAAGGAATTTATTATCACAGATAACAGTAGAGGCTCCTCTCCACTTTAACCAACCTGCATTTATTCTATTTGTAACATCTCCATCAATTTCCCCATCATGTTGCAAAATAGATCCCAAGTATCTAAAAGAATCTCTCTTATGAATGTTATCATCGCCAATCTTAACCCCGATTCCATCACCATTGCTTCCATCAAAAGTGCACTCCATATATTCAGTCTTAGCCTTACTTGCACGAAATCTTTTAGTCTCTAATGCATGTCTCCAAACTTCAAGCTTCTCATTTACTCCATCTCTAGTCTCATCAATCAATACATATCATCAGCGAATAACATACACCAAGGTATCTCATCCTGAATGTGACTTGTTAACTTGTCCATAATCAAAGTAAAAAGGAATGCACTCAAAGTTGACCTTGATGCAGACCAATGTTGATGTCAAAATAGTCAATCTTCCCAGACTGTATCCTTACACAAGATGAAGCTCTATCATACATATCTTTTATGAGGTTAATGTATAAAATAGGCACTTGTCTCTTCTCCAAAACTCTCCACAATATCTCCCGTGGGACAGAATCATAAGCATTCTCTAAATCAATAAAAATCATATGGAGATTTCCTTTTTAGCTCTGTAAATCTCCATTGTTCTCGTCAGCAAGTGGATGGCTTCCATAGTGGAACGATCTGGCATGAATCCGAATTGATTTTCTTTTACTTTGGAAACTTATCCCAACCTTCTTTCGATCACACATTCCCAAATTTTCATAGTGTGACTCACCAACTTGATACCTCTGTAATTTGAACAATTTTGAATGTCTCCTTTGTTCTTATGCAGAGGCACCACGCTGCTTCTCCTCCATTCTTTAGGTATTTTCTTGCTTCGTCAAATAACATTGAATAAATTTGTAAGCCAAGTCAAACCACGCTCACCTAAAACTCTCCAAAATTCTATAGGGATGCCACCAGTAACTACACCTTTTCCATGTCTCATAACCTTCAAAGCATCCTCTACTTCTTTCCTTTGTATTCGTCTATAGCTCACGGTTCAAGTAACTTTCACTACTAGCTAGATTTCCCAAAGTGATATCTCTATTTCCTTCCCCAATGAAAAGCTTATGGAAGTATTGCTTCCATCTAGTCTCAGTATCCTTCTGAGCAACAAGCACGTGACATGACCTTCCTCATCCTTAATGCAACACACTTGAGAAAGATCTTTGGTCTTTCTTTCCCTTGCTTTTGCCAACCTGAATATATCCTTCCGACCCTCCTCAGAGTCGAGATTTTTATAGAAAATTGTTGAAGATATTTATATTATAGCATTGTTTTATGTATTTTGCATTTCTTCTTTCCATAATATGCAATTTACCCATTAGGGTTTCTCTCTTCTATATAAGAGAATCCTTGGGCTCTATGAACAAACAAGTTTTCTCATTCCCTTCCACATGGTATCAGAGCGGGGTCCTAGACCAGAGCCCTGAACCTCGTTCCTTGTGCCCTACCTGCCAGACTCCTCAATATCACGACACGCGCGCCTCCTCCAGCCGCAACATCCTCCAGCCGCATCCGCAGCGGCCTGCAGGCACTCGGTTGAGTACCGCCTATCGATTGGCTTCCAGTTGCAGTTTAGCGGTGCCAGGCGGCATCGGAGAGCCCACCAATCGCATTTAGCGGCCCAATGGTGCCCCGAATCTGATCGGTGCCGCCCCTAGCGGCAACCCAGCGATGCCGCATCTCCACCGACGCTGCCCCCCGCTCCAACGAGCGGCCACATGCCGCTTCGGTAGCATATTTCAGTCCTTCTTCTGCCTCATAACGGTTTGATTTCATCTTTATAGGGTTCATTTTAGCCTATTTTTTGTCAAAATCAGACCAACTTTTATGCCCTTGATGATTGTGATATGACTCCCATAGTTCGATCATCATCTTATATGATTGTTTAAACACAACACGACATGTTTAAGGTTCCTGTGATTGTTCATGATGTCAGAAAGTGAGTTTGATACATCCTCTAATGGTGCATTCAAAGGTGCAACACCTATTGTCAAGATGGATGGTACAAACTATGAATTATGGGTCATGCAGGTCATGAATATGTTGCACAATCATGGCAAAAGGCATCTTCTGATGCAGGTTGAACCGGTGGACAAGACAAGAACCAACGCCTCATGGGATTCTGATGATGCGTACGCCAAGGTGTAGCTATCTGGTACAGTTACTGTAGAGATTGCAAATGATATTCTAGGTCAGCTCACAACGAAGGCAATGTGGGATCACCTTGCAATCACTTACTCACATGCGAAGAAGGAATCAAAAATTTTACAGCTTCAGTATGATATTTTCACAACCAAACAGGGTGACGGACCTCTTCATGCCCTGTATATGTCATTGCGGGGTATGTTTGAGAAACTTCACGATTACATACCTCTTACGGCCTCTCCAAAGCAATTCAAGGCCTATAGAGACTCGATCATGACAGGAGTATGTCTGGCAGCCCTCAACCCAGTATATGATACAACTCGTTCGCAGCTTCTCACTAATGCGACTATACCTCCCATGGAGGAGGCATATCGACAACTGAGCCGGTTGAATATCTCCTCCACACCATCCCAGACTTCATCAGCTATGGTTGCATAACGTGGGAGAGGTAAATTCACTCGTGTCAGAGGTGGCTCACGCCCAGTTCAGACCTGCCCATACTGTCATCGGTCAGGTCATACATAGGACAAATGCTATTCAAAGCACTGATTCCTGCCATTAGCTCGAGTCGCGGAATAGAGTCAGATCATACCGATCATCGATACGATGATTTTATTGCTCGCCTGCGCGAGATCATGCCTCCAGTTGCTAACTCTACATGCACTCGTCCACCGGATACTATTGCATATGCATCCACTAGCACATCAGGTACTACTCATGCCTTTATTGGTCGCTCCAGACCAAATCCGTCTGAATGGATCATGGATTTAGGTGCCTCGCATCATCTATGTGGAGATAGAATACAATTTGGTACTTACATCCTGGTACAACCTGGTCGATCTGTGGTTATTGCTGATGGGACTCAGTCCCTTATCATTCCACTGGGGGAGGTTCACCCAACACCCCAGATACACCTGCAGAATGTTCTTCATGCACCAGCTTTCTCTATGAATTTGTTGTCAATTAGTCAGATCACGAAGGATTTACATTGTCGTGCGATATTTATCCCTAGTTCTCTTGTTTTTTAGGATATACTCACGGGCAGGGTGATTGGATGTGGTCGTGTACATGGAGGATTATACCGCTTGTCTCTGTCTCCATACGCAAGTGTCGCGTCTCTTTCTGCTGGATCCGTGTCTCTGTATACATGGCATCTCAGATTTGGTCATCTGCCTTTGCAAAAAAAATGTCGTCTTATTCCAGGAATTTCAATTAAGTCTACTTTCAATTGTGAGTCATGTGAACTTGGAAAACATCACCGGTCCAGTTTTTCGAATCGTCAGAGTCTTAGTGATCATGGTCAATTTGATTTATTTCACTTTGATATGTAGGGTCCAAGTCGTGTACCTGACCAACAAGGACATATGTATTATCTTTTTTGCGTAGATGATTTTTTCCAGATTGTCATGGATGTTTCTTTTAAAACATAAGTCTGAGGCTGGTACTGTTATCCAAAATTTTATTATTGAAATAAAGAACGTTTTTTCTGCCTCAATAAAATATGTTTGTTCTGATAATGCTCTTGAGTTATGTTCTACGGACCTGTCTCGTTTCTTTACATCACAAGGTATTATTCATCAGACATCTTGTCCCCATACATCTTAACAAAATGGTGTCGTTGAATACAAACACCGTCATTTTCTTGATACTACCAGGACTCTTCTCATTCAGAGTTGTGCCCCACATTCTTTTTGGGGCGATGTTGTGATGACGACCTGTTACCTTATTAAAAGAATGCCGTCCACCATTTTGGGGGGAAAATGCCCCTTTTGCTCTTACCTTTCCTTATAACGACTTATTTTCTCTTACCTCGCGTGTCTTTGGTTGTGTGGCCTTTGTCCATATACTACGACCATGGAATGAAATTTCGCGAAATTTCGGCGAAATTTCGCCGAAATTTCGGTTTCGAGAGGTCATGGGTATCGAAACTCCTATATATATCGATTTCCCGGATTTCGACCGAAATTTCGGTGATATTTCGACATTTCGATCCATTTCGACCCATTTCGATTGAAATTCATGGATCTCAGTACAAAATTTCCTGGGTTTCGACCGAAATTTCGGTGATATTTCGACATTTCGATCCATTTCGACCCATTTCGGTTGAAATTCATGGATACATGGTATGTTGAGACAAGATGGTACATACATCGATTATTCAACTTGGGGAGCTTCTTCCCCTTTGGGTTTAAGCAGTGGAGATGAAAAAACTCTATAGCTTATATATATTTGATATAGCGTGTTCCTTTCATTTGTTTGTCATTTATCTTCGTAAATAGATGCATCTTTATTGTAAGTATGTAATTAATTCTGTAATTCATTCGAACTTTGTCTGTGACGGTTATTTCTGTGAACAAAATATTGTTTAATTAATCATTACCTACATTTTTAAATAAAAAATTCTTTTCTATTTTTATGAACAAAAGATGTCTTCTAAGTGTTGTTAACTTAGTTATTTTGATTTCCATTTCCAGTATCTATCCGACTGCTCAACAATATGTCTGATATGACCGATATGGTGTGATATAAGGTGCATGGATGAGAGATGTGTGTGATATAAGTGTGCATTTGTAAGATGTTGTTTTAAGATCTTGGATTGGATGATATTAATTTCCAGTACATATCAGTCAAGAATCAACATTAACATCGATTTGACCGATATGACCGATATGACCGATATGTGCGATCTAAGGGGCATATATAAGCAATATGTGTGATATAAGTGTGTATTTGTAAGCTATTTATTGTTGTAATAAGTCATAAGATCTTAATTTCCAAAAAATCATCGAAAAATGGCTTTTTTGAGTCATTTTCGACATTTCCACCGAAACGGTCGAAATTTCCCGAAATTTCACCGAAATTTCGGTTTTGGAGGGGACCGAAACGAGATCGAAATCGAGATTTCGAACCTTGACTACGACCTGGTCATGATAAACTCGCTCCTCGAGTTGTCAAATGCATGTTTGTTGGGTACTCACGTACCCAGAAGGGATATCGTTGTTTTGATCATGTTCATGGCAAATACTATGTTAGCGATGATGTCACCTTCTTTGAGTCCATCATGTACTGCTCTCCTACAGGTGATCGCATGTGCTCCTCTGAGTCCCATGAGATTGTTGTTCTTCCACCACCACTTCCTCATATCACTCAACATGCTCTCCATGTTCCAACGCCTTCCCCAGCATCCAGCACGCCCAGGTAAATCCGGAAAACTTGGTTATAACTGACATAACTAGTGGTCTGCAGGATGCCAATGCAGATATACAGGTTGAGCAGGGACCACCAGCAGAGAATGACCTAGGATGGTCTATCGCCTTACGAAAAGGCAAACGGTCTTGTGCCCGATATCCCATGGTAGGCCAGGTATCTCTAGAGCGGATTTCTCCAGATTTCAGGAATTTTATTGTGAGACTCTCCTCTGTTACACTCCCACGCACCTATCAGGAAGCACTCCAAATGAGTGAATGGCGCCTAACCATGGAAGCGAAGATGGCAGCTTTACAATCCTGTGGCACATGGAGTACGGTTACAGCTCCAGCAAATGCATTTATTGTAGGATGCAAGTGGGTGTTCACTGTGAAACACCGAGCAGGTGGTAGCATTGATCACTACAAGGCACGTTTAGTAGCTCGTGGGTTCACCCAGACCTATGGAGTGGACTACCAAGACACCTTCTCTCCAGTTGCTCGTCACACTACACTTCAGATCCTCCTCTCTGTTGCGGTCACGCGTGACTGGCCTCTTTACCAGCTTGACGTGACAAATGCTTTTCTCTACGGAGATCTTCAGGATGAAGTCTACATGCAGCAGCCATGGCCTCAAATTTAGGCGAAATTCGACCGAATTTCGGTCGAATTTTGGTTTCGGTGGGTGACCGAAATCCGACCAAATTGGCCGATGTCGACCGAAATTTGGGGGGGGGCCTAGTTCAAAAACAAACCGAAATTTCTTTCGACCGAAATTTCGTTTCGGTCAGTCTCCGAAACGAAACCGAAATCCGGCATTTAAGACCTTGGCAGCAGCCACCAGGGTTTGCTGCTGAGGGGGAAACACAGAAGGTATGCAGACTTTATAAGGCAATTTACGGCCTTAAGCAGAGTCCTAGAGCATGGTTTCAGAAGCTCTTCGTTGTGATAGAACAAAAGGGGTTTGTGAGATCTACAGCAGATCATTCTTTGTTTGTTCAGAGATCTCAGAAGGGGACTGTTGCTATATTGATATATGTTGATGACATTATCATTACAGGAGACAATGCACAAAGAATCAAATCAACCAAGGATTTCTTAGGTCAACAGGTTGTGACCAAGGATCTAGGCAGTCTACGCTACTTCCTTGGACTGGAGTCTGCCATGAACCAGCGAGGTCTTGTGATGACCTAGAGGAAGTATGTGACAGACCTATTATCTGAGATACGTATGACAGGATGCAAGCCAACAACTACTCCCATGGACCCGAGTATGAAATTCTATGATGATGACACCGATAAGATTGACAAAAGAAGATATCGGGAGTTAGTAGGAAAGCTGTTGTATGTAACCATCACAAGACTAGACATCATTTGTAGTGAGCAAAGTGAGTCAGTTCATGGAGCAGCCAAGGCAAACGCATATGGATACAGTCCATTTGATTTTGAGGTGCCTGAAGACCTCACCTGGTACTGACCTTTTGTTCAGTAGAGGAACATTTCTTGCTATGACAGCTTGTGCAGATGCTGACGATGCAGGATGCCCCAAGGACAGAAAGTCAACTTCGGGGTTTGCAGTTTTTACTGGGAATTCACTTGTATCATGGAAGAGCAAGAAACAGACAGTGGTAGCCAGATCGAGTGCTAAATCAGAATACGATGACACAAGGCAGCACAAAAATGATGTGGGTTAGATCAGTTCTGACTGATCTAGCAATTGAGGTGCCACTTTCCATGCATCTCCACTGTAACAACTAGGCTGCACTATTTATTGCCAACAATCCAGCCTTCCATGAACGAACCAAGCATATCGAGGTGGATTGCCAGTACACCAGAGACATAATCCAGAAGGGTCTCATTTCTACCTCCCACGTCAGTTCCAGTGAGCAGACAACAGATGTGCTCATCAAGGCTCTAGCCAGAGGACCTTTTCAGAAATGTTGTTCCAAGTTGAACTTGATAGATATCTACGCTACAGCTTGAGGGGGGTGTTGAAGATTTTTTATGTTATAGCATTGTTTTATGTATTTTGCAACTCTTCTTTCCATAGTATGTAATTTACCCATTAGGGTTTCTCTCCCATTAGGGTTCCTCTCTTCTAAATAAGAGAACCATTGGGCTCTATGAATAAACAAGATTTCTCGTTCCCTTCCACAGAAACTTCATAAGCTTTTGACTTAACTTCGCTAACAGCCTTCTTTGCTTCCTTCTTCGCTATTTTGTAGTTTGTGATAGTTTCATATGTTATATCCATAGACAAAGCTTTAAAGCGAGCTCTTTTAATTTGAGCTTCTCTTGCACCCCTTAACTCCACCACCAAGCCTCCTTTTGGCATGGAGCTCCTCTCTTTAACTCGCCTAGCATCTCTTTGGCTACCCTTCAGATACAAGATGCTACTGCCTCCAACATCTCATTTGCACTTCCATTAAATTCCCAAGATAAGTCTTCTAAAATATTTTCCGTGAAGCTTGATTGCTTCAATTTAATATTCCACCATCTAGTTCTAGTGATCTTGGAAACCCTCCTTTACTATACTAGCCCTTTTATTTGCACATCCATGACTAATAAGAGATGTTGGGTGGTCAAAATCTCTCCTGGGATTACTTTGAAGTCTTTGCAACACAACTGATCTCTTCTTCTAAACGCAAAATAATCTATCCGTGTTCTAGTCGAGCCACTCTTATAAGTAATTAAATGTTTCTCCCTCTTCTTGAAGAGAGTATTTGCAATGAAAAGATCATAAGCCGTTATAAAATCCAGAATGATTTTTTCCTCTTCATTTCTATCTCCGAAGCCATGTCCTCCATGAACACTAGCTTATCCTGAAGCATCCTTTTCTACATGTCTATTAAGATCTCCTTTAGGCAAATCATCTCTCTTTGTGGGATTCCTTGCATAATTTTATCCAAATCCTCCCAAAAAGCTTGTTTAATCATATCATCTAGACCAATTTGTGGTGCATAAATTGAGATGATATTCAGAATTTCTTCTTCAAGCACCACGTTTAGCAAAATAATATGATCCCCAAATCTTTGCACCTCAACCACACAATCCTTCAAATTCTTATGAACAACCACTCCAACACCATTTCTGCCTTTATATTTACCTGAATACCAAAGTTTAAAGCCAATTTTCTCGATCTCCCTTGCTTTCCCTCCAACTCGTTTTGTCTCTTGTAGACATAATATCTGAACCTTCCTTCTTTCCGTCGTATCATCTATCTTCATCGATTTGCCGGTCAAAGTGCCAATATTCCAACTACCTATCCGCAACTTCCTTTGCAAACTTTTTGGACTAACTTCTTTACCCACATGCATCCATCACGCAAGAACCTTGCAAATTTTGGACTGCATCCGGACGCCGATGCAACGGATTTGGCTTATTAACTCGTATGTGTTCATGATGAGATTACCCTTGCAAATTTTGAACTATATCCAGGCAACGATGTAGCGGCCATTGCCAACTATTGCATTCGAGCGATGCAACGCGTCGCAAGTAGGGAACGCCCCAACGAAATCTAGATGTTTGCTTAAATCCATGTCTAAAAGATCCGAACGGGTCTAACGCGCAACCCTCCTCAATTTAAAAGAACACTATTTAGTTGATCGATTTAGACATAGAGCTTTTTTATTTTTTTATTTTTAAATTTTTTAAAAGTAAACTTGTTCTAATATGCTTAATGTTATATTTAAAGTCAGTTACTTCTTTTGTTTCATTATTGATAATATAGAAAATGTACATATCTATGTAAATATATAAGAAAATATGTATAAAATGATTATATATTTAAAATCATTAAAAAATTCAAAACCGACTAATGGCTGACAAAATCTGATTAGTCGTCCGACCACCAATTAATCCTTAGTCAGTGACCATGCCGACCAAGTACCGACTACCGCTTTCTGCAACTTTGTTTACTACATGTTATTCCCTAGGAGATATTCGCATTCCTCTTCTTTAATACACCGATGACACCATTTTTTTCATTGAAGGAGGGAGGAAATTAAAGGGATGTCTACAACACTCGAATTTTTTAGGGAACTTTCTGGGCTTGTTCTCAACCATAGTAAATTTATAGCTATTCCTTTTGGCATGGAAGATCTGGAAGCCCATACGTATTGTACAAAACTTGGGACGGAGACAGGGTCCATGCCAATTCATTGCTTTGGTACAAGGTTGCAAAAATCGGTAGTCGATACTCGATCGGTTGGGTCATTGACTAAGGATTAATCGGCAGTTGAACGATTAATCGGATTTAGTCGGACTTTAATCGGATTTAGATTTTTTATTTATTTTAAGTAATAAATCATTTTTATATGTATATTCTTATATATTTACATAGATTTGTACAATTTTTATGTTACCATAATGAAAGAAAAGAAGTAATTGAATTTAAATAAAACAATGAGCATATTAATAAGTTTGCTTTAAAAAAATGGTATCTCCAAGTAAAACTTAATCGTCTAGTTGACCTAGTTGGAATTAGTCGGTACTATATCACCCACCCCACCTACTAGACTACTCGGACATACTAGTCGTACCAGTCGGAGGACTTTTACAACAATGCTTTGGTATATTGTTATCTTCTGGCAGACTTAAGATGGCTGATTGGCTTCCACTGATTGAGAAGTTGGAAAGAAAATTGACTGGTTGGAGAGCGTCGATTTTGTCTCGTGGGAGTTGTTTGGTGCTTTTGAAGGCAGTGCTTTCTACTATCCCAGTGTTCTTTTCATCAGCAAGACTCCTTCTCGTGGGTATTCGTCGAGGATTGTGTCGATTATGAAGAGATTCTTTTAGGGGAAGTCAGGCCAGGAGAGCTCTGGAATTCATCTTGTAGATTGGGATACGATCACGCAATATAAGGTCGCGGGTGAGCTTGGGGTTCACCGCCTTGATGCAATGAATGATGCCCTTCTTCTGAAGTGGATGAGCATGATTTGGGGGAGAGACGATGACCTTTGTTGCATACTTATTCGCCACATTTACAGAATCCCAGCTCATGGGAACCTTGCGGCGAATCTTTTTTACCTTTCGACCTTCTGGAAGGGAATTAGAGTGTTTATGCCACGTTTCCCAGATCTTTAGCAGCTACAGGATGAGCAATGGACCTTTAGCAGCATGTTTCCCCAGACTTTTTGCTTTAGTTACAGATCGTGAAGCACGTGTTGTGGAGAGCCAAATTGATGGGAGTCGGATGTCTTCCTTCTTGACATGTCTTTCAGATCAACCCATGGGAGATTTTCTGTTACTCTTGGACACATTGAGTAGTAATGATGGCCCGACTGTTGGGCATGACCATTGGGTTTGGAAAGACAATGATTTTCTAGTGAAGAGAGCACATAGATGGAGCAGTGGTTAGGCCACCACTGTTGTTGAGGACAACCTAGTCCGGGATTGCAATTTTTTTGGAGTCTAAAACCTCCTAGTAGAATCAATTTTTTTGTGGCTTTTCAGGAGAAAGCGCATCTTTACTAGAAACCAATGTCCAAGGGTTTTCAAAGGGGTATCCGATCTGTGCCCTCTTTGTGTTGTGGTGATAGAGACCTTGGAGCATCTTTTCTTCCATTGCGAACAAGGACCTGGTTAAAGCTTCATATTGCGTAGGTCAACTTTACTAGTTTTGAGGGCTTTTGGGACTCTCTTTATAATGCAAATTGCAAAATATAAGCCAAGGGAGGAGCTTCTTCTGCCTACAACAGTTGTTTGGGCATTGTGGCTATCCAGGAATGGTTTACTCTTTACCGCACAGTGCTTTTATATTGATAATGTAATCTCGCATGCCAAAACTCGTATCAAGTATTGGCTCCTGTAAGTGTCGATTTTTCACTTTTATTAATATATTTGGGACAAAGACCAAAGCATGCTTCCCCTTTTGGCTTCAAAAAAACTAGGGATTTTTACCTCATGAATCCTAGAAACATTGTAAAACACCTTCTCAACCTTATAAACATCGTTATTATCCCCACAACGCCGTAAACTTGTTGTCTTACCCCACAAACCATGCCGTCAATTTCACTTTTACTCGAGTCAATAACTTGGGTTAGTATTGAGTTAATCTAACCAGACATGTTAATGAGGTGCGAGGGAGGGGGTTGGATCTCAAGACGGGTAACCAGGAGCCACGAGGGAGGGGTTTGGAGCTCGGGGTGACGTAGGAGAGGCGATACGAAGGCTCAGGGCGAAGCGGGGGAGGGAGCTGGAGCTTCGCGTGGCACAAGGAGGCGTGATGGAGGATCGGGGCAGCTCGAGGGAGGGGTTGGAGCTTTGGGGGTGCAGGGGAGGGGTTGGAGCTTCGGGCGGTGCAGGGTAGACGGGGTAGAGACCGGGAACAAGGGTTTAAATATCAGTTTCGGATATCGTATCGATACCCTGTCGATACGATATTTCGTCGAAATTTCGACGAAATTTCAACGGCATTTCGCCCATATCGACCACCATTTGTGAAGAAAAGACCGGAAACTGCCCTCGTATCGCCATTTCGCTCGAGATTTCGGTTCCTTGTCGAAACTGAAATTTCGCCAAAATTTCGTCGAAATTTCACGAAATCTGAAATGCTGATCGGGAAGCATGGGGGAGGGGGCTGGAGCTCGGGGCACCGCGGAGGAAGGGACTAGAGCTTCAGATGGTGCGGTGGAGGTATGGCAACAGCTCAGGGCAGTACGGGGGAGGGAGCTAGAGCTTTGGGCAACGTGGGAGAGGTGGGGCGGAGGCTTGGGGCGACATGGGGGAGGTGGGGCTGAGGCCAGGAGGTGGGTGTAGATGGTGCTTGATGGGGAAATAAAGGTGAGGAGGGTGGGGGGAGAAAGGAAGGAGTGCAATCATTGAAATTTTGATAAACAAAATGGTTATTATGTAAATGAAATTAACCGATTAGTTTTAACAGCCAAATGGATGGGAGCTAACCACAGGGTTTGTAGGGTAAGAGTTAGCAAGTTTACATGATCGAGGGAATAATAACGATGTTTACATGGTCGGGGAGGAATTTGCAAAGTTTATAGGGTTGGTGGGGTAAAAATCCCAAAAAAACTATTTAAGTAAAATCTATAACTTATAAATTATAAGTTCGCATATCATACAATCGCAAAATATGTATAACATATATGTTAGTCATATGCTTTTTTTGAGTCAATTTAGTCATATAATATTACATTATATAATCATATTATGCATCCATATATATTAGACGTGTGATTGGATATGGGTATATTTTTCTATGTAAAGTGAGGCTTACACCTCTACCACCTCAAGGCTTACGCCCTTACCTCGACAACAAAGAACCACCTTGATACGCCTCACAAATTTTAAAACATCGAAAGTAGGATCTCATTTTGATGCGTCAAATGTTGAAATATAACTTTTTTTTACAAATAACATATTCCTGTATTACAATGAGTATTTATTTTTACTAGAAGTCAAATTTTGGTGGTGGCGGGGACAGAATTATAAATCTCAAAGAGTTTTAGAAATTTACCATGGTTTGGCAAAGGATAGATGCAACCCTATGTGACAAGGGGTGACCTTGCTATCCTCGATCCTTGAGGGGAAGGCACTGTGGAAGACCACATCCCCATTTTCCTCCATTCAAAAGGGTAAAGTTGTCATTTTGCTACATATCCGTTTCCTTATCCTTTTTCTCCCTATCATGCACTTACTTATCCCACTACCAATCTATTTTTCCAAACGAAAAAAAAACCCATCAACTCGTCACTAAATCCCATGAAAGCCAACCTTCAACCAAACTAGCTCTAACATGTTCGAGAGATGGACAAGGGACAAGCAAAAGAAAGTGGATTTAAGGCTGATGTTATCGTGATGTGACTATCATAGATTCATAACTCTACACGTATCCAAATGGATTTCGTATATTTCACATATTAGAGGTCGGAGTTCTCCTGCGGCTGCTGAATTCTTTTGCGATGCACATCGCATATAGCACAAAATCAAATAGAACAGATCCCTAATCGTATAGAGAACAGCTGCGGGCAGTTGGATGATGATCCATCGGTCCGGATGGATTCGGCCCGTCGGATCAACATCCAGTGGCAGCCGCGTAGAACCGAGCAATGAAAGACACAAGCTCAAGCAACAACAGAAGAATGGAAAGAACGAGAGCAAGGACCTGCCTCCGGCCGTGGTTGTCGGAGACGATACCCCATGTGTAGGCCCCGAAGAGCGCGCCGACGAAGACGACGCTGCTGATGAAGCTCTCCTCACTCGACGAAAGGCCCCACTCGGCCTGCACCGACGGCCCCACGAACGACAGCAGCATCATCTCCATGGCCTCCGAGATCCACCCCATCCCCGCATACGCGAAGACAAAGGCCTGGAACCTCCCGAACCCCGCCGCCACCATCGCCTCGCCCACCGTGTAGGTGGAGCCATCGTCCGCCATCTCCGGCGCCGATCTAGAGATTGTGGCAAATCAACTGAGGGCAAGGAGCAGGGGAATATTGTTGCCACCAAAACGATAACGACGCGCAATTCGATGATTATTTTATTAAAAAAATAAGTTCAACACGCTATTCGATATCAGGAAAGATATCCGCTTAACTAATATGTAGATGTAGATGTAGATTTCAATCATTTTGAAATGTTATCACATATTTGATATGACGAAAGAAACCTGCTTAATTAACATATACATTTTTTAATTTCTATGAGATAAAGCATGCAAAATCTATGACAAAAGATAAATAAACTACCTTATGCTAATAGAAAATCATACACAAAAAGATAGGCTAGAAGTTAGCACTGCTGAAGCAACCATAGAGGACTTTCCTTAAAAAACCATCAACACGATAGTATTCGCATGTTGAGTTCGACAATCCTCTCCCAAGATGCAACGATCCACTGGAGATGTGGAGAAGGTAGGAGAAGAAGTTGGTATCTCCTCTCATGTGAGGGGAGATTAGACATTGAATAGAATGGGTCATACGATTTTCTTTCCTCTTCCTTATGTAGGTGGGCAAGAGGGAAGAGAATAAGATGTGTGGCTCTTATATGCTTTAGTTGATCGATGGCTATGATTTATGGTTTATTAGAAGTCGTTTGGGATGGCATCGATGATTAATGATGCGGTTGATTGCTAGCCACTCGGATGTTGATTTGCTACACTTCTTAGGATCTTTTCCTCTTTTGTTCAATTATTAATGAGATTGGGTCATTTAAGGATCAAGCCGATCTCAGATTTTAAAGACTGGTCGAAAGAGTAGTCGAAGTTGTCGTAATGGATATGTGATTCATCATGCTATTGTGCTCAGATATTGGTCCTCTCAAGCATGGATGATATGTTTTTGTTCTACTGCCAATCTCGTGATCTGAACCAAAATTGTAGTTCTTTCTAGACCCCACTTCATAAAACACGGCACATGATCCTATTTAGGGTGGAGCATTGGGTCGGGTCAGCTCGAACCCGATCCTAACCCGAACCGCAAAAACCCGAGCCCGAACCGAACCCGATGTACAAATGGGTTGGGCCCGATCCCTCATATTTCAAAAATATCATGCTCGGGCCGAGTATAGCCCGAACCCAAAGTACAAATGGCTGGGGACGGGCCCTCATATTTCAAAATATCACGATCAAGCCATATGCTACCATCTTTTAATAATTCATAATCTCACAAACTTTTGCAATATGCTATTACTAAATTAAATTCCATCACGGTTCGACAACATGGAAAAGAGTTCTGCAAAATATTTCCATATTTCAAAAATCCACATGTAAATCATATTAGAACCAAATTGGAGGACATTTAGTCACAATACATCCAATATTTCCTTCATCCATGAATAGTAATATTATAGCATAACAATACATCCAATATTCATATATTATGTGTTAGAAATAGGAAGCGGAAGCGGGATCAGAAATAAAGATAAAGAACTTGAAGAACACAAGGATTTTTTACGTGGAACCATACTCCCTAAGGAGCGGGATGAAACCACGGGAGAAGCCCTCAAAGGGATAGATATTGCATTCCTTTTTCTCATCTGATACAGGAGGTCTTGGGCTCCTTATATAGCCTCCACAGAGCCTCCAAGTCCTACCATTGGTAGATGTGGGACTAAACATATAGATGGGGTAAATGGATCCTGGAGAGATCCATTTACCCTCCTACAACTCATATGGCGCACGACCAAGTACTCCAACACTCTCCCTCAAGATGGAGCATGCAATGCTCAGCTTGGACAAACATAAAGAAACTCAACTCATGCTACAGGACACTACGGACAACATCAACTCAACGCGCCCAACTGTCGGATGTTGTCGAGGACGTTGGTTCTCATGCCGTGCAGATGAGGAGGACGAACGAGCTGGAGTGTAAGTCAAACTTAGGACTCAGAATCTGACCATTGAGTTTGAAACTGCGCCTGGAATCTCCTTGTCGGAGAACTGGGTCTCTCTCATCTGGCTCAGAGAATGGTACTCCACTCTGGAGTACCTATGATACCACATGAAAACCCTTGCCCACATGGCATACGGAATGATCCTCTGCTCTGGAGTCCCTATGGCTCACATGAAAACTATGGCATGACAACACAAGAAGAATGATGGGGACCACAACAAAAGATGGCAAACATGTTCTCATCTGAAAGAAGACCGCATCCATGTGTGTATCTGAAACTGAAGAAGACTCAGAAACATCTGACGTCGAGTCTGAACAACTGAACTGTAGAGTCTGAAATCTGAATGGTCTGGAATCTGGAGATCTGACATCTGGAACATATGAATAAACATGTGACTCTACATAATACTCTCCCTTTCTCTCATACTGGTCGGAAAATCAATATCGACCAAATTGGGAGAAGACAATAAACAAGGAAAATAAAACATCTCAAATGTTGATTATATATTTAATATATTTTTCGGCTTCTCAAAAAAAATCATCTTTTTTTCCGACTATTTCCATTCCATTTTTTTAATATCCGTGAGTCACTTTTTTTAAATAAGCCATTTGTTTTTTTTTTCGGCTTTCCACCATCATCATTTTTTTTACACAACACATCAATTTTTTTCCTTAACAAATAACTCTTGGCCCAACAGTGGGCCTAAACCGCAACTGTACTCCTCACAGCCGGTGTTTTGTTCAACAGCTGCCCAATTTTTTTATAATAAAATCGGGCCTACGAGACCTAGGGTTCCCATCGTGGGAACCCTCTTCGATAGGGCTCCGATGCCGCTTGCACCTGTAGAAGCGCGCTTGGGTGATGCCACTGGAGGTTGCCGCCGCCAAGGAGAGGAGGCGATGTCGAGCTCGAGCGTCGCTGTGCCGCGCGCTGGATGGAACTCTGCCGGAGAAGGGGAAATCGTGGGATCGCGAGGAGTGGAAGACTCTCGAGAAGAAAGAGGGTTCCGCCAGGCTGGGGTCGCGTTGAAGGAGAGAGACAGCGAGCACACCTCGCTCGGAGAAGGATGAGGCGGGAGGTTGATCCTGCGCGAGGTTAGAGGGAGGCGCGCTCACGGCCTGGGTACCGCCATATGTGGCTAGGGTTCTTCGCCAAGAAGTTGCGAGGTCTGCACCGTCAAGAAGTTTGTGGGTCCTCCGCCTAGAGCAGGCGGTGCGGAAGCTTGTGCGTCGAGCTATGTCGATGTGCGCTGAGATGGTGATGTGTCCTTGGGGGTCGACGCCTGGAGTTGCGGCTCCCCCTGGAGATAAGCTCCACCTGGAACTATGTCGCTAAAGCAAGCTGCGCAGTACGAAGTCTACGGGATTCCGAAGCGGAGGGCTACGCGTCAGGAGAGGGATGAGATGCGAAGGAGGATGGTGCTTGGAAACCCATCGCGCCTGCAGGTTTTCACATCAGAAACGATTATGGCATAGCGTCGTCCACGCCAGAAATTGGATTTAGGGTTTTGAAAGAAAACCCTCAAAAGTTTGTCATAGATTAACTTCAGAACCTGCGGAAATCGATGATGGCTTCGTGCAGATTTAGAGTTTCCAGGAAAATCCTAGAAAAATTAAATATCTAATCTTGAACAAATAATAATCCTCAAATAACTCATTACAATCGAATCTCGAATAAATAAAGATCACAAAAAGACTCCTCGAGAATCGACCCGCTCTGATACCATGTTAGAAAATAGGAAGCGGGATCAGAAATAAAGATAAAGAACTTGAAGAACATAAGGATTTTTTACGTGGAACCCTACTCCCTAAGGAGCGGGATGAAACCACCGGAGAAGCCCTCAAAGGAACGGATATTGCATTTCTTTTTCTCATCTGATACAGGAGGTCTGGAGCTCCTTACATAGCCTCCACAGAGCCTCCAAATCCCACCACTGGTAGATGTGGGACTAAACATATGGATGGGGTAAATGGATCCTGGAGAAATCCATTTACCCTCCTACAACTCATATGGTGCACAACCAAATACTCCAACATTATGGATGAATTATGTCATAACAATAAATTGGAATCAAAGTGCAACTTCATGAAACCAAAATGGGTGCAGGTTGAGCCCGACCCAAACCCAAGCCCGATCTTGTGTGCCTTGGGTCAGGCATGGGTCCTCGGTTCGCTAAAAAAGCGGACATCGACCTGGCCCAAGGCCTACGAAAAATTGACGGGCTCAGAGCGGGCTTTCCCGAGTTGGGTCGGGTCGAGCCCAATTCTCCATCCTAATCACCCCCCCCCCCTCGAACTCTCTTTGGATGAACCCAGAATTGAACCCACGGCTCACAACCTCATATGACCCTCTAACTGATCCCTAATCTTCAGCCTAAAATGAAACTCTAACAAGCAAAAAGAAACCAGTCATAAATTACCATCGTAATCACCCTAAAACCTAAACCTTGCTCCTGAGTCTTAATTTCCTAGCCAAAACCACTAACTTGGTCCTACAAAAATCTAAACCACTTGATACTGAAACCACTTTCCAAGATAAACCTAAAAAAACACCATCTACCCCCTGTGTAATACACCTTTCTCCCCGATGGTATATACGACCACTGCACTTTTTTCGGTCACCTGTAACATTGTAAATGTAACAAAATTACTTTTCCATATGTTAAAATAACATTATTTGTTCATTAGCAAAAATGAGTACCATAAAACTGTAAACGAAGAGCTTTCTCAATGGGGTCATAGAACCGTCCGAGGATACATGTGTGGAAGAAAACTGACTAAATTGTATCAGAGTTTATACTTGTGATCCCATTTCCAGTGTGGTCATCGAACTTGAAAGTGCATTTGGACCATCCATTAGGGCTTCTTATACAACGATTCTACAATCAAAATCAATAAAAGTACGATAAAGTTGTTACAGAGAGATTGATGGGAGACGGGCAACAAGTTGCGCCGTCAATCCCTTTTGGATGACAGATCCAATTCTTCGAAATACGATATCTATAGACTTGGGGACCATAACATTGCTACAACAATCAAAGGTTTTAGTAAATTTGTCCATGAAGGTGTGGGATTGGTCGAATAAAATGTGCAGGCTTACTGCTATAATAATTGGATTAATGCAGTGGGCGTATCTCTCGTCTCACTATAGGTTTGCTGCAAACTTGTTCTTACAGTATGTTTTCTCTATTCTATTGCGGCATTTGCTTCTTTAGTTATCCCACCTCATGGTAATCCTACATTCCAACCCAATAAACAAAATTGAGTGACAAGTGGTAATAGAGCAGTTGTTCATAGGTGATATGCCACAATAGATGGTTCGACCTATCGCACTTTGCTTAATTGCTAATTATAAGCTACTTCGAAGCTGAGACTTCATACTTTGATACATATAGTACTCAGATCAAGAATTTAAAGGTACTCAACTAATCTTTCACAACTTAGCAACTGTCGATGAGTTGCTCGCAACGATCCAACACGACAATGGGTGTCATCTATGCTCAACACTAGATTGTGCCAGCCATCTACTTTGAAGATGAGACTTCTTCCTCAGATATCAATAATATCCATGATTGAACAACCACTTGCAGTCGGTCGGGTGATACATACATATGAATATGTGATTTGAACACTCATATTCTCAAACTACTGTGTATAAAAAAGGTTATACAAGTCCTATACCAATGATGGTGGGGGTTACAATGTTACAATTAGATAAGATTAAATAGTTAGATTTGATTGGATATAGACAATTAAGTCATGCATTCTTTTGTATATACAAGTCCTATACCAATCCATGCTTTTCTTCATCTTCTGGTTATGATCCTCAAGAAACAAGTTTGATTAAGCCGCTAAATTTTATTTTTGGTAATGATGATGGTGACAATTGGTCATGATCCTCGAGAAACAACTATAGAAGCTATCCACATGTGGAAAACAACAAAGATTTATAGATCTAAAAGCTTATGATTCCCTTTCACGAGAGTTCTTGTGGGTTTTGTAGAAGAGATAAGGGTATATGATGTACATTAACATTATATAGGATATGTGTGATAAGGCTTCATCTTATGTAAGGATCCAGTCTGAGAAGACCGACTATATTCTCCGATAGAGGATAAGATGAGAGAAAACTGTTTAAGGTGGTTTGATCATTTGCAAAGGAAATCTATTGATGTACCTGTAGAAGATATGATATTTGGGATGTTGAGCCGGCTATAAGAGGGCCAGTGTTCGAAAATGTGGTCCATGCAGCCGCATATGTGTATGCGGTTACCCTTCCTAACCGCATATGTCATATGCAGTTCCTCCGCCTCCGGCCAGACGCTACGGAAGAACGAAGTCGAGGTCGCTGGGGAGCGGTTTGCAGGTGACGCTGCTATTGGGAGGGCTTTGAGGAGTCATTTCGTGGCCGCGTCGAGGAGGAGAGAAGGGAGTGGCTGGGGGTGGCTGGGATCAGGAGTGGAGGTGCTGACGCAGGAGCAAGCCGAGGGCCTACTGGTCCCTTTCTATTTGGATGAGGTCAAGAAGGCGGTCTTTGAATTGAATTCTGACGGGCCCCAGGCCCGGACGACTTCCCAATTTTTTTACAGGGAGTTTTGGGACCTATTGAAGGAGGAGGTAATGGATGTAATTAATGAATTCAAGGATGGAAACAAAGGCCTTGAGAGGATAACCGGGCCTTGCTTTTCTTGATTCCGAAGGACTCTCCCGTGCTGGTGGATGATTATAGGCCAATCGCTCTCTCGAATGGGATTTACCTCATCATCGCGAAGATCCTGGCGAACAGACTTAAGGGGGTGCTGGACACAGTGCTTCTTCAGGGACAAACAACTTTTATCCCAGGGAGACAAATGGCGGATGACCTCGTTATGGCCATGGAGATTTTTCTAGATTGGCAACGCTTGAAAGCGAGAGGGGCACTCTGGAAAATTGACTACACTAAGGCTTATGATTCGGTGGACTGGAGATTCTTATGAACTTCGCTCCAGAGGCGGGGCTTTCCGAAGCAGTGGGTGGACTGGATGAAGAGATGCGGCCCACTTCCACATACAGGATCCTGGTGAATGGCAAGCCAGAGGGGAGTTTCTTCCAGCCGCAGAGGGGAGTGAGGCAGGGGGTGCCCTTTGGCTCCAATGCTATATGTCATCATGGTGGATGCTCTGGGGGTCCTTTTGAATCAGGCGGCTAGGATGGACTGGTGCGTGGGCTACAAACGGGGGGACATCTCCATCCCTCTGTTACAATATGCGGACGACACTATTCTCTTTCTGGGCGGCACCAACGAGCAGAACGAAAACATTGTGCAGCTGGCTGAAATCTTCGGTGAACTTTCGGCCTGGAAGTTAACAAGGCAAAATCGATGGTGGTTAATTTTGGAATGGAGGACTCGGACCATGCTTGCTTGGCGGCTATGATGGAGTGTGCGGTGGGGTCCTTGCCGACCCGATACTTGGGGTTACCTCTTATTGCAGCCAAGCTCAGAAGGATAGATTGGGATAGCCTAGTGATGAGGATGGAACAACGGCTGGCGGGTTGGAAGGCGGCGTCTCTATCTCGGGGGGGGGGGGGGGGGGGAGGGAGTTGGTTCTCCTGAAGTATGTGTTGTCCGTCGTCCCCATCTTTTTCATCTCCACGAGGCTTATGCCGGGTGGGGTGAGAAAAAAATTAGAGGCCATAATGAAAAGATTCTTCTGATCCAAAGGGAGGAAGCAGGAGTCGTGTTTGCACCTGCTCAGTTGGGAGGAAGTCACCAAGAGGCGTGAGGATGGCGGCGTTGGGGTCAGGGAGTTGGAGGGCATGAACAGGGCTTTGTTATCTAAGTGGGCCATCCGAACTTGGGGCTCGTCTACCTCCCTGGCAGTGAGACTTTTGAGGGAAATTTACGGGGTCAGAGGCGACCTGGTGCTGTGGCGAGTGAGCTTTGAATCCCCGTTATGGGCGGGTATACGGGCGGTTATGCCTCAGTTGGCAGCTTAGCTTCAACCGGTCGTCGGCGATGGCAGGACTTTCATATTTTGGCGTGACAACTGGACGGGCGACGACTGCTTGGAGGTGAGATTCCCGTGACTCTTTGCCTTGGCGGCAATGAAGGAAGCTACGCTCTCGTAGGTGGCTATGGAGGATGCTTGGGCACTGACTTTCCTCGCCCACTCTCGAAACAGCGTTCGGATGAATTCTTAGCTTTGTTGGATTGACTATCGCGGCAGGAGCCCTTCCCCTAGGATCGTGACCACTATCGATGGGGGGGGCACTGACTTCACGATAAAAAAAAGCTTACCTTGAATTGACGAGGAGAACCGAGGAACGTGATGCAGATCTTTGTCTGGATATGCGTATTGTCTGGGCGGCTAAGATTCTGTTAAGGGTCAAAGTGTTTCTCTGGTGCCTTAGACATGGAAGGATCATGGACAAAGTAAGGAGGGACATCTTTTTCGTCTTGCAGACACCCGGTGCGACAGGTACGACGACGCAGCTGAGGACTCCGAGCATTTATTTTTCAATTGCGTGATGTCCGTGCGGGTTTGGTCTGAGCTCGCTATCCCATGGGTGCATCGAGATGGGATGCGCGGGTTGTGGGAGTCCATCAGGAGGTTTGGCGGTAACTCCAGTGAGGATTGTTCTAAGTCGTTGGTCGCTATTTGGGCTATATGGCTGGGTTGCAATGAGCTTATCTTCATAAACCAGAGATTCTACTCTGAGAATGTTGTGTCCTATTGTAACGCTTTGTATAACTTCTGGCTCTCCTGGTAATGTATTCCGAAACTTCATTAATGAATTACAATAGGCGGTGATTCCTGCAGTGGGGATTCACACGATTTGACATAAAAAAACATGTCATATGCAGTTATATGCGGTTAAAGTGCATATACGATCCGAGTAATCCGCATATGGTGCCACATATGCAACCGCATATTAAACGGTTAAAAACCCGACCTCTTCCATCATCTTTGATTACATATCTTAAGAAACAATATTTTTTTGAAGCTTTATACATCAGATTTTTTTGAATTCTCAACAACAATATTTTTAAGAACCTTAGATTCTAGAATCATACATATAAATCATTTGGTAATAGACTTTATCCGTTGACTTAGAAATTTTGGTGATGATCTATATTACCAATGTCAGTAATGTATTTGCATGCCTTATACATAAATTGAATAATCTTCACCGATTTTTCAATGGAGTATTTCTTTCTTTTATAATTTATTATATTCATTTGATTCAATTTAATTGATTGTGTAGCCAACATCCGTCTTATCCAACATTCATTTTTAATTAAATGAATCATGTAATTTAATATATTTGTCAATTTTTATTATATTTTTATTATTTTAATTATTAAAATTAAAATAATATTGTTGGAAGAAATGAGTGGCATTGATTATTTCTGAGAACCCTCTCTGTATCTGTGTGTGCTGATGCTGACCATGTAGTCCGCTACGGAAGCGGGGGCCGACGGCAGTGGAGGCCGATGGCCTGGCAGCAACGATGGAGAGGCCCGAGGAGGGCTGGCGAGCGGTGGCGCCAAGATTGAAGGTGTGGCTGGCGAGTGTGGATTAGGGTTAGGGTATACGAGCTCCGGTCTAGGACCACCGCTCTGATACCATGTTGGAAGAAATGAGTGCGTTGATTATTTCTGAAAACCCTAGGCTCTCTAATATAGAGGAGAGTCCTATGGGTAAATTACATAAGATGGATACAGAGAAATAAAATAAATAAAAAGGTACATAGAGAATATGGAAAGATATAAATATCTTTACACTCACCCTCAAGATGGAGCATAGATATCAATCATGCTCATCTTGGACGAACACTTCAAGAATGGTCCTCTGAGCAATGCCTTGGTAAAGATATCTATCATTTTCTGTTCTGAACTGACATGAGAGATAGATATCAAACCCTTCTGAATCATATCTCTAGTGTAATGGCATGGGTAGAGGAACATCTATGTGCAAATCTGCTAACACTGCTCGACCCCACATCATTTCTATACTTGCTTGTGCCATAGCCCTATATTCAGATTCGGCACTTGATCTAGCCACAACTGTTTGTTTCTTGCTTTTCCAAGAAACAAGAGAACTGCCAACAAATACTGCAAAGCTCGAAGTAGACTTCCTATCCTTAGGACACCTTGCATAGTCAACATCAGCACACGCGGATGCAGAGAGAGTTTCTCCTTTCTTGAAAAGTAGTCCCGCACCTGGAGAACATTTTAGATATCTCAATATCATGTATATATCGTCCATATGTACTTGTCGAGGTTGGTCCATGAATTGACTCACTCGACTCACAACAAAGGAGATATCTGGTCTGGTAATAGTAATATAAAGGAGCTTTCCCACCATCTCTTTGTATATCCTCTTATCAACCTCATCTGTATCATCATCGTATTCATACTAGGATCCATAATAGGAGTAGTAGAAGGTCGACACCCAATCATGCATGTCTCAATAGGAATGTTTGTAACATATTTTCTTTGGGTCATCACAAGACCCTGTGCATTCCTAGCAAATTCCAATCCTAAGGATGCGCTTGGTTCGTAGGTTATCTGGGGGAGGATAACCCGTTTTTGTGTTTTGGTGTTTGGTTGGTGGGATTAGAGTTGGGAGGGTTTGTGTGATGTGATTGTATTGATATATGAAAAAGTAGGTAGTTACTAAGATATGATTGTATTGAAATTTGAAAAAATATGTAGTTATTATGATGTGATTGTATTGAAGTTTGTAATAATGAGTAGAAATTGAGTATTTTATGATTTTTAGATGATATGATGGTATAATATATATTTTTTGATGGAAATAGAGTGGGCCCCACTAGTGGGTTAGAAATATGGGCTTTGGGGGGTAATCCACCCAAAGTGGGGGGTAACCCCCCAACCGAACGCCCCTAAAAAATACCTTAGGGTGCTCAGATCCTTAGTGACAAACTGACAGCCCAAATATTATTTTGCCATCTTTATTCCATGCACATCATCTCATGTAACAACTATACCATCAACATAAATCATGATAACAACTGTACCTCTAGGTGTTCTCTGCACAAATAGAGAATGGTCTGCATTTGACCTCTTGAACCCCTGTCGTTCAATCAAATCCGAGAGCTTCTGAAACCATGCCCTTGGACTTTGTTTAAGACCATATATTGCCTTATGGAGTCTACAAACATGTTGACACTTACCCTCAGCAGCAAACCCCGAAGGTTGTTGCATGTATACCTCCTCCTGTAGATCTCCATACAAAATTGCATTTTTAACATCTAGCTGAAATAAGGGCCAGTCACGTACCACTGCAACTGAAAGAAGAACACGTAAAGTGGAGTGACGAGCAACGGGAGAAAACGTGTCCATATAATCTACATCGTAGATATGAGTAAACCGTCGTGCCACTAATCTTGCCTTGTAACGATCAAGGCTCCCATATGCATGATATTTAACAGTAAACACCCATTTGCAACTAATAATAGAGGTGCCAGGAGGAGCAGACACCAAACTCCAGGTACCACGTGATTGCAAAGAAGCCACCTCTTCCTCCATAGCTAAACACCAACTACTATCTTTCAAGACCTCTTGGTAAGTCCGTGGAATATCCACGAGAGATAGAGAAACTGTAGATTTCTGAAAATCCCCTGTCATGCGATGAAAGGACACCTGGGAAGCTAGCGGATATGATGCGTAAGTACTCTTTTGCTTCCTGATGGCAATGAGTATGTACAGGTCCTCGGGAACCTCCTCCTACAATGATCCCTATATAGAAATATCGACAGACCCATCGTTAGAAAACATGTTATCAGAACAAACCAGGGGCGTGCTGGATGACAAGTAATGATCATGAACAGAAGCTGACCGACAGGTATAGAATTTTAGTAAGGGTGGAACAATGGTCACATGCGTATGTGTAGAGGGAAGTGGTGGTGGTGGAGGAGGTGGTGGTGTAACAGGTAGAAGAGACAACTGACTTGTAGGAGGGTGTGGCATATAGATTTCAGTCTCAGACTCTAAAGAAGCCAACCTGTCATCTATAGGAGATAAATACATCACAAACTCAAAAAATGTGACATCAGCACTAATATAGTATATCCTGCCTAATGGATCATAGCACCGATATCCCTTCTGGGTCCTGGAGTACCCAACAAACACACATTTGACAGCCCTAAAGAGAGCTTGTCAAGACCTGGAGCCAACTGGTGAACAAATGCAACAGAGCCAAAGACACGGGGAGTAGGAGAGAACAACTCCTTCTCATGGAAGGCTATAGAGAAAGGAATTTTCTCACCCAAGACAGATGAGGGCAAGCGATTTACTAGATAACATGTTGTAAGAACAACATCACCCCAAACGAATGTGGGGTACAACTTGAATAAGTAGGACCTGAGTGATATCAAGTAAATGTTGATGCTTTCTCTCTGCAACACCATTTTGTTGAAAAGTGTAAGCACATGATGTTTGATGCATTGTACCACGAAAGGAAAAAATATGATAGTGCACGAGTGCAAAATTCCAAAACATTATTGGTCCTCACAAACGAAGAGAAAACATTATGCACTTCATTGATAAAAGTTTTAATCACATCCCCTGCTTCAGATTTATCCTTCAATAGAAACACCCATGACAAATGAGAAAATCATCTACTACAACACGATAAAACATGTGTCCCTAGTGATCAGGAACACGACTTGGACCCCAAATATCGACATGAACTAACTCAAAAAGGGAGAGACTACTCCGACTCTGGAGACTGGGAAAAGTTGACCGATGATGCTTTCCCAACTGACACGCTTCACACTGGAAGGAAGAACCCGGAGAAATCTGCGGCAAAATACGACGCACCATCTAGAGAGGGAGGTGGCCAAAATGTAGATGCCAAGTATAGAGAGACTGGTACGGTTGAATAAAAGTATGTGCCTGCATAAGGAGTGTGAACCAGGCGATAAAGGTCACACTGCTCACGGCCACACCCAATCACTCTACCCGTAAGGATGTCCTGAAAAACAAGAGACGATGGGTCAAAAATAGCTCGACAGTGCAAATCCTTTGTACGTTGACTATAGATAACAAATTCATAGAGAAATCCAGAGCATGTAACACATTCTACAGACGCATCGAGGGCATCAAACTAATCTCCCCCTGTCCTATTGATCGGGGAGTGAGTCCCATCGGCTATCACCATGGTTCTTCCTGGAGGAACCTGCCTATATGCTGTAAGTTGCTCTCTGTCTCCACATAAATGATGTGTCGCCCCGGAGTCCATAATCTACTCTATAATCTCATATCCATGACAAGAGTTAAAAGCATAAGGACTACCTGAGGTGCTGGTTGTAGCGGACGTACTGGCAGAAGCAGAAGCTGCCACATCTGAATGGTCTCCTTGAGATGAAGCAAGAGGCATGATATCCCTAAGCCTGGCTATGAGATCATTAAATCTCTGATCTGAAGTAGAAGGTGCAGGAGACTCAACATGTTCCGCTACCCATGCTGATGCTGAGAAACCATGCTTAGAATAGCATGTATCCTATGAATGATCGGGACTATGACAATACGTGTAGGGCTGACGGATTCGACCCCCTCTACCATGGGGTCCACGTCCACGAAAGATAGATGAGACACCTCAGCCCCTTGGGGCTGCCATTACCGAAGAGGTCTGGTAAATAGTAGCAGTCGGAATAGTAATCCTGCTAAGTCTACAGAAAGCTTCCTCCAAAGGAGGAATAGTAGCATCCGCAAGAATCTGAGAGCAAGCAGCATCATATTCAGGATCAAGTGCAGCAAGGAATACACCAACCATGCTAGCATTCATGTATGTCTTCTGCTGCTCAGGAGTGGCCGTCAGAGGCATGAAGCTGTGGAGCTTCTCAAACATCCTACGTAAGGATCTGTACAGTGAGTGGAGAGGCCGTCCGTTCTACTTGACAGTGAAGATATCATGCTGCAGTTGAAGGATATTGGCCTTATTCAGTACCTGAGAATAGGTTGTTGCGAGAATATCCCGCATTGCCTTGACAGTGGGCTGATGCAACACATCATTGGCGATCTCTATCGTCGATGTACCTGACAACCAAACTTTGGCATATGCGTCGTCCGCCTCCCACGAGGCGTGAATCCATGTTTTCTCTACCGATTCATCGTCGGTAAGAATATGCTTCTTACCGTTAGACTTATAAAGCTCATGAACTGCATAGCCCAGAGCTCATAATTCGTCCCGTCCATCTTGACAATTAGTGCCGGACCTCTGAAGGCACCTCTGTCGGGTACATCAACTTTGTTTCTGACATGCTACCGGATGAAGATCACAGGGGTTTTGTAGACCGGTAGATAGATGTCTACACTGACATGTGAGAATTCGATTGCATATGTAGACTTATGCAATCAAATCCATCAACCGAAGCGAACAAAGAGAGAGGACGACAGAAGCGGGGGTTGATGGCCTGGCGGCAATGATGGAGAGGCCCGAGGAGGGATGGCGGCCAGTGGCGCTGAGATTGGGGGGGGCTGGCGGGTGGGATCTAGGACCACCGCTCTAATACCATGTTGGAAGAAATGAGTGCGTTGATTATTTCTGAGAACCCTAGACTCTCTTATATAGAGGAGAGTCCTATGGGTAAATTACATAAGATAGATATAGAGAAATAAAATAAAGAAAAAGGTACATAGAGAATATGGAAAGATACAAATATCTCTACAAACACAAACCGCATAATCCGCATATGCTTTCGCCTATCAGCTTACTCACTTCAGACCGCCTGACCGAATGAATATTGTGTATCGACTTTCTGAAAATCGAAGAGGGCAAAGAAGGCCCATGAAGTACTGGAATGAGATTATCCAAAGCGATTTTAATTACTTCGATCTAAGTCAGAGAAAGATCCAAAGTAGACCTGAATGCAGGCAAAGAATCCATGTAGTTGCCTACTTGATGTGGGAAAAGGCTTTGTTGATGTTTTCATGTTGCTTTGTTGTTGTGATGATGATGGTGACAACAACACATCTATAAAAGCTATCATGAATGAACCATGCTATGACGAAGGTGTGTGAGATTGTCCCTCAAGATTCATGGGCATGCGATATGTTTACTATGCTCATTTTAGCCCAGGTTAAAAGTGTTTTATGTCTTCATTATCCGCATCTACTGAACCATAGAAATTCACAGAAGCACGTGTAGATTCAATTAGATCCATACAATGAGAAATGAGAGTGCTCATGAAAATGGGGATCCCAGAGAAGGAAGAGGATCCTCTCTTGTAGGTGGGTTTACAACAGAGGTGTTGTAAATCCACCTTTTTGCGATTTCGATCGTCAAAATCCAACCTTATGGATTATATTATCGACTAATGTTCCACACATCCTCCAAATTTCGCTCAAATCTGAGATCATTTGCTATTTTATCATAATGGTCAAAAGTTCGATTTTTTAAAATGGGATTTAAGTTGCGTAAATGTTGGTCGGAATTTTGACTATTATGATAAAAGAGCAAATAACCTCGGATTTGAGCGAAATTTGTAGGATATGTGGAAGATTAGTCGATTATATAATCCATAAGGTTGGATTTGAAGATCAAAATCGCAAAAAATAAGTGGATTTATAACACCTCTGCTGTAAACCCACCTACAACAGAGGATCCACTTCCCCCAAGAGAGTGCCCATGTCAGGAGCATGAATATGTGTATACCACTAAAAACAAAGTCGATAAACAAATAGATAGATATGCAGTTAGACTACTGGCATAAGGGTAGACACAAAAAAAGTGTGATTGATTATCTGAAGACTTTTTTATATGCGACAAAAGTAAACTTTATTAAAATTACTCCCTTCTTACTCTATGTAGAATGCTTCTTGAGTGAATCCCTAATAAAGGAATTAAATGTGTAAATACCTCATTGATATGAGAGATCATGTTTGTGTCATAAGCTAAAGTTTCTTTACGGTCTCATACATTGCCTAAACATGGATTTAAAAACCCCGCAGGTGATCATGAAAAATCATGGGTAGAAGCAAAGGAATGGGAGTGACTGGATTAAGGTCATACTTGCAATGGGGCTCAAGACCAAAGATTTACGATGGCTTAAGTATTTTCTTAGTGGATAAAAAGACAGTTTAAGCAGTTATTAGAGAAAATATGACCTTAATTTGTTAAAGGACACAATAAAATTGGGACATCCTTCTGCCATGAGGAAATTGGGATGTCAATCTGCCAAAACTCCTATTTAAGGACTATCACAAGCCGACTTAAAGGGTGGAAAACGTTGGATGGATCTCTTAAGGGTACCTACCAAAAACGTGTAAGGAAACACATCTATCTCGCTCATCTAAGTTGTTCCTGAAAAGTTCGGATTCGAAGCCGCTACATCCAATTCAGGTGAATTGGTACTTAGTCGCACATCTACCAAGGCGAATGTGGTGAGTCAACTTATACATGTACCTGTTGATGCCCAATTGAGTGCATTCTAGAGTATTCTATGATGCTTGAAGAAAAATCCAAGAAAATGGTTGTTCTTCACTGTAAGAAAGGGCATGAAGGTCAAAGCCTATGCTACACTACTGGTTACTCTGTGTCCTAGATGGAAATCTTATTATATGACGGAACAAGAAGCAAACTACGCTAGTCATATCTAGCATTGAGGTTAACTAACGTGTTATGGCTCTAGGCGTTGAAGGAAAGCTTTCATTTTGGATCTTGCTCCAAGTCACACACATTTAAATCATTCAGTAAATGAAATTGTATGATTTCGATGAGGCAGACGTTGATTCAGTGCAACATGACTAACTTAGGCATGTGTAAATTGATTGGCATTTCATTCCAAAAAAGATTGATGTAGAACAACTTTGTGTCCTTTTAATTAAATTTGAGGATAAACTGGCTAACATTTTTAACAAGGATCATCCATCGATGAAACATGAGATAAATGAACAAGTTGCACATGATGGAATTGAAACCCAGCTTAAGGGTGCATAATAATGCATCCAAAACAGTGGTTCAAAATTAAGGGGAAAAGTAGCCATGTGAGGGAGACCTCTAAATCCAAAATTCTCATGAGTTAATCCCTCTTTTTAGAAGAGGATTCCATGTAAATCTTTGTTATTTGAGTGTGATTTTTTCAGCCTCTATCACGACCCCAATTCCAGGCCGTCGGATCCTTCCATATCCGGATCTGGTTACTCAACAATAATTTATTCAGCAACCACAACTACCATTCAGAAACAGACTGCAATTAAAAATACTAAGAAGGAAGTATTTCAACACTTTTCCATTCACAATATAAAGTTCACATGATACATTGTCCCACTATAACCATTTACATGTACATCAGCTCGAAAGGAAATACACAAAAAGATTACCGACTACCTTATCGAGTAAAGCTACTACGACTGACTGGATGGCTACTATGTTAGCTGGCGAGATTACTAAAGTCCTTGCGATGGCTCACCGATACCTATTGGGTTTTCCATAAATCATAGGATAACAATTAGCGAGTACTAAGTAACGAAGAAAAGAAAAGCAAACAAATGTGTAATTTTTCAAAACTTGTTATCACAAAAAGATTCGTTCCTTCTCATTAGTTTAAGTCCTATTCCTTTCTATTCCACGCCAAAGATTAGTCTAGGGAATTACCTCACCACTATATGGACTCCGAAGTTGTGGACACTTCAGGATTGGAGATTGTGTTGATCTCGTAAGCTTATGCCGCCGCACATCGCCTCAACCAATCCTCCAATACTACCCAGACAGTTTCTTTTTCTTTTATTAATCAAGGTCTCAAACCCTCAGTCTGGCAAACAAAGGAGCACACCGTCCTCGAGGATCCGGTTGCTTAAAACCGCAGGCTAACCTTTAATCACATAACCTAACGGATTTAAATACATGTTATCGTGACCCAGCCGCTATTGAACCACCCGTGCCTCCACATGGCACGACCACATCTTCCGTCATTCAACCCGAATATATTGGCTCCCGATACAACGCGTTGCAAATCATTCATTTCGTGCACACTTATCATAACAGGGCAACCATGTACCACTTAGGTTGGGCAACTCCAATACGAGTTCCTTCCGACAAACCTACAGGTTGCATGCCCGACATATAGTTTTACTCCTATTCATTCTTAACGTAAGACACAGTCCTTTTCAGGATCCAACTCAAAACACATCAATTCCCGTGATGCAATTCCTCCGTTAAGCCTTAGATTTGCATAAACATAAATACTGAGTATATACTTACACATATATTAATTCATATATATTAATATACTCATAGTTATGCTCATTTTAACTTCCAAACCCTAACTTTCCAAGCCACTGCATCCATTCGATGATTAGATATTATTTTAATTGAAATCACAAAGCAACTTTTCATATTTTCTCAAAAATAACTAAATTAGGGTTCTTCGTAGAAAGGAGCATAAATACAGAAATCTCAACGATCTCATATGAAAATCCAACAACAAAAGGAAGAATTTCGTTACCTAATCAAGCTCTCTCTCTCATATGCAGTGCTTTATCGTGATTTTTTTCAAAAGGATGATTTATAGCTCTTGAAACGATCGAATTTCATTTTCGTATTAAAAATGCTAAGAACGTGCCAAGAACGCGAAGAACGAACGAAGAATACGAAGAACGCGAAGAATACACAAAGAACACGAAGAACATATTTTCTCATGAAATTTCAGTAGAACTTCTCCTTATGTGGGGTGATATTTATAGGAAAATTTTAACTGAGTTTTCCCTTATATTGAGGCATATTTCTATAAAAATTTTGGCAGAGATTCCCCTTATATCGAGACATATCTTAAAAGAAAAACAGAAAGAGTTTCTTCTATAAAATCACCGAAAGGAAAACAACAAAGAAACTGAAAGAATATAACCAAACTACAAGCGATGGAGAATCGATAGACACCACACGTCTTAGGTGAGTGAAGGTGTGATGAATCACAGGGTTTATTGACGTGCATAGCCGCCCGCATCTAAGTAGGGTATTACACAGATTTCTCCATCAAAATAACTATAAAAACGAAAAAGTAAGAATAGAACAATAAGCAATGGACAATCAGTAGACACTAAGCGTCTTAGGTGAGTGAAAGTGTGACGAATCACAAGGTTCACTGACGTGCATAGCCGCTCGCACCTATGTAGGGTGTTGCACAAATTTCTCCTCGAACTACAATAGAAAACGAATCAGAAACAAAGATGAATCGAAAACAAAGCTGGAAAAAGAACATGAATCAAAAACTTATCTCATGAAGTAAACTAAGAGAGGATCGTACCTTCCTCCTCATCGTTCTCCCGGGAGCGCTTCGATAGCGCTCCTTCCTCACCCTCCCACTCCTCCTCTCGACCCTAGCTCTTGGGGTGGTGGTGGTAATGGAAATCGTAGAGAATGAATGGGTAGGGGGCTATTTATAGGCTTCAGAAAACCGCTAACCATGGTTAGAAAATCATGGTTTAGATCTTAACCACGATTAGCGACCCATGGTTTCGGCCCATAGTTTTGGCCAAAACTTATCCAAAACTTAGGACTTAAGTTAGAACTATCCAGAAGACTTTAGATTCGCTAATGACGCTTAATTAGCAATAATCATGATTAACTTTTACTAATCGTGATTTAACCTTCGTGGCTTATGCTTAACTTTTTCTAATCATTGATTAGTGTTCACTAATGATCATTAACGATCCTCAATCCATCATTAGTTTCTTTAATCGTATTTAATTAATCTTAATGACGGTCCTTAAGAGTTAATGACGTCTTAAACCTCTTTACTTCTCTTTCTTCTGAAAATCACAACAAATCGAAACGCAATCCGATTCACACGAAACAAATTTCGTTGGTTTCCTCTTGATGAGCCGGATCTTGTGATATAGGATCCGAGAGGCAGCCAAGTTCAAGGTTTCACAGCCTAGGGAAAACTTCAAATGGGATGTGGTCATTCCTAAGTTCAGGAAGGCCACCGTATTTTTGTAAAAAAACACTAGTACTTTAGTAAAATAAGTAAACAGTTTGTATTATAATGTGCAGTTTTGATGTTTGCATATATTAATTTAACATTACAGTTGTATATTTTACAATGTGCAGTTTTGTATTTTAATGTGCAGTTATAATACAAATTATTTACTTATTTTACTAAAGTGTTGGTGTTTTTTACAAAAATACCGGCCTTCTTGAACTCAATAAGGATCATGTCCTATTGAAAGGACATCCAATATATATTGCATTATGTGTAAACAGTGACAAGAGACCTTTTTTTTGGCGAAAAACTTATGTTAAAGGAATCATGTAAATATCAAATATAGCTAAGATTCGACTTCATGCATAGCAAGGCACACTTTTCTAGTTATTACATCAAGTATGTATGGCGAATTTTTATTGAGATAAAGAGAGAATGCTCATATTAATTGCATCTAGCGATATAAGACAATGATCAAATGGATGTCCTTACCTATGCAAGCAAAACTTCTAAAATGGCGCCAACTATCCAACAGGTTGCAAAAGCAATCATCCAAGCACCTCTATTTGGTGTAGGCACAAACTCCAAAATTCAAGACAAAAGAACTGGCCCACCTCCTAGCCCAACATCCACACAAAAAATCGCATGAGAAGCAGAACATGGTAATTTGCAGCAAAAGAGTTCAAAATGACGGCTATACCAGTACAAGTGCCGTAAATAAAAATCATTTCCTGCAGCAAATAAAATAAATGATTGATTGAAACAAGTTGCCAAGGCATAACTAAATGATATGCAGATATCAACCAAAATATCATCTTCCATATATGCTACCTACTTCAACTACTGGGCGTATTCACTAAATCTCTCCCAAATAAAGCCATCCAATTGAGAAATTCCAGTGATTCACCTGACCGGTAAAAATATTTTATTCATTCCAAGCAACCATTTGATAAAAAAACAATCAAATGCTTACTGTTAAATATGGTAACAGGTCAAGCAGATTTTGAACACAGATTTGTTTAAGCCTTGTCTCTATTTAAAGTGTCACATGCCATTTTTTTCTATGACACAACAAACCTAGCTGCCCATAAAAGGCCCTTGGTTGTTGCTCCCAAGGCCTCAAATGCCCGATTTCAGTAAAAAGTCCAGAAAGAGAAATCCGGTGGAATTTCAGTGAAATGACCAGAAAATTGGGGAAATGACTTGAAAACTCATTATTTTCCTAAATGGAGTTCTAATGTTTAAACAACAAATGAAATAGGAATACACATTTTTTTGCTAATGTTACGATATTATCATGATTCATGATACATTACCTTAAATTTTAGATTTCAATTTTTCCATCAAGCTCAAAAAGATCATTAGTAGTTTTATTATAGAGAATCCATAAATAACTTTAAAATTGAAATAGTAAATGTCATAATACACGATCACATAATACACCAATCACATAATACACCAACACTTATCAGTAGGCATTTCCTATTTGGAAACAAGATTCAACCGAACCAAGAATTCCTAGGTGGATCCATGTACCCTGTCTGATTCCTTCCTCCATAGCATGTCTTGATCGACTCCTTGTATCCCATGTAATCCTCCCATGTCATATAGGATTACATGATTTTGTAGTTCATTAAATACTCACTATATTCATGCTCATTCACATGTGTAAGGAAGCCAAACTGAGGGTAATTGTCACCAGAAGAGATAGAATTGTAAGGAGGTCCACACAAAGAGGATGCAACTTAAGAACCTCGTGATGAAGAAGATGGAGTAGGAGGAGATGTCATCTGTAGGGATTGAGTCAAGGTCACATGCATTTCAAGGTAATAATATGGAAATATCCCATATCCTACACCAATCTATGAAGATGTATTGGTATAATGTTGTTGATTTCCTTGAAATACCCCATAACTACCATTGTTGTAATCATACCTAGGAGGGGGAAAGCCATATGAATCATTGCGTGCTTGATATCCATATCCACTGAAGGGTATCGTTGTTGCCCCGCCACCAAATATCGAATCTCCAGCATCCATGTTCAATGATCCCACCGAAGATATCAAATCTTCCACAATGGTGTCGTCCTTGTGTTGTTCATGTGGTTGCGAGAGCTTGTATGAGGGGTAGGGACAATAATCAATCTGCTCTACAAGATCTGGACCTCTATTTAGACTTGTAATATACTAATCATGTATGTTTGAGTGATAGCTCATATATTCTTGTCCACCATATATTTATTCTTCAAATCTATATCTAATATTATATGCACCCACACCAGAGGTTGCCCATTCATCTTGTAAATTTTCTCCGGTTGCATCATCACCTCCCCATTGCCACCTGATTTGGATTTCGATTTAGACAAGGACGAGGAGTCTTTAATATCACTTTCCATCCCTCCAGTTGGGTCTGGATGTCTTCCTGATCTAGCCACGTAATCTTCAATACCTCCCTCAATTTACGAGGTAGTCTGTGTATTTGGTCATCCTCCTCTTTAATCAAGTACGGAGTGCCATTATCATCCATCCACTTTTGCAAGATGGCTTCCTCATCATCATATTCATCTTGAGTCTTGAATATATATATATATATATATATATATGTGTGTGTGTGTGTGTGCAAGGTCGAAGGGATATTTGTAGTCTTGCTTGTTTTGTACCTCTCTTGCATGCTTCATCTTTAACTTAAGGTTGTAGGGGATATAGACAAGATCATGTAGCTTCTCTACTCCAAAAGAATTTCGCCTTTTAGAGTGAATGAGGTTAAATGTGCTCCGCTTTCTCTCGCATCCTCCAGTTGACGCAATCTGCAACAAGACCTTCATTGCCACTTATCATGAGTTAGGAGCATCTACTATCTACAAGATCCACCATTCACTTGCAAAGAATAAATTATTCTAGTCTTAAAAATAAGTAACATATTGCTATATAAATGGTTTGTGGTAGTGCCGTGCTTACTGTCCAAAAGACCAGGGTTCAAATCCCCCCATGTGGACAACCGGTATAAAAAATAGTCGAATCTTTCAATATGGATTTGAGCAAGAATCTATGTAGCCGACCCTACTTATAGTGAGAGTAGGTTTTGCTATTTTTATTGCTATATAAGGTAAAAGTAAACGTGAATAATTAATACTTCAAGATCATAAACTTCGAATAGTATTATTGTGGACGCTGATCGTGGCCATTCTTCCAAAAGAGCCCAAAGCCTCCCTAAAATATTTTATCAACAAGATAAAAAACATTAACATCAGGATAAAGTTAACAAGACAAAGAGGAAATGTCATCACCAAAATAGATCTAAACTTGAGCTTACTATTGTATTTGTTGGATTCGATTCAAGTAATCCATTAGCAACCGTCAGATTGAAGCATAATATTCCATCATTTGATCCTTGGCATCAGACGCAGTACATGTGCACCATGTGGACGCATCGAAATCATCTGATCAGCGATCATAGACATATCTCGGTTGTTCACCGCTTTAGGGAGTGATCCAAAACAATTGCACAAGATCCTTGATACATTTTAAATTAGTAAACACGTCCACCCAACGCACATGGTTGCTTTCGTAATTTTGGTCCTATCACTTTTTAAAGTGTATTAGTTTATATTAATTATTGTATAATGATTAAATAATTGAATAACTATTGATTCCATATTAAATAAAATATATTAAATAAAATAAAAACAAAAAAAACATCTCTAAAACCTAAACCCTAAAATAAATTAAAAATATCTCAATATGCAAAATTTATATATTATACAACATAAAATTTTAATTTTGAGTATCATTTTCTATTTATAATAAAATAAAAACATCTCCAAAAATACTCTTACTCTAAAAATGTTAAAAAGTCAAATATTCTGTAAATAATTCTAAAACATTATATAATATGGGTATCCAAAAATCATTTGAAATTAACAACACATACTTTAAAATCTTAACAATGCTAAAAATCATATAATCATTTAATTCACAGAAAAACAGAAAATATGTATACTATATCATTTTAAAGGTATAAAATTCTCTACACAATAAAAATAAAATCCAAATTTTAGTAGTTTACTATATTAAAAATAACAAAAAATAATACAATTTGAATGTAATCCATTGTTTCCAAACTAAATAATTCACTAAAATCCATAAAAACTTGTAAATAACCCAAAAAATCACTAAGTAAATAAATATATAAAAATAGAAACATTTTAAAAACTAATTTTTGAGCTTTTTACCTACACTATGAAAATATCATATTTCACTTAATAAATAACCTTTTAAAAACTGAATTCGTTTCTATTATTAAAATTTAATAAAAATACAAAACAAAAAAGTAAATAAAAATTAACAATGAGAATAAAAAATAACAGAAATATAAAATACATTCAAAATACAAATCATATAGCTATATACCATATCACATATGTATACATAAAACAACATAAAAACAAATACACCCAAAGCTATCTGAAAATAAACAAAATTTATAAAATACCAAAAACATAGAGAGAATATAACCGTCAAATAATACTACCCCACCTAAATTGAAAGTTTGACTCCCTAAGTTCGACCTTGGAATCTATATCATGTTAAAAACATAAAAAAATTCGTTTAAATTGGTTTTAGGTTTCAGATGTTCCTTTTGTCAAATAAGGCCATGAAATTAAGCATATCCTCTTATTCGGCCACCTGATGTGAAGAGACTAGAGAGTTGGCAAGATCTAACCTCGAAAATGAGCAATGCAATTGTCTGATGAATATTAAACTACTTTGTTGAGTAAATATGGGATGCTCTCCATGCTACATTTTATTAGGAGAAGAATGCCATCAAAATCCTTTGGGCTTCTCATTATATTGTTCATCTTCAACTAGATGGTCGACCTCGTGATCAATGCTACACTCTCAAGTTTGTGTTCAAATGTTTGAATTCCAATACCATTGTATGTGCATACCCTTCTCAAAAAACATATAGCACACAATAGATGGTCGAGCATTACCTAACAAGCCTTAAACCACGTTATATCTCAATGAAATCGCAAATATCGGCACTTGTCAAGATCCAACCAAGGGTTAGATATTCTATTATATTTTTCAAGAGATACAAAAGGTATGGATCTCTATATAAGCCCAACAACACATTAAAGCCCCACCAGTAAGGTGATAGGCAATACGGGACAAAAATGTTATAATACCAATCATATAAGAACGAGGAATAAGTCTTACTTACAACTCTATTCTTTGTCCCTACTTCAAATGGACCCATTAAAAAAAGAACAAATATTGTTTATAATGGTTGGTGTGATCATGACGTAACTATTTAGAACTTACCAGCATTCTGATAGAATCCATGAATAATAACTTCACGTATTTCAATGGTTTCATATTATAAATTGGAGTTCAGGGGCAGCAAAAATTCATTGTGGTTCACGTCGTGTTGGGATTTTAACATGCGCTTATTTCTCAATTATTATATGTATTGCGTATGATTTCCAACTGAGTATGCCTCTTGCGGCTGCTGTGATTGCGAATCCTCATCGAGCTTGCTTGCTTCTGTCAAGTTAGAGGATTTTTTAAGTTGATGGATCCCTGGTTCTGGTGGTTTCTAAATTGTTTGGTATTGGATTTTGACATAAGGTTTGAAATCTCGATTTCATTCCCCCCCCCCCCCCCAATTGAATTGCGGTGAAATTTCAGGAAATTTCGATTGTTTCGATTGAAATGTTGAAAATGGCTCAAAAAGTTATTTTTCGATCATTTTTTTAATTAAGATCTTTCAAGTTATTATAACAATAAATAACTTACAAATACAAACGTATATCACACATATTGCTCATATATGCCCCTTATATCGCAGATATCAGTCATATCGGTCAAATTGATGTTAATGTTGATTCTTGGCTGATACGTACTGAAAATGGGTAGCATCTTATATCACACAAATCTCTCATCCATATGTCTTATATCACACATGTCGATCATATCAGACATATTGTTGAGTTGATTGATAGATACCAGAAATGAAAATCGAAATAATTATGTTAACAACATTTAGAAAATGTCTTTTGTTTATAAAAATAGACGAGCATTTGATTCTAAAATGTAGATAATGATTAATTAGACAATGTTTCGTTCATAGAAATAACTGTCGTGGACAAAGTTCTAATGAATTAGAGATTTAATTACAGACTTGCAGTAAAGATGCAACTATTTACGAAGATAAATGACAAATGGAATGAAACGAACAAGCTATATCGGATGTCTAGAAGGTATAGAGTTGTTTCATCTACATTGCTTAAACCCATAGGGAGGGAAGCTCCCCAAGTTGAAGAATCGTCGTATGTACCTCCCCCATATCGCAGCATACCCTACCACACGGAGGCCTCGCTGGTCGATCGACGAGCCTAGAGGGGGGGGGGGGTCTAAGGGAAGCAGGTACGCTCCCCCTGCGGGGATGCAGGGGCAGCACCCTCAATCTGAAACAAAATATATTCATCATTATGTGTTTTAATATGGAGAATATGCAAATACAAAGTAAAATCAAGCACATATAGATAATATTGTTGATAAACGTGGGTTAAATATCACTGATATTCAACACATCTTGGTCAAAATCCGGGAAATCGACATATAGGGGAGTTTCGATATCTAGGACCTGTCGATACCGAAATTTCGGTAAAATTTCGTCGAAATTTCATGACATTTTCAATCCATGTTTTGATCTGATTACAAGCTTTGTGATCTTGTTATGTGCGGTGCTTTGTGTTGGGAGTTTAACATGTGCTTATTTCTCAATTGTTGCATGTATAAAAAATCAACAAGGAGAATTATCAAATCATTTCCTTACGTATAGAGATCCTGCGGATATAAGGTCAATGCATCAATGCTACACCCGACGCTGGAGTCCGTAGCTATGAAGGTATTCCTAGCAGACGTAATAAAAGTGATGGAATTTTCAGAAGAATCCTTTGTTGAGAAGTTGAAGGAAACCCGATGGCAACTCCATGAGAAGGAGAGTAATTGTGCACTTGACAAGCGGATCAACTTCGGTACATGAGATTATCGACAAGCCGGTGTATGACAAGCATGTGATAATTTAGTCAATTGTATAACTTGAATTCTGTCTTCGTGGATTTTGAATTTTTATTTTCTGGTTGAAATTCTGATGCGTGTAAATGACGATGATATATTAGCCTTTTACGGTATCTTCGAACTCACTTAATCTGAAAACAACAAATAGTTTTAACTAACTTTCAAACCTTATTCTTTTTCTCCAATTTTCCAGTCGAACAAAGAATAGCACTTACCCATTCTTATCCATCCTTATTCTCCCTATTCCTATACTCCAGCCGAATAGAGAATAGATCATTATTCTCCTTATTCTCCATATGTATTCCCGCTTATTCCCGAACCGAAAACACCCTAATCCAAATGAACCCATTAAGAAAAGAACGAATATTGTTCATAGTGACTAACATAGTAAGCCATATTGCGATATACATGCGATATATCGGTATCGATAGGTGACCGATATATCGCTGATATGGCCGATATTTGCCCTTTCAAGGTTATTTTCTTCACAAAATCGATCCGATTTGGATGATATGGTGTCCATATATCATCGATATATCGACGATACCAATACCGATATTACCAACAATGGTGGTTCGTTTGATCATGATGTAACTATTTAGAACTTACAAGCATCAAGATAGTAGAGATGAATAATAACTTCACGTACTTCAATGGTTTCATATTAGAAATCGGAGTTTTCAGACAACAGAATTTCATTGTGGTTCACGTGGGATAGATCCCAAATTCAAATAAACCAGCTGCAAGCACTTAGATGATGATTCGATGGTACGGATCTATATCCCCCTAAAATTTGGTCGGATCCGGGCCATGGATCAACTTCCAAATGACAACCGCCTGAAACCTAATCCGTGTAAAGACTCAAGCAACACAGAGAAGAGTAATGAAGAGAAAGGAGGAAATTTCCGCCCAGGGGTAAGTTTAAAAACATATTGGTTGTATGCAGTCGAGAATTTTTTTGTTATGTACCTTAGATAAACCGCCTCTTGAAGAGGCGGCTTTGGTTAAGAGAAGTTGCCTCATCAAGAGGCGGCCGCCTCTTGCAGAGGCGACTTTTGTCCAGAACAGAAAAAAAAGAAGCAACAGCTTTGCTTCCTGCAGAGTTGTTGCTTCTCCTTTTTTTGGAATTATAAATACAAATGAAGTCATAAAATATGGTATTAAAACAAGTTTAAAAGACATGATTCATAGATTAGTAAGATTAAATGTTCATATAGAAGATCCCAACCACAAAAGTCAGGACAACATTTACATACAAAGTACACTTAAAATTTTCATGCATTATATTTCAAAAATAGCGAAGATATTGATCTAGCATTTACGCTCCCTTCTCCATTTGTACTATAATTTGACCGGTTTGTCATCGCCATGGAGGTCTCCGGTGCGCTTGGCTCAAATCCATGAAGTTGGTTGTTTTGATCGATATCATCGATGTTGCTCGTATCCGTACCTTCAACTCCTAAGAAGGACAATGGGAGGGGTGAATGACGTAAAGATCCTGTGTCCATAATTGCTCGATCTCGATCCCTCCATGGTGCAGGCGGCGTTGTAGGATCTCTAGATGGGACACACTCAGGAATTGGGGTTCCAAATTCTATGCCAGACTGAGGTGGTAGTTGCGTCTCAACTGGGACATCTCCTCGCCAGAAGTCGTCTCTCCCCTTTGTCGACTAGCTCGTCCCCATACACATCCTCGATCACGTGAACGGCGATGAGATGTAGCTTCTACCTTGCCATCTTCCTCAAAAATCCCCTCATCTGGGCCTTCTCTGAATTTTCGTTGTATAGGCTCACGTAGACAAGAACTTGGTTCAGCAGCAAGCTCTCTATTTCGTGGAGCATCGTCATCACAAAGACGTACAATCTCGTTGAAGCGAGACACATGCAATATTAACAACTCTTGTTAGAACATGATAAAACAAATTAGACAAACATAATAGCTATTTAAAGTTACTTTGTTCTTACAGTGTAATCTAGTGTGCATCCATGTCGACCAGTGAATCGTCATGTAATACTATGATACCATGGCAAGTAGTCGACAGTAGTATTTGGTCCTCCCAATGGAATGGGAGTCATCGGCACAACATAGTCCCTGCGGATGTTCCATAGTCTAACATAAACTGCATGGAAGTCCATCCAATCGACGTTGTTCTTCCCTCGGAGATCGATTTAATGCAAATGAGTTGAGGTATCGCAAGGCATCGGAATCCCCTGAATCCCACCAAACTGACAAAGGACTCTATCTAGTGTGTGTAACTCGACAATGCAAAAATGAATCAATGGGACACGAGCCAAATGCAAGTCTTCATTGCCAAGACAATATAAAGGTAAAAGGGACAACGCCTCCAGTGCGTATGGGGTCCATACCACCTGCATAACATTAGATATGTAAACAAAATAAGCGATAGAATCAAGGGCTAAGTCAAATAAGCGATCGCACCTGGTTAAGTCAATACCTGCTCCACAGTTGGAGGTCAAGTGCATCTCTATATGATTGAATCACATGAGTTGGCTCCGTTGTAATATCAAATTCTGCATGCCACCTTGCCCCCATGGGTTTTCCTTGCTAGAGAGGTCGGTGATGAACAACTGGGACGATATGGGGGAAGCGCTCCCAAGCCCACAACTGCAACAGAATCAAGGGTCTACCAATCTCAACCACGTCAGCCCACAACGCAACACATAAATGCCTGCACAAGTATGCCAAACAAGCTGACCCCAACTATATGTCCCCCAAGTCTCCATACCTCAAGAAATGGTAGATAGATCAGTGAAACCTCATTTCCTGACTTGTCAGGAAAAATCACACCACCCAAGAGCTGTAAAATGTAAGCCCGATCACGGATAACATGCAAACGAACTCTCTCCAGAAACCAAGCCCAACTCGGGTCATCCTCCTCGTTGACAAACGCAAATGCCAACGGTAGGATGTGGTTAACTGCATCGCTTGAGCAAGCAATAAGAATCTTCTACTTATACCTTCCGTACATGTTGTACCATCCACACTAATAATGGGTCTATAGTGTCTGAATGCCTCAATACAAGGTCCAAATGCCCAGAAGGCCCTCTCAAATAGCTCTCCTTCGTTCATTGTTCTGTCGATATCTGTAATCAAACCTGGAATAACCTCTTTAGAAACCCTAAAAAGATACGAAAGTTCATTATAAAATTTTCTCCAATCGTCATAAACCATCTCTATTCCCTTCTTCCTTACATCCCAAACCCTCCTTCTGCTCACATGGAAGCCAAAGTTATCCTGAATTGATATCTGCAAAAATGACACATTGACTGAGGCATATATTTTTATTTGATTAAGAAATATGAGTACCATGAAATTGCAATCCAATTGTGAATGGTCTTGATTAACAACACGATTCAAGCAATTATGCAGCTTGTCAATCGTTGAGACAACAAACTGTCCGTCAATTGGTCGACGATGACCACCAATCTCCACAAACAACCTATGCCCCGTTCACTGCAGTGTACATCCCAAACCTTCTTGTCCGATTTCACTACAGTGAAGGTGTAATGTCGTTTAGTGTGGAAAACCTTCACAGAGTACACCAAATAGGCTTTGCATTTGAAAAGCATCCCATTTTCAACTCGTTGCTTAGACTAATCCCATCATCACAGTTCATGAAATCTTCACCATTCAAAATATAACCATCACCTCCTCTCATGTTCAAAAATAGTATGTCAGACACAATACGAGTTCCAAGATGATCCTGATCTTCACTATCATCATTTTCCATCTCGTCATCAGTGTTCTGTTTTGGATCATTAACAGGAGTTCCTACACAAGGACTCATATTCACCACGAGAGAAACATATGTATTTCCACCTTGAGGTACATATCTATGAGGTATTGGTCCAGATACAGAAATAGTGACAGTAAATATCACGGACCGATATGCAACACCCATCTCCTCAGCATATTCCACAATCTCTCGGACATCATCATCAAACTCGACGCACCCAATGTAAAAAGTTGCACCATCTTGAGACATTCTATGAAACATATGTAATTCGAGTCCTTGCGATAACTCCAACCTGAACACGGACTTGATGTGCTCAATCAACCTCAAGAATGACATTTCGTGACCAATCTTGATAGTTTTTATACGACCTCTCATATAGGTCACGCCCTTACTCGACTTCAAAATCATTCCACCACAGTGACAAAAACAATGAACTTCACGAGACATCATAAATTCCATTACGTCGACAATAATTGATTAGTGATGAAAAAATCTATAATTTAGCACATACCATATAACACTCAAAAATGCCCCAAACGCTAAACCCACGATAGATAATACATTCCTTGAGGTTGGAGAAGGCGAGGAAGTGAATGTTGGGCGGCGGTGGCGGGCCCGTTACACAGACAAAGCCAATGGAGATGACAAGGTGGCGGTGGTTGCAGAGAGCGAAAGAGGAGAGGGAAGGGAAGAAGACTGATCAAGCATGAGGGTTCTGTCCGCACGTGCTGGGTTTATCCCCAAAGAGGCGGCTTCCTCTTAACCAAAGCTGCCTCTTCAAGAGACGGCTTATCTACGGTACATAACAAAAAATTCTCGACCACATACAACAAATATGTTTTTAAACTTTTCCCTGGGAGGTCTCATTGGTCGGTCAATGAGCCTAGAGGGGCGGTCTAAGGGGAGCAGGTACGCTCCCCCTGCGGGGATGCAGGGGCAACGCCCCCGATCTGAAACACAATATATTCATCATTATGTGTTTTAATATTGAGAATATGCAAATAAGAAGTCAAATCAAGCTCATATAGATAATATCATTGATGTACGTAGGTTAAATATCACTGATATTTCGACACATCTCAGTCAAAATCCAGGAAATTGACATATAGGGTAGTTTCGATATCCAGGACCCGTCGATACCGAAATTTCGGTAAAATTTCGTCGAAATTTCGTGACCTTTCAATCCATGTTTTGATCTAATTACAAGCTTTGTGATCTTGCTATGTGTGGTGCTTTGTGTTGGGATTTTAACATGTGCTTATTTCTCAATTGTTGCATGTATAAAAATCAATGAGAATTATCAAATCATTTCCTTATGTACAGAGATCCTGCGGATATAAGATCAGGGCATAATTGATGCACCGGACACTGGAGTCCATAGCTACAAAGAAGGTGTTCCTAGCAGACGTAATAAAGTGATGGAATTTTCAGAAGAATCCTTTGTTGAGAAGTTGAAGGAAACTCGACAGCGACTCCGGGAGAAGGAGAGAGTAATTGTGCACTTGACTGGCGGATCAACTTCAGCACATGAGATTATCGACAAGCCGGTGTGTGACAAGCATGTAATAATTTAATCAATTTGTATCTTGAACTCCATTTTCGTGGATTTTGAATTTTTAATATTCTGGTCGAAATTCTGATGCGTGTAAATGACGGTGATATATTAGCCTTTTATGTATCTTCGAACTCACCTAATCTGATATTAACCAACAGCTTTAACTAACTATCAAACCTTATTCTTTTCCCCCAATTTTCCAGCCGAACAAAGAATAGCATTTACCCATTCTTATTCATCCTTATTCTCCCTATTCCTATCCTCCAACCGAACAGAGAATAGACCATTATTCTCCTTGTTCCCATCTGTATTCCCGCTTATTCCCGAACCGAACACCCCCTAATCCAAATGAACCCATTAAGAAAAGAACGAATATTGTTCATAGTGACTAGCATAGTAAACCATATCACGATATATCTGCGATATATCGGTATCGATCGGTGACCGATATATCGTCGATATGGCCGATATTAGCCCTTCCAAGGTCATTTTCTTCACAAATCGATCTGATTTGGATGATATGGTGTCCATATATCATCGATATATCGACGATACGATACACAACACTGGTGGTTGTTTTGATCTTGATGTAACTATTTAGAACTTACAAGAATCCAGATAGAATAGATGAATAATAACTTCACGTTTTTCAATGGTTTCATATTAGAAATGGAGTTCTGGGGCAGCAGAATTTCGTTGTGGTTCACGTGGGATAGATCCCAAATTCAAGTAAACCAGCTGCAAGCACTTCGATGATGATCCAATGGTACGGATCTATATCCCCTAAAATTTGGTCGTATCCGGGCCATGGATCAACATCCAAATGGCAACCGCCTGAAATCTAATCCGTGTAAAGACTCAAGGAACACAGAGAAGAGGAACGAAGAGAAAGGGCACAAGGACCTGCCTCCTGTAGTGGTTGTCGGAGACGATGCCCCATGTGTAGGCCCCGAAGAGCTCGCTGACGAAGACGACGTTGGTGATTGAAGCTCTCCTCCCTCGACGAGAGTCCCCACTCTGCCTACACCGACGACCCCACGAACGACAGCAGCATCATCTCCATGGCCTCCGAGATCTACACCCCCTCCCCCTCACCCATCCCACGTATGCGAAGATAAAGGCCTAAAACCTCCCGAAGGCCGCCGCCACCAATGCCTCGCCCACTGTGAAGCTTGATCCTGAAGACTATCAATGAGGTATGCTTTCAATCTCTTAGCTGCGAGAGAGAACCAAGATAGGGAGAAATGGGATGGAGAGATGGGTAATGGGAGAGGGATCCCTGTGGCGAGGTGATTCTTGGATGATGTTCTCCTCCCGATGGAGGTATATATATATAGGGGCTTGTACGTCCCCAAGCCAAGTCCACCTCCTCCCCCACGCCCAGCGGTTACTGTCTTCCCCAAGATCCAGCCACGCCGCAACCATCGGAGGCGGTTGTTTGACCATGCCGGTCACGGACGCGAGCCTTCTACATCTCCCACTAGACCGAAGTGGTCAAAACATATATACTCCCACTACTTGTGTAGTATATACGTGGAGATTTATCATGTGAAGATCATTATCTATGAAACCTCTTCCTTGACTCAAACATTCATGAGTCCCATTAAACCACCATGTTTAATGTATGTTCCTGCAGCTATTCCCTTAGTTAGGGAATCAGCCAACATGTCGATGGTAGTTATATAGGTTACCATGATTTCTTGCTTCGCCACTATATCTTGTATATAGTTGTTGAGTCACGTTTCTCTAGGGACGGAAAATATTTGTTGATAAAAATGTTATCAATTGGTCGTTGCTTTTAGCCCCAAAACCCGTGTCAACAAATTTTTTTATTTTTGCTACTTATTAACATGTATAGCGGACATGGTCGAACTCAGGGAGGCTACAATTCCCGAGGGTTATTCAATTAATCAGAAACTAATTAAAAGAAAACAGGAATCTCAAAGGACAACTATCGTTGGTTTTTGTGATTTTTTGAATCTTTTTATTTTTTTTATTTTTTTTATTTCTATTTTTTGAATTTTTTTTCTGATTTTCAAATTTTTAGTGACTTTAATTTTGTAATTTTTTTAATTTCAAAAAAATAACAAACAATATGAATAAACTCAAGAACTACACACCAACTCTTTTTGTAATTTTTCAATTAATAAAAAATACTTAGAAAAATCTAAAGAAAATGTTTTTGGGTTTTAAAGGTTTTAAAATGTTTTTAAGAATTTTTATGAAATTATGTTTTTGTATTTTTTTTAAAAATCAAACAGTGAGAAAACAAGAAAATCTGCACAGCCTAGAGTAATTTGCAACTTAAAAATATTTTAAGTGCCTAAAACTCCTGACAATTATTTTTAAGAGAAACTAAAAACAAATATCTACAAAGAGGAACTGAAATCACAATTTTCCGATTTTGTATATTTTTTATGATTTTTAGAAGATTTTTGATTTTTTTCATTTTTTTGAGTTTTATAAATGATCAATGCGTGAAAATTGGTCAGAAATTAATAGACAATGAAATACAACTACTCTAATTTTTTTGGAATTTTTGGAACAATATTTGAATTTTTATGAATTTTGGAATTTCAATAAGATAAAAGACAATGTTTTTGAATTTTAAATAATGATAAATGAGGGCAAAATGCAACAAAAAATTTATGATAGATGGATATGAACATCAGGAGCATAGCACAATTTTTGCAAAAATTTTGGATCATGAATAACATTTATTTCAATGAAAACACAAAAAAAATTCAAGTTCTGCAGTTCAGGGACTAGTTTACAAAGTTTCAATATTTCTGTATTAAATAATAACAAGAATAAACGGAGAAGGAAATTTGTAAATTACCCAAGTTGCATGTGTGTAGGACGTGCTAAGCTCTAAGTGCAGGGATGATTTCGCAATGTCGAGAACTTCCACGGACTTGCATGCAATTTTCTTGAATAAACTAATGATCTGGCGGGGATTCTTTTGTAATTTCGGAAACTTCGGGGTGAACTTGACATTTGTCCAAATAATAATTTTTTAATCAAAAGCCACAAGGAAGCCCTAAGCTTTCCTTCGTTCTTGCAAAGGGGCACCACAGGGGCAAGTACCGCCGCCGCCCACCACCAAAGGAGGAGGCGCGGGCGGCACAATGGAGGCGCAGGGGGCAGCGCGATACGGGGCGAAGGTCGTCGGTGCAAGGAGGCGCGGGTTGGCGGAGTCGATGGCGCACTGCTGCGTGCGTCCGCGCGGAGCGGGCGGATGGAGAGTGGGCTGGAGTGCGGCTCGGGGCGGCGCGATGGAGGAAGACGTGGGCTCGCCGGTGGAGGATGCAAGGCCAGCGCGCGGAGAAGCGGCCCTGGGCGGAGTGCGCCGCCCTCGCGCGGCGGCAATGGGCGAGCGTCTGGGTGAAGCGTACGGGCGGTACTCCGCGTGCGGAGTGAAATCGTGGAGGGGGTAGGGCTCTCTAGGCGGAGGTCGTGCAGACGGAGGCCGCGCCCAACGCGGGTGGACGTCGATGCTGGTACGGCGCCGGACTCGGCGGGGAGGAGCTGGCGTGGTCGAGGAGTGCGCCGCCCTCATGCGGCAGCTATGGGCGAGCGCCTGGGGGACGACCTGCCTTCTTTTTTTATTTTTTTATTTTTTTTTGTAAATTTTGTAATGATGTAAACAGTAATACATAGGAAAAACTTTATATATATATATTGTAAATCCGAAAAAAAAGAGAAAAAAGAAAAACAAATATGGGAAAAATGAACGGCTAGTTTATTCCATAAGCCCTAGGCTCTCTTATATAGGAGAGTAGCCTATGGGTAAATTACATAAAGCATACAATGAAAAATAAAATAGAGAAGGGATACAAACACTACTACTATATGCGTTAACACTCCCCCTCAAGATGGAGCATAGATATCAATCATGCTCAGCTTGGACGCACACTTCTGGAATGGGCCTCGTAGCAATGCTTTGGTGAATATATCCGCAGTCTGATTCTCTGAGGTAACATGAGACGTAGCAATGAACCCCTTCTGAATCATGTCACGTATGAAGTAACAGTCAACCTCAATGTGCTTGGTCCGCTCATGGAATGCTGGGTTGTTTGCAATGAACAGGGGAGCCTGATTATCACATTCCAGGTTCATAGGAAGTGGTACATCTAAACATAGGTTTGTAAGCACAGCTTTCACCCACATCATTTCTGTAGTAGCCTGGGCCATAGCCCTATATTCGGATTCAGCACTAGATCTAGCTACCATTGTCTGTTTCTTGCTTCTCCATGAGACTAGGGCATCTCCAACATAGACGGCATACCCTGAGGTGGACTTCCTGTCCTTGGGACATCCTGCATAGTCTGCATCTGCACATGCTGAGATAGAAATCCCCTTTCCTTTCTTGAATAGCAGACCTGCACCTGGAGAAGATTTGAGATATCTAAGAATCATATGTATTGCATCCATATGCACCTGGCGTGGTTTCTCCATGAACTGGCTCACACGACTCACTGCAAATAATATATCTGGTCTAGTGATCGTGACATACAACAGTTTGCCTACCAGTTCTCTGTATCTTCTCCTGTCCACCTCCTCTGTGTCATCATCATAAAGCTTCATGCTGGGATCCATTGGTGTCGTAACAGGTCGACACCCAAGCATACATGTTTCACTCAACAGATTTGTAACATATTTCCTTTGTGACATTACTAACCCATATGAATTTCTAGCAAATTCAAGCCCTAGAAAATATCTAAGAACACCAAGATCCTTAGTGACAAATTCACTACCCAACATTTCTTTCGCCTGCTTTATGCCCTGCTCATCATCTCCTGTAATCAAGATGTCATCAACATAAACCATAATCACAATGATACCTCTAGCAGTCTTCTGTACAAACAAGGAATGATCAGCATTGGAGCGTTTGTATCCTTGTTTCTCGAAGAGATCTGAGAGCTTCTGAAACCATGCTCTGGGGCTCTGCTTAAGGCCATAGATAGCCTTATGTAACATGCATACCTTGGAACACTCCCCCTCAACAGCAAAACGAGGTGGCTGTTGCATATAAACTTCTTCCTGCAAATCTCCATATAGGAATGCATTCTTCACGTCCAGCTGATGGAGCGGCCAGTCTTTAGCAACTGCAACTGACAACAAGATCCGTAGAGTGGAATGACGTGCCACAGGCGAGAATGTGTCTAGGTAATCCACCCCGTATGTCTGTGTAAAGCCACGTGCAACAAGACGCACTTTGTACCTGTCAATGGAGCCATCTGCATTGTGCATCACTGTAAACACCCACTTGCAGCTCACCGGGTTCACATCTGGGGGTATAGGAACCAAACTCCAAGTTCCTCTGGACTGAAGTGCCGCCATTTCTTCCTCCATTGCTAGCCGCCATCTACTATCCTGCAGAGCATCTTGATAATAGCGTGGAATATCTACAGATGACAGTGTCACAATAAATGACCTGAAATCTCCAGATAGCCTGTCAAAGGACACGGATGCTGATAATGGACATGTAGCACAGCTCCTCTTCGACTTGCGTAGAGCAATGGGAACATCTAAATCAGTTGTAGTCTCATATGGCCCCTGCAACATATCCTGCTCAGAAATGTCGTCAGATCCATCAACATTAATATTTTCATTACATACCATAGGCGAGCTAGTAGACGAGTCATGACCATGAGCGGGAGGAGGCCTGCGGGTATAATGGAACGGTAGCGGTGAGATAGGTGGTTGTGGTGGTGGCGGTGGTGGTGGTGGTGGTGACGACATCTGAGGTGGTGGTGTCATATATATGGTATCAATGGATAGAGGTGGTTGCTGCTTGTCTCCTGAGGCTGAAAAATACATAATAGATTCAAAAAATGTAACATCTGCACTGATCATATACCGCCGACGCAGAGGATCAAAGCACTTGTACCCCTTCTGAGTTCTGGAGTACCCAACAAAAACACATTTGACAGCCCTATGAGAGAGCTTGTCAGTACCATGCGACAACTGATGGACAAATGCAACCGACCCAAACACATGAGGAGTAAGAGTAAACAGATCCTTGCCAGGATGAATGATGGAAAACGGAATCTGTTCATTCAAGACAGAAGAAGGCATACGATTGATTAGGTAACATGCAGTGAGAACTGCATCACCCCAGTAGGAGTAGGGGACATGACTCTATATAAGGAGTGATCTTGTGACATCAAGAAGGTGACAGTGTTTCCTTTCAGCAATTCCATTCTGTTGAGATGTATGAGCACAAGATGTTTGATGAACAATCCCTTTTGAGGAGTAATAATTGGCAAGAACATTGATGCACAATTCTAAGGCATTATCACTTCTCACAAACTTCACAGATGTGGAGAAAACATTTTGTATTTCATTCAGAAATGGATAATGATATTTCCTGCTTCAGATTTATTTTTCATCAGAAACACACATGACACTCTAGAAAAATCATCCACAAATACTATATAAAATCTGTGTCCCTGATGATCAGGTACACGACTCGGACCCCAAACATCAATATGAAATAACTCAAACTTGGAGGTACTACTCCGACCTGGACGATTGGGAAAGGACGACCTATGATGCTTTCCCAACTGACACGCCTCACAATGAATAGGTGTGTGAGGAAGACCATAAGGTAACACTTGACGCAACTTCTGAAGCGGTAAATGACCAAAGTGCAGATGCCACAATAAAGTAGATACTTGTCCAGTAGGAGAGGATGAGGTTCCAGCAAATGGGGTCTGATTCAGGCGGTAGAGGTCTCCTTGCTCATAGCCACGACCAATCACGTTGCCCGTATGGATGTCCTGAAAAATCAAAGAAGATGGATCAAAAATTGCCCGATAATGTAGATCCTTCGTAATCTGACTAATTGACAACAAATTCATTGAAAAATCAGGTGCATGTAGCACATTCTTGAGCTGCATTGAAGATGTCAATTTAATCTCCCCCTGACCAGTGATGGGGGAATGTGTACCATTGGCAATTACTACTGTCCGTCCTAGAAGGATCTGAGTGTATCCTGTAAGTAGACTCTGGTCTCCACATAGGTGATGTGTAGCGCCCGAGTCCATAATCCATGGTAATGTATCTGATCTACTACTGTTGAGTGCGAGTATACTACCTGAAGCACTGGTAGACACAGAGGCAGACGCAGCGGCATCAGAATGACTCTCTGTAGTTGCTGCTGGACCGGATGGTGGAGTAATGCCCCTCAGACGGGCAACTAGATCATCGAATCGTTGATCCAAAGTAGCAGCAGATGGAGGCTCTATCTGCTCTGCAGCTCGTGCGGATGCAGGAAATCCATGCTTCGAGTAGCATGTATCTTCATCGTGTCCAACTTGGTGACAGTAGGCACATGTTGGCCTAGTGTGGCCACCTCTTCCACGAGGTCCACATCCACGACCCTGGTGATGAAATCCGCGACCTCTGTTGGCTGCCATGGCCGAAGAATTCTGACTCGCAGCCGTGGAAGGAACTGTGATCTGACTCAATCTATGGAAAGCTTCCTCCATGGGAGGAATAGTAGAGTCAGCCAAAATCTGTGATCGTGCCGCCTCATACTCTGGATCGAGTGCAGCCAGGAACACACCCACCATGGTCGTATTCCTGTATATCTTCTGCTATTCTAACGTGGCATTAAGAGGCATGAAGCTATAGAGCTTCTCGAACATCCCTCTCAGTGATGTATAGAGAGAATGTAAAGGGTGATCATTCTGCTTTATTTTGAATATATCATGCTGAAGTTGCAGAATCTTCGTCTCGTTCTTCGCCTGAGAGTATGTTGCCGCCAGAATATCCCACATATCCTTGGTTGTGGGTTGATGTAGGATGTCATTGGTAATTTCAATAGCCAACGTACCAGATAGCCAAACCTTGGCATATGCATCATCGGCCTCCCAAGAGGCATTGACTCCAGTCTTCTCAGCAGGCTCAGGTTCGGTAAGAATGTGCTTCTTACCTGTTGACTTAATCATACTCATGAACTGCATTGCCCATAGTTCATAGTTTGTACCGTCCATCTTGACAATAGGCGCTGGACCACGAAAGGCGCCAATAGATGGGATATCCGCCTTGCTTTCTGACATACTGGAGATGGAAGACTGGAGCGATTGACAGAAGATGAGCTTCGTCTACAATGACATAGACGGGATTAGCTGCATGTGTAGACCTCAAGCAACTAACCCCATGGAGATGAAGATGTGTGTGCTAAGCCCTACACACGCGTAAGAATCACGCGCAGGCACAGAGATGCACGCGCATGTCCTGGACAGTAGATGCACGCTACAGGGGATGCGTGCACTGGAGATGCGCTACGGTACTGGGGATGCACACGAGCGTGTACAGGCGATTGCGTACAGGCGCAGGGAGGCGCAGGGACGCGCGCTTCACGCACAGGCGCTACAACGCGCAAGGAGGAGGCGCGCACAGGCGCTGCAGAGGCTACGCGCACAGCGCGCGGGGGAAGGCGCAGTGGCGCAACAGCGATTGGAGAGGCGGCGCTGGAGCAACAACGGCGAGCTCGAGCGACACCGATGAGATGGAGCGAGAAGGAGAGGCCGGCGGGTGTGGTGGGGTTAGGGTTAGGGTTTCGAGAACTCCGGTCTAGGACCGTCGCTCTGATACCATGTTGGGAAAAATGAACGGCTTGTTTATTCCATAAGCCCTAGGCTCTCTTATATAGGAGAGTAGCCTATGGGTAATTACATAAAGCATACAATGAAAAATAAAATAGAGAAGGGATACAGACACTACTACTATATGCGTTAACAAAATAGGATAATTTTTTTTATTTTTTATATTAGTGATCCTGTAAAACAAACGTTAGAGGAAACGAAACAAATGTTTTTTTATTTATTTACAAATCAGAAAATGAGCGGAGATCCGTAGAAAGTGGAGGATTCGAATCTGATCTCTGGCCACCGTAGCGGCCGGAGTTGAGAGATCGTGGATGATAAAAATAGAACACGTACAGATCGAGAAGATGAGATGAAAAATCGAGTCGGTGGCGGATCAAAAACGTGACGGATTTGTTTAATGATCTTAGAAAAATAAAAATGACGGAAAAAAATTACGATGAATTAAAATATGATTAAACTAAGATAAAATACGAAGAAAAAATTGGATCTCACCTTAGGAGCGGAAAATGGACCGTGATCGCCTCGTCAAGGCCAACTCGCTGTCACCGGACGGTTCGGAGGCTAGGCACAATTCTCGACGAAATTTCTCTCGGAGATCGAGCTCCTCTCTCTAAAGATTGATCAAATTGGAATGAGGGAGAAGGAGCCATATAAATAGAAAAAAGAGATGAAATTTCAATTTTGAATTTTTGAATAAAGAGATAAGGGGGATGAAAATTTGAAATCAATTTTTGAATTTTTTGGTGGAAGGGAGATGAAATTTGAAATGAAAATACAAGAGAAATAAAACTAATTACAAAATTATCTATTTTTTTTGAATTTTCGTCACTTATTTAATTTGAATTAAAAAATGTTATTTTTTTATTTTTTATGAAGGTTAATTAAAAATAGCAACTATATACATATGCTATATACATATATGACATTATACACAAGGATAAATGCCAAAGTTAGCCTTTTTTATGTTTTAGGAATTTATTATTTTTATTTTTATTTTAAAAAATAGTGAGAATAATTTACAATATATACAAATATAATATGCATAAAATACATGGAAAAATTGCACAAACAACCCCGGAAAATCGACTTTTCAACCGTAACTCCAAAAATTATGAAAATACAACCATTTTAAAGATAATTTAATTTTGAGTCTAATGGAACTGAGATTGCTAATTTGAGCTCATATGGAGCCGGAATTGGTCTTTCAATTAGTGTTTAGTGGCTTTTTCCAAGTGTGGCTACTTTTATTTTGTACATGATTTAATTGTGTAATCAATTTTAGTAATTAGAATACATTTTGATTTACAACTTTAGTTTTGAATGTTATTTGATTTGAGGTCAATTAAGGTACAAATAAATTAGTGTCAGTTTTATACTGATATATACAAAATAAATGAGAACACATTTTTTTTGGATTTTCTAGTTAAGGACCTTATCTCTCCCTACTTTATTCCTGGTCGATCATGTCAAATCTTGACCTTCTCTCGGGGTTCGGGTCAGCCTGTATACAGTCTTCTTTTTTTTCATTTTCTTTTCTTTATTTTTTTATTTTCTTTTTTTATTTTTTTCTTTCCTTTTCTTTTTTCCTTTATTTATTTATTTTAGGTTAAAATTAGTCAGAAATGTACAATATTTACACAGATGTAAGTTAGTAAGAATATGGGGTTAGCGTGATATGCAGGTGTTTTATAAGGGATTTTAAGCTAAAATAAATGAATAAAGATGACGAATCGCAGATTCATCAATAGTGATATTGGATCTCAATGTGTTTTCCTTTAGAACTATTAGCCCCACTGTTAATCAAGCTTATCGCAGTTTGATTGTCACAATACATTTCAATTGGCCCTTTGACCAATTCGAGGCTTAGGTTCTTTAGAAAATGCCTGATCCATACAGCATGAGTGGTGGCCATGCTACAAGCAATGTACTCAGCCTCCTGTGTATATCGAGATACACATCCTTGTTTCTTGCTACCTCAAGAAATGACTGCACCACCAAACATGAACAAGTAACCTGATGTGGATTTTCTATCATCCACATCCCCTCCGAAATCGGCATCAGAGTATCCTACCACTTCAAGCGATTCAACTTGATATAGAAGTTTCAGATGTACTGTCCTTTCATATATCGAAGAATCCTCTTTACAGCTTCCCAGTGTGTTGGACCGGGATTACTTTGATATCTACTGACTAAGCTTACTGGATAGGCCAAGTCAGGTCGAGTACACATCATTGCATACATTAGACTCTCCACCGCTTATGCATATGGTACATCTAAAGTTTTCTGTTCCTTTCCGGGACACTGACTCTTATTGAGTCTCTTTCCCATCGCAAATGGTGTTGGAGCTGGAGTGTTGTTCTGCATTCCAAATCTCCTTAATACAGTATGCAAATATCTTTCCTGACTAAGGCTCAATGTCCTTGAGTCCCCGCCTCTTGTTATTTGAATTCCAAAAACATAGGATGCTTCGCCCATGTCCTTCATCTCAAATTCATTGCTCAATTTTTGTTTGATTTCATTGAGCAATTGTATGTCATTACCTGCAAGCATAATGCCATCAATTTATAATGACATGATTGCAAAACTGCTCCCACTCTTCATGACATACACACAGTTATCCAATTTATTTGAAACAAATCCAAATTGGATAACTTTCTCATGAAATTTGAGATACCATTGCCGTGAAGACTGCTCCAAGCCATATAACGACTTTCTTAACTTGTAAACCCTTTTCTCCTGACCTTCAACCTGAGAACCATCAGGTTGTCGCATAAAGGAATGCCGTCTTCTCCTTTAATTCTCCATAAAGGAATGTCGTCTTCTCATCCATTTGGAATAATTCCAAATCCATATATACGACTATAGTTAAGATTATCTGAATGGATGCAAACTTAGCCACTGGAGAGTAGGTTTCCTGGAAATCTATTCCAACTTGCTGAGTATAACCCTTGTCAACTAATCTAGCTTTGTATTTGTCAATAGTATCGTCAACTACGTACTTTTTCTTGAATACCCACTTACTTCCTATGGATTGCCTACCTTCTGGCAAATCACATAATTCCCATACACTGTTTCGTTCGATTGAGTCAAACTCGTCCCTCATGGCGGCCAATCATGATTCCGACTCAGACGAAGTCATAGCTTCATCAAAGGACATGGGATCTGTACAATCCGTGACATCCTCATCCACAGTGTAACACGATACCTCACATCCATAGAAATGGTAATCTTCAATCCATGCGGGTCATGTTCTGGGTCTCTTGTTGACGATTATACTTGTGGGTTGTGTGGGTCCAGCCACTTCTTCTAAAGGATCATCATATTCCATAGGTTCATGCTCTATATTAGGATGATCGATATCATCCCCAAGTTGTTGTCTAATGCTCAAGTCGTCTTCATTATCCTGTAGGATAATCAGAGGATCTGATTCCTCTACTTCATGCTCCTTTTCTTGATGAATTTCAAAAAAAGTTGCGTGACAGCTTTCGATCAGACCTTTAGTTTCATGAAAGAACCTATATCCTTTAGAGTATTCACTATATCTAATAAATTTGTACTTTAATGTCTTGAAGTCTAGCTTGTCCCTAAGCTGACTTGGTACCAGAACATGTGCAACACATGCTCATTTCCGGAGATGGCCCATCTCGGGCTTTCTGCCATTTCATATTTCATATGACGTTGATTCTACGGACTTGGTGGGAATCCAGTTCTGTATATAGTTCGCGGTCAACACTGCCTCTCCCCAAAATTGCTTGGAGAGTCCTGAGTGTGAAAGCATACACCTTACTGCATTCATCAAAGTTCGATTCTTTCTTTCTGCTACACCATTCTGCTGTGGTGTATAGGGCATTGCAGTCTGTCTACGAATGCCTGTCTGAATACAATAATCTTCAAACTCCTTTGAGGTATATTCCCCAGCTCTATCTGTCCTAAGAGTCTTGATTGATTTTCCCAATTTTATCTCCACTTCTGTCTTATATCTCTTAAATGTTTCAAGTGCTTCCGATTTTCTTCCTAAGAGATAGATATAGAAGAACTTCGAGTAGTCATCAATGAATGTTATAAAGTATTCCTTATTTCTATGTGTGCTGACGCTCAGTGGTCCACATATGTCTGAATGAATCAAACCTAGTAACTTTGTTGACCGAGTTCCGGTTGAGAAGGGTCTTCTCGTCATTTTACTGGTCAGACAGTGTTCGCAGGGCAATGTCCTTGCACCCGTGATTTTAGGCAACAAATTTGCCTTAATCATTTGATCCATTTTAGAATTTTCTGGATGACCCAGTCTCATGTGCCACAAGTCATAGTCAGACAAACAACACAAGGAATACTCAGAAGAGACATTTATTGATTCACTAGAGTTTATTACTTGAAAACAAAATAGGTCATGCTTGTGCACAAACTTTCCCATCGCATAGACCTTCTTATTCTTGCCAATAGAAACATGCTTATTATAAAAGCGGACTTCGAAATCCTTCTTGAGCAGCACTGGGACAGAGATTAGGTTCCGGGGCATGCAGTACATCATTCAGTACCATAATGCTATCCCCCATGTCAAGTCTGTATGTCCCAACACCTTCCACATCCAGGTAGGTGTTGTCTCCCATGAAGATCCTCTGTTCTCCTTTGCTCAGCTTCTTGAAGTCCACTAGGCCCTCCTTCGTCTTCGCGATGTGTCTGGTTGCTCCAGAGTCGATCTACCATTCGTCACTATCCATGATGACGGAGTTGCATTCCACGACAGTCGCGAATTCTATTTTCTTCTTGCCTTTGTTTCCAGGCATTTTCGAATTTCCTGGCTTCTTCTTGTTGGGGCAATTGGCCTTCAAAAGGCCATATTTGCCGCAACCATAGCAAGAGCCACGTGGGTATTTCCCACTCTTTCCCTTGAAATTCGCCTTGGAGGGGTCTAGCCTTTTCTTTGTGTGTATCACATTAGCCTCTTCTTCCTCCTCCTCAACCTCAAAGATCTCGACTTTCGATCTTTACTTTGAGAGGTCTTGTTCAATTACCAGTTGTGCAGGTAGGTCCGTCACACTCTTTATATTGTCGTTCATCCTTAAGGATGTAGCAACCATATTGAATGACGACGGAAGACTTCCTAAGATGGTTGCTATCTGTATCCTCTCCGGAATTACGCATTCAGCAGCCGCCAGATCTTTGGCCATTGTGATCATCTTGTTCACGTGCTCGAGAATGCTTTCAGATTTTTTTCATTCTACACGAGTTGTACTAGTGTAGAAGAAGCTGGACGCTTACTTCCGATTTGGAGTGATATTTCTCCTTAACAACAGTCCAGAGCTCACACGCTGATTTACAGGTCTCGAAGACACGAATCATATTCAACTCCATATGGGTCAGCATAAAACTTCTAGCTCTATTATCTGTTTTATCCCACTGTTCGCGGGATTTAATTTCTTACACAGTTGGATTCTCAGATAATGTAGGGTCGGGTTTGTCTATTATGGAGTGTATGCTATCGTGTAGCAGGCCAAAGTAGATCTTTCTACTCCACAATTCATAATTAGTACCATTGAGGTATTCTATTTTCCCCACCTCGGTGGCAATAGTCTTGCTTGTCATTTTTGGATCTAGTTGGACAAATATAAGATTTGTATGAGATTTATACTATTTTGTGGAATAAAACTTAACAAAGCAGATAGTCAATGAAAGTAATTTAGACGCTTAAACAATTAAAAATATAGAAGGAGAAGTATTTCAAGAATGTTAAAAAGACTTCTAATAAAATTAACATTTTTTTAAATTAAGAATATGTGAACACCTAAAAAAGGTTAATCAATACTTAATCTCTTAATTTAAACTTTGATTAAACATCTTCAATGAAGGTACTTGTTTACTTAATGATAATTAGATGATTTAAGAAAAAAATCCAATAAAAAAGGAGTAGTTTTACTCAAAAAAACAAGAAAAACTCACAAAAAAGGCATAAAAAAACACGGAATGAGGATATCAATGTTCTACACTATACAACCCCCTTTATAACACACGTTCTTTTTTTAACAGGACTATAAATAAAATAATAACAAGCAAACAAAACAAAAAAAACAGTGGATCCACCAATAAATTACTATTATTAAAACGTGATTTAAAAAACTACAAATCACGTGGGGAAAAAAGCAAACTAAATGATGGCAAACTAAAACCTAAAAAACGTCAATGTTCTGGAAAGCTGATGGCTATGGAAAAGTTGGTGTCAGACTTTATTAAAAAACTTTTAAAGCAAATGGGGCGGACGTGTAGTGTAAATTAATCGGATTCACAGGAGATGTCAAAATTTATTATTTAAAGCAAAAAAAGCGGACGTACAATGAAATTTAACCGGATTCACGAGACACGCAAAAAAGAAGGGACAAAAAAACCCTGCGGTCCTGCATTAGGGTTTTTGGTGCTTCTTCAATGGAGGAGTAGCCGTCGCCGCTTCCTCAGAGCTGATCGCAGTGCACTCGATAGGGGCAGAGGTGTGTCGACGTGCGGATGGACTGGCGAGTGGCTCGAAGACTATCAACGAGGTATGCTTTCAATCTCTTGGCTGCGAGAGAGAACGAAGATAGGGAGAAAAGGGATAGAGAAATGAGTAATAGGAGAGGGCTCCCTGTGGCGAGGTGATTCTCGGATGATGTTCTCCTCCCGATGGAGGTAGATATATATAGGAGCGTGCACATCCCCTCGTCAAGTCCGCCTCCTCCCTCAAGCCCGACAGTTACTGTCTTCCCCAAGACCCGGCCACGTCGCAACCGTCGGAGGCGGTTGTTTGACCACGCCGGTCACAGACGCGAGCCTTCTACAGATCCCTCGTCCGCCATCTCCGAGCGCCGATCTAAAGGCTATGGGGCATCTGAGCGCGGAGGAGGAAAGAGGTAACCCAACCGCCAGACTTGAACATGAGAGGGATACTAAGTCAACTAACTATATGGTTGTTATTTTGTGCTTATGCAACAATTGTAGATTAAGGTGATGTTGCACTGGGGTGTTCTTGGGGCAGTACCGAACCCGCTTGTTCATGGCTCGTTCCCGCCTATCGTTATCAGGACATGGGTCATCATGACATGGTCTGAATCTTCTGATAGTATCTGATTTTAATGGATACCTGCAGATATTAAGGAACTATTTGAATTATTATCATTTAGTTTAAATTATTCTTGTATTTTCTTTAAGGGTTTTTATCATTTGTGTCCCTCCGAGATATCGTAATTTCAGTTATGCCCCTATCTTTTTGGTAATATCAGTTGTGCCCCTCACTTCTTTCTCCGTTATCACTTTGCCCTTCCGTCAGATTGAACGTCAAAAAATTAAAATAACCATGATTTATTCAAACCATGGTGTGGTTAAGAAGGGTATTATGGTCAGAATAAAATCAAAGGCGGAGGAGGAGCTCGAGGGAGGAGCTCTGGGCGGACAGCTCGAGCTCGGAGCTCGAGGGAGGAGCTCGGGGCGGACAACTCGAGCTCGGCGGAGCAGGGGGAGGGGGAGCAGGGGGCGGACGCCTTCTGCCGTGCTCATGGTCTTGCTGCACGGAATGAGGGGGAAGGGCAGGCGGAGGGGGCGGTGCGGGGATAGGGGAGGGGGAGCAGGGGGCGGCACCGTACGGGAGGGGGCGGTGCGGGGGAGGGGTTGACGCCGTGCGGGGCAGGAGGAGGGGGAGCAGGCGGGGAAGGGGAAGGGGGAGCAGGGGGTGGCGCTGTGTGGGAGGGGGCAGTGCGGGGCAGGGGATGGCGCCGTGCGGGGCAGTAGGAGGGGGAGCAGGCGGGGAAGGGGGAGGGGGAGCAGGCAGGGAAGGGGAAGGGGGAGGGGGATCAGGGGGTGGCACCGTGCGGGAGGGGGCGGTGCGGGGCAGGGGGTGGCGCCGTGCGGGGTAGGAGGAGGGGGAGCGGCGGGGAAGGGGGAGCAGGGGGCCGCGCCGTGCGGGAAGGGGCGGTGCGGGGCAGGGGGCGGCGCTGTGCGGGGCAGGAGGAGGTGGAGAAGGCGGGGAAGAGGGAGGGGAGCAGGGGGCGGCGTTGTGCGGGAGGGGGCGGTGTAGAGCTGGGAGGAGGTGCAAGCTGGGAGGAGGTGTGGGGCTGGGGAAGAGTTGCAGAGAGCTCGGGGCGGAGCTGGGAGGAGGTACGGGCTGGGGAGGAGTTCCGGGGAGCTCGTGGCGGAGCTGGGAGGAGGTGCGGGCTGGGGAGGAGGAGGAGGTTGGAGGATGAGGAAGAGGATGGGGGAAGAGGAGGAAGAAGAGGGTGTAGAATGACCATATAACCCTTTTTTTAAAAATTAATTCCGCTTTTGTCCTCAAAGTTAACGTTCGTTTGCACTGTAGATGGACAGTCACTAACCTGAGGGGCACAAGTGATAGATTAGTAAGAAGTGAGGGGCACAACTGATATTACCAAAAAGATATGGGCATAACTGCAATTGCGATATCTCGGAGGGGCACAAGTGATAAAAATCCTTTCTTTAATTAATTAGTATGTAAATATCATCATAATTTTTTATGATGGTAACTCGACATCTTACGACTACATTTAGTTATTTATGAACTTTACTCATTAACTTACAACATCGTAAAATAGATATTGCATTAATCCTAATTACGAGCAGTCTATCATGTTCATGACCAAGTTGGCAAATTTGCTAACAACTACTAGAAACTATGACGGTAATTATGGTGAAAATTTTGCTAAGAATTACGATATTCGTTGCAAATAATTGTTAGTCGTATTGTTCAATCCAAGGATGAAATTGTCACATTCATGATCAGTTGACATAATCGGATAAAATTACACTTTTGAAATCACATAATTATTAGATGACGATGTTGAAGACATAGAGAGAAGAGACATCAAAGGAAGGATTTATAGCATGAGCACCATCATTCGGAAATTCGTGGCAGTGGAAGAATGGATAGAGATATTGACGCAACCACACAAGAGTTTGCGACATTAGAGGAAGAAGTCAAGACATTGCACGATAATTCAAGCTTAAACCAATTGCAACAGTAACGATCATAGCAATCAACACCCACTATCCATGGTAGTGTACACCTCAATTCGAGAACAATTGTCATAATTACTCACTATTAAACCAATCGCGTACGAAGATACGTGACATCAATGGACTTGGCTCCATAAACCGAATCGAGACGCCCATCACACCTCGATTCCGATTTTGTTGCTTTGAATCGTACCCTTACATCAACAAGGTCCAACATGCGATTCGTAAAGATCCCACGGTAAATGAGAATCTATCGATTGATGGTAAGCCTCTGTCTCATCCATTTGGGAAGTTGAGGTGGGTCGGATTTTTGCGGATATTTGCAGGTTCCGATCAGGCTCCTCTTAGGGATCGTTTGGTAACCGGGTTATTTCGGGGTAACCCGGTTTACCCCCTCTTTTCATGGAATGTGATTCTATCACAAATCACAGTGACATCACATCACATTCTTTATTCCAATCCCCTCCAACCCTCATAACCATCCCAAACAACTACTATTCTAATCAGGATACCCCAATCTATCTCAACCCAGCAATCAAATAGGCGTATTATCGTGCATGCATAGGGCCAAAGAGAACAAAAAAGCACAAAGGTGTGACATTACAACCATTGATATCAAAACGACACACACCCAAACCCATAAAGTTAGGGGTTTTCTGTTAGTTGAAATCTGCACAGGTTTAAAGACGTCATAAATAAAACCCAACTATGGACTAAGATTTATGATACCTCGTGCTTTTCAGAAATAATTTCTTTAACACATATGAAGGTGAAGAAGCATCAGCCATGGTTTCTTTTTTGCATCCAGATCAGACTGAAGATCAAAACTTGGAGGAGTTTTCAGACCCGAAAGAGAGGAAAGCAAAGCAAAAAAATCACTCAAATCAAGTTAGGAATTTGGATATAAAGCCGAAGAAACTGATTTATATCAGAAAAACAAAGTTGGAAACGATATTTTTGTCCCTTTGAAAAGCACCCTTGCGTCATTCTTTCTATAAAAAAATTGTCTTCGTCGCAATCATTAACAAATCCAGACTTAACTTTTTTAAGTACATCATAAATAATTTGTGAATGAAGGTGTGAAAGGGAGATCCCCAATTTTGAAACATATCGGCTGCAAAGTTATATCTATCTACATAAAATTTTATGAGTTGATCAGGAAAACCCTCGAATGCAAGCTCGAGAGCCAATTATTAGGGGCTCTCAGTTTATTGAAGGCATTCGTGCAAGTGTCTTTCTTGCTTCTTACAAAAGGCCAAAGTTCCTGGAATTGTTCCCTAAGCGCAAGTTCACCAATAAATGACTCCAACCAAAAATAAAAATTTTGTCCTGATCTTAACTTTTTATAGGAAGCTTTCCTGATTTTCTCTGAACATTTTTTTTAGTATTGAACAAATACCAGCATTGCTCAGTGATGGGGATTTTAAAAAACCACTTCCAAATCATGCACTTTTTAGCTGTACATAGTATATTAATATAGTTAAACATGCTCCTCGATTCCGAACTCTCTTTAAGGCATAGGAGCATTGCATCCTTGTCTATGCATTGCACTTGGACGCGAGGGATACATTTATATGCAAAGTAATGATAATCTGCAGCTCAAACATGAGAGAAAGTACAACTATGTAACTACATCCACAAGGATGAACAAAAAGAAAAGAAAGACAAATAGTAAGATGATGTGTATTGAGTTGGGATCTAAGATTACCAGGAGATGGAGAAGGAGCTAAGCGCGTATAATAGGTGGAAGTTTTAAAACTCCCGTGACAAATTTACTAAAAAAATTTATGGCTGTATAAGAAACCGTAAAGAAAGGACAGTATGTATTTAGTTCTCTGACCACACTGAAAATGGGATCAGAAATATAAACTTTGATACAATTTAGTCAGCTTTTACAATTTTATGGTCTTCATTTCTGCTAATGAATTGATAATGCTACTTTACACATGGAAACAAATTTGTTACATCCACAATACTATAGAAAGAGTGCAACGGTCGTATATATACCATCCAGCAGCAACTCCGGAATCTGCTATCTAATAAAGGTGGTTTCATGCACTCATTGGTAGCGGTGAATGTCTTTTTATCGACATAAACCTGCTCTACTCTCGTTACGTCTAAGTTGTGGATACTGTCTCACTCAGATCCCGGCCTTTGGTCTCCAAGGGGAACAGTAAAACCGATACACCTGAAACTAACATCACTAGCTCAAAGAATATTATGGCAATGGTCTGATGGCAGCTGTGTAACAGGCCACGGCAACCAATGGGCAGATGATTCCCCCTAGTCTCCCTACAGAACTTGCAATGCCAACTCCAGTAGTTCTGACTGTCGTCGGGTATATCTGAATGCAAAAGGTATAATGAAGAAATGAGATCGATCTCAAAATGAATGTGAGTGCTCTGGGATGTTTTTTTAGAAATTGCTTTAAAATGTTTGTTTTTAAACAATATCCTTGAATATAAAATTCACGCATACATGAAAAGCCCACACTGAGTCTCTTAGAGAACTAACCTCAGGAGCATACACGTAAACGATGTTAAAGCTGGCTGTGATGCATATCCGTGCTCCAAAGAGTAAACTAGTTGTAATAATTTCTTTTAGAGGAGTCACTAATGGCAAGAGACAAGTGCAGCTCACAAAAAACATCAATGCCATCGATAGCTTGCGGCCCAGTGTGTCAACCGTTATGGCTGGCAATATAATCCCAGGGAATTCTGCACAGAATTCATCTCAAATTAGGTTATATAAAATTTGAAAAAGAATTACATGAACGTATAGAATCTTCATTTTTATACACTTACCTGCAAAGCTGGTGATAAAAACATTTCTATAGAGATTGCTGTCTTTCAAATTAGTTGAATGCGTTGAAGCTGCATTGCAGTCTCTGTTCCCATTATTCAACTCAGAGGTCAGCAAGACAAGTCCATAGTAAGAAAATGCATTCCCAAAAAAGACCACCCAAAGTAGAACAGTTGAAAAGATCAATTTGGGCGATAGAAAGCACATATAATGCAGTGATGCCTCCTATTTTAGAATCTGTATTCTTATTCATTGGGGTGACACTTTCTTCATCAGAACCTTTTTCTGCATCCGAAATCAAGTGTGAATCTTCCGATGGATTTGGGTTTTCCTGAAGCTCAATCTGCCGATACAAACAAGCCTTCCAGGAGGTAGAGCAGCTTGATTCATTCTAGCAACTTTTTCCAGAATATGGAGTGCATCTGACATTCTTCCCTTCGTGCAGAGGTACCTTGGTGACTCGGGCGTGAGACCATAAAACAATAGCAATAAAAAGGAAGGTAATGCAGACAACATGAGCAACCACCTCCATCCCAATGTTGGCATCACCGACTACAAACAACAAGCAGAAGGATCAGTCTTACAGTTAATTCTTGGGATAAGCATAAGATAATGCAACATTAAAATTGTTAACAGTGTTCTGTTGGATAATATGTTCAACCTCTTTATAAGAAAGGCATAATCCACCTTAAAAGGTTGCAATAAAAACTGACTGCTGCAACTTGATATGCACAGTGCACATTATATAACCTCACAACGGGTGGATTTACATGTGCAAATTCATTCATAATGGTCAGATAAAAATATAATGCACTCTACATAAAGCGTGAGAAGAGATCTTTTTCAAATAGACTTTACATAAAAGAGGAGCATGTGATAACAAAGAGATATATCTAAGATCTCACTTACTATGCGGATAGACTACTTTTGTTTTTGGTTAATGACATAACATATGTATAGAAGGATTTAATGAGGAAAAGAAAGCTCGTGTTAATTACAGCTAACGCAATTTGACTTTAAAGCTGGGATGAATGACCTTACCCAAGCAAGGGAAGCTTCAAAAATGGTGCCAACTGTCCAAAAGATCGAAAAAGCAATCATCCAAGCACCTCTATTTGGTGCAGGCACAAACTCTAAAAACCAAGATGAAAGAACTGGTCCACCTCCGAGCCCAACGCCCACAAAAAACGCAGGATAAGCAGTGTGGGATAATTAGGGGCGAATGAGCTTAAAACGCCAGCTATACTGGTTACAAGTGCCGTAAATAAAAATCCCTTCCTGTAACAAATAAGATAAATGATTAGCAAACAAAATAAATAATTTGTTAAATCAAGTTGCCAAAAAATTGGCGAAAACTCCTTCCACTTTAAGTAGGGTTGTCTACGTGAATTCTTTCTCAAATCCACGTTGAAAGATCCGACTATTTTTTACATTGGTTGTCGGCTACCTAATGCAACCCCCCACAAGGATGGATTTAAACGATGGTCTTTTGGGCGGTAGGTACACTGCACTACTACCAAACCATTGAAGTGGATCTTAAATCAAGTAGACAAAAACATAACTAAATGCTATGCATAGATCAGCAAACCTCCCCTTTCATATATCTTGTCTATTTTTACCAGCGCTGTCCACTCTCTCTCTCAAATAAAAACACCCAATTGAGAATTTCAAACTATTCATTCATGGGATTTTTTTATTCATTTAGTCATTTTGGGACACTAAAAAGTTGATTACTTTCAAACCTTTCTCTAATAGATAAGATCTCAGTTCCTATTTATAATTCTTCTATTTGTCTAAAGGTGGCAATCCAATTAGATACTGGCTCGACGATTCTCATCAAATCTAAAAGTACAAACCCTTCACCTTCCCAATACCTATTCTGCGTTCGTTGCATCAATTGATTTGAGTACAAGTTGGCTTCTTTATATAATTGGACACCACAATTTTCTTTGGTGTAACCTATACAAAATTTAAGAAGAGAATTTTACCTCGTTTTTATTGTCATATAACACTTAACTTATATTCCTCCTAGCTAAGGTTCTTGACTTCTAGGCTCAACTAGTTACATACCTAACATATGAGATATTGCAACAATGGATTGTGCCAAATGTTCGAAGCCTTTTTTACTAAAGGTGACAATCCAACTAGATACATCTCAACGATTCTCATCAAATCTTAAAGCATAAACCCTTCACCTTCCCAACCCCTATTCCTCATTTATTGCATCAATTGATTTGAGGACAGGTTAGCTTCTTTATATAAGTGGACATTACAATTTTCTTTGGTGTAACCTATACACAATTTAAGAATAAAATTTACCTCATTTTTATTGTGATATAACATTTAACTTATATTCCTCCTAGCTAAGGTTCTTGGCTTCTCGGCTCAACTAGTTACATACCTAACATATTGGATGTTGCAACAATGGATTGTGTCAAATGTTCAAAGACTTTTTTCTAAAGGTGGCAATCCAACTAGATACCAGCTCGATGATTCTTATCAAATATGAAAGCACAAACCATTCACCTTCCCAATCAGTATTCCTCGTTCGTTGTATCAATTGATTTGAGGACAAGTTGGTTTCTTAATTAATTGGACACTACAATTTTTTGGTGTAACATATACAAAATTTAAGAAGTAAATGTTACCTCATTTTTATTGTCATATAACATTTAACTTATATTCCTCCTAGATAATGTTCTTAACTTCTTGGCTCAACTAGTTCTATACCTAACATGTGAGATGTTGCAACTATGGATTGTGCCAAATGTTCAAAGTCAATTTTCACATCTAAAATATAACATTGCAGCTTGTAGAAGAGAAATTCAATTACATTATCAACAATAATATAGACCAAACTGTATCCCGATTCACATTAGAAAAAGATCCCAAAACAGAATGCGGATACAACTCACTTAATTTTGTTCACAGTTTTTAAGAAAAATACAGCCTAAAATCTAAATCAAGGAGCCAAGCAGTATGCAAGAGCAAACAGTATCCCAATAATCGTTGCCGTCAAGTATCTTTTTTACGAGCGAGGGTTTGATTTCACCGATTGTAATTAGAGATTGGAATTCTGCCACATGCCCATAAAATTCCGTTTGCAATTCGCATCACATGAATCCAAATTTACGCAAAAAACGAATCCCAATCGGTGTCCAAAAACGATTTTCACTCTCAGATTCTGAGAGGAAAAGACCACAGACACACACAGACAACCGCTTGAAACCTAAGTGAGTAATCGAACATTCAAGAAAGAGCAAAAGAAAAAAGATGGAAAGAAAGAGGGCAAGGACCTGCCTCCGGCCGTGGTTATCGGAGACGATGCCCCATGTGTAGGCCCCGAAGAGCTCGCCGACGAAGACGACGCTGGTGATGAAGCTCTCCTCCCTCGAGGAGAGGCCCCAGTCAGCCTGCACCGAAGGCCCCACGAACGACAGCAGCATCATCTCCATGGCCTCCCGAGACCCACCCCATCCCGGCGTACGCAAAGACGAGAGCCTGGAACCTCCCGAAGCCTGCAGCCACCAGAGCCTCGTCCACCGTGTAGGTCGATCCCTCGTCCGCCATCTCCGGCGCCGATATGGAGGCTGTGGCGCATCCGAGATCTGAGAGGCGGGGGCCGAAGGAAAGCGGGAAGAAGAAGAGAGTTAGGGGAAGAGGTTAACCAAACTGTTTACGACGGGGAAACCGAATCCAAAAGTCAAAGTTGATGACCAAAGATTTGGTGGGGGATGAAATGAGAACCTTTTGGGCATATTTGGTTGCTGGGTTGGATTGGATTGGGTTGGGGTACACCGGTGTACCCTTCCTTCCAACCTCCTTCCAACCTTTTCTATCCTCTCACAGTTTACTATTCACAGAGATACAACTTACTATTCACAGGGGTATCCCAACCCAAGGATTTATACACTATGGCTATATGGGCATTGCACTACAGAAGTAAACTAGTGGAAAAAGTTTTTTGGGGGATCTTTTTATTGGAGAGAAAATTTGTTGGAAGGGATTGTTATGATATGATTTTATTGTATCTTGTAGGAAATCATCGATTATGATTGCTTGATTTAATGAAATGATGTAAGTGGTATAATATAATATAGGGATTATTACACCCATAACTCTGAGTAATTTTGCAATTATATTTATAACCTCACGAAATCGTGAATTATGCTCAGGTCCCTGAAAAATGCTTAACTCTTAAATGTCATAACCCTGTGTTAGTTGCCATTTATTTTATTCATTAACTCTCCGGAAAAAGTTACATATTGCCAAGTTTAAACATAAAACCACATTATATTTAAAAAGTATGCCATTAGTATAAAAAATCTAAGAAAACCATATCACATTTATTTGGAGGAACCCTTCCGCCCACCTCCTCTAGCCCAAGCCGGTCCCGATCTCCCTCAAGCCTCCCCCGCCCACCTCCACCAACCCAGCCCTTCGCTAACACCCTCCCTCGGGCAACCCTCCCCCAACCCCGCCCACCCTCCAACCCAGGCACCCACCTCCCCCAACCCACCCTCCAGCCCTGGCACCTACCTCCCCCGACCCACCCTCCAGCTCAGGCAGAGAAGGCCCCCACCTCCTTCTGGGCAGCCGACCCACGCGCCCACCCTCCAACCCAGGCAGAGAACCACCTAAAATCGGACCACCTCACCTCCCCCTGCCCACCCTCCAGCCCAGGCACACAAGCCTGACATCCCCCTGCCCACCCTCCAGCCAAGGCCGGCCTCCCTCGACCCCTGCGCCCACCCTCCAGTCAAGGCCGGCCTCCCCCAACCCCTGCGCCCACCCTCCAGCCCAAGCGGAGAAGCACCCCCCCCCCCCCTCCCGCACCCCACCTCCCCGCCCACCCTTCAGCCCAGGCACCCAAGCCCGACCTCCCCTCGCCCACCCTCTAACCCAGCCAGAGAAGCCTCCCTACTGAACATTTCCCGACCCCTGCTCCTCCTCCTCCTCCTCTCCGCCTCATTCTCACCACCCAACAGCCCCTTCTCCTCCCAGTCCGCCCTCCTCCACCACTGGAACCTCCACTTCCCCTCTGTCAAGATGCCCCCATCCTCCTCTCTGAGTTTTCTCCTCTGAACTCCACGCAACTTGTCGCCTTCTCCGCGTACCTCGACTCTGGCAGGCTCTCCCACCACCTTTCTTCGTTCTGTGATGTCGCACAACCTCTTCTGTGACGTCAAGGACCGTGGCAACATCATCCATGATGTCGAGACCGACACGGACTGCGAGAGCTACAACACCAAGATCTTCAGGAGGTACCAGACGGATGCCACAACTGGAGGGTGGGCGACCTCAACTGGAAGGCGGGCATGGGGAGGTTGGGCTTGGGTGCCTAGGCTGGAGGGTGGGCAGGGGTCCGAGGCTAGCTGCCCAGGACGGGGAGGGGGGGGGGGGAGGGCGACGGGCTTCGAGGATTTTTTTAGTTTTTATTTTTGAAAATGTTTAATATCCATTGGATTAACCATGAGTTAGATTAACCCACGATATGATTGAATTAATTGCCACCTTAACAGAGGACTATAGATGTGAGACGGAAGGACTATTCAAGGTTTCTCATGTAATTCACGATTATACAAGGGTATGATTGTAATTAAGAAATTACTCAAGGTTATGGGTGTAAAATTCCTTATAATATATATATATATATGTATTTGATGAGATTTTTATTTGTAGTTAAGGTGATAATGATATTTTATTTCTTAATATAATGCATATATCTTGTTTAGTATTTTTTATATTATCTCCCTTTCAGGGCATCGATTGGCGAACAGTTCCCGATCAGTAAACCGTTTGCCGATCAATATTATTCCGGAATATAAAAATATTTGGAAATGAGAATCAACAAACCATTTCAAATATTTTTATATATTATTTTTAATAAAATAAAATTCAAAATTTTTTCCGAAATAATATTGTATGGTATTTTTATGTAATAATCGATAAATGATTCCTCGATCGGTGAATGCCCTGACATGGCATTTGGATGATTAGGATGCCCTGTCAAGGAGAAAAACTCCTCTAATGAACTATATGTCAGTGACGGAGAGAGGGGGTGGGCAGGTGGGGGCTTGACCCCCCGACTCTCGACCAAATCTGTATATATGTTTAATATAATATATAGTACTATATATAATCTGAATACATTATTTAATAACTAAAATTTACATATTATGTATAATAACTACCCATATCTCAACAAAAAAAATCAATATATGGAATAAATGGGATACCCTCATCCCATTTTTTCGCAATTTTTTTTTATTTTTTTGAAAAATATCACGATGTATATTCATCTCTATATCCCTCCAACATGTCATTCAAATTTCATCAGAAATAAAGACTCATTTGCCCTCCATCTAGAACATGTAATTTTAACGGTGTAAACATTGTTGTAATCGACATGTTCAAGACGGAGGGCATAGGAGTCCCTGTTTCTGACAAAATTCGAATGACAAATATGTGAGATATATAGAAGAATATATATGATGATATTTTTGATAAAAATAAAAAAACTCGGAAAATAGGGCGAGGGCAGTCCCATTGGATCCATATATATATAATCTAATTACAATAATTAACTATTAAAAATACATGATGTGCATAACCAGATATTGATACATCCGTATATGTCATCATCATATACGTTTGTAACTATCACAGATATGTATTTTTTATTTTATGATATATTATATAGATAATGATTTTTCTTTTTATTTCCTTTGCATATATGGATATGGATTTAGACACCTCTTTCATTTTTAGGATCGTAAAACATATATGGTTATATATTTTTCTAGTGTGTACATATATGAATACAAATACCTATTTGTATCTGCATGATTGCAACCCTATTTGTTTCTACGTCTATTTTAAAATAGATATGCAGATAAACATACACATGTCAAAATATATATAACAAATATGACAAATGATTGATACATATATCTATATTTGTTTGCATGCATGCATGTAAGTAAAAAGTATTGTATAGTGTTACTTATTTGAAAAATATTAAATCTAGTGGTATTACTTAATATCATATTAATAAATGTAAATTTCAGTGATATGAAGAGTTTTATAGGGATATTTTTGTCAATACAATGTTTATAAACATTATTTATGTCCGAATATAGTTTATATATGTAATTTTATAAAAATTATCCCCAATATTAGTTTCGATCAATTATAGAATTATTGGAAACTCAACTTATAAATTAAATTCATTTCCAAGAATCCAACTTTATAGATTTAAACTTCCATTAATATTCTATATATCCTCCAAATTTCGCTCAAATCTGATATTATTTCTTATTTTATCTTAGCGGTTAAAAGTCAATATTTAAGAAATTTATGTCTCGTTTAAAAGAGAAATAAAGTTTTAAACATTGATATAAAATAGCAAATGATCTTGGATTTGAGTGAAATTTGGAGGATATGTATAACATTATTCAAAGATTCTATCTATAAGGTTGGATTTTAAGAAGCAAAATTGAACAAAAAATAGTTACAATACCTCTTTTGTAACTGACGTTATATCAGAGGAACCACTCCCCAAATATTAACAACTAAAATGACAATATAAATTAGATAAATAATATCTAAATAACTTGGCCCTCCCAATATGAATTTGTTGACTTCATCCCTGCCCATGGTCTCAAAAAATTGTTATTCGGGATATTGTTGTAACTTTTGCATCTTCGAAATCTAAGATCCGATGACATGGTATCAGAGTGGATTCTCCTCTTACAAAGAGATGCAAGGAAATGCTACTTGGAGCGTGTAATCGCCACAATTAGTAGAAATAGGTGAGAGGTGGGTCATATCGCAACTAGAACATTGCAAATATAAGCGGGAGAGGTCACCTCAAGCATATATAGTCCCAACTCTAATCTCACAAAGAGTGAAAATGGATTATAACATCAGGAATTAATATTTCACAACATAGACTTAAATATTTTGATGACGCCAATGAGTCTATTTGGGTTTAAACCTTATAAGTTGTCAAAGACAGCAATCCTCGATAATGGCTCGTATCCAGGCCTCGAACGTTACATCGATAGTTGTAACGATGGAGAGAAAATATGGGGAGCCTAAAGGAACATCACAAGGATGAAAGAACATCACTTAATTACATGCACATACTTTCATTGGAAGGTTTGCTTGGATTGCAACAGTAACACTCACTTAATCACATCGATTAGAACGTGATAAGAACCCTCAATATTTTGGCGCCGTTATCAAGGACACAAGACTTAAACTTAGTTAACGAGAATAAGAAAGAAAATAATCCAAGATTAAGGGTGAATCAATTGAGCTTAAATCTTGTGTCCAACGAACTGATGCATGGAAACTTGTGGTCTCATCTTCATCTCACACCTTGAGCACACAAAGAGGAAGTCAAGAAGAAGAGCTCTTTGTTTACATGATTACATTGGTATTATTTTTGTACTTATTCTTTCTAAGAAGAGGACAGATCCTCTGCTGTAATACAACGCCTGTTGTAATACTATGATCCATTCAATGGGGATCGGACGACCCTCATAAGGGGGTGGGGATGGTCGACTCCCGATGATGGTCGTCTGATCTCTATCGGACGGATCCATGCGTTACAAGAGGTCTCGATCACCAACTCGAACTCGAACTCGTCAAGTTCGAGTTGACTCACGAGCCTCTTATCGAGCCACGAGTTTCTGAGCTGGCTCACGAGCCTCAAAATGAGCTGGCTCACGAGCCTCTTATCGAGTCATGAGTTTCTGAGTTGGCTCACGAGCCTCAAAATGAGCAGGCTTGTGAACCTCTTAATGAGTCATTGTTCTATTTTATACATTAAATTATGCAAATGCCATTTGTAACTTTGGCTTTTTGCTCTTTTCTGTAGCTTTTTGGGCAAGCAAAATGTTAACCTCTATTTTATATCAAACTCAATGTGGATGTTTTGGTATATATGTTTTCAACTTTTTATTAAGAGAGAAAACGAGTTATCGAGTCGAGTTTCCAAGTTAAACAACACCCAACTCGGACTCGACTTGATAAGGTAACGAGCCATAAAACCCAACTCGAGCTCGGACTTGTTAAGGTTTCAAGTCCGGCTCGCGAGCCCTTAACAAACTGAGCTCGAGCTTTCCTGACAGCCCTACTTTTTGAGTTGGGTGTGAAGCAATTTCAAACCAAAATACACAACCTGCATTAGCTCTCCTTAAAACTAGATATATAAGCGGTACCTTCCTAACAAACAAATAACCCGCCCACTATTAAAGAGGAATTTTTATAGAGGAGAAGAATTGACAAGCTTTCAACAATGGAATCCACAAATCCATTCCCCGGTATGAACGTCGTCGCATATTGTGTGAAGCTTTCCGTAGTTGCAAGCTCAATGAGTCAGATTGGCCATTGAATCTTTGTCCAGGGGTTAAGATTATCGACAAAATTATCTTGTTAAAAATCGGAAGATCTAGGATGCATGCATCGGAAGATCTAGGATGCATACATATGAATGTGACGATTACTCGCCCTAGTTTATATATATTTAAGATTTTTGACATTCTTTTGTATATTTTAGTTTGATTAGATATCCAACCCGCTTTGACCTATGTCATAAGAGGCTCAGATCATATACTCCACAGCTACCCATGGGTCAATCCATCTCATCATGGACGAAGCCAGGAACTGAGGAGGGCGAATTATTTAGACATTATTTGTCTAATTTGCTTTGTCATTTTACTTAATGTTTGTTGGGAATTAAATAATTGTATAGTTGATTGACACTAATATTGGGATTTTTTTATAAAAAACACCCATGTAAACTTACAATCTCAGATAAATTATTTCTACAACCATTGTAATGACAAAGACATCTGTAGAAAACTTTTTATTTCACCAAAACATACCTTTGTTAATGCGATATTAAGTAATACCATTAAATCTATTATTTTCAAACAAGCAATCCTATACAATGCCTTACATATAAGGATGCAAACAAATACATACATATATATATATATATATATATATATATATATATATATATAGGGTAAAATGGGGCTGCCCCCAGGGAGTAGCCAACTTGGCTACTCCCACCCCTATTTTCTCTCATTTTTTTTTATTTTTTTGGAAAATAAAAATTTGTATATTCATCATTATATCGCTCTCACATTCTATTAAAATTTCGTCAGAAACAGAGACTCCTAAACCCTCCATCCATACGTCATTTTTTAACGGTCGCAGGATTTTTTAAATCAATCATGTTTGGATGGAGGCCGTAGAAGTCTCTGTTTCTGACGAAATTTTAATAGAATGTGAGAGTGATATAATGATGAATATACAAATTTTTATTTTCCAAAAAAAAATAAAAAAACGAGGAAAAATAGGGGTGGGAGTAGCCAAGTTGGCTACTTCCTGGGGGCAGCCCCATTTTACCCATACATATATATATATATATATATATATATATATATATATATATATATATATATATATATATACACACACCAACCCCTTATCAAATATGTTATACATATTTTGACATGTGTATTTGTATATATTTTAAAACAGAGACAAGTACAAATAGGATTGCATACAGGTGAATGCATATATAGATATAGGTGTTAATATTCTTGTCCCGTATATTTAATTTACAACCATACAAGTGTGGAAATTGATAATCATAATTCATATATTATTATATAACAAATAGATATGGATAATCTTTCGGATCTTAACAAACGAAAAAGTTACCCATATCCACATATATGTATATATATCTGTAATGAATATTAAATCAAATATTCTTATATGCATCCGTATCTGCTAAAATAAAAAATAAATATCGGTGTCTGCTTAAAAAATAGAACTGATAGCGTACAAATACAGATGTATGTATGAATATGATGTATAATATATAAATGTTAATAGTTTACCATTGTTATTAGATCATATATATATTGAATTTTAATAGATATATCGGGGTGGAGGGATTAGATATAACATGCAATTTTTAATTATTGAATGATTTATTCAGATATATATGTTGCTATATTTAAGCAAATCAATGAGTATTAAATGGGAGTCGAGGGGCCAAGCCCCACCCAGTCCTCTTGTGCATCTCATCATCCCTCTAACCCAAATGATGCCCATGCATCTACTTAAGGGTGCGTTCGGTTCGGCAATAAGCAGGAATAAGGATGAGGAATAAGGAGAATAAGGGTTTATTCTTTATTCGGTTGGGGGGTAAGAATAAGGAGAATAAGTGAAATAAAGGTAAGTAAGGTGAGATAAAAATATGAATAAGAGAGAAATAAGATGGAATAATGGAGAATAATCGTACAACTGGGAACCGTACCAGGAGGAGAATTGACCCCTTATTCAAGGGCCTATTCTCCAACCGAACACGGCCTAAGGGTGTTCGTTAGGGATGCAAATGGATGGATATGAATGTAAATGTTACAATATTTTTATCCATTTTTAAACCCGGTACAAATATGAAATCTATGTCACCATATAATTAAAAAACAGATACGGATGTAAAACAAATAGTATTCGCATACATATAATAATAGAAATACTATATATACGTGGGTAAAATGGGGCTACCTCTATGGGGAGAGCTAACTTGGCTCCCCCGCCCCATGTCGCCCGAATTTTTTTTTATTTTTTTTGAAAATTTCTTCTGTGGATTTTCATCAATATATCCATATATTATATCATTAAAATTTCATACGAAACAGAGACTTCTACAGCCTCCATCCAGACGGGATCGTTTTTAGCAATTCTGTTACCGTTAAAAAATGACTGTCTAAATGGAGATCGTAGGAGTCTCTTTTCATACGAAATTTTGATGACATAATATAGAGATATATGATGAAATTCCACAAAAGAAAGTTTCAAAAAAAAATAAAAAAAATCAGGCGAAATGGGACGGGGGGTGCCAAGTTAGCTCCCCCCATGGGGCAGCCCGATTTAACCCCATATATATTAACTTAAATATGCATGTATTGGATGAAATATATATGATATAAATATATTAATTTTGCTTATATCATAATAATTATACCAAATATGGCGATATAAGGTACGAAAATATGCTTAATGATCAAAATAAATCTAGAACTATATTTATAGATGAAAACATATATAGTTATATGATTATTTGCGTATATGAAAATGATATCCATATTTATTTCTAAACAAAATATAGATACATATATCAAAATATAAAATGAATATGGTGGTGGATAGATACAAATTTTGACATCCGATCCGACCCATCACTGTATTCACTTTACACAAGATTTCGACAACCGTATATGTGTCTATTTTAAATGGATACAAATATCTATATCATTTTGACATCCACAAACATATGTATCATATTCGTATATCCATTTTCAACTATAAATATAAATGTAGATTTATTTTTAAACAAGTATAACTGAAGCTCATACTTTTTGTCATCGTATTTGGTATAACTTGTATGATATAAGCTCATACTTTTTGTCAAGTATAGTCATCAAATTCATCAACATGCACGGATCAAAAACGCTGCCTAGACGTTCAGGAACTCTCGATGGGCACTAATCCTACATATTCAATAATCACGCCTTAATATTGGTTAAAATTGATTGGAAGATTGATGTAAATAAAACCTGGGCTTGTTGATTTTTAAGATAATAATAAGTTTTATATTGTTGGGCCTTTTTTTGTCATTTCCTTTTAGCGGAAATACCCATTCCAGAAAATTAACTATAACAAGTATTGTTTGACATAGATTTAAATGTTATGGATCCACAGATACCTACAAGTTTCAATATACATTCCACAAAGTGAGCATCCAATCTAATGGATAACTATTCTGACTGAAGCGATCGACCAATTGATCAGATCATGTCAAGTACAAGTGGAGCAGGTTTTCCCCCACAAACACCAACTGTAAGCATCAAGATTTTGCCAATCACAATCAATAAGGATAAAGATGGAATCTGCTAGTTTCTGTTCATTCAGCTCCATGAAAACGAATACAAAGCTATTCGAACTAATTCATATCTATATTCACCAAATAAAGGATATGAATGTTATTTTCTTAGATCTGGCCAATACAAATGTGATCAGAAATACAAAAATTCAATATCCGAAATCGAGTACAAAAACAAATTTGATATTCTTAATCTTGACAATTAAGAATCAACATATTTTAAGGATACATATACTGATACCTTCAACTTTTCGTAGACATGCATGGGTATCCCTTCATAGAAGCTTAAGAAAGCCTAAATTTGAGACATATTTGGGACCCGTTCTAGTATTTTACATTTTAAAATACAAGTTAGGATGTGGCTGCAAATAAAGGTAATTTACAATACCTTTACAATCGGATATGGTTCAGATAAGAACAATAGTAGAAATACTTCATAAATTACCTTAAATATAAGCATATTGGAAAGCCTACACATGAAACAAATAATATCAAATGTATTTTTTTTCATAGCATTTACATCAAATATGACTAAGGAATGCAAAATATATTCATTAGTTACAATTATAAATAACTCAACAATAATATTTTTAAATTAAGGCATACTAATACAAAGATTTACATATATCAAAGTGATAATTGCATTTGTACCAAATGTAAAATAGATACAGATACGGATGTTAAAATCTAAATGGATACGACTAAGTACAAATCCAATCATACCATTTGCATCCCTACGTGCCACTCGTGAAATCATGTTGCACCTCAACAAATTAGTCTGTCACTCGATGTGTACGTCATTCAGAAGTGTATAGCAAGTAGAAGGAAAATCCAAGCAATAGACTCTCAAATTTATACATCACCTAATAAATACACAAACTTGGCCGAATTCTTGCATTATCTGTTGCAATGTCGCAAACTCCTTGAGCTGGCTTTGATCAAACACACATTAGCATTTCTAATCTTCTACTTTTCTACCGGTAATATGCCAACTGCAACAATATTGATTTCTAAACTCATGTTACAACCCTACCATTGCAAGGTCTTCAGAATAATTAACGAATCATACACAGGCCAGAATTATCACCACGATCCCGCATCCCGTATATAACAAGTTACCACAGGCGAAGAAGCCCGTGATTAGCCACCAGACATTAGGCTAGCAATGAAGCTCACTACTGATGATGCCAGAGTTACAAAGTTGCGGTACAGCAGATCCAAGTAACACAGAAATGCAAGCATGTAACAACTTTCAAGCAAACTACAAGAAGCAGACTTCAATCCAACCGATAATGACATTCTAGATCATGATAGATTCTTAGTACATAGAATGTAAACTCTATGATGAGGGACATATTGTTTGTACCTGGAGATAGAAACCCGACAGGTATGTAACCACAGCTCAAGTGAATGATCAAACTTGCAAGTTCACCCCAAACTTATAACAGGGAACTCCAAAAGCGGAAAGCCAATCTTAGAAGGAAGTTGCACCATAAAAGGATTTGCAGGAGAAAAAATTTGATGTAGTAGGCGAGATTATCGTCATTCTTGAAGGCTATGGTGGTAAATGAAACCCTTCGGATGCCTATTTTACGAACATCACAGATCGATTGCAGAATAATCAGGTTACATCCTTATTGTAATAGCAAAATTTTCCACTGGAAATAAGTTTCACAGATATGGGGCAATTGATGTATGAAAATACCTTGTCTAAGGAAGTACATTAGACTTGAACAGGAGAGGATATGTACAACACCAGCCGCTGCTCCAGCACTGCATAGAAGGTATTGTCAGGGTGTTAAAAAAAGGTTTAAAAAGATTAAGAGAAGCTAGTTAAAGAACATTTGTGAGTTTACAAGAATAACATTTCAGCACTTACAACTGATAACAACGGTCCTTGGGAGAACCTGTTGTGGAAAGCAAAAGCTTGAGGCCGAGGCTTCTCTCCAGGACCCCTAATGAAACCTCTGCTTCAAAAGAAATTTGTTCACGGTTAAAAGTAGAAGTAGGGCAGATCCAAAGTAACACAGAAATGCATGTAGGGGAAAGAACAAGGAACTGACACTAGCGAGGTAGAGATGAGTGGTCCTCTCCTAACATCATAAATGGCAATAAGACCACAATATTTCTCATCACCAGCTTTGTATGAGACGGCCAGCCTCTCTCCCGATGCATCCCATGCTATGTTGTCAATGCCATTGCTGAAGAGGGGAACAAATTAAAATACATGCCTACTTGATACTAAAAAGCAAAGGGATTTTATACCTGTCCCCTTCTGAGTTTTAGCAAATACATGTATGCTCATACCTTGTCTGCAATTACAATTGTACATCTAACAAAATTACCGAATAGCATGTATATCCCCTTGGGTTAGCAGCAGTCCTTTCCCTCCGAATTAGACCTTAAATTCTGGTCACAAGCATAATTGACAAGAGAAGGAATGAGCAAAAGTATAATTATCTATCCTCGTCTTCTTTATCTTCTTCCTCATCTTTTTCCTTCATACCCCTCCTGCCACTGTCATCTACCCTCGACCTCCTCCACTGCACATGTCCTCTTCATCCCCCTCTTCTCAACCTCAGTTTCCGTCTCGCAGCCCCACTCCCCTCCATCACTCCAGCCCTCATCCTCTGTCCCAAGAACCCCCTCAGGAACCGAAACACCCCCCGCCCCCACTCAATTTCATAATGGTGTCCTAGATCTCTCTTATTGGCTACAACGTCTGGGATGGTGCAGCCTTTGAGGGGTCACAGAAGTCAAAGCGGAAGGAAGCTGCAATGAAGATGATGAGGATGGAGAAGGGAAGGGTATGTGAACAAAAATGTAAGGGCACAATTGTACTATAATATTTTATAACCAGACATTGATTTAAACCAGTCATGGTCCAGCTTATCTCTTAGACAACGTAAGTAACAAAAGCGCACACGTGATAACGGCGCAAATATAGAGGCACAAGTGTAATTGCAAAACAAGTACGGGAATACATGTATCTGCAAAACCTCGAAAAGGGTATAATTGTAAAAATTCCAAAGATAGATACAATTTCACAGCAGTTGGAGAGGAGATAAGAATTCTACGATATAAATGTAAACTAGAATCTCAAATTCTAAACCTTCCAATAGCAGAAAATTCTGGCAACTCCACAGGTAGAAGATGCGCATCTACATAATGTATAAGAGAACAGGACCAAGTCAACAGATTCGCCAGAATTCAATTACATATGAAAAGAAAATTCAAAATAAGAGCGGCATCCAAATGAAGGGAAATTATATCCAACGAAGATGCCAAGTTATACTTCAATAAACAGATTAAACCTGAGAAAAAATATACAATTTGGAATGAGGTTTTTTATTAAGGTTTTTATCATTTGTGCCCCTCTGAGATATTTTAATATCAGTTATGCCCTTCCTTTTTTGAGAATATCAGTTGTGCCCCCGACTTCTTACCGTTCCATCACTTGTTCCCCTCAGGTTAGTTGTCATCCATCCCTAACTCAATCGGACGTTAACTCCAAGGACACAAAAGGAATTGAATTTTAAAAAAAATTATTTAAATGTCTTTCCTCGTCCCCATCTCTCTCATCCCCCACCTCCGTCCTCCTCATGAACCCAACCTCCCCCTCCACCCAATCTCCTCCGTCCAGTCTCCTCCTCCCCTACTCCTCCGCCCCCAGCCTCCTCCCTGTCCCTGCTTCCTTCGCCTCTTCCCCACCACCTCCTTCGTCCTCCCCACCACTTCTTCCGCCTCCAGCCTTCTCCTCCCCATCTCTGCTTACCCTGCCCCCAGCATCCTCCCTCTGCTTCTTCCTCCTCCCCACCACCACCTCCTCTGCCCCCATCCTCCTCCTTCCCTTCAGCTCTACCGCGCACAGGGGCAGTGACCTCCCCGTGCCCTCGTCCTCGTCATTGTCATGATCGGCGTCCTCAAGCGCGACCTTTACGGTGTCGTCCTCGTCGGTAGGGATGTCAGTGCTCCCCCTTCTTCCCTTTTAGGATTTGGGCTTCCATCGTATCCTCCTTCGTCACCATCCCTCTCCGGTTGTGTGAAATGCACTTCGGAATCGGTTCCCATTTCTGCTTCCCTTGGTGAATCTGGCTCTGCTTTGCAGGCATCGGTTACCGTCTTGCTAGGTAGAGGCAACCGAACATGGGGGCAATGAGTATGAACATTCTCGATGATGGCGCACTCGATTACTCCGCCGACGGTTCGTCCTTGGCTTCGACTTGATGCATCTTGCATCATGTATAGGTTGAGGGAGAGGAAGAGGATGAAGAGGATGAAGAGGAGGAGGTGATTGGGGTGTTTGGACCATAATGCCCTTCTTAACTACACCATGGTTTGAAAAAATCACGGTTAAGTTCAACTCGTTGATGGTTAAACTACTAGAGGGACACAAGTGATAGAACGGCAAGAAGCTGGGGGCACAACTGATATTCCCAAAAAGAGGAAATAATTGATATTGAAATATTTCGGAGGGGCACGACTGATAAAAACCCTTTTTATTACCGGTCAAGTAATGATGAGCAAGATATGAAAAATCTAAGGTAAGATCTGCACATTGACAGAGAATCTACCCATCCTATGTGTAGAACTTTCGAAATGGCAGCCACAAAACTAAGATTACTATTAATATCTAATTTTTTGCACCCGACCAAAGGCAAAAACAAGAGAAAATAAATAGTTAATTATGTCATCCGAACAAAACCTACAATCATAAAAGGAGCAGATGCATGCAAACGATAATAATATGGAAACAAGTACCATTAGCCAAGCTAAACAGGTAGGTTCCATCAGGATATATAACTGGAATAGCAGGGTTTTCATGAAACATTTAAATAGATATATCATATTTAACCACAAAGAGAAAACTCTTTTTTTTAAAAAAAAAATTATTTAATCATAAAATAAATTCGTAAGCATTAAATTTCCAAAAATGATCAGCCAATGAATACTGGAGCACCATCCATGTGATGCAGTCGTGTTGGGAACATGGTTGGCCTGCAGAGAGCTGTGCGCATTTTCCCCTGTAATGCATATGGGGGGAGTTGAGCAGAGAGAAGATGGAAAGACCGTCAGTGATTAGGGATTTAGATGCCAATTGTTTCTCCAATTGTTACTGCATGCTTGCGCAAAATCCTAATCATTTGTATGTATATACAGGTGTGTCATGCACCAACCATCTTGAAAAGATATTAACTCATTCATTTACAGTTCAAATCCATGGCCAGATATCCAACTATCTAGATCATCCAAGCTAACCCACATAATAGGTGCCTCTGGCCCTCGCAACCTAAAAGCCACAAAAGCTTAGATACAAAGCTCCATTGCAACTGCAATCAAATCATACTTGTGCCATCGAGTTTAGATGCCAATACCAAACAAAACCTTCCTTTTCCAAGAAACCGGGGGAAAAATTGTAAGTCCTGCTGATTGCATATAATTTGCAAGCCCATTCCACCACCCCAATCAAAGAAGAAAATCGATCCCTACCTATCTCTTATCTCAGTATGCCAAATCAAGCATGTGTTTCTCACCCACCTTGCAATTGCTCAAAAAATTGTTTTTTGAAATGTCAAAGGATAATCGCACGTCAGCAAAATTTCACCAAGCAGAAGATTAGATAGAAGGGCTGACCATGTGATGCTTCCCCAGAATTTAAGAAACTAAAGTCTATGTTGTCACAATCTTCTTCCCTCATCGTGGGAGGGACATAGCAAAAAAGACTTCTTGATTGCAGAAGAAATCAAGCGTTGAAGTTGCCTAATTTACTCAAGGCCTAAAATTTCTGATTATGATTTCGTTTTACTGAATTTCACTTAAATCATCTGAATCTATGGAAATAACCCTAAACTCATTAGTTGTCAGAAATTAATTAATATTTAAACCAGTAAATAAGATAGAGATACACACATGTTTGTCAAATTTTGCACGAAATTTAGAATTAGGGCAACATTATTGTTTATTATCCGTTAATTTTGTCCAAATGAGGTTTTTTTTTAATTAAATTAGGAAATTTTGTCCATTTAATTAGTCACTAATTATTTACCGTTAGGGTTATTTGGTATTTTTCCTAATATAATTCACTTGCAATTTCTTTTTATATTTAAATAACAAGATTGCATGTGATCTCCAACTAGTTAGTTGGTTGAGTCAATTTAGGAGTCAAATTAAAGATTGATTTCCTTTTTTATATTGTATCTCCACCCCTCAAAATTTTTGAAATCAATCTCCACTCCTCTATATAAAGGGGCTATCCATCATCGTTTTTTTTTGGAGGCAGTTCAAGTTTTATGGAAAATGGAAGTTCCTCTACCTCTTTCCCTTTCCTCTCCCACCAGCATCTCCGCACTACTTTCCCAAAACCTCATGCAACCAGCATATTCTTCCTCTCCACTTCCTCTAAAAAAATTTTATTCCAAAAGTTCCTGTTTGTATCAATTGGTATAGAGCACAGTGATTGGTCCGTCTCTACAATCAACAATCTTGTTCAATATTGGAGAACAGATTGTGACAAAAGTTGTGTGAATTAAGAATCGTATTGGCACTCATATCAACGTAAGGTAAAGATTCGGAGGAAAATTCCTCCCAGGGGTAGATTTAAAACAAAATTTGTTGTATCCGGTCGAGAATTTTTTTTGTTATATACTGTAGACTTGCCCCTTGAAGAGGCGGCTTTGGTTAAGTGGAAGCCGCCTCTTGAAGAGACGGCTTTGGACCGAAGCCGCCTCTTGAAGAGGCGGCTTTTATCAAGATAAACCCAACTGCAGACCGACAGAACCCACGTGCGTTCATTTCCTCCCCACCCAGCATTATCGTCCCTCCTCTCCTCCAGCGACCACCGCCACCTCAACCTCTCCATTGCCCTCGTCCGTGCAACGAGCCCGACACCCCCCACCAACATTCACTTCCTCACCTTCCTCAACCTCAAGGAAGGTATGATATATTGTGGGTTTAGGTTTTTGGACATATTTGGGTGTTAAATGATTTGTGTTAATTTGATTTTTTTCATCACTAATCCATTATTGTCGACGTAATGGTATTTAGGATGTCTCGCGAAATTCGATATTTTTGTCATTGTGGGGGAACATTTTCGAAGTCGAGTAAGAATGTGACCTATGTAGGAGGTCATATGAAAACATCAAGATTGGTCACGAAATGTCATTCTCGAGGTTGATTGAGCACATTAAGTCCGTCTTCAGGTTGGAGTTATCGCAAGAACTTGAGTCTTGAGTTTCAGGTGTTTCATGGAATGTCCTAAGATGGTGCAAATTTTTACATTGGGTGCGTCGAGTTTTTTTTTTTGAGGCTGAAAAAGGGGGACACACGCGAAGGTGCTCACCCCAATGCATTAAAAAGAGGAAGAAATACTTACAAGGGGGAATGGAAGAGCAGAAAATACAAAACAAGGTACAGGGGGTAAACAAAGAGCGTTACCCCCGCAGCAAAAAACATATTACAATGAGGTCCAGTCACGAAGGAAGCCCGAGGCCGTGGAGCGAATATTCTCCAAATAGAACCGCTGCCGAGCAAAGATAGCTTCATTTCGTCCCAGCCAAAGGCTCCAAAGCCGCGAAATTGGATCCAGCAGCGCAAGCCGTGGCCGCCCCCTACCACAGAACAAGCTATGACAGAAAGGAGCGAAAGATGACAGATCCAGCCACCCTAAGTCGGCCCAAAGAGCACAAACACAGCTGCAATGTAGAAATAAGTGATCAATACTTTCCGTTTCCATGTTACAGAGTCCACAGAGAGGCGAAGAATTTGGAAACATCCGAGCACAATGATCACGAGTTAGCAATCTTCCCCGACGGAGAAGCCAAAGGAAAATACCAACTCGCTCAGGAAGCTTGAGCCCCCACAAGAATCTGCAATCTCTCAAGAATATGTCATCCGCCCCAGCGAAGGTGGGCAAGATGGCCTTATAAGCGTCACAGATAGAGAAAGACCCATTCTTCCATGCCAAATAGTCGCGGGCCCCAGAAGGCACGGGGGCATCAGCAAGAAAGGAAATGAGAGCGATATAATCGTGCATCCGCTGATCCGACAAAAACTCAGAAATTGGAGGGCACCAAGCACGCCCATCCCAGCAGCAGGCCACCGTTACATCTTTGTTGGGCACCAAGGCGTAAAGGCGGGAGAATAGGATACGTAAGGGCCCCCTTCCCGTCCAGTCATCCTCCCAGAAGCGAATCAAATTACCATCACCGAGTTTAATTAAAAAAAAGGAGCGATTTCTGATAAGAGCGCCCATCACCCCTCGCCAAAAAGATGATACCTGACCCTGATAATCACCACGAAAGGCAGAAAGAAAGCCATCCCCAGCCGCAACCCTCAAGCAGTTCAACAAGAAATTGTCCTCCTTACCCCAAATTCTCGCCGCCCATTTGAGCAAGAGAGCATCGTTCACCGTCGCCAGGCGTCTCACGCCCAGCCCGCCCTCCTTCTTAGGTCGCGTGACCTCATCCCAGGCCACGAGGTGCACACCCTTCCCCCTCCCCCCTTCTTCCCCCACAAAAAGCCCCGCATACACTTCTCCAGACGCAAACGAACCCCCTTTGGCATCCCCCGCACCGAGAGAAAGTAGATAGGGATGGAAGATAAAACCGTTTTAAGAAGCACTAACCGCCCACCACGGGAGAGAATAGCCGCGCGCCACCCAGCCAAGCGATGCTCCACCTTTTCGACGATCGACTTCCAATCATGAGTGCGCGCGCGACCCACCGTCAGAGGTAAACCCAAGTAATCAAAAGGGAGATCGGAGGCAGGACAACCCAGCAAACGCGAGCACTCCGCCTCCTCCGCCGTGGACATGGAGAAAGGGACCGCCTTAGATTTGTTGCCATTGATTTGAAGACCCGAGAGCTCGCTGAAAAGTTGAAGAGTAGTAGCCATAGGGGAAACATTCGAAGGATCACCCTCGATGAAGCAAATTGTATCATCAGCAAATTGAACAAGCGGGACGTGGAAAGGGCCAAAAGAGCAGCCGCGAGACAGCCCAGCCGCCACAACACCCTCGATCATGCGCGGCAAAACATCAACCGCCAAAACGAAAAGGAGAGGAGCAAGGGGGCAGCCCTGACGAATCCCCCTTCTAGGTTGGAAAGAGCCCCCAACCGAACGACCATTGATCAAAAGAGAAAGTGATGCCGTTGACACACAACGCCGCATCCACGTAATCCATGTTGAAGGGAACCCCCTTCTCCAAAGAACGGACCATAAGAACAGCCAATCAAGAGTATCATAGGCCTTCGCAAAATCAATCTTCCGGAGAATCCCCTTAGTGGCATTCTTCCTCCATGCCGCAATAATCTCGGAAACAACCGCATAACAATCTGAAATCTGCCTTCCACGCACGAAAGCGGCCTGCGCAGGCGAAATGAGCGAGTCGAGGAGCGGTGCCAGGCGTTGCGCCAGGGCCTTGGCAATAATTAAGTAGATCGCATTGGAGATGGAGATAGGCCGGAAGTCCTCAATCCGAGTAGCCGATGAAGATTTAGGTGCGTCGAGTTTGATGATGATGTCCGAGAGATTGTGGAATATGCTGAGGAGATGGGTGCTGCATATCGGCCCGTGATATTTATTGTCGTTGTCTCTATACCCGGATCAGTACCTCATAGATCTGTACCACAAGGTGGAAATACCTATATTTCTCCCGTGGTGAATATGGATCCTCATGTTAATGATCCAGAACTTGACAGGTTAATGGAACCCTCCCCACAGAATACGAATGACGAGATGGAAAATGATGACAATGAGGAGCATGATCATTTTGGAACCCGTATCGTGTTTGATATACCCTTTTTGAACATGAGAGGAGGTGATGGATATATTCTGAATGGCAAAGATTGCATGAATTGTGATGATGGGATTAGTCTGAGCAACGAGTTGAAAAATGGGATGCTTTTCAAATGCAAAGCCGATTTGGTGTACTCTGTGAAGCTTTTCCACATTAAACGTCATTACAACATCACGGTAGTGGAATCAGATAAGAAGGTCTGGGATATACACTGCAATGAACGGGCCAGAGGTTGTTTGTGGAGATTGCATGGTCATCGTCGACCAATAGATGGACAGTTTGTTGTCTCAATGGTTGACAAGCCGCATAATTGCTTGAATCGTGCTGTTAATCAAGACCATCCTCAGTTGGATTGCAACTTCATGGCTCTCAGATTCCTAAACCAAATAAAAATATCTCCATCAGTAAAGGTTTCATTTCTGCAAACATCAATTCAGGATGACATTGGTTTCCAGGTGAGCAAAAGAAGGGTTTGGGACGCAAGAAGGAAGGGAATAGAGATAGTATATGGCGATTGGAAAAAATCTTACAACGAACTTCTAGGCATTTGGACCTTGTATTGAGGCTTTCAGACACTGCAGACCCATTATTACCGTGGATGGTACACATATGTATGGAAGGTATAAGCAGAAGATTCTTATTGCTTACGCAAGCGATGCAGCTAATCACATCTTATCGTGGGCATTTGCGTTTGTCAACGAGGAGGATGGTCCTAGTTGGGCTTGGTTTATGGAGAGGCTTCGTTTGCATGTTTTCCGTGACCGTGTTGGACTGATTTGTATGTTATACGACCGTGCTCATGGGATGTGTTGCGCTTAGATACCTGAAGGTTCAATTTCTTCCACCATATGTCCATTGGTGCTTTTGTCTACGACACGTGGGTAGCAATTTCAATGATGCCCACAAAAATCAAAACTAAAGCGAATGGTCATGAGGGCAGGAAAAGTCTATTCGCAATCAAAGTGTCAAACTTACATGGACAAACTTAAGGAGTGTGATGAGAATGCTGCAATGTGGTTTGACACACATGATTGTCCAAAAGAACGTTGGACGATTGCATTTGATGAGTGGTACAAATTTGGTTACACAACCACGAACTTTTTTGAGAGCTACAACGTTGGTCTTAAGGAATCAAGAAGCGTACCAGTTGCGGCATTGGTGTTGAAAACATACTACAACCGCATTAGCTACTTTTGTGACAATCAGGAGGAGGCGCGTAATTGCATTATACACGATGAAAAGTATATCAAATACGCGTATGACATGTTGAAGCATTGGATCGACAGACGTAATGGGCATCGTTGTTTTCGCATACAAGGATCACCTTTGCACATGTACGAGGTCGTCACAGGATAACGCATGACACAATCCCACTGCGGAACTTGTGGTTTGGAAGGTCATAATAGGAGGAACAATGCGCATGGGAGGACTCAAATTAGGTCATAACATGAGGAAATTTCCTAACAGAAGTAGTATGTGCATGTTATATTTTTCATTCTTTTTAAACTTTTTAGCATTTGAGACAATGTTTAACGGTTTCTAATGTTTTTTTTTGAATAGATGGAACCGGGACCAATTGATTGATCTCTTTTACGACAACAGCGGGAGCACTGTTCGTCAGTTATATGGACAGGCGATGTAATTAACACTTTTCAAAAAATTCGCATCCTATTAGAAAAATATGTATTCATATTCTATACGTTTTGATTTTCAGGTGACGAGATGTCTACGGTGCAGACGACGAGAAAAGCACATTGAGGCATGTTCCCTTAGATGAGCGCATTGTTCCCCACATTTGCGTAGCGGATTTTTTGAGCGTAATGCAGATGGATTTCATTTCTCTGGACTGGCATTTGGTTACAGCTCTTGTGGAGAGATGGCGTCCTGAGACACATACATTTCACATGCACCATGAAGAGACGATTGTCACATTGCAAGATGTCACTTACATTTTTGGGTTGAAGATAGATGGTCAAGCAGTGATTGGTGCTACCAATTCGCCCAATTGGACAGGATTGTGTGAGCGTTTGTTTGGAGTCCGGCCCGAACGACCCGACATTGATGGAGCTCGAATACGCATGACTAGGCTATTAGAGCATTTTTCAGTTCTGCCAAAGGACGTCGAGGAATATAACATTCTGCGTTTCACATGGGCTTACATTCTACCGCTCTTGGGTGGTGTGATTTTTCCTGACAAGTCAGGAAACGATGTTTCATTGATCTATCTATCATTTCTAGAGGATTTGAAGACTTGTGGGACATACAGTTGGGGCTCAGCTTGTTTGGCATACTTGATAGGCAGTTATGTGTTACATCGAGAGCTGACACAGTTGAGATTGGTGGACCTTTTATCCTGTTACAATTGTGGGCTTGGGAGCGCTTCCCCCATATCGCCCCAGTTGTTCATCATCGACCTTTCTGGCAAGGGAAGCCCATGGGAGCAAGTAAGCATGCAGAGTTTGACATTACAGCGGAGTTTACACATGTGATTCGGCCATATAGGGATGCACTTGACCTCTAACTTGTGGAGCAGGTATTGACTTAACCCGGTGGTATCGCTTACTTTCACTTAACACTTCATTCTATCGCTTAATTTGTTTACATATCTAATGATATGCAGGTGGTATGGACCACATACACGCAAGAGGTGTTGTCCCTGTTACCGTTATATTGTCTTGGCAATGAAGACTTGCATGTGACTCGTGTCCCATTGATTCATTTTTGTATTGTCGAGCTACACACACCAGATACAGTTCTTCGTCAATTTGGTGGAATTCCGGGGATTCTGATGCCTTGTGATACGTCAACTCATTTGCATTCAATCGATCTCCGAGGGAAGAGCAACGTCGATTGGACGGAGTTCCATGCAGTTTATGTTAGACATCCGTAGGGACTATGTTGTGCCAATGACTCCCATTCCATTGGGAGGATCAGATGCGACTGTCGACTACTTGCCATGGTATCGTAGTATTACACGACGATTCATTGGTAGACATGGATGCACACTCGATTATGCAGTAAGAAAAAAGTTACTTTAAATAGCTATTATGGTATCATGTATCCCGTTCTGACATGAGTTGTTGATATTGCAGGTGTCTCGCTTCAACGAGATTGTACGTCTTTGTGATGACGATGCTCCACGAATTAGAGAGCTTGTTGTTGAAGCAAGTTCTTGTCTACGTGAGTCTATACAGCGACAATTCCGAGATGGCCCAGATGAGGAGATTTTAGATGAAGATGGCGAGGCAGAAGCTACATCTCATCGTCATGCATGTGTTCAGTGTTGCAGAAGACGGTATTCGGTATTCAGTCGGAGGGGTCACTGAATAGAGAATAATCGGTATTCGGGCGACTATTCGGAATTATTCGGTTTTGTATTTTTTAATATAAAAATTATTTATAATACATATATTCTTATATTTTTATACATATATGGTCATTATTTAACATGAATCCAAGATAAAAGTACCCATCAATATAATAGATATATAGAATTTGACATTTGTGGTGATACCGTGGTAAAACGTAACCCATAAAATTTGAAAATTGAAAATAAAAAAATAAAAATATGAAAAGTCGAACTCCAGTCTACCTCATAGTCGGTCCAGTCGGTCCAGTCGGCCTCATAGTCGGTCCAGTCGGCCGAATAGTCGGCCGACTATTCGGTTGGGCCGACTATTGCCCGACTGAAGGTCTATTCAGTCGGGTACCCCCCCGCACCGCATAGTCGGACCGACTATTCGGTATAGTCGGCCGACTATTGCAACACTGCATGTGTTCGAGGATGTGGACGGGGACGCGCTCACTGACAAAGGGGAGAGAGGACTTCTGGCGAGAGAGATGTCCCAGTTGAGACGCAACAACCACCTCAGTCCGGCATAGAATTTGAGACCTCAATTCTTGAGTGTGGCCCATCCAGAGATCCTACAACGTCGCCTGCACCACGGAAGGATCGAGCAGTTATGGATGCAGGATCTTCACGTCATTCACCCCTCCCATTATCTTTCTTCGGAGTTGAAGGAACGAATACGAGCAACATCGATGATATCGATCGAAACAGTCAACTTCATGGATTTGAGCCAAGCGCACCGGAAACCTTTATGGCCGATGACAGACCGGTCAAATTACAGTACAAACGGAGAAGGGAACGTAAAGGCCATATCGATATCTTCGCTATTTTTTGTAATATAAAGCATGCGTGCTAATTTTGAGTGTACTTTGTATGTAAATATTGTCTTAACTATTGTGTTATGCACGTCGTATATGAACATTTAATCTTCTTAATCTATGAATCATGTCTTTTAAACTTATTTTAGTACCATATTTTATACCTTCATTTGTATTTATAACTCAAAGAAAAGAGAAGCAGCAGCTTTGCGGGCAGCAGAGCTGCTGCTTCTCTTTTTTTCTTTTCTAGACAAAAGCCGCCTCTTCAAGAGGCGGCTTATCTACGGTACATAACAAAAAAAAATTCTCGACCGGATACAACAAATTTTGTTTTAAACCTACCCCTGGGAGGAATTTTCCTCTAAAGATTCGTTTCAAATCATGTTTGGAGGTACAACTACGGTTGGATTCACTGTCCGAACAAGATATGCTCCAAAATACTGAACTGGAGCATGTTGCGACATCCATATACAATGTCGTCGACAACAAAATAAAAAAAAATCAAAGGTGCAGTCTGCGATGGTCTCTCCATTACAAAATCCTGACAAGACAATTTTAAAGGCTACAACGCAAAAAACGGGGAAGTGCCCTCGATTGCTGTCTAGGTGGTCTTTGAGACACTACCGCCCCCTCAAGAAGCAGTCACGGCCACACCACTGGAGCCAATCCCTCCACATGTGGTCGTGATGTTGCCACAACGTGCTCCATCAATGCTGCCACCACCACTCAGCCCCCACACCACCAACCCACTTTTCCCACGAGCACCACCTTCCCATCTGCCCCAAACCAACCAAACCACCATCTTCCCTAACGTCAACCCCCCTAACATCTTTACGCCAACCGCCGCCGTCACCCCTACCACTGTACCAACACTGTCATGCCACCACCTTCCATCAGTGCGACTACCACATGTCCTCCTCACCCCCTTACACCACTGACCCATCGCTACACCATCTCTTTTTCATTTAGAAAAAGATCAAAAGCATTAACAGCTTGCACCAAAATATTAAATTAAATAAAATACCTGAGATCAACAGATACACGGTAAATTGTTGAAATAATGAAAGATAGGCGACAAGAACTAAAAGACAACACCAACTTTAACGACACAATACCTAATGATGGAGTCCTTGCAGAGAAGTGGATTGAACCTAGCGTTGTGGACTCTGAAAATGCCAATAAAACCATTCGACCATTAGGATCCCAAGCTGCTCCCTGATAATGGAAAAAAAGTGACGGAGGGTACATGGAAAGAAAGCACAGATAATAAAGCATGCTAACAAAAATAAGTCCTTAAATACCATGTATTAATGGCACATATCAGATGCAACAAAATTAACCAAACTTCCTTTACTTAGCTTGAAAATGAAGGAATGACAGAACATATGCATACAATACATCACATTTTCAAATACTTTTCACTTACTGTGACATATCCACCAATCGAAGACCAACGTTCTGACGTCCATGTGTTTGTCTCCCAAAGATAAAAGCTTCCATCACTGAAATAAGTAATAAATAAAGGAGAGAAGTTGACATTGAGCTATATCAGAGATAATAAACAGAAGGTCATACGATTTTGCTGCAAAAAAGTAATCGCCAGATGGAGACCACTTAAGCATGGATACGTTGCCAAGTCCCCTGCGAATAGGAGTACCTAACCCTGTAGACAGGAAAAAAATAACAAATGACCACAGTGAAATCAGAAACCTTTCCACAGTTTTGAATCATAGATACAACCACTTGCATAAAAGCAACGTAAGTTTGCTTGCAAACATGCAATATGCCAAAAACGATTCAATCATTCAAGAGACCCCATACAGTACAAGTTTAGTTGAATTAAAGCTTCCATAGCAGGGCCTAAAATAATGTTTACTTCAAAAAATGGATTTAATGTCAACGTAAGCAATCTTAGGCCCTAGGGCTCAGAAAATCATATGAAGATAAAAGATAATTTTAAGGATGAACTCAATTGTGTATCTTCTCTGTCTTGTCTACTACTAAATGATTTCTGCAGATATATTTGTCTGGAATATTTATGCCCATTTCTGCAGATAATCTCATATTTACGTACATAATCTTTGATAAACACAAATTACATGGGAAACTCTGAATAATGTTCGACTCTTACATGATATGACTGTTGGATTATACGTCATATATTGGTGGGTAATTGGATCCCTCCAAGGTCCAATTACCACACCCTCTTATCTTTAGTCCCACATCTACTAATTGTGGAACTTGGGGAGTCAGTGGGGGCTATATAAGAAGCCTAATAGAGGTTTTGGTTTCTTAGTGATTCGGAGTGTCAGGTGCCTTTTTCCGTAGATCCAGAACTGACAACCCAATTAAGCTTCGAAAACATGAAGCGAGCGCATGGTCCGCATATGTGACAACACAACCCGCATATGCAGACCGCATAAGCGCAAAGGGCGCTTAATGAGAGGCTTCATGTGTGCGGCGCGCTAGGTATCTGCTCGTGCATATGTAGACGCTCAAATCGATTCCGTGAACATTGTTTCCAGTCTTCGGTTCTGCCTCTTCTCAGTTCAGGGCGAAGCCCTCCCTCGCGCATATAGTATATCCCAAGCTGCACGCAACCCCCTGGCGGCATCTCCCTTGAGCGGCGACGAAAACTTCGAAGGAGCCCCATCGTGGGAAGGCACAAGGGAGCCACATCGTTGATCGAGAGATGGGATCCCAATAGGGAACCCTACCTTTTTTTGGTGATATTTGGCCAAATGGGTCTGCTGTTGTAATTAAAAAAGAGAGGAAAGAAGCCTAAATGGGTTGAGCGATTATTTTGGGCCCACTATTTGGGCCGAGAGGTTTTCTTTAAAAAATCGTATGCAAGGAAAAAAAGGGATCGTAAAGGAAACTGTACGAAAAAAATTGAGATTTAAAAAAAGGCACATATAAAAGAAAAGGCGTACGCGAAAAAATGATTTGAAAAATATTGAGAACGACTTATGTGATTTTTTTCTCCCCATCTCTTCTTGCATTCTCCCAACTTGGTCGACGTCATTGTTTTCCGGCATGTATAGGGAAATGGGGAGTATTTTGTAGAGTTCTATAGGCCAGATTTTCATATTTTCCGGAATCCACGCCAAATTTCAGACTCGACAGTTTAATTTCAGATTTGGCGTTCAAATTGGTACCTAGTCTTCATTTTGATGCATGCATGTATGCGATCATCGATTTTGTGGTCCCCATTTTTGTGTTTGGTCTCAGAATTTTCATGTGATCCATAGGGACTCCAGAGTAGAGATCCCATTCTTTATGCCATTGTGGGCTAGGGTTTTCATGTAGTTTCATAGGAACTCCAGAGTAGAGATCTCATTCTTCGAGCCAGTATGGAAAAGATCTAGTTCTCTAACGAGGTGACTTTTCAGACTCCATTCTCCAGTGATCGTGGACTCCGACGAGATGTTTCCACAACTTTTTCAATTCGATCCTTCAGAGATTGAGCAATTGTCCACATGATTTAGTCTTCTACATGTGGCAGACCAGAGTACTCCGACGAGGAGACTCATTCAGTTTTTATGACTCTGACAGACGCAATACAGAGAACATGTTCTCCGATTAGACTCACACTCCATTCCATTTGTTCCTCCTCACCTGCACGGCATAAGAAGCAACATCCTCGACAACAACCGATTGTTGTGTATGCATTGAGTTGATATTGTCTGTAGTGTCTTGTATTGTGACTTCGATTGATTTCTTTCTATGTGTCCAAGATGAGCATTACATGCTCCACCTTGAGGGGGAGTGTTGGAGTATGAGTCATGTGTATGTGGGTAATTGGATCTCTCCAGGGTCCAATTACCATACCCTTTGATGTTTAGTCCAACATCTACTAGTTGTGGGATTTGAAAAGTCAGTGGGGGTATATAAGAAGCCCCGCACAACATGTATCATATGACAGAAAGTTCAATGAACACATCAGCCCATTGAGGCGTTCTCCAAAAGTTTCATCCCGCTCCTTAGGGAGTAGGGTTCCACGTAAAATCTCGATGTTCTTTATCGTATTCTTTGTCTATGATTATGCTTCCACATTCTCATTTTCTAACAATGACCATGTGTTAATCTTCGTCCATTTCCCCCGTTAATGTTGAAGGAAAATGTTAAAAATATTCAATTTTAGCCATTGAGGTTGTCATTATTTACTAGTGGCTATCACCTCCTCATGTTGAACGATCATGAAGCCCCTCCTCGCCCCATCGTACTTTCGAGAAGGAGGCTAGCACCTGATTTGAGCAAAAGACGATGACGACAACAGGAAAGGAGGAAAGAAGAATGGATTGAAAGGGGGTGGTGGGGGCGAAGGAGGTGGGGCAGAGGAGGTGGTTGGAAGGGGTGCTGAATCAGAATGGGGCGGAGGGGGTTGGAAAAGGGGTTAGACGAGGCGTTGGAGGCGAGGCAAAAGAGGTGGTTGGAGGGGGGGGATGAAGTGGGCAGGGGTTGTGGGGAGGAGCAGAGAAGAGGGTTGCAGAGTTGGAGGAGGTGGTCGAAGGTAGATAAGAGGGCTGTGAAGCTGGAGGTTGAGAGAGCAGTCGCCTGTTGGCTGGAAGTTGAACGGAGGCGGAGAAGAAGAGAGGGACGTGGAGCTGAATGTTGAGAGAATTGACATCTACTGCAGGAGGAGGGAGAAGGTGGTCGGAGGAGGAGGTGGAGGGAAGGGGAGGAGACGTAGGCGAAGGAAGGTGGAGGGGACTGGATGTTGAAGCGGGTGGATGTGTTTTTTTTTAATGCATAACCGTTGGATTGAAGATGGGTTAGATAAACTCGATGGTCTAGTTGAAACAAATAAACTAACATTGGGTTACGTGTGAGATTGAGTGATTATTCAGATTCTCATGTAATTCGTGTTTATTGAGGGTTATGTATGTAAATACGAAATTACTCAAGGTTATAGGTGTAAATATCCTTTTTTGTTTTTACATTCTACAACTTTATTTGTTTTTCCCCAATTGTGGCTATTTTACTATAACCTCTCGTCTATAATGTGTTTAGTGTTCCCATAGCGGACAATCATCTTTATGTATCAAGTATTTCCATTTTATTACATGAATGAAGATCTTCCTACGACATCTACAACATCTTTATCATGCACAAGACTAGAAAATTAAACTGGCATTTCAATACTAAGTTCTACTTAAAAAGAACTGTATGTACCAAAGGCTACTTCCAAGCATCAATTCATATTTCCAACAGCATCCAAATTTCTAGATGCATGCTCACGAAACTACGAATAAAAGATGCTTTTTTGCTTCAGCAGGTGAAATTCAAACAAATTTCAAACCAAGGTTGCAGAAGTCGGCAGTCGGTACTCGGTCGGCAAGGTCACTGACTAAGGATTAATCGGCAGTCGGGAGAGTAATCGGATTTAGTCGGGCATTAGTCGGTTTTGATTTTTTTAATTATTTTTAATATATAAATCAAATTTTAATATATATACTATCAGTTATCTTCATAATTTTAGCAAATTTAATATTTTCAAGAGCTTAAGAAATTATAGCAAGAGAAGGAAAAATGAAGGAAGTTAAGATCAAACATTCAAAATGTTTGGTACATAACACTAGCAAATATTCAAAAACACATACACCATGTCCAAAAAAATAATACAAGTAAGAAGGAAAACAAGTCAATCCATCTACATAGTCACAAACTCACAAATTACTAATCATCAAACACAAAGCTAACCAAACTTAGAAGAGAAAATATATCCTAATTCCTAACAATAAAATCTAAGATCATCTTAAGCAAATCTAAGCAATAATATGTTATTAACATCTAAGATCAACCTAAGAAAAAAAATTGAAGAAAACCTTGACATAAAAACATCTAAGTACAACAATAACCAAGGTTGCAAAAGTCGGTAGTCGGTACTCGGTCGGTCGGGTCACTGACTAAGGATTAATCGGTAGTCGGGCAATTAGTCGGATTTAGTCGGGCTTTAATCGATTTTGATTTTTTAAATATATAATTCATGTTTATACATATATTATAATATATTTACATGGATTTATATATTTTTTTACTATCATAATGAATCAAAAGAAGTAGTTGAATTTAAATAAAACATTAAGCCTATTAGAATAAGTTTGCTTTAAAAAAAGTAAGAAAATATGCTATTCCCAAGCAAAAATTGGTTGACTAGTGGACCTAATTGGAATTAATCGGTACTCGGTCGGCCACTCCACTGACTAAACTAGTCGGACCTACTAGTCGGGCTAGTCGGGTGACTTTTACAACATTGACAATAACATTGATCTTATTTGCTAACAATAACATTGACAATGTGACATAAAAACATCTAAGTACAACATTTGAATGTTATTTGCTAACAATAACATTAACCTAAGCAAAAACAAAAAAATTGAATGTTATTTGCTAACAATAACATTAACATATTATTATTATTATTTGCTAACAATAACATTAACATATTATTATTTGCTAACATTAAAATTTGAATGTTATTTAACATCTAACATCTAACATTAACCTAACATTTTATTTGCTAACAATATCATTAACATATTAACCTCTAAGTTCAACATCATTAACCTAAGCAAATCAAAGCTATAAGCCTATAACATCTAACATTGTTGTTTGCTAAATCAAAGCTAATTAAATCAAAGCCTATAAGTCTCTAAGTTCAAAATCATTAACCTAAGCAAAACAAAGCTAACAATAACATCAAGTTATCAACCTAAATAAAAGAGGGAAAACAGGCAAAATAAAACCCTAACCGTTAACAGCGAGAACGAGGGGGCAGCACCGAAGGGCCGGAGGCGGCGAGCGAGATGGTGAGGCTGGGAGCGGCGAGGCACTGCGGGCGGCGCCGGCGAGGGAGGTACACCGGCGAGGCGGCGAGGCAGGGGATTCTGGGAATCGCGCGCACAGGAGGCACTGCGAGTGGGGGTCGACAAAAGAACCCTTCGCGTGAAGGGTTACTGTTAGACAGTAACCCTATATTTCAAAGCTCGGATCCCTGGTCGGATCTTCCATGTAGAAATCGGCCGCCTAAGCGGCCGACTAACCCGACTAAACGCCCGACTAATCGAGGCCAACCGACTACAGCCCGATTATCTATATTCGAATCGGCCACCCCCTCGAGTCGCATAGTCGGGCCCGACTAGTCGGCCTAGTCGGCCGACTTTTGCAACAGTGTTTCAAACAGTGATAGGCATGATATGTCGGGCTTCTAGATGGGAAAATATATGTCACAAATTTCCTACAAAAATCCCCAAATATTTTCTTCTTTAAAAGGAAAAGAGTGAAACATCAAGAAAGTGTCCACCAAAAAACTTCTATATATACACATGTTCAATCAAAAATTACAAGGACCAAGAACTCACGAGGATTTTGGCATGTTACAGAACATTCTCCAGATATGATTTTTCCTCCTAGAATATGACCCTGATCCATGCAAGCCATAGGGATAACAGAATAGCCTTGTTCCAAACTTTGTTAGACCTACTCCTCTGCCCCATCCTGTCAATGGACTCCCAAAACATACCCTAATTCAAGGTTGCCATCAGATCAATGTATAACGCGATCAAACCTCTTTCAACGCAGGGCAACCGAAAAAGAGATGATCAACGTCCTCCTCCACCATGTACCACTAATTGCCACTCTTGCCAAGGAAAAACCTAACTCTACGCTCACAGTCATCAACCGATTCGTCCTCTGAAGCCAAACGAAGATTCTGGCAAGCAACGATAACCTCCACACCAAATATGTCTAAATAGGTCCAATGTAATTCCATGATTAAAGACCGTACCCAAGAAGAATACCCTATATGCCATACGTATCGTGAGATGCCCATCCACGAAGGTCCAACAGTCCACAATGTCCAACCCCCCTCCCTAAGGATAGCCTCCAAAAGAAGCGGGAACTATGCAAATGCTGATCCGACAAGGGCAGTATGAAATCAAGGCAACCCGATACCCTCCGCCATCTAATCATGCATGTTGCAACTTGTAGAGATATTTCGTAGCTTTATTATTTCTTTATGTAGCTTGTTGTTATTTCTTTATCTTATATGGACCTCTCTGTAATTTACCCTTAAGGTCTCTCCCTATATAAGAGAGCCTAGGGTTTTCTGAATGGTTATCGAAGACTCTTTTCCAACATGGTATCAGAGCCGCCCTAGGGCTCTCGCGCCGCCCCCTTTCCCTTCCCTACCCGCCGCCCTCTTCCCTCCTCGGCGCCGCCTTTCCTCTCCGGCTCCGATCGAGGCTCCCGCGCCGCGCTAGGACTTCTTCCTAGCCCACCAACGACGGTACCAGCCCCCAGCCAGCGGGTCTAGACCGCCGCCGAAGGCCCCAGCACATCTCCGCCTGCCGCCTTTCGCCTCCAGGCGGCCGCCAGCACCTCCTCGCCTGCTGCCTTAGGTCACAAGGCGGCCCCAACCCAGCCCCGGAGGTCCCAGGTGTCGCCCTAGCCCTCCAGCCCGGCTGCCCTACGCTTCCAACACAGCCGCAAATCAGATCAGCGGCTCCCAGTCCACCGGTCGGCACCTGTTAGCCGATTAAAGGGCTGTAAGCCTACGTTGAGGCGTGCCCTAGCTCTCTCTTCATCCGATATGTGGGTTTGAGTGCGTAAACGTCTACATACGCACTCAAATCCGATGCAGTTTGTGTAGACATTTATCAACGTGTCTATATACCCTCGTTCTTCTCCAAAGCAGCAGTATGTCAGAATCGAAAGTCAATTTCCCCTCCACCGGCGCATTCAAAGGTCTTGCGCCAATAGTGAAGATGGACGGGTCTAACTATGAGCTCTAGGCTATGCAGTTCATGAGCCTCATGAAGTCTAATGGTAAGAAACATATTCTTACCGAGGATGAGCCTGCAGAGAAGACAGGGATCTATGCCTCATGGGAGGCTGACGACGCCTATGCAAAAGTCTGGTTATCTGGTACATTGACAATGGAGATTGCTAACGATGTCCTTCATCAGCCCACTACCAAGGCAATGTGGGACATTCTTGCCGCTACTTATTCGCAGGTGCCAAATGAGACAAAGATGCTGCAACTTCAGCATGACATTTTCACAATGAAGCAGAGCGGCAGGCCTCTCCATTCTCTGTACACATCCCTAAGAGGGATGTTTGAGAAGTTATACAGTACCATTCCTCTCACTGCTACTCCTGAACAGCAGAAGATGTTTCGGAATGCCACCATGGTAGGTGTTCTTCTTGCGGCTCTTGATCCTGAGTACGATGCCGCCCGGTCCCAGATCCTAGCGGATGTAGTTATTCCTCCAGTGGAGGATGTTTACAGAAGGCTCAGTCGCATTCCAGTTTCCTCCAGCTCTTCTACTCCACCCCCATCGGCGATGGCAGTTTCGCGTGGGAGAGGTGGACTACCTTCTGGTCGTGGTCGTGGACGTGGACGTGGACCCCAGGGAAGGGGTGGTCGCTTCAGTCAGACATGCTCCTACTGTCATCGCACAGGACACTCAGAGGACCATTCCAGAGATGTTCATCCAAGCTGAGCATGATCGATATCTATGCTCCACCTTGAGGGGGAGTGTAGAGATATTTCGTAGCTTTATTATTTCTTTATGTAGCTTGTTGTTATTTCTTTATCTTATATGGACCTCTCTGTAATTTACCCATAAGGTCTCTCCCTATATAAGAGAGCCTAGGGTTTTCTGAATGGTTATCGAAGATTCTTTTCCAACACAACTAATGTAAGTAGCCAATGACAAGAGACGACGAAAAGGAATGCCAAGAACTCCATTCTTCGTCCAATCATTACTCGAGAAACATAACCTACATCCGCCACACAAGATTGTCTTCATGCGGGAGGCCGTAAGAGAGAGAACCAAGCAAATACAACAACAACAAAGCCTTTTCTCACAATTAAGTAGGATCGAGTAAAATGGCGAAACCTTCTCCCACTTAAAGTAGGGTTGGATACATAGATTCTTTCTCAAATCCATGTTCAAAGATCCAACTATTTTTTACGTTGATTGTCGATTACCTAACACAACCCACAAGGAAGAATTTGAACCATAGTCTTTTGGGTGGTAGGAACACTGCACTACCATCAAACCATTGAAATAGGTATAAGAGAGAACCAAACAAATGCCCCTATAAAATTAGAGGACACATTCACTATTCCAACCTGACACGAGAGATCCAAAGAAATCCCTTAGATAGTACTAAGCATCCTACACAAGTCAGACCCACCTTCCCAAATACATATCACTCGCTTAACATAGAGTGCTACATTCATCTAATCCTGACTCGGAATCCCTAAGTCCATGTCCTCCTCCTTGAGCACCAAGGTCCTCCAAACCATCAACAACATCCCTTGTAACTCCCCTGAGGAAGCCCAAGAAAATCTCCTCATTAATGCCTTCAACCTCCCTCCAAGACCAAATGGTTTAAGGCATATAGATAGGAAAAAGACCGATAAGGAAAAAAACCCCTCCAGAAGCAGCACGAGACCACTCCTTGAAAGACATGCAGCGCACAAACTGACCAACTATCGCTCCATCTTCTCAATCACAGATAACCAATCTGTAGGACAAACTCATCAAGACAATCCATTTCCAAAAGGTGTAAAAGAGGCATTGTGTAGATTCAAAAATGGTCAATTATGCACGTATACCATAAATGTCTCGAAGGAGTCAGTCGGAAGGTCCGCCAACTCACCCCATAGACAAGCTACCCGTTTAAGCAGAAGAGAAGCACTCATCTCCTCAAATCAAAGGACCCCCGAGACAACCTTGCTCTTGTGGAGAGGTGATCGGGTCCCAGTTCACCAAGTGTAATCCCCTTGACTACCCATTGGAAGGGCTCCAATAGAACTTGCATACAAGCCTTCGTGTGGTATCTAATTCGAAAAAGAAAAATCTCCACAGAAGTGGAGAAAATAGAAATGGTCATTAGGACAACATTTACAGAAGAAGCCTCCTACCTCTAGATAGGCAAGAGGACTTCCAACCTGCCAACTTTCGCTCCAGTCACTCTAAACCAGGAGTCAATCTGACTATTTCAACATGCAGCATGTAAGTGGGAGGCCAAGGTAGCCAATACGAAGGGAGTCATAAGGGGTGTTGATGATCCAAGCACACTCTGTGGAGAAAATAGAAATAGTCATTAGGACAACCTTTACAGAAGAAGTCTCCTACCTCTAGACAGGTAAGAGGACTTCCAACCTGCCAACTTTCGCTCCAGTCACTCTAAACCAGGAGTCAATCTGACTATTTCAACATGCAGCATGTAAGTGGGAGGCCAAGGTAGCCAATACGAAGGGAGTCATAAGGGGTGTTGATGATCCAGGCACACTCATCAATCTCAATATCAGAGAACCTGAAAGGCACGAATATGAACTTGGATCTATTTATTGTCAAACCCGCAAGCTCCCCAAAAACATCTAGCATAGTTCTCATGGCCTTGACCTCGCTCATTCCACCTTCAATGAAGAAAATGGTATCATCCACATTTTACGTGAGGGGGATAGAGATTTCATCCCTCGTAAAGCTCGAAATCCTCACTCTGGATCACATAGCCAGTCATAATAGCAAGCACATCAACTGTAACGAATGAAAAGCTAAGGGGCTCGCGAGCATCCATGGCGATCCCCCCTTCGTGGCTTAAAGAAGCCACCCTCAATACGACCATTGATCAGGATAGAGAAGAAAGGGGTAGTTATACATTTTTTATCCATGTAATCCACACAAATTCTAGAAAGCATCGTTTCGCAAGAGCAAATCAAAGAAAGAGCCCCTTTTACCCCGCTATTCTTTCAGCATCCGACCATCTCTGAAGCCAACACAATGTTATCCCTCGTCAGCCTCTCATGAAAAATGATGTTTGTATTAGGGTGATTAGATCCTTCGGAACAAGGTGCAGGCAATTCACTAATACCTTGGCAACGATAAAGTAAACCACGTTAGACAACATGATGGGGAGGAAATCCTCAAACCTCTCTGCACACTCCCTTTTAGGAAGGAGAAAGAGCAATGTTCTGTTGATCCGATCAAAATCGCAGTTGGTCGTATCCTAGATACTGATCTCAAATACATTAAATGGCGTATCCAAAAGATCAGAAACGATCAGTCGGGAAGAAAAACCTCGTAAGATGCACCCTTTAACCCCACAACCACCAACAGTGACCCAAGAGCCTTCGACAGAAGAAAGTACTCATCATCTTGAGGCATAACATCATCTTGCATATTATATGCACAACCTCAAAGACCTGGCCAGAGTGGTATCCCACAATTGCCACCACTAAATCACGATCCTCGCCAACAACAAACCATCGTAAATGATCTTCACTACCTTCCTCAAGCTTGCTAGCGCAGCTTGGAAGGAAACACACCCAACGTGAAGTCAACAACATGCATGAAGCACGGAAAAAGACAACAAGGACCACAAGGCAAAACACCATCATATATCTGCAGACACCTCCAGACCAATGCAAAATCTAGGGAGATCACATCTCCCGCAAAAGACTCAATAAGAAGTGCATGAGGTTGTTTCCCACGCCATCAAGAGCCATGGCACATGATGTCAAGGACGCAATAAGAACATGAGGGCACAAACCCATCATTGTATCAACAAGAGGATCCTGTAGATGTGGACATATTGCCTAATGCAAGTTATGACTTATGAGAATTCCCCAACACACCAACTCAAGAATCCAATCGTTGTACCAAGGCCTCTTCTTACACACCTTGCACTCCTGACGTCGATGGCCCCAAGAACCATTGAGATAACAACTATACTCTTCCAAAAACACCAGTGGTCGTCGATCAAGCCTACAATGTCGCACAATCTTCCAATCTCCTCCTGCATAATCAGCCTCCCACACCATAACACCTCTCATTAGTTCACACAACCCCACATGAACAGAGCTTCCAGCACCAACCTGAGAAGGAACCTCAACCAGAGTGGAAGTATCACTATGAGCAATCGCAACCGTGCAAGCAATCGTTGAACCAACATGAGCAGCAGCATCCACGTTGGATCACTCGCACGAGGAGAAGCTAGGCACGGAGGTCTCATGCATGATGCACCCACTTGCAATGTAACAACAAGCGAATGGAGGGCCTCCTGCCTCTTTGGGTTTCCAGCATTAGCAGGTATCCACCCCCTAGGGTTCACAACAACTAGAGGTAGGTTACAATGAGGCGTCTAATAGTCTTGAGAGGCGTAGAGTTATGCGGGAGAAGGCAGAGATCCCGATCGATGACTCCTTCCCGAACTCTGAGTTATGCCCTATGCTATCTCCGGAGTGGCAGATATTTTTCTTCAAATTCTGTCAAATTTATTTCCAGAAAGCTAACTAATGCTCATTGAAATATTATTAAATCCCTTCACGATATTTTCTTCACATTTCAAAAGTATCCCTCAATTAAATGCACTGGTCGTCTTCAAAATATTTGGGTTTTTTTATGTAAGAAGTAGCAAAGAAATTAAAAAAAATAGATCAGTCAACTCCACATAATCTACAAGATCACATTGCTAACAGTACCTTGAGCAACATCCCATATCATGAACGAGGAGCTCTTGAAAGATGCTGAAGCTAGAAATGTGTCCAAAATGTCAAGATCACAAAAAAAGTGCCAAATACCATGAATTAACAAAGAGACTTGACTATTTAACTCACTCTCGGATTTCAACTACCCAGCTATAAATGTCATCTCTATATTATTAACTTAAAAAAGAAATATTAAAAAAATGGCCCATTTCATTCAAGAAACTCGAAAAATGCTCGGATATCTTCCATTTGGACTCCAGCTGAGAGAAGTAATTTGTTCTTCAGGATCAGGACTTCGAAGGAAATCCACCAAGGTCCACCGAAATCTAGATCCTCTAGATGCATTGCCGACCAATGTGGAAAGTCCAGGTTTTATGGAAGCTGGACTTCCTGGGTGAGATGCAGACCAGATGCAGATCCCGCGACTGGAAAAAAATACAGGAGATGGGAGAGATATATAACATAGACAGAAAGATAGATGTCATAAAAAATCATGCAGTGCCACTGCAAGATGAAAAGATAACATAACGGCAATGTAGTTGCACTGGGCAATCAAAAGTTAATGTGACGAAATGCATACTCGCATCCCACAGCAAGCATCCTCCCACTCTGTGGTCTCCACTCAAGTGTATTAATTCTGCCTAGGGATTCGGTTGTCAAAATGCTGTGCCTTTGATCCTCTAAAACAATAACAAAAAAAATCACAGTCAATTTCTCTAAGATGCTAGACCTAAGAGACCCGGAAATATATTTAATATACCCTCTATCATACATGAATTACCTTTAGCATCATAGTCATGTATTATTATTTGGTTAGGTCCAGAAATAAATGCCAATATATGCTTATGCGGATGCCAGCTGATTCTTCGTGCATCCACTTCCGCAGTCAAGTTTGCCTGAGAGATGCAAAAAACAATAAATTAAAACAACCATCGTGAAGCCTGTTAACAATTGAAGTGGGACTGGCTTCATGGAGTTGTCACCTCTAAACATATCTGCATTGGGTCATAAATAAACTTAAATCTAAAAAAATAGCATACTTAATAATTCCCTTCCACCATTTCTTCGAACTTCCATGTCCCTTCTCTCACACGTTCGAACTGGTCCATCGGATGACACTCTTTGCAGTTTGCACATGCTCAAACCACCAAAAACGAGCTTCATTTGGTTTATATTGTCACAAATTAGGTCATTAAGAGGATACATGTTTTTCCAAGCATGGCTTCCTACCATCCGTATGTGCAGCTAAGCAGGTTCAGACTGCTCATTACCCTACCGATCATGATTACGATGACTTCGTTGCCCGTCTGAGAGAGATCATGCCACCAGTCGTTGGATCTTCTAGTCCTGGTCCATATGATATTGTTGTTTCTATCTCCACTAGTACTTCAGGTATTACTCATGCAGTTATTGGTCGCTATAGACCACAACCAGGTAGATCAGTGGTCATTGTTGATGGGACACATTCCTCTATTACTGGAGGGGCTCCATTTGTCTACAGAACATTTTTCATGCAAATGTCTTCTCAATAAATTTATTGTCTATCACTCCGATTATAAAAGATTTACATTGTTGTGCAATATTTGACCCTAGTTCCCTTATTTTTCTGGATATACTCGCGGGCATAGTGATTGAATGTGGTCGTGAGCATGAGGGCTATACATAGTGATTGAATGTGTTCCCTTATTGAAGGCATGTTCCCATATTTTTCTGGATATACTCACGGGCATAGTGATTGAATGTGGTCGTGAGCATGAGGGCTATACAGGTTAACCTAGTTTATTTATGCAAGTGCCACCTCTCTGTCTACAGATTCGATTTCTCCCTGCATGTGGCATCTCAAACTTGATCATCGTCCATTGCAAAAGATTTATCGCATCATCCCTGGTATCTCTACCAAGTCCAATTTCCAATGTGAACCATGTCAACTTGAAAAACATCATCAGTCCAGCTTTCCAAGTCATCAAGGTCGTAGTAGTCAGTCTTTTTGAGTTGTTTCATCTAAGATATGTGGGGTCCGAGTAATGTTCTTGATCATCAGGGACACTTGCTTATTTAATTTTTGTGGATGATTTCTCCAGACTCTCACAGGTATTTTTGTTAAAGAATAAGTCTGATGCTAGCACGTTGATTCAGAACTTAGTGATTGAAATAAAGAATATTTTCTCCACCTCTATCAAATATATTCGGCCTGATAATGCTCTTGAATTATGTATTACGCAACTATCTTGTTTTTTAGCTCATGCGGCATTATCCATCAGACTTCATGTCCCTATACTTCTCAACAAAACGGTGTTGTTGTGCAAACACCATCACCTTCAAGACATTACCAGGATTCTCCTCATACAAAATCAGGTTGCCCATTTGATGCGAACCGGCTTTCGCGGCGTCGCTTAAAAATAATAATATAATTTTTTGGTGGATTTTTGGTAGAAGAAGAGAAGGTTGAGAAGAGAAAGTAGAGGGGTTGAGGAGAGAAAACTCGCCGGGAATGCGAGAGGTTGAAGGAGGAGAACCGCGGAGATCGCGTGGAGGGAGAAGAGAAGGAGAGGGGATAAAATGAGATCAACTCAAATTTTCATTCATAATGGACTCACTAAAAACAAGGACCTACCCTCTCTTTATATAGGAGAGAGGGTGTACAAAAATAGTAAAATTGACAACCACTTATCTAATTGGATTCTAACAAATCCTAATTGACCTCTAACTAACTTAATTGGACTCTAATTATTTAATTGACCAACAATTATAATTAAACTCTACGAAATCAACGTTGAGATCACAGGCGATCTCAATTATTAAATTAGACCACTACGACCACTAAAAACGTAAATAAAAATGATAATTATTTAATTGAATAAATGTGGCCCCATAATTTGGGGTCACGCTGCATCAACTCTCCACCGCTTTAAAAATTCGGCTCCTGACGAATTGCGTGAACTGCAAGCTTGGAGGATGATTCGGCGGCGTCAAGGGTCTTCTGGAAGAACATGTGGGGCGTGAACGGCGGAATCCATGTGCGGGCGGGGGAGGCGTGGCCACCGTGGTCGAAAAACATATGCGGGGCGTACGGTGGCGTCGTCTCGATTGTCGTCTTCTTTCCATGGTGCTCAAAGAATTGATGCGGCATGGAGAATATGGCCCCTGAATAATCCATGATGAAGCAATGGCACAAAGAGAGGAGAAGGGGAGATGTGTCCAAAAGGTAGAGCCATGGGGTCCTTATATAAGAACAACCCAAGGTCCTAGTCCTATTTGAATAAGGACAGTCCCCATAATCCTGATTTTCAGCCTTATTCTTTAAAAATTTTCGCCACCAGGGGTAGGGGTGCAAATTTCGTACCCCTTTGGCCTCTTCTCTTCCCATATGATTCTGGATCCTTTTGTAAATAGAATAGTTGACCCAAAAACTTCTGCAATTTCTCCCACTAAAATCCCAATCCCCTTTTTCCAGGGATGTGGGTTCCCTTGAACTCGGATGGGCTGTTAGGGCATGCGCGTGATGCGCGGGGGCCCCTCCCGCATAAGGGCGGCGCGGATGGGAGTATCCGGGGGCGGCGTCGGCTCGCGAGGAAGCAGGTGGCGCCGATGATCGAGTGGCTTTGGGGAGGAGGAGGTCACGGTGGCTTCGGGTGGTGTCGCGATGTTGGAGTGGCGGAGGGGCCGACCCACCGGGCTGGCTGACGCTACTGGAGGGTGCAGAGGATGTTGCGCGAGGTTGATGGTGCAGCAGCCACACGATGGCGAGTAGCGACGGAGCAGGGCCTGGCGCGCGTGAGGGCCTGCACCGCTGATGGTGCGAGTTGTAGGCTGGCGACAGACGGAGCGTCGCGTGCGAGCAGTGCTGGAGGAGGCTTGCGGCGGCTTGACCCTTGCTGGGGTGCATGTGGGTCATTGGCGGACGCACGCGTTGGCGGAGGTCGGCGCGGGGCGTGTGCGGGTGACAGGGGGCGCGTGGCGGGAGTTTGGAACGCAGCGGTGATCGGGGCTGCGGGCTTGGCTGGAGGAGGTACGCCGGCGGTGCGGCCATGCATGGCGTGGAGGAAGGGGGGGTTACCTGGGGTGGTGGGGATTGTGCCGGGGTGGCCGGAGGAGGCCGCGGTGCTGATTCCGGCGACGGCGTTGGGTCTGAAATTGCCGGGACAGCGCATAACTCGTCGTTGACGGCGATATTTTCGTGATGTTCTTCGTCACAGATCTGGGCAGCGGCTTCGGTAGGGGAAGATGTTGATTTGGCCGCGATAAGAGTCTCGAAATTAGCCACCATATCTCGACATTTGGACTGGAGATCTTGGCATTTGGATTGTAAATCAAATAGCAGGCCCGTCACCTCCTTGTTGAATCGTTGTTTTCGTTCCGATGAACGATGGTGTCGGTGCGGACGCCGGGGCGGATCGTTAGATCGTGAGGACGATCTAAATGCCATGCTCTGATACCAATTGATGCGAACCGGCTTTCGCGGCGTCGCTTAAAAATAATAATATAATTTTTTGGTGGATTTTTGGTAGAAGAAGAGAAGGTTGAGAAGAGAAAGTAGAGGGGTTGAGGAGAGAAAACTCGCCGGGAATGCGAGAGGTTGAAGGAGGAGAACCGCGGAGATCGCGTGGAGGGAGAAGAGAAGGAGAGGGGATAAAATGAGATCAACTCAAATTTTCATTCATAATGGACTCACTAAAAACAAGGACCTACCCTCTCTTTATATAGGAGAGAGGGTGTACAAAAATAGTAAAATTGACAACCACTTATCTAATTGGATTCTAACAAATCCTAATTGACCTCTAACTAACTTAATTGGACTCTAATTATTTAATTGACCAACAATTATAATTAAACTCTACGAAATCAACGTTGAGATCACAGGCGATCTCAATTATTAAATTAGACCACTACGACCACTAAAAACGTAAATAAAAATGATAATTATTTAATTGAATAAATGTGGCCCCATAATTTGGGGTCACGCTGCATCACCATTCCTTTTGGAGCGATGCTACGATGACATCATGTTATCTTATCAATCGCATGTTCTCTACCATTTTGAGTGAAAAGGCACCCTTATCCCTTGTTTTTCCTGAGAAGGATCTTCTCTCTTACGCCACGAGTTTTTGGTTATGTGGCATTTGTCAACCTCTTGCATCCTGGTCATGACAAGCTCGCTCCTCTGACTGTCAAATGTATGTTTGTTGGGTACTATTGTACCCAAAAGGGTTATCGTGAGGGAAATGCTATGCCAGTGCTGATGTTACCTTCTTTAAGTCCATCATGTACTATTCTCCTACAGGTAAAAATTGAGTCCCTCTAAGTCTAAGAATATGAATGTATTCCACCTCCACCAACACATATACCTCAGCATGTCCTCCATGCTCCAATGCATTCCCCAACATCCAGCACACCTCGGGTAACAACAACAACAAAGTCTTTTCCCATAATTAAGCACGGTTGGTTACATGGATTCTTTGCCTCCATTCAGATCTATCTTGGGTCAATCTCGGGCCCATATCCAAAAAAACTAAGATCTCCTTGTATAATCTCTTTTCAACACTTCTTGGGTCGTCCTCGCCCTCTCTTAGCCGGTTCAACATCCCAACACCTCAGGTAAATTCTGAAAATATGATTTCAACTGATGGTACTGGTGGTGTGCATGATGAACATGAACATTTACATGATGAGCTTGCAGATAGGGCTACTAATTGAATAGAACAAATTCATGTCCGATTAGAGTTCGTTCGATAATAGTTCTAAAATTATTCGTTCGCTACTTAATGAACTAAACACGAACTTTAAAATTTAGTTCGATAGCTTAATGAACCAAACATGAACATGGTAGAAGTTCGTTCGATAAATGTTCGAGTTCAATAACATATATATACATATATCTTGTGTGTGTCATTGGGTTTGTTAATATAAACATGCTGGACAAAGTCAAGCTACACTGCAAAATCTAGATGATGTGAAAAGGTAAGTTCATGTACGTATTATGTGAGTTACAAAAAATTAGAAATAACCTGACAATTAATAGTTAGTAATTAAACTCATATCCTGTTGAGCAAAGAAAAAAACGCTTTTTCAAAAAAAGAAAAAATAGGCACTCCCTCTCATTCAAATGACCCTATAGACTAGATCTAAGCAAAACCCTAAATTTCCCTAATTTCTAATTCTCAACCAAGCATCCGCATCATTGCCTTCCCCCATGTGTCATCGGCCTCCCTACAACTCCCCCCCCCCCACTGCTCGCCTGCATCGTCGACCTCTTTCTCTCCCCCCGCGCCGCCCACCTCCCTCTCTTCCCCCACTCGTCGTCGACCAGCTCTCACCCTCCCCCCCACCCCCGGTGCCGGTTCCTTCCCTCTCTTCCCCTCCGTGTCATCAACCTCCCTCTCCCCCCCTCACATCGTCGACCTCCCTATCTTCACCCCTAGAATCGCCCACCTCCCTCTCTTCCACCCCCACCGCACCGACGCCCACCTCCCTCTCTTCCCCTCATGCCACCAACCTCCCTCTCTCCCCTTCCCCCCACGTTATCGACCTCCCTCTCTTCACCATGCACCAGCAACCCTGCCTATGTCGCCAACCTTCTCGCCAACGTCGTCGATCCGCCGTTGTGCCTGTATGATCTATAGGCAACTTGTAAGCCTATTTTCGCAATATATGCAATATTTTTCTACACTATTTTTTGCATTATTTTTCTGCACTATATGCAATATTTTTTTGCACTATTTTTTGCACGATGTAGGCGGGAGGATATATTGATAAAATCATGTGGATTTCAATGGAATTATGGTCTATTGACAATAATTTAAATAGCCAAACATCAGATACTAGAGATAAATGATTTTTTTCTTATATTGGTATTTTGATAACTTTATTATGCATACATTTTTAAGATAGTTTTACTTCACTGAAAATTGTTAAGATATTTATAAGATAGTTTTATAAATTGTGAAATATTATGATATTGAATACAACTGAAAATTATAAACAACGTAAAAATCACAACACACCAAATTTCAAACTATCGAACTTGAATTTCGAACTTGTTCATTTTAAGATGTTTTGCAATAAAATACTGGTAACGAACTACTAACGAATCGAACTCAAACATTCATTATGCAAACGAACTCGAACGTAAACTACCGAACCTTTATCGAACCAAACTTGAACTTGAACATTCGAACTTCCTTAACGAACCGAACTCGAACTTAGAATGTTCGTTGCAGTTCGGTTCGATTAGCAGCCTTACTTGCAGATATAAAAGATGAGCCGAAACCACCACAGGAGAATGATCTATGGTGGGTTATTGTCTAATGGAAAGGCAAACAATCATGTGCACGATACCCGTCACTGGTCATGTGTCTCTAGCGCGACTATCGCCAGATTTCAGGTGGTTTGTCGTGTAATTATCTACCATTGAGATCCTGTGTACTTATCAGAAGGCTCTCAAGATGAGCTAATGATGCCTAGCTATGGAGGAGGGGATGTCCTCTTTACAATCACGTAGTACGCGGAGTATTGTTGCATCTCATGCAGATATGTCTGTTGTAGGATGCAAGTGGGTGTTCACTATGAAGCACCGAGCAGATGACAATATTAATCACTACAAGGCAAAGCTTGTGGCTCGTGGGTTCACCCATACCTATGGGGTGGCCTATTAGGATACCTTCTCTCTAGTAGTTCAGCACTCCACACTCCGGGATCTTCTCTCTGTTGCAGACTTGCAATCACACAAACTAGCCTCTATATCAGCTCGATGCGACTAATGTGTTCCTCTATGGTGATCTACAGAATGAAATCCACATGCAACAACCATTTGGGTTCGCTACTGAGGGGGAATGTCAGAAGGTGTGCAAACTTCATAAGGTAATCTATTGTCTTAAGCAGAGTCCAAAAGCATGATTTAAGAAGCTCTCGAACGTGATAGAGCAGAATGGGTTCGTGAGATCAACTGCAGATCATTCATTATTTGATCGGAGGTCTCAAAGAGGTACGGTTGCTACGCTGGTTTATGTAGATGATATCATTATTATACGGGATAATGTGCAGGGCATTCAAGCAACTAAAGCTTTCCTTGGGCAGCAGTTTGGAACTAAGGACCTTAGCAATCTAAGTTACTTACTTGGGCTGGAGTTTGACATGAACCCAGAGGAAGTATGTTACAGACCTTCTCTCTGAGATAGGTATGGCAGATTGCAGGCCAACCACTACTCTTATGAACCCGAGCATGAAGCTATGTGATGATGACACTAAGGAGGTAGACAAGAGGAGACAGTGAGCTCATTGGGAAGCTCCTATATGTAACCATTGTCATGCCATATATATCCTTTGCAGTGAGCAAAATGAGTCAGTTCACGGAGCCGTCTAGACAAGCACACATGGATGCAGTCCATATGATTTTGAGGTATCTGAAGACATCATCTGGTAATGGTCTCTTATTTAGCAGAGGCACATCCTTTGTTGTTACAGCTTGCGCAGATGCAGATTATGTAGGACGCCCCAAGAATAGGAGTCTACCTGAGGATTAGTTGTGTTCATAGGGAGATACTCGGTGTCATGGAAGAGTAAGAAGAAGACAACGATCATCAAATCTAGTGCAAAATCAGAAGACGTAGCTGCAGCACAAGTGAGTGCAGAGATGATGTGGGTCAGATCCGTTTTGATTGACCTAACTATTGAGGAGCCTCTTCCCATGCACCTCTAATGCGACAACCAGGATGCCGAACACATTTGCCATGATAACTCAAGACGCCGTCCATTTCCATTTTATTTTTCATAATTTTCCGACTTTGGCACTTGATTTCATAAAAAAAATCAAAGAAACATGAGCAAAGTCACCAATAACAAGATAAACCTTTGCCAAAATGATCTGGAGCATGAATAGGTCTGCAAAATGTATAAGTTCAAAAACAGAATTAGTGACACGATCTAGTCGACTTGGAAACAAAGTCATATGAAGTTTAAAGATGACAATACAACGAAAAAAAATTAGAGGCAGGATGTGGCATCCCGATCTGAATAACACGAACCCGACCTGATTAAGGTATATTTGATCCAATAAAACTATCGATCAAATATTAAATGTTCTGAATCGATCAATCAATCGTACATCAAAATTTGTTTGGGATCAATCGATCAAAAATCAATTGCATCATAAAGCATGTCACCAGAAAAGCTGTGACGAAATTGGAAACCGTAAAGATAATCCGAGACCATATGAAAATTCGTCTTGACGAAATGAGACCAACGAAATTGACCGTTCACCGATCGAAGGTCATTTGATAATTTAAAATCAAAAAATTTGATAAAAAATCAAGACCGTATTTCATCAATTTATGTATCCGTTTTCGATCAGAAAAGTATAAAATTTATACCGTTTGATCATCATGCATAGGTGATCAAAATAAGATATTGTACATCAGAATCAGAGATTCGAGGTGCAAATACGGATGACTTTGGTATTCCAAATAAGAGAGATAATGATTTAAAAAATTATTTTTTTTTTAATTTCACAGGAACAGTGTATATGGCATTCCTCTCCTTCCACTTGGCAACCCTCCAAGGTTCCCCTCTCCTTATTTATACAACACCTTTCTCCTCCTCCCCTTTTAATTCTTCCAACTCTTTACATCTCCACTGAGAAAGCCCAAAAACGCTCCACAATTTCTTCTCCAATTTTTAGAACATCCAGCTGCTCTTGCTGGAGCTACAGCAAGCAACCATCTGTTGTTGTTGAGCTGCTATAGAGCAGCTTGAAGTCTCTTTCTCTACGACTATAGCCGAAGGTGCTGCTATACTCCTGCAGGAGCTGCTCCCAACAGATATTTCAAGTTCCTGCTGCCCCCAAATTCCCTGCTGGAAGCCCCCATCGGAGTTGCTCCTTGCAATTGTAGCAACTACCCAAATCTCCTAGAAGTGCCCCCCTCAAAAAATTGTTGCTTCAGCAACCACTATAGCTGCTGCAATTGGCCCCAATTGGGGCAGCATGCATGTCATTTGATCTGGAGGATCCAAAGGTACAATCTCCCTCTTCCTCTTGTTGCCTTTCATGTATGATTAAAATCAATTTCAATATCAATTAGCATTGCTTCTATTGTGAAGTTATACATAGAAATAATCATGATTTCAGATCACCAAACGTGCTCCAGTTTGCATGCATAAAAGATGATAAATTTGATGATGATTAGCATGCACTTTTGGTACAAAAATCAGACCATCATATGCTACGGTTTGCATGCTTAAATGATGATAGTTTAGGGGGTGATTGTATGTATTAGGACCCAAAATCAAACTACTATTTAGATATTATCCATGCCTTAAAATTGAGAGAATTGGGGGATAAAATGGCAAAATTTAAGTCTAAAATCAGACCACAATGCTACAGTTTTCATTTTCAACTTGTAAAGAATTAAGGATGAATTTTTCATTTTCAACTTGTGAAGAATTGAGGATGAATTACATGTATTAAGTTCTAGTTTCAGACCAATGTTTTATTGCTGTTCATGCTTTTAATTTTAAAAGAAATGAGGGTAAAATGGCATGAATTAGATCAAATTTCATACAAAAAACAACTATATTTTCATGTTGGAATTGATGGGAAATTTGAAATGCTTTTGCACACAAATTAGTACCAATTAAGACTCAATTTCAAATAAAAAATTAGACACTAATTTCATGTAGAAATATGAAAGAATTAGGAGTGAATTGCATGGGTTTAGTACCAAATTCAGACCCTAAATTGTGATCCACTTTGCGTACGTATAAGATGAGTAATTAGTGGTGGTTAACATGAATTTAGTCATAATTTCATATGATTACATGTTGATAGTCATGCCTTAAAGATTTGATATTTGTGGGTGATTAAAATGCAATTAGGAACCATTTCAGAACACTAACAGTTACATTTTCATATATAAAAATGTGAAGGATTTGAGGGTTGATTGCATGAGATTGGAATCACATTTTAGACCAATGAATAGCTACTGCTTTTATGATGATTGAGGAGAAATTAAGGACAATTTGGATATAATTAAGTCAAGTTTTAGAGCATCAATTAGCCACTGATTTCATGGCTAAAAATTGAGAGATTCTGAGATGAATTAATATGTAGTTGAGAGTAAATTTAGATTTAATGAGTAGCTCCTAATCTTATAAATTAAAAGTTGGGAATTTTACATTGTTTTAAATTTAGATCTATATCCAATAAAAGACTTTTAATCTCATAACTTTAATTAAGGTACCATAAAAAAACTTTGATTAAGGTAATATGCGATCAATGACTGAAAATCTTCGTGATCAATCCTTTAGGTATGAATCACTAACTATGGATCACTATTGAATAAGGTTGTCAACAAAGGATCTAGCTCTATACAGTCAACCACATAAACGATTGAGAAAGAAATGAGTAGTCAGGCAAGTGAAAATATTGGGATCAGTGATGACTGGTAATTAATAGTGCTGGTCATGATGACCTTTACACCTGACAGTGCGAGGGGACGGTGACCCTAAGATGGGTGGAAGATATGAGGTCCAGTTGGAGCAGCGATTGCCTAGTACGTGGGTCTAGGATCCCAGTCCTCTGTACGGTTTAGGCAAGCTCGCAGTCAAGGTTCGAAAAAATGAAAGGCGGAACGAGGCGTTTTCCCTGGAAGTGAGGCGAGGCGTAGCCTCGAGGCGGTCGAGGCGTAAGCCTCAGTTTTGTATAGAAAAATAATTATAAAAAATATAATAATATATTTATTGGTGAAATAATATAATCTGACAAACATATAGTATATAACTGTAAGAATTATTATATTACAATTATATTTGTAACCTTTCGGGTTCCGTAACCTTTAACTCTTCGGGTTCCGTAACCCCTCGGGGGTATTTATGTATTTTTACTCTTGTACTCTCTAGGATTTTCTCTCTATATAAGAGACCCTAACCCTATGGAATAGACATCCCATTCTGTCTCTCTTCTTCACATGGTATCAGAGCAACGATCCTAGAACGGGGATCTGATCTAAAATCCCCACCGCCACCTTCAAGCCTCGCAAAAGCCTATGCGGGGCCCTCTTCCCTGAATTAGGGCCCCGTGCAAGGCCCTCCAATCGCCTCTAGTGCAGCAGCCCTCCCGCTAGCGCTACCCGGTGCTTTCAGGACCTCCTACGAAGGTCGTCAACCCCACAGCTACCCTCCACGGGTACCGTAGGACTCTTTGGAGATCCAAAATTCATCACGGATCACTTCCAAAAATCCAGATATGCTGTCCATTGGGGGTTTTCAGCCCTTCGTCAAGGGCAAACGTGAGTTTTAGGGCATTTTTTAGCTCTTATATGCATCCTTAGTTGATCACAGGATCGTCTTTCTATTTTAAGACCACCATGGCGTCTTCTTCTATCGAGATAAAGCCCTTGGCCACAAATATTATGGCACAAGGCACTACTATCAAACTCAAGGGCACAGAAAATTACGTGCTCTGGTCTCGATCTTTTATGGTATTCATTGGTGGTCAGAGGAAACTTTACATTTTGACTAAAGATCCTTTAGATGAAAAGGACAAAGAGTACGACAACTGGCAAACTGATAACTATTTGGTTATCAACTGGATGACCAACAGTGATGAGACTCATATTGCCTCAAATCTTCTTTACAAAAATACGGCCAAGGAAATGTGGGAGGATCTCGAGCAAACATACTCCCAAAAGAAGACGAAGTCACGCCTTGCAGATATTTACAGGAGAATCTGGTCGGCATCTCAGGGTGATTCCACCCTCATCGAGTACTACAGACATCTATCCAGTCTGTATGAGGAGCTTGTAATATTCCAACCCTCATGTTGCACCAAATAGATACAAGAGCGTTCTGACTGGCAGGTATACCGCTTCCTTGATGGCTTGCATTCTAGGTACCATGCAGCGAAGGAGCAATTTCTTATATCAAACACACTGCCAACAATGAAGGCCATCTTTGGCCGACTTGAGGAGCTCGAGACATCCGTTGCCCGGCCTCCTGTCTTACCTTCAACAGAGAACTTTGCACACATCGCCTCATCTGGGCGAAGAGGCAGATACGGCTTGCAAGGAGGACGCGGTCGCGATCCAAGTCGTGGCCGTGGACGGGAATCTGGACAAGGCCGTGACTTTGGTCGTGGTCGTGGGCGAGACTCTATTGCCCCATGCACTCACTGTGGTAGGTGGAACCACCCGGCTGAACGATGCTGGCAGAAGTTTGGCGTACCTTCTTATCATGCCAATAATGCTTATGAGGATGCCTGTGATGTAGAAGAAGCATCGCCTACCTCCAGTGGCAAGATTGTTCATCTTAATGATGCATATTACTCCCGCCTAATGCAGATCCTTCAGACTCCAAGGCCTACCACCACTAGTAACACTACAACTGCTGCTCTGGCCACTCCTTCAGGTACCATAGCCAACTCTGCTATCACTTCTACTCCAGCTTGGATTATTGATTCCGTCGCCTCTACTCATCTCACTGGAGAAGGTAGTCTGCTCACCTCTTCCATACCATCTACCTCAGAAGTCAGTTCGAGTTGCTAATGGGACTCAATCACAGATTACTAGTGTCGGAACTATGGAATTCTCTTCCAAACTCCGACTTTCGGGGGTTCACTGTGCTCCTGATTTTCCTCTTAGCTTGTTGTCAGTTCACAAGCTTTGTGTTGAGCTTCATTGTCGTGTGATATTTGATGAGTCTTGTTGTTATTTTCAGGACATTCGGACGAGGCAGATTTTTGATGTGGGTCATGAGAAGAACGGCCTATATTACCTTGACATACCATCAGACTCCAATTTTGTTAGTCCTGCATCTATCTCCGAAGATCCGCTCCTATGGCATCGACGCCTTGGACATCCCTCTACCAAGGCCATCTCCATGATGTTTCCTGAACTCTCTGCTCTGAAACCCTTTCAGTGCGAGGCATGTGAGTTCGGGAAACACCATAGAACTTCGTTTCCTGTCCGTACTGAGTCTCGTAGTACTGTTGCTTTTCATCTTGTTCACTGTGATGTTTGGGGACCTTGTTTGATCCGCACATTAAGTGGTCATCGCTACTTTATAGTTTTCGTTGATGATTATAGTCGATCTTCTTGGGTCTATCTAATAAAGGAGCGTTCGGAGATTAATCAGATTGTCAGAAATTTCTTTTAATATGTTAAAACTTACTTTTCTAGCATTGTTAGGATCATTTGTACCGACAATGCTCTTGAGTTAACCCAACATGACTTGACCTCTTTCTTTGCATCCCAAGGAACTGTTCACCAAACATCATGTCCATATACCTCACAACAGAATGGTGTAGCTGAGAGGAAACTCCGACACTTGCTAAATGTTGCCAGATCTCTTCTAAGTCAAATGAATGTTCCTAAACAATATTGGGGAGATGCTATCCTTACTGCAGTGTATCTCATCAACCGTGTTCCTTCTTCAGTTCTCAAAGGGGCAACTCCATTTTCCTTTATCCTACCGAATCTCCTTTTCCCATACCTCTGCGAATTTTTGGTTGTATTGCCTTTGTTCATAACTTTCATGCAGCTGACAAATTATCCTCTCGTGCCATCAAATGTGTCTTTCTTGGGTACTCTCCTACCCAGAAAGGCTATCGCTGCTATGATCCTGTTGGACGTCGATACTATGTATCTGCTGATGTCACTTTCTTTGAGCAAACAAGTTATTTCACACAGACTGTATGTGACATTCCTCTGGACCTCCCTCCTCCACCAATCGTTTATACTCGCCAGCGTACCTCTATACCTCCTACACCAGGGTCTGTACCTTTGCATGTCCCTTTTATGCAGGATGATATGACCACTTCAAGTGCTCCCACCACTGTTGTCCCGGATGTACCTGGGGAACTTCCTATAGCTCTACGCAAGCAAAAAAGGAAATGTACGTATTACCCCATGTCACATTTCACTTCTACAGATGGTTTATCTAGCTGTGACAAGAGATTTGCAGATGCTCTTAATGCTATTACCGTTCCAAGAGATCATTTCAGTGCAATGCAAGATCAAGGTTGGCGACATGCCATGGATGAGGAGATGGATGCACTTACCTCACGGGGTACGTGGGATCTTGTGCCGTGCCCCCCGGGAGTTCGCACTATGGCATGTCGATGGGTCTTCACGATCAAACAGTCGCCTGATGGTTCTATTGACAGGTTGAAAGCCAGACTTGTTGTAAAAGGTTTTACACAAATCTTTGGAGTTGATTATTTTGAGACCTTCTCGTCTGTTGCCAGAATGGGGTCAATACGTACCATTCTTTCTGTTGCTGCCAACAAGGCTTGGCCCATTTATCAACTTGATGTGAAGAATGCCTTTCTTTATGGTGATCTTGAGGAGGAGGTCTACATGATGCAACCGTCGGGATATGTAGTTGAGGGGGAGCATGTATGTCGACTACCCAAGGCCATTTATGGCCTGAAGCAGAGCCCAAGGGCATGGTTTGACAGGCTCACTACGGAGATCAACACACTTGGTTTTCAGAGGACAACATCTGACTACTCTGTCTTTATTAGACGACGGTCTTCTGGCACGATTATCCTTGCTGTCTATGTTGATGATATGGTTATCACAGGAGATGATGTAGATGGTATTCAGGAGACCAAGGCCTTCCTCAAGAAGGTCTTTATCATGAAAGATCTCGGCCAACTTCGTTATTTTCTTGGCATCGAAGTAATACACACTACAGAGGGGCTCCATCTTTCACAGAGAAAGTATTGCCTCGATATTCTGACTGACGCAGGACTTCTTGGATGCAAGCCATCTGGCATCCCTGCAGAAGTGAGAAAATATTCAGCATCTACTGATCCAGCATTTGAGGATGCAACACGATACAAAAGTTTAGTGGGAAAATTACTCTATCTCACTGCTACGAGGCCAGATATATCATATGCTGTGAGCAGAGCCAGTCAATATATGGAGAAGCCTCTTTACAGTCACCATGGAAGGTCGTATCCCGATATATCGGCGATATATCGGTATCGGCAGGTCACCGATATATCGCCGATATGTCCGATATCGGGGCTTGTCCAAGTTAAATAAACGAACACTTGCATATAATCACACCATTTCCTGTAAGTTTTGATATGTTGCCTTCTATCGCATACTATCATGGAACTGTTATTAAGAAAAAAGAGGCTCTTCATTCTCAAGGAAGTATTATTGATGTGACCATTCAAGATAAGATTAATTGTTGTATATAACATTGTTAACAATGTTTAGATTAATTGTTGTATATAATATTGTTAACAATGTTCTCTACCATTCAACTAGAGTTGAGCATTGGGCTAGGCTAGCCCGACTCGGCCCGCAACCCGACCCGTTAAGCCCGGTCCAAACTCGAATCTGTTTAAATTTGGGTCGGGCTCATGCCCAAAAAAACCCGTTTCTAAAACGGACCAGGTTCGGGATGAGTAGAGCTCGATCCGAAGCCCGGCCCGAAAACCCGACCCGATACCCGGCCTGAAAGCTTGATGCAGCGTGGAACCGAAAAATAGGGCCGCATATTTATTAAATTTTAGCCGTTAATTTTATTTACGTTTATTTGAGTTGTCGCAATTTTAATTAAATAAACGAGATCGCATGTGATCTCAATCAATTAGTTAGATATTTGAATTTCAAAATTAGTCGGTTAATTAGTTAGAGTCAAATTAGGATAATTGGTTTCAATTTAAATTTGTATTCCTATTTTTGTAATCTCATCCCTCTTAAATAAAGGGATGATAGGTTAGAGTTTTAATCAGTTCAGTATTTTATAATTTTGAGATTTACTCTCTATCTCCCTCTCTCTATCTCCTTTCCCCACGCGGTCTTCGCGGTCTTCTTCCCTAAAATCCCTCGTATTCCCGACGAGCATTCTTCTTCTCAACCCCTCCAATTTATTCTCCACCTTAAATCCACCATCAAAAATTATTTTTCGCCGTCGACGATTTTTCGATCCGCATCATTTGGTATCAGAGCATGGCCTACAGATCGTCCTCACGATCTGGCGATCCGTCCAGACGTTCACGCGAACAAAAATCCAAATGATCTCGCTCTAACGATCGTGCATGACGTGCTGAGGTTAGACAAACATTATCTAATATGCTCCAAATTTGTGCCGATATGCAAGCTTTGGCGTCACAGATGCGAGAACCACGGAATATCGCGGCATTGACACGCCAACTAGAAGAGAATGCCGCCAAAAGGGCATATGAAACTTCCGTCCAAGTTCCCAATGAGGAAGGCCGAGAAAATATCGCCGTCAACGCCAACTTGCTCGCTGTCCAGCCCATCGCAGAGGGAAAAGAGGCCGTCGCCAAGGATTTCTTCGCTGTCCAGCCCGTTCTGGGAGTAAAAGGTGCCAATCCGATTGTTGTACAGGTACTTCCAGATTCGCAAAAAACCCCAGAATCGACCCACACCCCATCTGTAACCCTCTTGCGGACCCCACCCACCACCCTCGCACCCTCGAGCCCCCTTCTCGCAACACCTACGACCCCAGCCATGCTCCCAGCCCCGCCGTCGCCTTCCCTTCCCACTGCCCCCACACCTCCGACGCAAAACCCATCCCTCTCTCCGCCTACCCCAAATCCCACAACCCCTCCCCGATGTCACCAGTCCCTCAACCCCAGCCTCGCGTCGTTATCACGTTTTCCCCCACCCCTCCCTCCCGCCACCAACATCGCCATCCTTCCCCTCCTACCCCTTAGCCCCACTCCACCGCAAACACCTTTCCCCGCCTCCTCCCCCGCTGCTGGTGCCGCCTCCCTCAACGTCATCGCGCACCCACTACCCCGTCATCCCAAACAGTCGCCTGCTCGCCCCATCGACCCTCGCCGACATACCCATCATCGACCCGCGCCCCTCTGTGCGCTAACCCTCGAGCCCCGCCTCCCTCACCTCGCCGCCGCCCCCTTACAGCCCACCCCCCCTCCCCCGCGTCTACAACCCCATCTCCCCTTTTCCCTCCATGTCCCAGCCTTGCCCTACTCCCGTCGAACTCCAGACCACCCGACGCCATCTCCCAGCCTTCTCCCATGCCGCCGCCACGGTCAGAATAAGAGATGTCGAACCCTAACAAAAAATCGAAATCTAAGGGGTTCGAATATCCTGAAGTGTGGGATTGGGAGTTACCTTGGAAAAATACAAGAAGGGCCTCCCATGCAGAAGTTTTTATTCAAAGGGAAAAGCCAAATACCCCTCTCACAAGATTTGTTTAATGGAAGGGGTACGAAAATTGCAACCAAACCCCTGCTGCGGAAATATTTAAAATGGAGTGTTGAAAAGAGGAAATCTGGGAACCGTCCTTATCCAAATAGGACTAGGATCTTGGGTTTCCCCTATTTAAAGGCCCTATGACTGCATTCATTGGACACATCCCCTCCTCTACTCTCCTTGTGCTATTGCTTTACTATGGGCTCTCCGCAGGCCGATTTGATCGTTATGAAGATGCCCCATCAGTTCTTCGAGCACCACGTCAACGGGACGAAATTCGGATGGACGCCCGCCTATGCGCCACACCTGCTCTTCCATCACGAAATCCACGTCGACAACGCCCGCGTCGTGCATGTGTGGATCCCGCCATTCGCTCCACACCAATTCTTCTATGGGATGACCGAGACCGCAGAGTCAAAAGTATCAACCTCCAAGCCTGCAGATCCAACAATTCGTCGGGAGACGAATTTTTAAAAGCGAAGGAGAGTTGATGCAGCGTGGAACCAAAAAATAGGGCCGCATATTTATTTAATTTAAGCCGTTAATTTTATTTACGTTTATTTGAGTTGTCGCAATTTTAATTAAATAAACGAGATCGCATGTGATCTCAATCAATTAGTTAGAGATTTGAATTTCAAAATTAGTCGGTTAATTAGTTAGAGTCAAATTAGGATAATTGATTTCAATTTAAATTTGTGTTTCTATTTTTCTAATCTCATCCCTCTTATATAAAGGGATGATAGGTTAGAGTTTTAATCAGTTCAGTATTTTATAATTTTGAGATTTATTCTCTATCTCCCTCTCTCTATCTCCTTTCCCCATGTGGTATTCGCGGTCTTCTTCCCTAAAATCCCTCGTATTCCCGACGAGCGTTCTTCTTCTCAACCCCTCCATCAAAAAATATTTTTCGCCATCGACGATTTTTCGATCCGCATCAAAGCTCAATCCTATACCTATAATATATATATACATATAATATATTACTTAACATTAATACTTCATAGCCCACCCGAACCCAACCCCCCTCAAGCCCCATCTCCGCTTTCTAAGGATACTACCATGCAAGGTTGCAAAAAATGGTATGCGGTATATAGTCGGTAGGGTCACCGATTACTGATTAAACGGTATGCGGGAGTTTAAACGGAAATTAAACGGTCTACGCGGTTTTACATTTTTAAATTAATAAAAATATTACGTATATATATAATAAAAAAGTATAAATGAACTATAAAAATATAATCACATATTCACAAGATTGATCAGATATTGTCAATTTCAATGACTTCTTCATCCAAATGTACCATGTCAAAGTAAATAGCATAATCAATATAGGGTTTATGTAACCTTAATGCAAAACACGGCCGCTTAAACGGCGTGTAAACGGCCGATTACACCCGTTTAAACGGTCTGAACGTTTACATAGCCGATTAAAGGTAATACAGTCGGTCGAGGGCCGAATGAGTTTAAACGGTCGTTTAAACGGCCGCATGAACCGATTTTTGCATCCTTGCTACCATGCACCAGCATTTCAAAGTTTTTGAAAAAAATAAATTGTATATAAAAAAATCAAAAGTTTTTAAGGAGAAAAAAGCAAACATTTCAAAAAAAAATTATCAAAATACCATAAAAATATCAAGATTCTTAGATTTACCACGAGTTTTAAAAAAAATAAAATGTTTTTTTAAAAGGCATTTCCATATCAGCCATTGAATTAAGCATTTTCAAAAAAAATCAAAAAGGGAAAAGGTTATTGGGAGGCCCAACTCGAACCCATCCCGTTTAACTTGGGGCCGGGTTCGGATTCGGGCTGGCCTATCCCGACTTTTTCGGGCCGCGGCCCGGCCCGAAACCCAAAAAAAAATAAATGGGTCCGAGTTCAGGCAGAGGCCCAGCCCGACCCACCCGGCTCGATAATCAACCCTACATTGAACTATGAGAAACCAAAACAATATATTTTGCTTATTAAAAGAACTATATATTCCCTGGAAAGCATACGAGGGCCGCTTGACTGTTGACTTGTTAATACAACTTTAAATGAAAATGATATATATTTTGTTATTAAAACACTTCCAACAGTTTTATATTGATCCCAAATGTTTTTGAGCATCCAATAGAAAGCAATTATTTTATTTATTTTCACTAAAAATCTGATCTGCTTTACTTTCAATGATTCTGAATCTGAGATGAAAATTTCAATAATTATGCTCGATGCCTGGAACAGGAGAAACCACCACAGATGGTAATTTATGGTTAGCATAGAATACAACCACCAGGTCCACCACGAAAACTTTTTCTGCCTTGCGCACAGTTGACTCACATCGACAATTAATTAGAAGCAGAAAATTGTCACTTCATGAATCAGAAGCTTCTGTAATGCTTTTAGATGTTAACACTTACAACTTTAAATTGCAAAAATCGCTTGAAGAAGCTATTAACAACTGCCAGAGGCCGAAATACGCCAGTGTCCAAGGCCAAATCAACGCTTCCTTGTTCCCCATCTTGTTCAGCATCAGGAGGCTCCACATCTTCTGCCAAAGGTATCGGGCTAAACACAAGTCCCTACAAATTTACAATGAGTTGACAAAAAAAAGTGAATATGTACTTTCAAACAGAAGGACCCATAACCTCCCAATACCACAAACGAGTATCAACAGCCTACCAACAAAATCGATATACACCAGGTGTATTGCACATTCTTCTCGTCTTAATTGCCTAATTCAGCTTTCAAAAAATTGTCCAAGTCACAGACTCTTACAAATGCTTCTAACATCATAATTAGATTGCCATGATGTGATTGCAGACGATCCCTTTTTTGTGGAATTGGATTGGAATGTTTGAGAGTGAATGCAAACATAATCTAATTACCTCCTTCTAAAGAAAGGGAGGTGGACTACACTTGGTATATTATCAGAACTCCAAAATACAATATAATTAACTTTTCTCATATTGTTTTTACAAATTTTCGTAAAAGAACATGCTTAAATATCTCCCTTGGTTTCTGTGTAATATTAACCACTGTGTTGCATTATTCCAAAATTGCATTTTTTTTAAAATTAGATTACATGGAAAAAGATGCCAGACAATCGCTTTACAGTTAAAAAAAGATAAATTTTGGGCGTACATAATCGGATGCTCATCCTTTTTTCCTCAAAAAAATTAAAGCTGTGCATTCTTATACTTATTAAGTCTATGATTGAGGAGTGAAGGTATGTATTACCTTATTAAAGTCATGTATCTTTATAGTCTTTTATCAGCAAGTTCTACTTGCGTTTAATTAAGATCTATTAGCAGTTTATATATTTTCCTTTCAAGGCAAGACAAGAGTCGTGTAAATGCCTATAAAAATGCATGAACCAGGACAACATGCTGTCTTGAGAAGAATTGTGTTCTTTACCTCCTCCCAGTTGGTTCTACTTCTACCCTCTCCTCCGGATGAAAATGTGCATGGATAAATCAGATATCCATATCTAGATAACAGTCAACACTGTCTTCATTTTTTTTTGAAATCAATAAAAGGGGGCATTCACGCTTAGGCGCCCACCCCACTATATTAATAAACTAAAAAGAAGACAGAGTCGGTTACAAAAGCCAGGAATAAAGCAACTGCTTGTAATGGTAACAAACATTTTCACAATAAAAACGCATCCCTGAAAAAGTGTTGCATTGCGGGCAAGCCAGATGGCCCAAAGAACCGCCACCGGAGTTAATGTCTCTATTTTTGCATTTTGTGTGCCACGTACAGAGACGCCCAAAAAGAATTGAAGTCGCAGGGCTTCAACCAATCCAAGCCCACCTCGCCCCAAATGGGAGCGGAAATTCGGCAGCGGAAAAACAAGTGGTCCAAAGTCTCAATTTCAGTACCACAGAGTAGGAAACTATCGGAGACAGCCTCGAAAAGTCTTGAACAACGATCACGAGTCACAATGCGCTTCCTTCTAAAGAGCCACAGGAATAAACCAATCCTCTCCGGCAAACCCAAGGCCCAAATGAACTCACAGTCGCGGATGATAGGGGCCGAGAGAGATGGAGGCGGACGACAAATCACGCCATATGCCTTCCGAACCGAGAAGGACCTCTTGGTCCGCAGCCAAGGCAAACAGACGCGAAAAGTGGCTACTGAGAAGTTCCTCGCCCGTCCAGTCATCCACCCAGAATCCAAAAGAGTCTCCATTCCCCACCACAGAACAGAACAAATCACGGAACCACGACAGAACCTTCAAGATCCCCAGCAACTTTATAATTTTTTTCGCCATTCCCCACCCAGAATCCAAAAGTGTCTTTATATTTTTTTCAGGGAAAAAAAGGTAAGATGTCGAGAAAATGCAAACCCAGCAACTTTTATATATTTAAGTAAAACGGTTTAATTACTTTTACATGGACCAAGTATGAAATCTTTTTGCAAGCGCAAATACATTTTCCATATACAAATGCTCCCATCAAAATATAGAACCATTTCGAGCCAACCACAAGATATTAGCCACCCAATTTGTGGTCAGACTGCCCCCATCTCCAAGCACGTCCATGGAGTCCTAGAAATCACTCCACACCGTTGCTGCAACTCTCTCCATATTTGCCTTTCCCATACCTCCCTAGCAACATGGTAGGCAAAGAAAACATGCTCGACACTCTACTCTGCCCCTTCGCACCGCACACAAGTTCCATCACAACCAGAAAAACTACGCTCTTCTATCCATTGTCATAAGACGTTTTCATCGTAGCAGCCACATGAAAATTTGAATTCACAACTATACTTTCCAACGCCATAAATCAATGAATCGATCCGAGACAAATGCATGATCACGACTCTCCCGTCGATAGAGAGCCCTATAGACCTTTCCCACAACGAACCGCCCATCATCCCAGGACCAGCGATCAACATAACCATCCATCCCTCCACCAGCTGGCAGTGCCTCAGCAGAAACATAACATCCATGAATCGTTGATCGGGCAATTCAGTACGAAAAGATGTATCCAAAGCTACCACTCTCACAACAATCTCTGACCGACACCTTTGTATTAGCTGCCAACGAGTAAAGATGCGGGAAGAGGACCCTTAAGGGTCCCTAACCAATCCAATCATCTCTTCGAAATCTGAAGTCCACCACCTAGAACATACCTCAGAAATGGCACTACATCCCGAAGCACAAAGCGAATCACTTTCCAAAAGTTGGAAGGCAGCAAGACATCTGGCACAAGGGATCAATAAAAAACACGTAAATAGAACGCAACGTTATGCACATCAAATCAGTCCCTTCTCCCCATATTCGGATCATCCACTTCGCTAGTAGAGCTTGATTCATCATCTCCATGTTGCAGATTCCCAACCACCATCCTCCCTTGCTAGCATCACCCAACTAGAAGCATCACCTGTAAATCTCCATTCAGGACCTAGAAAAAATGTCTCGTGATCGCCTCAGGTTTTCCCTTTACCCTGGCAGATAGGAGGTCTGATGAAAGGAAAAATATTGGGATAGCTGAAAGGACTATCCTCAACAATACAAAGCGACCACTTCGAGACAAACATGCAATATTTCAGCTCACCAACAGTTACTCAAGCATCCCAATGACACTTTATCAATCTGACAGTCGCAACATGCTGCCCACCAAAGGCAATCCAAGTAAGTACTAGGAAGAGTCCCTATGCGTATCTGCAAGGCAATCTCACAGTCTGCCACTGCCCCCTTGTCCATCCCAAAAGGCACAAAAGTAAACTTTACATGATTGATCTTTAAACCTGAGACCATCCTAAAAAGGCTCAAGAATCGTGACCAAACCATGCACCTCGACCGCGCCACCCGCCACACAAAAATGATGTTCGCATACTGTAGAGTGGGAACCGAAATCTCACCAGCATGGAAACCCAAAAGAAATCCACATGCACTAGCCCTCTCTACCATCCTAATTAGGGCATCTGCCACTACCACAAACATCAAGGACGCCAGTGAACACCCTTACTCACGCCCTGTTGTAGCTGAAAGAAGCCCTCCTCCTGCCTGCCATTCACCAACATTGTGTAAGAGGTTATCGTCGAAAACCTTTTCATCCATGTAATCCACTCGTTCGAGAAGCCCTTAAGATGTAGGAGTGCCCATATGAACCGCCAGTCTACACAGTCATATGACTTCGAAAAACACACCTTTCACATAAGACATGTGGTCCTTTTCCAAAGATATTCTGCCACTACCTCAGAAGCCAGCACAACCCCATCCATCATGTGTCGCCCGAGGATGAACATTGCCTGGGCCGGATCAATAATCAAGACCAGCACCTCTCGTAATCTATTGTCAAGCACATTTACCACAATCAAATAAACCACATTAGACCGCACAATAGGGTGCAAGCCCTCAACACACCTCACAATGTCCTAGTCTGGCAGGAGGAACAGAAGAGAGCTATTCAGCCACTCAAACCCACCATTTGTTTGTTGCAGCTCCTCCACCACCTCCAACACATCCCGACCCACCAGGTCCCAAAACTCCCGAAAGAAAAAGATCGGGAAGCCATCCAGTCTAGAGGAACCCTCCCCATTCCGATCAGACATCGCTTGCTTGACCTCGGTCAACAAGAACGAGCGCATCAACTCCATGGACTGCACCTCCAAAGAGGTGCAAAATATCTCGACCCAACCATCTCGCATCGCAGTTATGAAAAGAACCTTGCCCTCCACCTCAATCGAGTGTATGAGTTTCTCCTCCTACAATCATAGGCCACTACGTGGAAAAATCGAGTATTTGCATCACCTTCTTCAGCCACTTCTGCCTCGACCGTTGCCCCCATTCTCTCATGCTTCTTGTCCCCCTCCAAAAGAACCCTACTATACTCTTGCCTCACCACAAACTCCTCCTCCTACAACTCCCTAAAGTCCTCAACCTTATCAAGGTGCTCAACCTCGGCATGTGCAACGTCTCTCCTCTGACCATGATTCTCTCTAGAGTCCCACATGAACTAAGTAAGCATACAGCATAAGGCTCTTAGCTTCCCAGCCATACTTCGCGATGTCGAACACAAAACCCTTGTTTCCTGCCAACACGTCGCAACTTTCTCCCAGAAACCCGCATCAAGCAACCAGATGCACTCAAAGCAAAAGATGTAATGCAATCATTCTCAAATTGGCAGGGCAACCCAAATTGAAGAAAAGGTTGATTTGGAGATTTTTCAAATTAGAGATTTTCATTCCTAATTAGTTATTTTATTTAGCTTGCTTATTTTATCTAAATCAATTGAGAATGTAATCTCAACTTTTTTGGTAGATAAAATTAGTTAAGAGTCAATTAGAATAGGTTAAAGTAAATTAGGATCGAGTATGATTTTATTTGAATTCGAATTCTCGCTCTCATTCTATCTCTCTCAACGCGATCTTCGCATTTCATCTCCAAAACCCCACGTAAATGACGTATTTTCTCCCTCTTCTTCCCCTCTCTAAATTTCTTCCACCAAAACCTATTTCACTACCGTTGCAAAAAATTCTTTTTGCATCAAGATGCCACCCGGATGCCTTCTATCTCCCGAGCCCTAACAAATGGGGATATGATCCGAATGCGACATAGGCAAGGCCAACACATATCCCAAAAAAACACTCCAACAAACCAAGCGAGACTGATAGGTGGAATTCCCCCATGTGTATTTCAAGTTTGTCGCATCCAATACCTCCATCTCCAAATCTCCTACGAACTCAAAAAAGAATGAGGAGACATGATCGAAGACCACCTACAGCGCAGCCAATCAGTCGATCCAAAAGGACGAGCCAAGGTCCAATCTTTGTAATATGTATATTTATTTACCAAAACATCAGGATATTAATATGAATATGGAGATTGCTCAATTGCCGAATCCAGATCCATACAATTATAGTCTCATAAAGATCAGATATTGCTGAATTGTAGAATCCAGATCCATATATCATAATTTCATAAAGAGATGGCCATGGATATAAGCATGTGTTTTATACGTATAATCACAAAACAGTAAAATGCATAAAATCATTGTTCTTGTGGAAATTTAGACTAGCACCATTTGTTTACTTGACAATATCAAAACTACAAAGCCATTGATGCATTTTAATTTAATTGTTGAAAAACTAACTATTGCATTCATTTATTTAATTAAAACTCACTAATTAAATCGTAATCATATTTTTACAACATTTATCTAAATTCAAATCGAACAATATTGAGTCAAATTAGTATTGAGTTCTGATTTTTTAAAAAGGAAAAGTTGAACGCCCCATATTTTTCCTAATTGTATTCAATGCTCTAAAGACATCATTTTCAAATCCGTGGCTAGCAAATGCTCATATTCATGGTCATAGTCGATACTGCATGATAAAACAAATATAAAAATAAAAATGTGTGTATTTGAAGATTCTTAACCATATCCGATATGTGTTCATATTTACCCCACTCATGTTCCCAACCTTAGTTCTTCTTCTATGCCATGCAGCTTGCTATTTCCCTGCTCGTCGAACACATATTAATACATCCACCTATTGTTCTCTCTTCCCTCTCCCCCATAACCCCCATCCCTACCCCTTTTCCCACCCAATATAAGATTGAATCAGTTTGATGTCAACACGCAATCTAAATCTTACAGGCAACTTGACAGCCCATGATAGATATATCAGATGAAGAATATTTTGGTTGCATTGCTTTTTATTAGGAATTCCTATCAATATCTCCACTGACATCAGTTCCACCACATGCCAAAAAGACAACTTTTCCAAAACCAACTACATTTGAATTCCTTAATCCAAAATCCTTTTCCTTCCATTATCTCCAAAATCACCTCCATCAGTGACGAAACCCTTCAATCAATCTCACGAATATTATGGTGGGGATAGAATAATGAATGACTTGTTTATTCAAGAGGCCATAGGGCTCTCTTATATAGAAAGGGTAAATTACAAAGAAATAATTAAGAAATACACTAATGCTAATTACTCTCAACACTCCCCCTCAAGATGGATCACAGAAGTCAATCATGCCCGGCCTGAAACATCCCCATTGCTAGGGCCTTGGCAAAAATGTCTAATCGTCTGATTCCCTTGAGTTAACGTTGGAAGTATAGATTAAGCCCTTATGTATTATATCTCATGAGTAATGGCAATCTACCTCGATGTGTTTGGTCTTCTCATGGAAAGCTAGATTGTTGGCAATGAATAATGCAGATTGATTGTCACATAGAAACTGCATGGGAAAAGGTGCATCAATAGCAAGGCCAGTCGGAACAGACCTAACAAGCATCATCTCAGTGCTCCCCTACGTCATAGCTCTGTATTCGAATTCAACACTCGACCTAGCTACCCCAGCCAGCTTCTTGCTTTTCCATGAGACCATTGAACTTCATATGAACACTGCAAAATCAGAGGTAGACTTCCTGTCTTTACGGCATCATGTATAATACGCATCTGCACAAGCCGTAATGGCAAGAGATGTCCATCTATTGAATAGAAAACCTGAACCTTAGAATCATATAGAGTGTATCCATGTGAGCTTGATGTGGCGGCTCCATAAATTGGTTGACTCTGCTCACTGCAAAGGAGATATATGACCTAGTAATAGTAACATAGAGAAGCTTCCCAACAAGCTCTGTGTATCTCTTCTTGTCTACCTCATCTGCATCATCATCATCATAGAGCTTCATACTAGGAGTAGTGGCAAGTCTACAATATGTCATCCATATCTCTAGAAGAAGATTTGTAACGTACTTCCTCTGAGTTATCACAAGACCTCTCTGATTCCAGGCAAACTCAAGCGCAAGGAAGTATCGTAGTTTGAGCAATTGGTGACAGATTGTTGTCCAAGGAACTCTTTAGCCTCGGTAATCCCTTGTAAGTCATCTCCTGTAACAATGATCTCGTCAACATAAACTAGAGTGACAACAATACCTTCTGGCGTCCTGTGTACAAAGGGCAAGTGATCTGCAAACGATCTCTTGAAGACATGTTATACCTCTATCAAGTCTGAGAGCTTTTGGAACCATGCTTTGAGACTCTGCTTAAGGCCAATGAAGTCTGGATATCTTCTGACACTCTCACTCGACAGTAAACCCATGTGGTTGCTGCATATAAACCTCCTCCTACATGTCAGCATACAAGAAAGCATTCTCGACGTCAAATTGGGAAAGCAATCGCTCATGTACCACAGTACTACAGAGAAGGATTCGAAGAGTTGAATGACGAGCTACTAGGAGAAAGTGTCATGATTGTCCACTCCATATGTCTAAGTGAACCCACGTACCACAATTTAGACTTGTAACGATCAACATTGCAATCTATTCTCTGCCTCACAATAAAGATGCATTTGCAACTAACCACAGAAGCCCATACTGGGGCAATAACCAAGCTCCATGTAACACGTGATTGAAGTGCGGCCATCTGCCCCTCCATAGCAAAACATTGTTGATTGTCTCGCATAGCCTCATGTTATGTGTGTGGGATTTCAACAGTTGACAATCATATTGAAACCTTCCTAAAGTCATCTGATAGACATACTAGTGAAACAAGGGTTACAAGAGGATACGCAGTACATGTACGTCTCCTCTTCTAAAGTGTCATAAGCTTGTCAAGATCCTCTTAATAATCTATCACATGTACCACATTCTCCTAAGGTGCAGCAATCTCATCATGTAAGGCCTCCTGCTATCCAGAAATATGAACAGGATCATCGGTAGAAATCAAGTGTTCAAAATTTACCTGAGGCGTGCAGGATGATGGGGAAAAGAAATGGGCAAGGGATCAAGTAGTCAACATGCGAATGTGGTAACGAGGCAAAATCTGAGCCACAGGAGGTATGGCAGGAGGTGGAGGTGAAGGAGGAGGTGGAATGTAAACCTTTTCACCAAACTCAGATTAAGTCATCATGTCACCTACAGAATGAAAATACATAACAAACTCAAGGAGGAGTATGGCATTGCTCGGTAATTGATATTTGATATTGTTGGGGGAAAAATAAGTTCATGGAATAAATGAGACCCTAGGGCTCTCTTATATAGGAGAAAAGCTCTGAGTTAATTACATGAAAGGTACATAAAGAAAATAGAAATGAGAAAACGCTAACTAGGGGTGCATATGGATCGGATTGGATCGGATTTTAGCTTAATCCATGTCCAATCCAACTTTAACGGATTTTAACTTTTTCCAATCCAACCCAATCCATCAAATATCTAAATCCAAACCAATCCAATCCATCGGATTACGGATTGGATCGTATTGGTTCGGATTTTTTTATACTTACTTATTCCATCTCAATTGTTTACCCTCTCATGTTTGTGTTTTGTCACACACTAGCCCTCAACATTTAAATTATGGCTCGAAATTTGGTAATATAGATCTGATGTAAAGAAAAGACTATATGACGACCACTCAATCAAATTAAAGTTGAAGAACTTCACTAATCCGTAATAAAAAAAAATTGAAGACCATACAATCAACGAAAAGGATTATATTGAATTTAGAAGTTAAGATTACTTTTATAAATGATGTATTCGTATTTTTTTTTGCAAATGATTTTCGACTAATGATTTCAAGTAAGAGTAATACAAGTTACCAAATAATGATCCCAAGATAAGTTATACAAATAAAAAATGTGATCTTTACAGTCAGATATGGATGAAGTCCATGACTAATCTAAATGGTTAAGGTATGCCAAACCAAACTACTTCTAACAATACCCTTCAAAGTCCTATAATATATTATTAACAAATTATAATCATAAAATAATTTATACTCGATTGAGTATCAGGCAAATTCAACTTAAATATAACTCACCAATTGGATAGCATGCCTCTCATTTAAAATGAAAGTTATTTACCAGATTATGCACATAATTAGAATATGCATTTTTTAAAAAAGTAGATCAAATTTGGATATTAATTTAGAAAAGAACGGGATTCAAGTAATGCTTATTAATTCTTAGATGGGTTTCGTATATATGAAAATTAATTCTTAGATGAAACAATTGATTTAGTTTCATCATTACTGATTCATTAGGATAAGCTTGCAAATTGAAACAAGTAAAATATAAGAAGCAAAAAAAGCTAATGATAACAAACAGATGTACCCGACAATTGTCCAAAATCTTATTTCTTCAGATGAGTGGCAACACGGTTGGAACAAATGGTATCATGTGAGAGGGGGGACAACATTGTGTGAAACAAGCAATGACATCATGAGGGAGAGGTGATGGCATTGCGAGGAAGGAGTAGCGATGTTGTGCTAGAGGAGGGAGGTGTTGAAATGAACTAAAAGACAGATGAAACTAGGAGTGAAATATTGGGGTCAAGAATGAAATAAGAGGATGGGAACTGAGAGGAGAATAGTTCAATGGAGATTATAAATTTACAAGATATAATTATATTTTATTATTTATGAGTTCAACGTTTATCTCTCAAAAGAGAAGAGATGGTGGTGACAAGAGGACTTGCATCCACTATTGATTATGAAAAAATGAGATGAATGTCATTGATTATGGTCTTATAGGAATGGATACGCACGCACTCATGTATATGTATGTTTGTATGTTTATGTTAACGGATTAACGGATTGGATCGGATCGGATTTTGATGATAATCCGATCCAATCCACACTTTAACGGATTTGAAAATTTTCAATCCAATCCGATCCATTAAAATGATAAAACCAAACCAATCCAATCCAATAACATCGGATTGGATCGGATTACGGATTTTATCCGATCCGTGTGCACCCCTAACGCTAACCATGAGATACAAATATCTCAACACTCCCCCTCAAGATGGAACATAAATACATATCATGCTCAGCTTGGAATAACACCTCTGGAATGGACGTTTAGCAAGAGCCTTGGTGAAAATGCCATCAATCTGATCTCCCGTAGAAATATGGGGGTGAATATGAAACATTTATGGATCATGTCTTTAATGTAATGCAATCCACCTCTATATGCTTGGTTCATTCATGAAATGTGGAATTACTAGCAATAAATAGAGCCGCTTGATTGTCACATAAAAGCTACATGGGAAAAGAAACCTCAATAGCAAGATCAGTCAACACTGATCTAACCGCATCATCTCTACGCTCCCCTGTGCCATGGCCCTATACTCAGATTCCGCACTAGATCTAGCAACCAATGTCTGCTTCTTGCTTTTTCATGATACAAGAGAGCTCCCAACAAATATAGCAAATCCAGAAGTAGACTTCATGTCTCTAGGGCAACCTGCATAATCTGTATCTGCACAAGCTGTCACTACAAGAGATGTATCTCTGTTGAATATAAGACCAGAACCAGGTGAAGTCTTCAAATATCTCAAGATCATATAGACTGCATCCATATGAACCTTCCTAGGCTGCTCCATTCACTGGCTAACCTTGCTCACCGCAAAAGTTATATCTGGCCTGGTGATAGTGGCATATAGGAGCTTCCCAACAAGCTATCTACATCTCCTACCTACGTCCTCAGTGCCATCATCGTATAATCTCATACTCGGATCCATAGGGGTAGTAGCAGGTTTGCACCCTGTCATACCTGTCACTAAAAGAAGATCCGTCACAAATTTCCTCTAGGTCATTACAAGACCCCGCTAGTTCATGGTGAACTCTAATCCAAGGAAGTATCAAAGATTGCCAAGGTCCTTAGTCACAAATTGCTGACCTGGAACTCCTTGGCAGCCTAAATGCCGTGCTCACCATCCCCTGTGACAATAATATCATCAACATAGACAAGAATAGCAACAGTACCTCTTTGTGTCCTCTGAACAAAAGTGAGTGATCCGCAGTAGACCGCACAAATCCCTGTTGCTCTATCAACTCAAATAGCATCTGGTACCAAGCTCTTGGACTCTGCTTCAGGTCATAAATCACCTTATGGAGCATGCACACCTTCTGTGACTACCCCTCAATAGCAAACCCTGGTGGTTATTGCATATATACCTCCTACTGGAGATTACCTATAGAAATGCATTCACATCAAGTTGGTAAAGAGGCCAGTCCCGGGAAACAGCAATTGATAGAAGAATGTGCAGTGTCGAGTATCTGGCCATTGGAGAGAATGTATACTGGTAGTCGACCCCATAAGTTTGGGTGAACCCACGTGCCACAAGCCTTGCCTTGTAGCGATCTACACTTCCATGTAACCGTTGCTTTACCGTAAAGATCCATTTGCATCCCACGTTGTAGCGATCTACGCATCCCATGAGGAAAGGGGCACGTGTAGGGTTAGAGTTAGGTTGGTGGGATACGAGAAGCTCAGTTTAGGACCATTGCTCTGATACCATGTTAAGGAAAGATAAGTTCATAGGATAGATGAAACCCTATGGCTCTCTTATATAGGAGAAAAGCCCTGGGTTAATTACATGAGAGATACATAAAGAAAATAAAAATGAGAAAACGATAACCGTGAGATACAAATATCTCAACAAAGATCAAACTCAAGATGTCCCAACTATCATTCCATGTTGGCTCCACACCCAACTCTCCATCGATTCATAAATCCATCATCATGTGATTGTGGGGTTAATCTAGATTCAAATGTCTTTTTAATGTTATTTAAGGATGAAAGAGTCAAGACAATCAGTGCCTCGATAAAAGTCCTCGTGGTGAATTGTTAGGTAATTCAATAATTAAATGTTATTAGGAGCCATATAATTAGAATTTATTGTACACTTTAATAGTTTATTTTCCCCATTATATTTCTGCATTAAGGATGAGGAAGGACATGTGCTTGTTACTCGAAAGGATATAGAAACTAGATGGGAGCAGTATTTCCATTATCTTTTGATTACGGAAGGAAATAGAGAGATCACTTTGGATGATCTAGCTAGTAATGACAGTTATTTGAATCAGTGCAAGTTATAGATGAATACAAAGAAAGGAAGTGGAGGCTTTGAAGGTTATAAGACTTGGGAAAGATGTGTGATCGAATGGCATTCCTATAGAAGTATGGAGAGTTTTTGTTGAGCGTGGTTTGACTTAGCTTACAAATTTAGTCAATGTAATTTAACGAAAATGTCTGGAGATTGGAGGAGAAGTATCGTGGTACCTCTTTATAAGAACAAATGAGACATTCAAAATTGTTCAAATTATAGAGATGTCAAGCTGATGAGTCGCACTATAAAAATTTGGGAATGTGTGATCGAAAGAAGGTTGAAACAAGTTTACAAAGTAAAAGAAAACTAATTCGGATTCATGCCAGGTTGGTCAACTATATAAGCCGTCCATTTGCTGAGAACAATGAAGATTTAAAGAGCTAAAAGGAAGAACCTCCATATGATTTTTATTGATTTGGAGAAGGCTTATTATTATGTCCTACGTGAAATATTGTGGAGAGTTTTGGAAAGAGACAAGTATGTCTTGTACATTACATTAACCTCATAAAGGATATGCATGATGGATCTTTATCTTGTGTAAAGATCCAGTCTGGGACAACTGATTATTTTGACATCAACATTTTCTTACATCAAGGTTCAATTTTGAGTCCATTTCTTTTTACTTTAATCATGGATGAGTTGAAAAGTCACGTTCAAGATGATATACATTGGCGTATGTTATTTACTGATGATATTGTGTTGATTGGTGAGACTAGAAATGGAGTAAATGAGAAGCTTGAGGTCTGAAGACATGCATTGGAGATTAAAGGATTTCATATAAATAGGGTTAAGATCGAATATATAAAGTGTACTTTTGATGGAAGCAATGATGAAGGAATTGAGGTAAAGATTAGTGATGATAATATTCGAAAGAGAGATTCTTACGTGGGATCTATTTTGCAACGTGATGGGGAAATTGATGGATATATTACTAATAGAATAAATACAGGTCAGCTAAAGTAGAGAGGAGTCGCGGGAGTTCTCTGTGATTTTTTTAAAAAATCAAAGGAAAGTTCTACAAAGCAGCCATAAGACTTGTTATGCTCTATGTATCTGAATGTTGACATGTGAACCATAGACATGTGCAGAGAATGACAGTAGCAAAAATGAAAATACTAAGGTGGATGCGTTGACACACACATAAAGATCGGATTCGGAATAATACAATCAGAACGAAAGTTGGTATAGCTCCGATTGAGGATAAGATGTGAGAAAACCAATTAAGGTGGTTTGACCATTTGTAAAGGAGGTCACCTAATGCACCGGCTAAGAGATACGAGTTTTGGGATGTTGAGATGGTTTTTTTTTGACGCTGATGTTGAGATGGTTAAGAGAGGGCGAGAATGACCCAAGATGTGTTAGAATGAGACTATACAAAGGAATCTTAGTTTTTTGAATATAAGCCCAAGATTGATCAAAGATATATTTGAACGGAGCCAAAGAATCCATGTAGTCGACCCTACCTAATTGTGAGAAAAGGCTTTGTTGTTGTTGATAGTGTAGCTTAAGCGTCGTCAAAGTACCTATACAAAAACATGCAACTTCTGTAGGAAGGACGGTGGATGGTATAGAAATTTGAGTCCCCTATGCATGTGATCTTTTTCCTTTGTTCTTTCCCTTACCTAACCACTTAACCACCTTCCTCCCTCTTCATCCATGTGCCCCACGTAGCATGACAGCTATTCTCTACCGCTCCTCATACCCAAATTCCTCGCTCTTCACCCAAGACTACATCAATGATAATCCAAACATGGTACAAGTAACAACATCGATGCTTTTTTTGGCATGTACAACACCATGTTCCCATAATGCTAGTACAAGCACAGTCTAAGAAAAAGAGTTTTTTTCTACCATTAATTAGGGATAATTACACCCATAACCCTGAGTAATTTCGCAATAGCATTCATAACCCTGCATAATCGCGACTTACGCTCAGGACCTTGAATAAGTCTGTCGTCTTACACCTATAACCTTCTGTTACTTTACTTACCAAGCAATGATCTAATGGTTGGAATTAATCTAAATAAAAAATAATTATATTGCTTCTTTCTCTTGAGCCAACCCTGCTACGACATTGGTGGTGGACAACTACAGACAAGCTTGCATGCGATGGGAATGGAGACGGTGGAGTGCAACGGCAGGGGTGGAGAAGTCGCATGCAGACCGATGGTGACAGGTTGCGGCAGGCCTGCAGGGGTGGGGAAGTTGGTTGGCAAGGGATTGGGAGGGGGAAGGGTGGCTTCGGTCGGGGAGGGGGGGGCTTACAGGGTCGGTCGACCGGGGGCGGAGGATTGCAAGGGGGCCTTGCAGGGTCGGTCGACCGGGGGATGGTAATTTGAGAAGGGGCCTTGCAGGGTCGGTCGACCAGGTGGGCAGGAGGGAGGTCGACGCCGGGGCGCTGGGGGAGTGGGGGCTGTACGCGGTCGGGGATGGGGGTGGTGGGGCTTGCAGACCTACGGGGGGGGGGGGGGGGGGGGGGGGGGGCAGCACGCGGTTGGGGATGGGGTTGGCACGCAGGCGAGGATGGGGGTGGCGAGGCTTTCAGACCTGCAGGGGGGAGGGGGCGCAGCACACAACTGGGGATGGGGTTGTCGAGGCTTGCAGACCTACGAGCGAGGGGGGGGGGGGGAGGCAGCACGCGGTCGGGGATGGGGGTGGCGGGGGTTGCAGACCTGTTGCAGTCGGGGATGCGGGTGGCGAGGGGGCAATTCTGGGCTCGCCTACGGCAGCGTGGGGCGACCAGGAGCTTCAGGAGAAGCTCGGCGGGCAGGGTCTTCAGGAGAGCGGAAGTTCGCGCGGATGAACCTGGCGCAGGGAGGAATCTCGGCGCGCACGCAGATTGGGGGGTTGCAGTCGGAGCTCGACTCGCGGGAGCAGGTGATGAGCCGCAGGGAGGAAGCTCGCGGCAGAGGAGAAACTCAGCCCGCGGCTGAGGGGGGAGGGAGAAGGATGGCATGGTTTGCAAATAAGAATGGGTATTACAAAAAAATTTGTATTTTTTTAACGGAATCCGTCAAACGTAACGCTCATCCCAAACGGAACATGACACAGGGATATGTCATAAGAGTTAAGCATTACTCAGGGTTTCTCATGTAATTCGCGATTATGCAGGATTATGAATGTTATTGCAAAATTACTCAGGGTTATGGGTGTAATTATCCCTTAATTAAATACAAAAATGATAAAAAAAACAAAGACAGGCATAAACAAAATCCGTGGAAAAAAGTGTAGTATCGAGCAGGGCACAGGACATCACATTCCCTTCATTGTCATTACAGCAATGAGATTCTCAAAAAACACACCACGAAGATATTCGTAGAATACTTCAAATTTACCGATTTTATATAGAAATTTAAGATATCCAGGTACAAGTCCTCTTGTGGAACAATATTTAAGAGAAGAAAACCGCATAATATCCCAATATCAAATCTTTTTCATAAAAGAAAAGCAGTGGAACAGCTAAGAAAACTCAATTACCAGAATCTTCCCGTAAGTCTCCTTCGCTCGTTCGTCTGAGAGATTCTCCGCAGTTACTGGGTAGAGAGGGATTCAGAACTTGAAAAAAAGGAGCAACCCAGCAGCAAAATCTGCAGGATTACAAGAAGGGAAGAAGATGCTCACTGAAGTCGCGATTGATCTCGCAAACTGTGACTGATCCTGGCGGTGGGAAGCCCGGCATCCTTGCAGAGGAGTAGAAGAAGATCAGACCGAAATGGGAAATTCTCAGGCTGTGATCCTGCTCGTAGTGGTTTTGAGATTTTTCTCCTTCCTTTCAAATGGGCGCCTGTGCGCGGGCAATTAGGGTTAGGGTTTAACTTCAGATTTCACTGCTTGTATCATCCAAATTATAAGATGTTCTTGCTTTTTAAAGGTACTCATTTTAACTTTAAATAGATGTTGTGGATAAGACAGTAAAGTCATGTACGCTACTTTTCTACTCAATAAAATGATATGGATGCCGAAGTTAGGATTTTTTTAAGTAGTATACTTCGAAATATCAACAATTCTTTTCTCACATTAAGTAGGATCGGCTACATTAGTTCTTTACCTTCATTCAGATCTATCTTGGGTCATTCTCGAGCTTAGATCTAAAAAGATCCTTTGTATAGTCTTGATCCAACATTTTTCGGACCTTTCTCGTCCTCTTTTAGTCGGCTTAACATCCCAAAAGCCGCATCTCCTCACTGGTGCATCAGCTGACTTCCTTTGCAAATGATCAGACCACTTTAAGCAATTTTCTCGCATATTATCCTCGATTGAGCCACACCAACTTTTCTTCTGAGCGCATTATTTCGAATTCGATCTCAACATGTGTTGTTGTCGACACATCCACCGTAGCATTTTCATATCGGCTACCGGCATTCTCTTCACATGTTTATGGTTTAGATGCCAACATTTAGATCCATAGCGCATAACAAGTCTCATTGTTGCTTTGTAAAACTTTCCGTTAACTTTCAAAAGAAACTTCTTATCACATAGAATAGTAGATGCTCCTCTCCATTTTAACCAACCTGCATTTATTCCATTAGTGACATCTCCATCAACTTCATCGTATTGAAAAATAGATCTCAAGTGTCTAAAAGAATATCTCTTCTGAATGTCATCAACATCAATCTTCACCTCGATTCCTTCATTATTCCTTCCATCAAAAGTACACTCTACATATTCAGTATTACCCTATTAATACGAAATCTGTTAGTCTCAAATGCATGTCTCCAAATGTCAAGCTTCTCATTTACGCCATCTCTAGTCTCGTCAATCAACACAATATCATCAACAAATAACATATACCAAGGTATCTCATCATAAATGTGGCTTATCAATCCATCCATGTTGAAAGTAAAAATGAATGGATTCAAAGCTGAACCTTGATGCAAACCAATGTTGATGTCAAAATAGTCAGTATTCCCATATTGTATCCTTACACGATATGAAGTCATATCATACATACCTTTTATGATGTTATTGTATAGGACATGTACTTGTCTCTTCTCCAAAAACTCTCCACAATATTTCCCATAGGATAGAATCATAAGCGTTCTCAAAATCGATAAAAATCATATGGATTCTTTTATCTCTATAAATCTCCATTATTCTCCTCAACAAATGGATGGCTTCAATAGTTCAGCGACCTAGCATTAATCAAAATTGATTTTCTTTTATTTAAAAACTTGCATCAACCTTCTTTCGATCACACATTCTCAAATTTTCATAGTGTAACTCATCAACATGATAACTCTGTAATTAAAAAATTGAATTTCTTCTTTATTGTTATAAAGGGGCATCCCGATGCTTCTCCTCCAATCTTCATGTATTTTCTTTCTCCACAGAAAAACATTAAATAAAATTTGTAAGCCAAGTCAAACCACATCCATCGAAAACTCTCCAAACTTCTATAAGAATGTCATCATGTCTTACATCATTCCCATGTCTCATAACCTTCAAATCCTCCTCTGCTTCCTTTGTAATCGTCTATAGCTTACATGATTCAAGTAATTTTCGTTACTAACTAGATCCTTCAAAGTAATCTCTTCATTTCATTCCCCAATGAAAAATTAATGGAAGTATTACTTATACCTAGTCTCTATATCATTATGAGTAACAAACGCATGACCTTCCTCATCCTTAATGCATCTCACTCGAGAAATGTCCTTGGTCTTTCTTTCTCTTGCTTAAGCCAAGCTGAATATATACTTATGTCCATCCTTGGAGTCGAGATTTTTGTACAACACTTCACAAGCTTTTGACTTAGCTTCGCTTATAGACTTCTTTGATTCCTTCTTTTTTATTTTGTAGTTTGTGATAGTTTCATTTGTTCTATCATTAGACATATCTTTAAGGCATGCTCTTTAATTCTGAAATTCTCTTACACCCTTCCACTCCATCATCAAGCCTCCTTTTGTCCTGTAGCTCCTCCCTTTGACTTGCCTCGTATCTCTTATGTTATCCTTTGGATACAAGATGCTACAACTTCCCACATATCGTTTGGAATTCCATTACTATCCCATGGTAAGTATTCCAAAACATTCTCACCGAAGCTTGATTGTTCTGATTGAAGATTCCTCCATCTAGCCTAGTGATCTTGAAAATCCTCCTTTTCTTCATAAGCCCTTTTATTTGCACATCCATGATTAACAAGCGATGTTGGATAGTCAAACTCTCTCTTGTGATTACTTTATAGTATTTTCAATACAACCGATTTCTTCTCCTCAACGCAAAGTAAACTATCTGTGTTTTAGTCGGACCACTCTTATATGTAATTAAATACTCCTTCTTGAAGTTAGTGTTTGCTATGAAAAGATCATAAACCATTACAAAATCCAGAATGACTTTTCCCTCATCATTTGTATCCCCGAAGCCATATCTTCTATGAACATTAGCATACCCTGGAGCATCCTTTCTCACATGTCCATTAAGATCTCTACCTAGGCAACTTGTCTTCATTTGTGGGATTTCTTGCATAATCTTATCAAAATCCTTCCAAAAATCTTGTTTAGCCTTTCATCTAACCCAATTTGTGGTGCATAAACTAATATGATATTCAAAATTTCTTCTTCGAGCATCACTTTTTGCAAAATAATTTAATCCTTGAATCCTGCACTTCATCCACACAATCTTTCAAATCTTTATGAACGACTGATGAACCTCAGTTTCATCATCTTTATTTCCTATAATTAACCCCCTTGCTTAAAAGTTTGTCAATAAATCCCTGTTAATGTCATATAATTAACAGAGTCCTAAATAAATTAAAAACCATAAAAAATGACAAAACAAAAATTCATGGTATTTTTAGACTTAAAAATACCCTCAAAAATATTTCGGGCCCTTGTTTGATCTCTTTTCGAGTTTTGGTCAACATGAAACTTGTAGATCTCTTCAAGACCTACAACTTTCATGTTTTGAGTTTTCCCAAATTCGGCCAATAGGGCCCTCAAAAATAAGAAAAACCTCCTGAATAATCTGATTGGGCCACGTGGCCCAATCTGGGTGAGCCACGTGGCCCAGCCCCTTTGTCTTATCCGCCTGCGTTCTGAGCCATTGGATCTGCTCCTGATCCAACGGTTCAGGCCCCTCCACGACCCGCTTCAACCCTCAGCCGTCTGATCATCTCCGCCTCCAATCTGAGCCATCCGTTCGCGCCGCTCCCTCGACACGCCACGTGGCCGTTCCTATACCGCCCGATCGTGTCCCCGACTTTCCATCTCAACCGCTGTGTTCGCCTCTTTCCTCGGCCGCTCGATCAACCCTAATTTCTAATCCAAGCCGTCTGCTAGCGCACTCACGCCAGCTCGACACGTGGCCGCTCCATCCACCTTCGTTCGCATCGCCCCGATCTCATCAGGACCGCTCGCTCGCGCCCAAATACCCACCGTTGGATCACCAGATCCAACGGTTGACCACCGTCGTCTACCTCCGACAGCCCTTCTCTCACACGACCTCCAGTTCGCACACACCTCGCCTCCCTTCCTTTTTCTCCGCCACGCCAGACATAATCTCACATCGCCAACCATCCCATGGTCGTCCCCACTCTTCCACCTCCCTCGCGCACTTCTCCACGAACCTCGACACCCTTCCAGTCGTCCCACATCTGCCCTTGAACCCCACGTCCTCGCTAGCAAACCGCCCAACTCCAACCTTCAAATACGCCGCCTCCTTCACCGTTACACCTCGTCCACCTTTACACGAGGGCTCGCCCAGCCCTCCTCCGTCTCCCTGTGACAGGGGGAGGCGGAGGATCGAGCGACGACGACGCAGCCCCTCCGGTGAGACCCTCCGCCTTCGACGGCGGAGCTGCGGCGCTCCGCGACCGCTTGAGCTGCATGGAATGGCTGGCCATGTCCAGCGAAGACCCGAGTATCCACAGCGATGTTCAACCCAAGCCCTCACTCCGCCAACCTCCGGTAAGTTACCCTTCTTCTTCCTCTGTAATTTCCTTTAATTTCTTTTAATTTTCTAAGGCACTTCGACCATCTTCACCCTCCGACGACCACCCAGTTAGCTCCGCAACGCTTCCCCCGTTCTCGCGCACCTCTCCGCTCGCTTCCTTCTTGTCTTCCATACCTCTACGCATCCGACCCACCTCCTCCGCCATCCACGGCGGAGGAGCTTCGAGCTCTCCATTTTCTCCGCCCCGTTGAGCTTCCATCTCACTTCACGCACGCACGCACGTCTTCTGCCTTGCTTCGGCTATGTACTAACTATGCAGGTCGATCCTCTCCTTCAATGGCTGGAGAGGTCGCCGGGCCATCTTCGTGATTGTCGTCTTCGACATTGGAGCCCCGGCGACCCGAGCTGAGCTACCAGACGTCTCGCCCGAGCTCTAATCTTCATCGACAATCCGTCAGTAGCCTTGGGCGAGCGCCACCGTGCCCAAGAAGGAGCGGCGGAGCTAGAGCTCCTTCGCCGGAGCTCAGTTCCCGCCGCCAGCCGTAGGAGGAAGACGGAGGAGCAGTTGCCGTCGGATGATCTTATCTGACGGCAGGGAATCAGCCACGTCGCTCAAGACCCGCCTTTCCAGCGACCGTTGGATCATCTCGATCCAACGGTTCCAATTCAGCCACGTGGCGACGCCAGAGACTTCGCCGAGCCTCAGCCACCGAGCCTCCAGGCTTGGGGATCCCGAGCCTTCACGAGCCTGCACCGAGCTTCGATTTGTCCGAGCCTTCGTCGAAGCTAGTCCGAACCTCCGCTGATTCCGAGCCGAATTCCGAGCCTCGAAGGAGCGTGCCTGGCGCGTGCTTTCTGGGCAAATTTGCGGAGGAGCCCACAGACTTCTCCAGATTTGCAGAAAGGTCCAGTCCTCACATGCTAACCACGTGCATCAGGGGTTATTTGCACTTATACCCTTGCGGGTTTATATAATTGCAAATATGCCCCTGCACGTGGGGTTCATTTACAGGGAAGGCCTCGAATTTATTTCTTTTGCATTTTAGTCCTCCCAGGGACCTTTTTGTAGTTATCTTTTTTATGTTTTTTCTTTCATTTATGCCCTTGCTTTCTTTGTTGAATAACTTGAGCTATGTTTGTCCAATCGAGTTGATTTCAGTTTCGTTTCGAAGCTCTTTTCGTCCTCTTCATTATGGCATGGTTAAATTTTAAATTTGACACTATGAACCGTGATGTATTATTTTATTATTTAAGTGTCTTGATTTTTTTTATTTATCATGCCTACTTGCTTTATGATTGTAGAGTGCTTCTTCACTTAAACTCAGATCGATTCGAAATTTTCTTATGGCTCAAGTAACTATCATTTCAGGGCATATCATTAGCTTTGCATGTATATTCCTTTGCATGATAAAAAATGAATAAAAAAATTGCATGTTTACTTCAATGCATTGTTGTGTTGTGTCTTTGCATATTTTGACCTTTATGCTTTAATTCAACACTTGATTAAATATACTTAAATCCGATTAATACGAGAGAGGCTCGTGTCCCTGAGTTCGACCTTGGTATCTTGCCAAGTAAAATAATTAACGATCATCTCATTTGGATTCATCATCGCATATATTTAAATGAGGTGATCTCTTTGACGTCCGAAATCGGCCCGACTGCCACGACATATCCGAGTGCTAAATTAGCATCCTTAAAGGGTCGATTTTTCGATTCGTCAAATGGCGCCGTTGCCGGGGACACGGCTCATTTCTTTTATTTTTTGGATTTTTGTGTGTTTAATTTAGTGTTCCTTTTTATAGGTCAATTAACCACATATTTTGCATATAAAATTTTTCTTTCTTATTTGGTATCTAACTATTGTTTCTGTGGCAGGGCCCTTGGTGATCAAGGAGGCGAGGAGCTGGATACTCCCCGCTGCGAGGAGCCGCAGAAGCATGCTTGGAGTCGATAAGAAAGAAAAGGAAAAAAAATGTGTCGCATTTATTTTTTATAATAAACTCGTCTTTTACAGCGGTCTTCGATCGAAGACTCGCGATTGTAATCGAACGATGGTGGTTGTGTGGGGATCGTCCCCACTTGAGTGTCGACCTAGGACTAGGCACGCGGCTCTCCGAGCTCACTTTATCTTTCATATTTTTATGTGCTAGATCGTAGGTAGGACACACTAAATGATAGACGCACATAATCTCGCATCACGTAGCTAAAAATTAATGAAGATTAATCATCGCTAATAGATGCATGATTAGGTGCGGCTTTTTCGACTTGCATGCATGTTGGATTTGGTTTTCAAAACAACCCCCGTTTTTCACGTGTTTTTGTCAAATCACTGCATGATTTCTCGCTTAGCCCAGATCGCGGTTTTTTCGAATACATGTTTTTCTCGGCTTTCATTTCCTAGCTTGATCACCTAGGATTAATGGAAAATGGAATGAACGGTAGACGATGACTTCTTGATTTTGTGCTAACCATAATTCAGTGATAACCTAAAATAAAATTGGGACTGTTAATTGCAAGTCAACCAAAAATGGAGTAAAATTCGGTTTTGGGAGAGCAACACCCTCAGTTACGCGTTGGTTTTTATTTCACATTTTTCTCCGCGTAATTATCTAAAGTTTTATCACCAATAAAACCGACAAGATAATCAACCAACCTTGGTTGGTTTCATGTGTGAGTTGGTGAAACTAAGAGTTTGCTTGCTTGATTGAGCCATATTTGTTGTGACACACACCCCAAATCCGTAGTCACTCCATTTCATCTCCGAAGATTCAGCCACTCACTTGTAAATCCATCCCTCTTCTTCGTTCACCTTGGGTCTCTTCCAACATCAATCCTCATCTTTATACTTAGGCTAATCTCAGCCTAAGTATAAGGGGGGACCCAAATCCCCGTGATTTTCTCCACTCATCTTTTCTTGCCTTTATACTTAGGTTATTTCTAACCTAAGTATAGGGGGGAGTCCCTCTTATCTCCCGTATATTCTTCTATTTTTAATGGACCTATGGACTCGTAACATCTAGTGCTATGAGGACATAGCAAAGTTTAAGGATAGGGGGGTATACCGTATTTACAATTTATTTACTTTAGCTAATATCTGAAAATTTTGAAAAATTAAAAACTTTTTGGCTAAGGTAAAATTCGTTGGACTAAGAGAACTCAAAAGATTTCACGGCTTTTCTAACTGTGTTACACTATTTTGATAAATATATTTTTGAAAATGATTTGAAAAAAATGAGTTTTTCTTGTTTTGAAAAATCTTTTTGAAAAATGTTTTGAAAATCTTTTGTGTGACATGGTTTTGAAAATCTTTTATCAAGGAAAGTTGAGTCTAACCTGTGTTTTAACTTTAAAAACTAAAATCCATAAAAATGAGCAAAATTAATATATATATATATATATATATAAAATGTTTTTGAATGAAGGAGTTGGATTAAACCTCTACTCTTACACTTTCGCCCAGGATCTGAAGTGTTCAAGGAGACTTAGCTTTTTGAGGTCTTTGAGATTTTAGGTTAACCAGCCTTAGCCATCAGGGTCTTAGACTTAATCATCCACATTCCCCTAGGTCTCTAGATTTGCATGCTATATTCCGTGCTTAATCTCAGACAAAGAGAATATGATCAGCACATCACATGCACGGCTGCGGTTTTGATTGAGATGAGTTGATTTTTCACCTGAGGGATTGGGATGAGGAAGTCAAGTTTGGATTTGATCTAATGATGCTCGAGGATGGGATAAAATCTTTGAAGGCTTCAGGAAACCTGAGTGTCAGCAATATTAGCCAGTATGAGAACTTGATTCTTATACTAATCTCTTGACATTGACCTAAGTGCCTGGGTGTGATATAAATAAAAAAAATCTGTTGATCAGCGTGCGCCAACTCTTGGTAAAAGCAGTGGAGCTAGCCAAAAATTATACAAGTCAATGAAATTTCAAAGAAAAAAAAGCTCTCATTCCATATAAAGTCAAATATCAAAGAGCTTCCACCAAAGGCGAGCGCTCCCAAACTTTTCAAAGTGTCCACTTGGACCACCGCTATTAGGACCAGGAGTCGGGCTTGCACCAAAAAAGGGCTCTGCATCGTAAATGCTACAAGTCTGGGTGTAGAAGGTACGATAGGTACTCAAAAAAGACACACCCCGGTGTACTCCCAGGAAAACAAGTGCAGACGGCTCCAACTTCTCTTGACGGACGCACTGATCAACACCAAAAAAATGTGTTGCGTAAAAGGCACTAGAGAGAATCCTTGTTCCAATGAGAGGGAGAGAAGAATTGACACAATCCCATGCTCTCCATTTCTGACCTGCCATCTACATTTTATAAGTCTGACAACTAAAGAGACGGTGGACTGAATGCAAGATTTGATTTATTCCCTAGTGCTGAGGATTGGGTCCTTAGGAGATTTTCTCGGACCAAGATTTTGGGTGACGAATTGACTCTACTCTCAGAATTGCGGTCAACACTAAACTTCATATCCTTTAGTTTATATGTACATCAGAGAGAGTCTAGAGAAGTAGAGGAATTGGAAGCCTCTTGATTAAGGTTGGGTTGAACTCTAGAATTTTGGATCTCTGAAACCGAGTCGACTTGATCAGATTGGATCCTGTATTCACATGCACAAGGGGGTTAATCCAACTTAGTCATTCTTTTTGATGCTCGAGGACGAGCATAGTTTAAGTATAGGGGGGTGATGAACCTCAGTTTCATCATCTTTAATTCCTATAATTAACCCCCTTGCTTAAAAGTTGTCAATAAATCCCTGTTAATGTCATATAATTAACAGAGTCCTAAATAAATTAAAAACCATAAAAAAATGACAAAACAAAAATTCGTGGTATTTTTAGACTTAAAAATACCCTCAAAAATATTTCGGGCCCTTGTTTGATCTCTTTTCGAGTTTTGGTCAACATGAAACTTGTAGATCTCTTCAAGACCTACAACTTTCATGTTTTGAGTTTTCCCAAATTCGGCTAATAGGGCCCTCAAAAATAAGAAAAACCTCCTGAATAATCTGATTGGGCCACGTGGCCCAATCTGGGTGAGCCACGTGGCCCAGCCCCTTTGTCTTATCCGCCTGCGTTCTGAGCCATTGGATCTGCTCCTGATCCAACGGTTCAGGCCCCTCCACGACCCGCTTCAACCCTCAGCCGTCTGATCATCTCCGCCTCCAATCTGAGCCATCCGTTCGCGCCGCTCCCTCGACACGCCACGTGGCCGTTCCTATACCGCCCGATCGTGTCCCCGACTTTCCATCTCAACCGCTGTGTTCGCCTCTTTCCTCGGCCGCTCGATCAACCCTAATTTCTAATCCAAGCCGTCTGCTAGCGCACTCACGCCAGCTCGACACGTGGCCGCTCCATCCACCTTCGTTCGCATCGCCCCGATCTCATCAGGACCGCTCGCTCGCGCCCAAATACCCACCGTTGGATCACCAGATCCAACGGTTGACCACCGTCGTCTACCTCCGACAGCCCTTCTCTCACACGACCTCCAGTTCGCACACACCTCGCCTCCCTTCCTTTTTCTCCGCCACACCAGACATAATCTCACATCGCCAACCGTCCCATGGTCGTCCCCACTCTTCCACCTCCCTCGCGCACTTCTCCACGAACCTCGACACCCTTCCAGTCGTCCCACATCTGCCCTTGAACCCCACGTCCTCGCTAGCAAACCGCCCAACTCCAACCTTCAAATACGCCGCCTCCTTCACCGTTACACCCCGTCCACCTTTACGCGAGGGCTCGCCCAGCCCTCCTCCGTCTCCCTGTGACAGGGGGAGGCGGAGGATCGAGCGACGACGACGCAGCCCCTCCGGTGAGACCCTCCGCCTTCGACGGCGGAGCTGCGGCGCTCCGCGACCGCTTGAGCTGCATGGAATGGCTGGCCATGTCCAGCGAAGACCCGAGTATCCACAGCGATGTTCAACCCAAGCCCTCACTCCGCCAACCTCCGGTAAGTTACCCTTCTTCTTCCTCTGTAATTTCCTTTAATTTCTCTTAATTTTCTAAGGCACTTCGACCATCTTCACCCTCCGACGACCACCCAGTTAGCTCCGCAACGCTTCCCCCGTTCTCGCGCACCTCTCCGCTCGCTTCCTTCTTGTCTTCCATACCTCTACGCATCCGACCCACCTCCTCCGCCATCCACGGCGGAGGAGCTTCGAGCTCTCCATTTTCTCCGCCCCGTTGAGCTTCCATCTCACTTCACGCACGCACGCACGTCTTCTGCCTTGCTTCGTCTATGTACTAACTATGCAGGTCGATCCTCTCCTTCAATGGCCGGAGAGGTCGCCGGGCCATCTTCGTGACTGTCATCTTCGACATTGGAGCCCCGGCGACCCGAGCTGAGCTACCAGACGTCTCGCCCGAGCTCTAATCTTCATCGACAATCCGTCAGTAGCCTTGGGCGAGCGCCACCGTGCCCAAGAAGGAGCGGCGGAGCTAGAGCTCCTTCGCCGGAGCTCAGTTCCCGCCGCCAGCCGTAGGAGGAAGACGGAGGAGCAGTTGCCGTCGGATGATCTTATCTGACGGCAGGGAATCAGCCACGTCGCTCAAGACCCGCCTTTCCAGCGACCGTTGGATCATCTCGATCCAACGGTTCCAATTCAGCCACGTGGCGACGCCAGAGACTTCGCCGAGCCTCAGCTACCGAGCCTCCAGGCTTGGGGATCCCGAGCCTTCACGAGCCTGCACCGAGCTTCGATTTGTCCGAGCCTTCGCCGAAGCTAGTCCGAACCTCCGCTGATTCCGAGCCGAATTCCGAGCCTCGAAGGAGCGTGCCTGGCGCGTGCTTTCTGGGCAAATTTGCGGAGGAGCCCACAGACTTCTCCAGATTTGCAGAAAGGTCCAGTCCTCACATGCTAACCACGTGCATCAGGGGTTATTTGCACTTATACCCTTGCGGGTTTATATAATTGCAAATATGCCCCTGCACGTGGGGTTCATTTACAGGGAAGGCCTCGAATTTATTTCTTTTGCATTTTAGTCCTCCCAGGGACCTTTTTGTAGTTATCTTTTTTATGTTTTTTCTTTCATTTATGCCCTTGCTTTCTTTGTTGAATAACTTGAGCTACGTTTGTCCAATCGAGTTGATTTCAGTTTCGTTTCGAAGCTCTTTTCGTCCTCTTCATTATGGCATGGTTAAATTTTAAATTTGACACTATGAACCGTGATGTATTATTTTATTATTTAAGTGTCTTGATTTTTTTTATTTATCATGCCTACTTGCTTTATGATTGTAGAGTGCTTCTTCACTTAAACTCAGATCGATTCGAAATTTTCTTATGGCTCAAGTAACTATCATTTCAGGGCATATCATTAGCTTTGCATGTATATTCCTTTGCATGATAAAAAATGAATAAAAAAATTGCATGTTTACTTCAATGCATTGTTGTGTTGGGTCTTTGCATATTTTGACCTTTATGCTTTAATTCAACACTTGATTAAATATACTTAAATCCGATTAATACGAGAGAGGCTCGTGTCCCTGAGTTCGACCTTGGTATCTTGCCAAGTAAAATAATTAACGATCATCTCATTTGGATTCATCATCGCATATATTTAAATGAGGTGATCTCTTTGACGTCCGAAATCGGCCCGACTGCCACGACATCTCCGAGTGCTAAATTAGCATCCTTAAAGGGTCGATTTTTCGATTCGTCAACGACCACTCCACCATTTCTGTCATTATCTTTACCTAAATACTAAAATTTAAAGCATGCCTTCTCGATCTCCCCTGCCTTCTTTCTAACCCATTTTGTATCTTGGAGACATAGTATCTGAATATTCATTCTTTCCATTATATCTACTATCTCCATCAATTTTCCAGTCAAAGTGTCAATATTTCAACTACCAATATGCATCTTCATTTTGCAACCTCTTTTAGACTAGTTCTTTAGAGAACCTTTGAAAATTTTAGACTGCATCCGAGCGGTAATGCAATGGAAGTAGCTTACTTACTTACATGCATTCCTCATGTGAGAACCATAGCAAATTACATCTGGGCAACCGTGTTTACTTCATACTTCACTTCACACCGCTCTCCAGCCGTTGAGTTTGTTACCTTGATTGGGCTATTTAAGACAAACATTTTGACTGGATTCAAGTTGGGTGGGAGCAGTCGACGTCAATTGGCCAACCTAACTTCCTGACTTCAAAGATCAAGGCAGTCAAGTAGTCAGACCTAGACCTTGGTTCATAGATTAATGATTCCCTACCTACCACCATCTAGTGGCGTGTTCAACATGGCGAATTCAAATCAATAAAATAAGTAGACCTTGTCAACTTCTCATTGCATCTAGATAATGCAAACATGTCGTTAGTAGGGAATATCCCAACGAAATATAAATGTTTACTTAAATCCATGTCGAAAAGATCCGAACTATTTTGATACAAATTCTTAAATAGTGTTCTTAAAAAGATATCTGGACAGCTGCATCTTGTAAAGAAAATTGATTTCTAAAAAGATTCATTGAATCTCTAGTATATTTTATATTATATTTTTAAAAAAAGATTCCTTGTTGTGACAACCACAAAACATAGTAGGGCATATACGATGAAACTTTATTATGTTATTCACTATAACAAAATAGAGCACCATGACTGCGAATCGATGAAGCAAACTGCACGCGAGATAAAGGCAAAGCCAAGTGATGGTTATGTATTGAAGTTGTCTCTAGGAGAAGCAATTGTGGACCAAACCAAAATTGGCTCTTGAAGAGAAGGATTTGCTATGGTAAATAAAGCGAAAAAATCATCTACCTTATCCACTAAATTTGATTTTTTCATTGCCTTGCCTACGCATTTCCTCCCTCGTACAAAGTGTAAGATTTTCTTTTTTTTAATGTATGTTAGGAATAATGGAAGTCTACATGATCAAGTTGACCTCTCTTTTTAAACTTAGTCTTGAGAAGTTATTTGCGCTACTCTTTCACTTAATAAATGGAGGGTGTAAGGATGTAAAAGTTTTGACTTTTTAGAAGTGTGTACATATTATATTATGTTTTTAAAGGTAAATTTCATGCAATAAAAGGAGGGTTATGGCTTAAAAGTATTTGCTTCTAATGAGACGTCTGGAGATGCCATAGGAGACTTTGAATCTCAAGAAAAGTAAATTGTTTGATATGAGAACCATCCATGAATCAAGCACAAGATTGAAGATGGGATTTCCTTTACAAGGTTTTCTCATGGAATATGGGAGTTTCTCCATTGATTAATAAGGTCAACACTCCTTGTCACTCTAACATGTTTTTCGATTACATGATTTTCTCCCCGTGAATGGACGAAGAAAGTGGGGCCAACAAGAAGAAGAGTGTGAGTGAGGGGCTCTTAATGCACTTGGTTAAAGCTAAAAGTTCCTCTTCATATCTTTATTTCGAGTTTAGAATAAATACTTAGACCCATTAATAATCATACCCATTAGCGTGGATTGAGGACCTTATTACATTAATATGAAAGATTATTACATTAATATGCAAGAATGGAATATGTGTCCTCAAGTGTTAGAGTATGTACAACTGTAAGTAATCAATCTGTATTAGATCATAGCTCTCGCATCTACAATAGAATATGTAATGGTGAATTGCATGGTGGCTTAAGTTGCCATATTTTTTAGCACATTTCTATTCCCAACATACAACTAATGTCAGAACCATGAATCACTTAGCATACTTAAAGTATTAAACATGCACGTATGCATAAGAAATAATTATATAAATGCAAGAAGAACTGAATACATGATATTAGTGTACATAAGTGTTAAATTGGGTCGATCCGACCCGAACTCGACCAACTTTGTTTGGGACGGGTTTGGGCTTGGCCCTAGAATATGAAAATAAAATGGGCCTAGGCTCGACCCATTAGCCCATATACTTAAATGGACTTGGACCGAGCCAACTTAGACTCGACCCCGACCCGATCCGATGCCCAACCCTATGTGTAAGTATGTCTGCAACAAGGGAATAAAGTTTTCCTTTTTTCTTGAACTATTTAGATGTTCTAATTACTAAAAAAGATGACATCCTTTATAAGAAGGGAAACCAATTAGAGTACTCTCTTAACTCATATTGAATAACATTGACTCCTCTGCTCAACAAAAAACACATCTTTTATTATCGGCAACAAACATGTGCCCAATGAATCAAACTCCTTAACAAAACATTAAATGAACAATTAATTAGGATACACCTTCAGTGGAGCGGGTCATAAAGAGCACTTTAATTGATTAAGCATCATTTCTTGAGCGGAAGGTGGTGAAACTTGTTTCAATATATTTATTTTTTATAATTATATATATGACATTTGAATTGAGTTATATATGTGTGTGTATGTTTTTTAACTTTGCTCCATTATTCTAAAGTATATAGTTTTAGAAATATGACTTAGTTTTATCTTATTATTTTACATCATCTTAATTATTTTAAGTTTTTCTAATTTAATTAATTATTAAGTGAAATGAATTTATTTTTTTTTGAAATTTGATTTTGTGATCCATATAATTAGTTGTGTTTTCGATAATCATGTTAGCTTTTTATGTTATAATTTTGATTTTTATATGAAGAAATTAAGGTCAAGATTAAAATTTCAAAATAATTGTTTAAGAGATCATATAAATTATTTTCACGTGAAATATTCTTAGTGAGTAGGATCTACAATATAATCCAAATAATGTTTTGAGTTTTTTTAATAGAATTATTTAAGTTTTTCATATATAATATATAATTATTTAGTTTTATATATATGAAATATTTTATTCATTAATTATGAAATAAATATATTATGTGGTGTATTTAAAAGGTTATTATTTGTAAGTTTTATTTTTTTAAAAATAATACACGACATGATTTAAATATCAATAGTCATAGTATTTAAATAATTTAAGTTAGAAAACTTAGTATTTATATAAATTTAAATTAAGAAATGAGGATCATACTAACATATGTCTAATTTATTTTTCTGCATTTTTTCTAATCTTCTATCGACCTTATGGATTCTAAAAACTAAATGTCTACATTATCATACAAAACAATATACGAAAAAAACCGTCTGATCCGAACTTGGCCATGACTTTCATACAAACATGGTATGAGGACAACTGATGAACTGAATCAATCAATCAATCATGGAAACGAACACTTGCACATATTTCTATTACCTTTATAATATGTTCCAATTTTCTTCTAAACAATCTATAAATAGTCATAGTAATTTTGTTAAAAAACGACGATCATATCTAGTCACAACATAAACTCATTGGAGCTCGATTTGACTCGATCAAGGTATGATCATTGGAAGAGATTAAGACAGATTGATCATGCATAAATAGTCGACAGATTCAAGGCAATCAATTCATAGAGTATCATCTAAAGGGAGTTTTGACTTCGATCATCATGGAAAATGCAAAATAAACATATTGAATGTGGAAAAACATGTGCTCGTCATATGAGTGATATATCAATCACATAAATTTTTTTAACGCAATGTGAAACTGTGTAGATATAAAAATGATTTCTGTACCATTTTGCAAACCATAAGAATATGGGGTCATTAGCTTTGATGCGTATAGTCTCTAAGATAGAAAACTCTCCCGGATCAAGTCTGATCCGTAAAAAATGCATGCACAGGGGTGGGGATGGGTCATGTAGTTTTCAAGGATCCTAGAGAGATGTTTCTCTCCTACCTTTTTCTCCATGCATATGGAGAAGATGAACACCTTGGTCGCCTCCATGCATAGCTCATCTTATGAGGAAGCCTTCTTCATCACGAGCACAGAGCGCGGGGACGATAAACGCTTTCCTCCAATTGGGCACGCCTATAGGGAGATGGAAGGGGCACAAGGGATAGTCATGGTTTGGATATGGAAAGGAGATGACAATGGGGAGAGGGAGAGGAATTCTCTCTTAGGATTTCTTCTCTTAAGAAGGGAAAAAAGATGTATTGGAAAGAGAGCCCCCAAATCTTCTTATATAGTATGGGGCGACCATAGCGGAGAAAGAAAGGCCCCAAGGCCTCATTTTATGGAAAGATGAACCATTATTACTCACTTCGATTGAAGCTATAGGTGCTCGATGGAGACAACTGATCTTGGCCCTCTCTTCCAGCGAAAGGTAGAAAGATCTATGTAGCTCATTCCCTGCTACAGTTGGCAGAGAACCCACTGAAGGATGACACCGACAAGCCCCACCCTCATTTTGTCTCTCCGATGTCTCAATCACAAAAATGATACACTTTGATACTAATTCACTCTTTTTCAATTAAATAATTTTTAAAATCCTTAAAGAGTTTTAAATATCCAAAATATATTATATTATATACATAAAGCATATAAACATTTTAAAACTCGATTTTTGGGTTTTGTACATATATTTTATAAAAGAAAAGGAATGCTTTTATCAGTATTATTCCCTTTAAAAACTTCGTTTATTTTTAATAAAAGTTATTGAATATCACAAGATAAATTTTAAAAATCAAGAAAAAAATATTAAAATTATAAAATACATAAAAATACAAAAATATCTACATGCCATATCATATACGTATACATAAAACAATTTCAAAACATATACTTTTTCGAAAATTACTAAAAACATACGCAAATATTTAAAAAAATCAAAAAATATATAGAAAATCCTAATCACTTGATAATTCTACCATCTTTCTAAATTGAAAGTTTGTCCCCCATGGGGTCTGGGGGCGGAGCTCGTCGCATAATCTTTGGCCACCGTTCTAGATTTTGATGGATCCTGGATTTTCGGAAAGATGTTTGAAAAAAGGTTCGAGACTATTAATATTGCATGTCTTTCTCCTTCTGTTGAGACCGTCCTTCATTCACAGGTTTGTTCTTTGGAAGGAAGAAGAGAGAACTTATCTAGTGGGTTGGGGGGGGAGTTCATTGTTGTCTTTGTAGAATTACAAAGAGATCATCGAATTGGGTGCCTTTGTATGACATAAAAAGAAAAAGAGTTCATTGTGTGCTACTATAAGGCCTCTTTCCATGGGGACAATGGGGACCCGACTTCCATAGGTCCTTGGTTCGACCTTTGGAGGAGAATTGAGATCCTTGCATGGGCGCCTCATCCCTGAAGACATCGCTTGCTTTGTATAGAGTGCCCCATGGTTCCTTGAGTGCTAGTCGTAGAGAGGAATGCCATCCCCCCGGACACTATTTGTCACAAACCACTCGCTCGCCACTCGCTTGGGCTTCACATTTCTAAGTTATCTTAACTAATCTCATCTACTTTAGGAGGAACCTGATTCTTATGCCTTCTCAACGTCTCCAACAGGAGGCAACATGGTCTAATCATGAGGACGATATCTTATCATGGTGTTGGATCTCAAGTTTTTATGGATTCCTTCTTTTCCAACATAATGTCTCAAAATGCAAAGGTCGTAAAGAAAGAATTTTTTTCCTTTGTCTCGAAAAATAGTGCTCAAGTTTGCAGGCCTTCAACGAGGTCGAGGAGGGGGAGGCTCCCTCGAGCTCTCCATGATGGAGGGTAGTCCTCTGACTATGAGTTCATGATGGTGGCGAGGAGCTTCAAAAACAAGCTTCATGTGAGTTAGGAGAGGAGACAAGAGTGTGGGAGATTTTCTAAGATGGACTAGGAGAGAAAAAAAATTAAGAAGGGCTATATGATTGCATTAAAGCATAACTTAGAAAAATTAGATTGCATGTATATGATGCCTTCCTTTATTGATGTTTAAATAAAAATGTATTATCTGCCTTGGCAGTAGATATCATGCTTAGACCTGGCCAATGGGTCGAAGACTCGAAGGCCTACCCGCCCAGATCACCCAGCCCGCTCATGGGCCGGGCTTGGGTCAAGAGATTTCATTAATGGACTAGCCCGACCCAACCTGCTCTTTGTCCCATCCGTCAACTAGGCAGGCCGTGGACATGTGCACAAAATCCGGCTCAGCTTGTACATATAAAAATACGAGTTTTGAAATTGCATTTTAGATACATTCAATATAATATACTTCAAGTTCTTGTTTTACATTACCAATATTCGATCGTATTTTATAGTTTACATGTCAAGTAATACATATTATGGTTACTTAGATTTATAAAGATTAGAATATGCTAAAAAACTTAATTATCTCTACAAATTAGATTAAAAAATTAAAAAAAATACTTTACATTTGATCCATGGGCCAGCCCAACCTAGACCTAGGTTTGGGTTTGAACCTTGAAGTATGGCTTGTGGAGCAGTCCGGCCCGAGTCTTAGACATAAGGTTTTATAACCGTGACCCGTTGGTCCGACCCATGATCCGGCCCGTACTTGGAACATCATGCTCTGCCTCAATTTTAACAATTTAATATTCAAATTTCAAAAAATATTTTTTTTTCTGTCGAAGCACCTGAAACCGCCCGATCCAGGTATTTTCTCATCATTTTCCAGAAACTTCGGGCATATGCCAATTTGCAATTTTCATATTTTTTTTACTAGCGGAACTAATTTTTGGCAATTTTATTTTCCACCTCCGTAGAATTTCAATATTTCCATCCTCCATCTCATTCGTTCATTTTTAATACGTAAATGTCTCTGAGTACCTTGATGCATGAATACGACTTATTGTCATAACAATAATTCATCTCACAATAACTACGGTTCGTCTCGGCAAAATTTATCTCCCCGAACTATAAGCGTGCGTTTGATAAGCGGGTTAAGGTGGGTTAAACTGGTAGAGGATAACCAGTTTTTGAGTTTTGGTGTCTGGATAGAGGGTTAAACTGGGGGTGGGTTAGAAGTGAATTTTTTGTGACATGATTGTATTGGAATTTGAAAAAGTGAGTAGTTATTGTGATGTGATTGTATTGAATTTTGAAAAAGTGAATAGAAGTGGAGTGGTTTATAATTTTTATATGATATGACGGTAGAATATATTATTTGTTGATAGGATTGATGATGTAAAATCTATTTTTTTAAAAAATATGTCGGCTAACATGAAAGAGAGGGGGTGGATTAAGGGAGTAAACTCCCCAAACCCACCGATAACCCGGTAGCGGAACGCTACCTAAAAGTTTACAAATTAGAAAAAAAAATGAGTAAAAATCACAAGGGTCTGCATCATAAATTGCCCATAAGAGTTGAGAATCGACCACACGGACCTCCACGTCAGCACCTTACCACGAAGACATCGACGTGTCCTCGCCAATGGCCATTAGCTCAGATCTCAGATGATGAGGCAATGATAACTTGCCACGTGGCAAATCCTGATTCAAACCCATAGATTTCGTTTGGATAAAATTCCCACCGTTTGCCTTTCCCTCCATTTTAACCCCCACTTCTCTCGGAGCCGCAATACCACTCCCACACTATTCCCACATTGTCGCGGCGGCGAGGACGGCGGCGACGATAACGAACATGGCTCTCGTGAAGCCCATCACCGCCGGCTCCAAATTCGGCGTCCCTGCCGCCCGCCTTTCCTCGAGGAGGCCGCCGGTTTTCACCGTGAGGATGTCGTCCTCCTCATCCGCTCCCGCCGCGAAGAAGTCGCAGAAGACCACGGAGATCAAGGAGAGTCTGCTGACCCCGAGGTTCTACACGACGGACTTCGACGAGATGGAGGCGCTCTTCAACACCGAGATGAACAAGAACCTGAACGAGGAGGAGTTCGCGGCGCTGCTCAATGAGTTCAAGACAGATTACAACCAGACGCACTTCGTGCGCAACCCCGAGTTCAAGGAGGCGGCCGACAAGCTGCAGGGGCCCCTCCGGAAGATCTTCGTCGAGTTCCTCGAGAGGTCGTGCACCGCCGAGTTCTCGGGGTTCTTGCTGTACAAGGAGCTCGGCAGGAGGCTCAAGGTACTCCGCCCCCAAAGTCTCGATTTTTCGTGTTTTCTTTTGCACTTTAAAGGAAAATCTAATCAACACCCAGTAATCCACATACTGCGAAAAATAGGAAGAACCTCATGAACTATACAATTAGAATCATGGGAAGAAATTTTGGTGTTCTTTAGCTGATCCATGTGAGCATTTGTATGGCAGAAAACCAACCCAGTGGTGGCCGAGATCTTCTCGCTCATGTCGAGGGACGAGGCTAGGCATGCTGGGTAAGTGATTCCCCGGCGGAACTCTTTTTGATCTTGTTTTGGGTACATTCTGATGTTGGCAATTCTCAGATTTCTGAACAAGGGTCTGTCCGATTTCAACCTGGCGCTGGATCTCGGTTTCCTGACGAAGGCGAGGAAGTACACGTTCTTCAAGCCCAAGTTCATCTTCTACGCGACATACCTGTCGGAGAAGATCGGGTACTGGAGGTACATCACCATCTACAGGCACCTGAAGGCGAACCCCGAATACCAGCTCTACCCGATCTTCAAGTACTTCGAGAACTGGTGCCAGGACGAGAACCGCCACGGTGACTTCTTCTCGGCACTCCTCAAGGCCCAGCCGCAGTTCCTCAACGACTGGAAGGCAAAGCTCTGGTCACGCTTCTTCTGCCTCTCGGTAATAAACCAGATCTTCTTCGGTTTATGCTTTGGATTGGATCAACAGTTTACATGAGTGTTTCGATCGATATTGACAGGTTTACGTGACGATGTACCTGAACGACTGCCAGAGGACTGCTTTCTACGAGGGGATCGGCCTCAACACGAAGGAATTCGACATGCATGTCATCATTGAGGTAATTCTTCAGAATTCGATAACAAGATCTTTAGCACACCGTGATCTCATCATCTGTTACGTCTCGTATCCAGACCAACCGGACGACCGCGAGGATTTTCCCAGCGGTTTTGGACGTCGAGAACCCGGAATTCCAGAGGAAGTTGGATAGGATGGTGGAATACAACAAGAAGCTGATTGCTGTTGGGGAGAGCAACGACCTTCCACTGGTGAAGAACCTGAAGAAGATACCGCTCGTCACCGGACTGGTTTCTGAGATCGTGGCTGCCTACTTGATGCCCCCGGTTGAATCAGGATCCGTGGACTTCGCCGATTTCGAGCCGCAGCTTGTATACTGAGTTCAGTACGCTTATCGGACTTTTTTCGCGTGGTTGGACCTGAGTCGGGTGTACTCTTTTTCGATGTAAAGAGATGTATTTCCTTATCTGTTCATTCTGTTCATCTCATGCCAGACTGTAGAGAGTTGATTGAAGGAGAAACAAGTGCATTTGTAGTACCACTGCTCAAAGTCTGTAATTGTTCTCGTCATTTGTCGCGGTCGATTAGTTGGAGAAATTTAACAATATAAATTCCTGCCGAATCATATAGAAAGAACAGAAAAAAACAGTTGTTGCAGATGTTTTAACATAGATCTGCATTGTGGATTGACGACGATGCCATTTATTTTAAAATAAGAAAGTATTGAAATCATCTCAGTATGTTCTCGGGTTTCTGGATGACTGCATATCCCAATGCCAATCTTTGGATGGCTCCTCCGAATTTTGCCAGTGCGTCCTTTTTATCTATCAACCACAAGCATATATATGAAATGTTACAACATCCAAGATGCCCATCCATAGAGTGCAGAATAGATCAGAAAGAGCATCACAGATTATCACCATTCACAGGTATTTAGAGACGGCAGAATTCCATGAATCAATTGTTAACATAAACACAAGATTTACATAAATGTTCATGACACAAACCAAACCTGCACACCATTGGGAGACACTACTCTGAAACCCTAGACTATCAGAATAATCAAGCTCGATCTCGAGAAGATGGGAAAGAATTATACAGCTATCAAAATAATGACACGGCAAATTGTAGCCTCAATTGATCATATGAAAGTGACTGGCTCTTGGATAGAACGGGCTGTCGCGTAATTTCTGGAAGCTCAAAATACGTACCGTCCCTGAAGACTGAAGCATCACAGCTGCCGAACATAGAGATGCCTTTGTTTGTCTGTGAAAGCTCAACAGCAACAGCCAGAATATCCAAGATATGCTCCCAACAGAAATGCTAGACCATCACAATCATCTACGCACAAGTTCCTAAATCAACCAAAAGGTCTGAAATGTCGATGAAAGAATGATCGAGTACGATGACACAGGATGGCGGTTTCTTCCATGCAGCTCTGAACATGAGCTTGGACGAATGAATGCGGTATAGACTGAGTGATTGTGACATTCTTCCAGTGTAGACGTAGAGATACGGGATTTTCACAACGAGACGGCATTTCAAAAAACCAAAATTTGAGACCAGAGGGCATCTCAAAATTTGTGCCGTTACCGACATGAGCTCCCAATCAGAAATATTCTATCCTGAAACAACAATTTGTTTGCCGTGTTCATCTTCATTTATGGTCCTCTTCAATCTCCTAAGCCATATCTCGTAATCTATCGGATAAGGAGTTCCGCAAAGACTGTCCACATAATCACCAAAAGCTTTAAGGACGGCCGATATCTCCCCAAGCTTCTGCTGAATGACCCTTCTTGACCACGATACTTCTCTCCATTGGAGGGCTCCTTCAACAGAATCCAATTCCGGCAAAGTCCCACCACATGAAAAGAATAACAGATAGATCAGGCTCTCTGCGTCGGATGCTGCACAGAGCCTCCCTTCTTGAAGGGCAAATGTAGATGAGAAGAAGAGATTCAGTGGGGGGCGGTCTCTGTCATCTAAAACAGCATGGCCCCATCCAATAAGTACATAATATGGGGATTTTGCGCCTGAAGTCACACGAATCACATTCTCTGGATGAATATCACCATGTCGGATCCCTACCGAAGCTGATACTGACAGGGCAGTTAATATATCATGGCAGCATCTGAGTGCTTCATTACTACTAAACCTCTCATTTCGAACCAAGTCGGAGATAGTTTCTCCAACCGGGAAGGTAACAAGAATAGGGGTTCCGCACCAAGGGTGACCACAGTTCCCACTGGAGCTCGGTTTATTGCACTCGCCAGGGTGAATCACTCTGCCAGAAGCAACCAGTTGAGGAAGATACTTACTGGAAAGGCCTTTCTGTTTCATCATGTTTAGTACTTTAGTCTGCCTCTGCACCTGATACCACAAGGTCATGTCTTCCCGTGCCGGATCCAACCGAGAAGGGCTGGCACCAATGTAAAGCATCAACGACACCCCAGGTTCTTCTATAGGTGAAGAGCTATAGATTGGAAGTTCCCCTGTGCTTAACACTTGGTTGATCTGGAAACCTTGGTGGGAAGTCTCATCGTCTAGCCACAAAACGGATCCCTCCTCTAGTTTCAATGTCTCTATTTCAAGTCTTGCAAGTTCCTCCTGCACTTCAACTATCTCAGGAGAAGCAGAGCGCCGTTGGAACTCGTACATACCATTTGCATTACTAGCATTAACATGTGGATCAACCAATTCCCGTTCTGTCCGTCGACTCTGGAGATGGCTACCATGTTCACCGGCCAAATCCTCCATGGTATGTCTCGGGGATCCACAGAATTGGATCATGCAGTGAAATGTTGCGAGGAGCAGCTGCAGTGTTCCGATGTCACCCCAATTAGCATTTCCCAGTTTATTCCATACCCGATCAACAGGAGAAACCGTGACACGAGCATGATCTCTGATCCATTCTGCTGCACTAACATACACATTATTGGCATCAAAGTCAAGCTTGTTCACATCGCCCTCTACTTTCACCACCCCACCATATTGAGAATCGACAAGCAATACAAAAGCACAATTTGAATTGCGGAGAACTGTACTAGATCTGCTTAGACTGCGTGATAGTAATACCCGCAGAGCAAAGAATATGGCTTCTCCAAGGACACAGAGAGATGGCTGTTGGTTGTTCCCCATTGAGAGTGTTCCTATATCTGGCCTTAAGAGGGCGAGCTCAACAATCTGATCCCACTTTGCACGTGAACTCCTGCCACTTTTCAGCAATATGCAAGTCGCACAGAGACCTTCAAGTTTACCGCTTGCAATTGCTTTCTCAGCTGGATAGAATTTGGAACTTGTACTGTGCAGACAAGCAACTGAAAATGGCATTGGCATATCACTGCTCCAAAATGACTGCCATAGTCCCTTCACACTTGCGTGAAGAAAGTCCTCGATAGCAAGATGTGCCATTGCTTCAACTGCATCAGATGTCGAAGCATACAGAGCATTTGGCATTCGTATGAGTTGTTGGAAAGGTATCCCTTCTAATGCATAATCAAACTTCTGAAGCTCTGCCAAATCAAAGGGTACATCAAAGGAGGGCTTCCTAAACTCTGATTCTTCAGATATCTCAGTAAACCAATCTTCCAGGTTTTCTGTCAAGATTTCACAATCCAAAAATCTTCGAAGAAATTCCTTCCGACTGGAGGATGATGGGCCTCTGGTCCTACTTCCAGAGGACACACTAGGCCTTTTTTGCCCAGACCCAGCCGACGTACGGTCAGGTGATCCACCTAAAAGTAGTAAAAAATCAATTTCTCAAACTTGTAACAATTCCCCTTGTAAATTGACAGTTCTAACAATGAAAAAAGTACCAAATAAAAGGTCATGAAATTTAATGTCATGTTCACTTAATATAAAGAAAACAATACCCATATGCCAGAAATTTGATATCAAATTGGCCCTAATTTTTTAAATAATCAAAATGGCTTTAAGTTGATGTAAAAATAGGAATAAACAAAAAACCAACTTCAACAGAATAATTTGTGAAACCACTCAAATGATACAAGCTATCACGATATAATGCCATAAATTGTTATAATTTGCAGTGAATTGCGTATTTCTAAATGAGTATTCAACATGATCTGGAATCATTAGTGTTCAGTGATTTATTTTGGGCGGTTGTACAATACAAGTCTTCTCTCCATGGAATTCAAACCTACTATCCTTAAGAAATCATGACAAAAATATTTTTTTAAAGAAAATGTAATCATCATTGAAAAATAGTAATCATTTAGCAAATATACGAGAAATCTAAAAAAAGTAGAAATGGTAGCCTAACAATTTAAGACTTCTTTATAAGATTAGGATCTTTCCTACATATATAGCCCTATGTGACTTGGGAGAAATCCGGTGGTTGCTCTTCAAGTAGGAAAGAATTTGGACGGGAAGAAAAGAAGGGAAGGATGTGAGGAGACGACGTAAGCTCAAGAGACAAACCAGAACAAGAAAGCCGTCTGTCAGCCTACCAAAAAAAGATTTGTTTTCTATTCCCGGGTCTGAGGTCTTTTAAGGAATGCCAATAACAATCGGGAATGGAGCTGTCTTTTATACTAGGCTATAGCTGGGCCCTGGAGAAATTGGCGACCGCGGTAAGCGAGTTTCAAAAGCAAGTTATTCAAGAGATTAATATGTAATTTAGTAGTACTTAATTAATGTGGTGGTCTCTTTTTCAGGGGCACAACAACTCAAGGGCTAACCACTACTACTTTAGAATATCCTACCTCCAGCTTGTGACTGAAGACCCAGGTCATAGACGCCAAGGAGTCTAACTGGTGAATTCAATTTCTTATCGTTCTTTTTTTTTTCTTTTTGATATATAAAAGGCGACTTTCTTTATCTGATCTTCTTTGAGCCTTGAAATCCCATACCTGAAAAATCGAGGTGCCTTGCCCGGGGAAAGTCGAGAAGTCTCATATTGGGGAAGTGCAAAGATAAGTCAGGGAAGATTCTTTGATTCGTTACGGGGAAAGAGCGAGTAAGCACTTGACTGCGAAAAAGCAAGGTAGCCGCAGGAAGAGCAAGAGGGAGCAAAGCTCAAAAGCGAATTCCACTTATTCTCATTCACTAGAGAAGGCATGGCAAGCACCGGGCCACCAATGCGAATGCCTTAAGGATAGAGATGTTAGCATTCAAGGCGAGTTTTCCCTCAATTCTGATTAAAATAGAGATCAACCCCTATAATCCCTTTTCTAATCTAATAGTTTTTCTTATAAACTAGACAAAATAACTCCAAGATTATATCAAAGTTTCATATTTATACGTTTTCATTTGGGTCTGAGCTATATATTTGGTCACCGGTACTACCAAAAAATATGTCGAGAAAGGGCTTGAGTACGTGATCAAAGTTCGACTAAGTCTAAATTTTTGAATTGGATCGAGCTACTTTGAAATCTGACGGTATTTTTCGTAGTAGTCCAAGGGGTTGGTTCACTTTCGGGCATGTTATGTTTGTTTTTCTCTTCTTTTTTGGACACATTTGGCATGACGCTAGAACCTTGTTTCAAGACGTTTTTGCTAGTATTGATCATGGAAGGCCGTATCTCGATATATTGTCGATATATCGGCGATATATCGGTATCGATAGGTCATCGATATATCGCTGATATGTCCGATATCGGGTATCGACATGCAAAAAAGCCTAGCCGAATCTCGATGTCGGTGATATGGCGTCGATATATCGCCGATATATCGGCGATATATCGGTATCGACATGGTACCGATATCGATACCGATATCGATATGTCCTTCCATGGTATTGATCCAGATTTGGACGCTCAAGTGGAATTTGGAACATTCCAAAAAAATGGGGATCCAACTACAAAGAGGCAGGCATTCTGATACAACATTGTTCCGGCCTACATTTTACGCTTTACATAAAGTAAAGTGACGGATCTATTCTCGTTTTTATTTGACTCTTTTCCCTTTCTTTATCTTGGTAAATGATCATATCCCAAATGAATGAGTAAGAATCCATGTAACCGACCCTACTTAAAGTGAGAGAAGGCTTTGCCATTTTTTTATACTCTAACTCATCTTCTTAATTGTTTAGATCTTAGTTTTTTATATCTAAGCCCGAGAATAACCCAAGATAGAGCTGAATGGAGGCAAAGAATCCATGTAACCAACCCTACTTTTTTATGGAAAAATGGGTGGACCCACATCGTGGGGGTCACCACCTGAAATATATTAATTAATTAGATTTACAAGATTCATGATCCCCGGAGATTACAGAGAGCATTACAATGAGCAACAATATTATCTTCATAGAATCTCTTATTGTTGAATATCTTTTCGTTACGCCCCATAAAGATTGCCCACAGTGTCGCGAATGGTTTCCAATAATCGGACGTGGCGTTTCTGCTCGAACGCCTAATGGATGCCCAAAACTCATTCGGACCATCAGTTTGGAGCCAAGGATGGTCAAGGATCTGCCACACATGGGCTGAGCTTGGGCACCTCAAGAAAAGGTGATCAGAGTCTTCCGCCTCTTCCTCGCATCGGTCACAACGTGTATCTACAAGGCCTAGCAGTCTACCTCTACGCACCTTGTCCAACAACCGACCTCTTCGAAGACACCAAAGGAAAACCTTAATTTTGCTCGAAATTTTAGCAGCCCATATAACTTTAACGCCATCTGTCAACTCCCGATCCAACTCTTGTTCATGTCTGTTGAACACATCATAGGCTCTATTTACCGAGAAAGTCTCGTCTAACCATTGGAAATGGTCCTTGCCCACGGATATTACGCTTGTTTGGGGTAGAACCTCCTGCATCAGCAAATAGTCACCCAATCGTTGGTCCGAGAGGTCTAAGAGACACAATGGCGCCCAGCTACCTGTAGCCGCAGTCTACGTCAGAGTGATCTCCTTCGAATTTGCCAAACCGAAGAGTCGATGGAAGCTATCTTCAAGTCTGCCCGCAACCGTCCAATCATCCCTCCAGAATCGAAAAAGGTTGTCATCCCCAACCATCGGATAGACCCGATTGAGCATTTGTGGGAGTATGACATGAATGCCCGCCCAAAGGGAGGATTCCTGACGGACTCTGTTAGCGACGAGTTTGCTTGAGACCCCATAGATATTCCTCATTAGCCTAACCACCAGAGAGGACGAGTTGCCCCAAATGGAGATGATTCACTTCAAGATCAGCGCCTTGTTCATGTTTTCCATATCGTGTATACCCAACCCACCATCCTCGCGGTTCTTTGTCATCTCATCCCAGCTGACCAGATGGATGCCGCTCCTCTGTTGTCTCCCATCTGACCAGAAGAAGTTCCTCATAATGCACTCAATTTTCCTTCTAACACCCACCCGCAACAGCCTAGTAGAGTAGAAAAAAACTGGAATCGTCGCGAGCACATGCTTTAATAATACAAGTTTACCTCCTCTGGACAAGGTGATCGCCTTCCAGCCCGCCAATTTTTGCTCCAACCTCCTAATCACATCATCCCAGTCAGTCGCCTTTAGCTTTCCAGACACCAGCGATAAACCTAAGTAGTGGATCGGATGGGTCCCCAAGGGGCAGTCCGTGAGCCCAGCCACTCCGTGTCGTTCAACTTCCGTCATCCCTGATGCAATCACTACGGAGTTGCTCTTATTGATCTCCAGGCCCGCCATACCACCGAAGATGTCGACCAACTGGACCGCATTAGCGGATTGCTCCTCAGTACCCCCGAGAAAGAGAGCAGTGTCGTTCACGTATTAAAGGATAGGGATGGAGATATCCTCCCTACGGTATCCATCACACCAGCCCGACTCAACCACCTCCCTGAATAAGACGCCCAGTGCGTCCAAAATCAGAACAAACAGCATCGGGGCCAAAGGGCAGCCATGCCGGACCCCCCTCTGCGGTTGAATGAACTCCCCTCCGGCTTACCATTCACCAACACTGAGAAAGAGGAAGTGACGATGCACCTCTTGATCCATTCAATCCACAACTCCGGGAAACCCCTTCTGCGCAGCAAAACCAAGGGGAACTTCAATCTAAATGTCGGTTTCAGTCACCATTTCGGTATCAACCAAAATAGAATTTCGGTGGAATTTCGACCGGAATTTTGGTCATTAGGACCCCCATATTTCGGTCATTTCGGTCGAATTTCGATTTCGACTGGATATCGATATTCGACAGAATCACATTCTCATAGTAAAACCGTTGTCCCTTGAAAATGCTATCATTCCTGCCAACCCAAATAGCCCAAAGAACAACAAATGGCCTCGAGACGTCATCCGAGGACCCAAGACCCACCGATCGAATAGATCTCCAGAAATGCTCCAAGCTGAATGCATGCACCCAAGACAGTCCCAACAATTCCCAGACCTGCACCGAAGACATGCAGCCAAAGAATATGTGCTCCGCATCCTCCAAACACTCGCATCTATCGCAGCTCAAATCTGCCACACCAATCTCCCCCTCCTTACTTTGTCACACATACGGTTTCTCCTTAGACACCATAGGAATACCTTAACTCGAGTAGGAATCTTGTTCACTCAAATCACTTTTGTGTCCGTGCAACCCATACTTCTACACAGAGCGTGACGGTGATACAAATATTATGATGAAGAGAGGTTTTATGAATTGCATGGAAAGATTTTGTCCAGATTTGGATAAACAAGATGCCATCACCACGAATGATCTTCATGCATATAGATATGGTTGCAAAATATTTAGCAAGCCATTAGCTACGAGGCAACGTTTAAGAAATAATGACAATTACATTGTCATTGTTTCAATTCATGTCATACAAATAATCATAGATTTTACTGGTTAAACCAGATTCTTTTTTTAATAGCTAATTGGTGGTATAACCACGGAGATGGCATGCCATGACCAACAAAAACTTGAGCTTGGCATCTTTATCTTATAGATGTGAGCATAATTGGAGTACATTTGACGATAATGACTCTACTAACCCATCAAATTGGAATGGGGTAGACTATCAAGATATATTCTCTCTAGTGACCATGCATTCTACACTGTGTATCCTCCTATCAGTTGCAGTGACACGGGATTGGCCCCTCTATCAACTTGATGTGAAGAATGCATTTCTCTATGGTAACCTACAGGAGGAGGTTTACATGCAGCAACCAAGGTTGCATAAGGAGGCAGCTGATACTCAGTCAGAAGGGTCACTAACTAAGGATTAATTGGCAATTGGGAGAGTAATCAGATTTAGTCGGACTAATGTCGATTTTGAATTTTTTTAATTATTTTAAATATATAAATCAATTTTTAATACATATACTCTCATTCATATTCATATATTTAGCTATTTTAATATTTTTAAGAGCTTAAAATTTATAGCAAGAGAAGAAAAAATGAAGCAAACTAAGAACAAAATATTTGTATATAGCACGAGCGAATGTTAGAAAACCTATACAATATGCCCCAAAAATAATACAAGTGAAAAGTAAGACAAGTGTCACAAGGCAATCGATTCAAACCTCAATGTCATCATATAAGTCCAGCTCTTCTTCTTCATCATCATCTTCATCATCATCTTCTTCTACTACTTCTATATCCTCAAGATGCAACTCCTCTCCCTCATCACTCATCGACGTATCATTGAAACTCGAAGATGAAGCTCCTCTACCATGTTCACCTCGTTGGCTCATTCTCGCTTCCAAAATCTCTTCGGCACCATTAGCATGTGCTATAACACCTCATGTCAATTCAGAACCTGGAAAAAATCTCCTCGTCACGAGTTTCGACATCTCTGATTCATTCAACTATGTGTGTACGATCTCGAGAAGAAAGAGGGACTCTTTCTTTCTCAACTCGACGTTCCTGTAGGTTGGAATTAAAACACACGTACGAGATCGTTCAACTTCTTCGCCTCCAACATATTTCTCTTCTTGATATGGATCTGAAGATCAAAATACACATTTTAAATTTATATCAATTACTATTTCAAATTTTACGATTACTAATCAAATTGGTTGGGTGGAGTAACTATCGAGCCAAATGTACTCTAGTCATGCCCACATCCGGAAGATGAGGCGTGTCATCTCCATGATTATACCACCAATTAGCTATTGAAATAGAGAATGGGTCAATATAATAAAATAAAAATATGATTAACATGGATAGATACAACGAATGAAATACCCAGATCATGATTGCCATCATTTGCCATCCTCTGTCTCGCAGCTAAAGGCTTGCCAAAAGCTCCATGACCAAGTCTGTATGACGAAAGTTTGTCTCTGGTAATTGTATCTTGTAGATTCAAATTTGGATAAAATCTTTCCATGCACTCCTTAAATCCTCTTCACCAAAACATCTGGATCACCATGAGACTCTATGTACAAGAAAATGGATTCAAGTAATAATATGCCATATGCAATGGAGTATCGAGCCTCCCTTTGGTCTTGGCGGTATCATCGTCCACAAAAAATTTGTAAGGCAGCTCCATGCCATTGAATGATGCAATTATCCCCCGTTTGGCCTCTTCAAGCCCTCCATAAACAAAACCCATGGATGGGCATCGATATGCATCAACCACACGCAATAAACGAACCGATGGAGTGAAAACTTGGACATCATGTGCGGTGTGCTTCCAGAATGTAGGGCTGAAGACTATAGAACTCGTTGCTTCTCCCTTCTTGGTCTTATACCATTTGCAGATACTCTACTCTTCTGAGGAAAACATCAACCTCAGCTTGTCTTTCTTCTCATTTAAGCTCTCAAGAGTGAGAAAAGTGGTTGCAAATCTTGTTTGCACGGGCCTTGCAATATCTCTCTTGTTGGTGAATGTGCGCATCAAGCTTAGAGTTTTGGCGTGAGAGTAGATGAACAACGTGAGCCTCTTTACCTTTGTGATTGCACTCTTCACCCTCGTTTCTCTGGTTATCTCCTCCAAAGCAAGATCAATGGAGTGCGCAACATATGTAGTCCACCAAATATACGGATATTTTGTGAGCAGCAATCTTCCTGCTTCTACATTGACAGATGCATTATCCGCCACAATTTGAACCACATTATCCACTCTCACTTCATTCAGACACTCATCTACCAACTTAAAGATGTATTCCGCAGTGTGAGCCTCAACTAAGGCATCTATGGACTTCGAAAATGAAGTACTCAAGGTGCAATTGACACAAAAATTGATGATATTCCTTCCTCGCATGTTCGTCCACGCATCAGTCATCAAAGAGCATCTCGTCGACTTCAACGTATCACGATGGCATTGCAAGTCATCATGCTTTTTCTTCATTGCATTCTTCAGAAGCGGGCCACTAAGCTCATACCTAGTGGGAGTCTTTAATCCATGCATGTACTTCCCAATTACATCCACCATATGCAAGAAGGGCTTTGTCGTCAATGCATTAAAAGGAATCGTTAATGTATATAACCAGTTGGATATATACGAGGTAACCCTATCACAATAATCCTTGAAGAATGCATTTGTTATGCCCATTTGCCATGACCCATCCACTGCGACGTTCCGCTCCAAGAAGTCAGATACTCGTGATCTCTTCGTTGAACCCGCATCTCCAGTGATATCAATTTCCTCTCTCATCTCCTGAGCATTAACGGCTTTTTAACTCTTCTTCCTGGCAACTTCATCAAGATATGCGATCATCTTCTTCTTCGTCTCTGCGTCCACCTTGGGACATGCAGCCACATTGCCTTTCGGCATGCTAAATGTTGCTTAAACATATACACACCACCCTTGACAATCTTCTTACACAATCTACAAGTAACCATATTCGGATACGCACGGTTCGAAAGATAACCATATTGCCATGCAAGATCATTTGATCGTGACGGGATGCAAAAAGATGAGTCGATATTCGCTGGAGGTGTAGTCATCTACATAGTCAACAAACTCATAATTTAGCCAATCAACAAACACGAATCTAACTAAACTCACAAGTCGAATTTCCTAATCAACAAATAAAATCACAAGTTCAAGGAAAAAATTAAGTAACACAAACCTAATCAACATTTAACAACCACAAAGGATAAATAAACTAACCATCGTGCAACTCAACAAGAAATACCTAAGTTAATGATAGTTTAGGGCATAATAAGCACAATTCTAACCTTATATAAACTAACCAACATTCAATAACCACAAAAGGTAAATAAACTAACCATCATGCAAATCAACAAGAAATACCTAAGTTAATGAAAATTTAGGGCATAAACACAATTCTAACCTTATATAAACTAACCAGCATGCAAGTCAGCAATAATATCTAAGTTTTTACTCCTAAAAAAACCTATCAAGCACACCAACATGCAAATCGACAAAAATATCTAAGTTAACAAACATTTAGAGAACAATAAACACAATGCTAACCATATATAAGCTAACCAATAAACAAATCATCAAGAAAATCTTAGTTTTACTTCAAAAATAACCTAACAAGCTAACCAACATGTAAATTAACAAGAATATCTAAGCAATAATATCTAAGATCAAGGATTAAACCAAGCAAAAAAACAACAAAAGAAAATAATTTGAAAAAAAATAAAAACCCTAACCAGACGACGGAAGTAGGTTAAGAGAGGTGAGTTGCAACATGAAGGATGGGGTGACGGAGGACCAGCACCAAAAGGAGTCACCACGCGACAGAGGTCAGGATTCCAAAGGGTTGCAGTCGGCGAGTTGGGGGGGGTGGGGGTTTTGTGTGAAGGAGGGTCTCGGATTGGGGTTATTGTCGAACAATAACACCAAATCCCTTCAAATTCGAGTAACACATGTTCTTTTTTTCTTTGAAACCTTCATGCCAAACTCGGTCGATCAGTCGGTCGACTAGGTCGGTTAGTCGCCCTCTTAATTGGGTCGACCTGACTATTGGTCGATTTGGCCTAGTCGAGTTGGCTACCTTGGGATCACTATTGAGGGGAAGTGTCAGAAGGTTTGCAGGCTCCACAAGGCCATCCATGGCCTCAAATTTCGACGAAATTCGGTCGAATTTCGATATCCTATCTAGATCAAATTTTGAAAGAAATGGCTGAACTGGCAAAAATATGAGGGCTCAAGTACAAAAAAATGGCCGAAATGATCAAAATTTACATCGCATTTTGACCGAAATTCCATTTCGATCGGTCACCGAGATGGTGCCCGAAACCGACATTTAAGGCCTTGAGACCATCTATGGCCTTAACAAGAGTCCAAGAGCATGGTCCTAGAAGCTCACGAACTTGATAGATCAACAGGGGCTCGTAAGATCGACTATCGATCATTCACTGTTTGTTCAGAGTACTCAGGTAGGCACTGGTGATACTTGTTTATGTTGATGATATTATTGTTATAGGGGATTATGAGCAGGGCATCATGCTGCTAAGGATTTTTTTGGTCACCAGTTTGTGACTAAGGACCTTGGTAGCTAACATTACTTCCTTGGATTGGAGTTTGCCAGGAACCAACGAGGTCTTGTAATCACGGAAGGACATATCGATATCGGTACCATGTCGATACCGATATATCGGCGATATATCGACGCCATATCGTCGACATCGGGATTTGGTTAGGCTTTTTTGCATGTCGATACCCGATATCGGACATATCGGCGATATATCGGTGACCTGTCGATATCAATATATATCGCCGATATATCGACGATATATCGGGATACGGCCTTCCATGCTTGTAATGACCCACAAGAAGTATTTTACAGATCTTCTCTCTGAGACATGCATGGCAGATTGCACGTTTGGCACTACTCCTATGGACCCAAGCATGAAGTTCTATGATGATGACACTAAAGACGTCGATAAGAGGATATAAATGGAGCTTATTGGAAGCTTCTTTATGTGACTATCACTAGGTTAGATATATTCGTTGCAATGAGCAAAGTGAGTCAATTTATGGAGCAGTCTAGACATGCACATATGGATGCAATCCATATGATTATGAGGCAAGGCCTTAAATATCAGATTTCGGCTTCTTTTCGATGATCGGTCAAAATAAAATTAGGCCAAATTTCGGTTGAAATTCGACCAAAATTTCAACCATTTTGGTCGGTTTTTGAACTAAAGCCCCCAAATTTTGGCTCATATAGGCCATTTCGAACAAATTTTGGTCACCCACCGAAACTGAAATTTGACCGAATTTCGAAGAAATTCAATCCCATGTTCTGAGGTATCTGAAGGTTTCATCTTGCATTGATCTTCTATTTAGCATAGGTACATTCATTGCCATTACAGCTTATGCAGCAGATGCAGATTATGCAGGATATCCCAAAGACAGAAAGTCTACCTTTGGCTTTGCAGTATTCATAAGGAGTTCCTTGGTGTCATGGAAGAGCAAGAAGTAGACATCATGGAAGGACATATCGATATCGGTATCGATATCGGTACCATGTCGATACCGATATATCGGCGATATATCGACGCCATATCACCGACATCGGGATTCAGCTCGCCTTTTTTGCCTGTCGATACCCGATATCGGACATATCGACGATATATCGGTGACCTGTCGATACCGATATATCGCCGATATATCGGGATACAGCCTTCCATGGTAGACAATGGTTGCCAGATACAACGTTGAATCAGAATACATGGCTATGGCACATGCTAATACAGAAATGATGTGGGTCGGATCTGCTCTTGCTGACCTAACAATTGAGGTATCTCTTCCCATGCACCTCCAATGCGATAACCATGCAAGGTCATATCGACGATATATCGATATCGAAACAAGACCGATATGGGTACCGATATGACGATATTTCCTCCTTTTCAGGCATTTCTTTCACAAAAGAGCGTCGATATGGGCGATATTTCAGCGATATGTCGCCGAAATATCATCGAAATATCGAATCGGCATGATAATGAAACGATATCATATGGCCTTACATGGCGATAACCAGGTTTCTCTCTTCATCACCAACAACCCATCCTTCCATGAGAGGGCCAAGCATATCAAGGTAGATTTTAATCACACTCGAGACATGATACATGAGGGCATTATCTCCATTACTCATATTAGCTTTGGAGATCAGACCGCAGATGTACTTACCAAGGCCCTAGCAAGAGGACCTTACCAGAGATGTTGTTCCAAGCTGAGCATGATTGATATCTACACTCTAGTTTGAGATATCATTTATATTTTCTCTTTTATATATTTTTTTTCTTTCCATCTTCATTATCTACCCAACGGGTCTCTCCTCTATATAAGAGAACCCTAGGGCCTCATGAATAAGCAACTTATTATTTTCTCCCAATACTAAGATTTTGGTTGGATAACTGGACAAGACTAGGATGCCTAAAAGATCGCTACCCGGGACTTGTGCCCTTGTCGATAACCATAGCGTTACTCTTGAGGAGGTGTGGTCATAAGGAGCTTGAAGCTCTCACCCCTTGGCAGATTGTGGATTTTGATGGTTCCACAAGTTGTCGGGATCATTTTGACTTTGTGCCCTTGCCGATAACCAGAGCGTTACTTTTGAGGAGGTGTGATCATAAGGAGCTTCGAGTTCTCACCTCTCGGTAGCCTTTTCAAACCAAAGATTCCATGAATACATTCTTTGCTTGGTGAGATTGCTGATTTTGATGGTCCCACAAGTTGTAGGGATCATTTTGTACGAAGCAATGGGAAATATTATGTGAAAAGAGCGTACCACTTCTTCACCCGGAATCACAATGTAGCATTAGATGATATTATGTGTGACTTTAGGATTATCTGGAACAGCAAGACTCAACAGAAGATCAAATTCTTTCTTTGGATTACAAGGCATGGTAGACTCCTTACAAAAATGTGGTGGGATATCATACTCCACACATGGGGCGTGATGTGCGTAAGATGCAATGAGGAGGCTAAAGATTTGGAGCACCTCTTCTTTACGCGCAGAATCTCGATACATGTGTGGGAGGATGCAGGTATTACTTGGCTCAAGGCTGACGATAGTCCCTCCTTCTGGAGCTCAATCAAATCGACTTGCAGGTAATTCACAAAAGGACATTTCCCCAACTTTCGCCATTCTATGGACCATTTGGTGTGTTGGGAATGAGAATATTTCCGTGGTCAACGTTTCTATGCTGAAAATGTACTCGATCACTATAGAGGCATTTTGTCGGCTCGATCTCTATGTTGATTGTATTTAACTCTCTTAGAATATTAATGGAATTCTTACGGGGAGTCTCGCCTTGAGACGTCACCCTTTTTCTGCTAAAAAAAGTCTCACTACTTAGAAATTGATGCAGCGTGAATCGAATATATAAGGCTTTATTTATTTAATTTTGTCCGATAATTAGAGTCTCATTTTATTTACAAATAATTGAGTCCTCGCATTTTTAATTTAAATAAAGAGATCACGTGCGATCTCAATTTAGTTAGTTAGAGTCAATTAGAGATTTGAATTTATTTCAAATCAAGTAGTTAGTCGGTTAGAGTCAAATTAGGATAAGTAGTTTGAATTTGAATTGGAATTTCTATTTTTGTAATCCCATCCCTCCTATATAAAGGGATGACAGGTTATTGTTTTAGAGATGTCAGAAATATGAAAACTTGAGATTTATCTCTCTCTCTCTTTTCTCTCTCCTTCCCCACGTGGTCTTCACGATTCTCTTCTCCAACATCCCTCGTTTTTTCGACGGGCTTCTCTTCTCAACCCCTCCACTTCTTCTCTACCAAAAATCCACCATAAAAAAAAAATATTTTCCGTCGCCGTGCAAAATTTCTTTTGCATCAGAAATGTATAACTACTTAGAAATGTGTAAATAAGCAACTCTCTACATAGAGACCCGGTTACACAAATATCGCAACACTTCCCCTCAAGCTTGAGCATGGAATGCTCAAATTGGACAATACAATACTCAACACACAAAAAATGGAAACATATACCATATACAACTTTCAAACTCTCAATTGCATCATCGCACTCCCATGATCCGGGGAAGCCTGCAAGTGATGCTGATATTAAATGCTTTGGACACGAAATACTTATAAAGGGTCTCTATAATGACGACCTTTGTGAGTGTCACCATCATATGCGGAACTGAGTAATGTGTTTCATCATGAAACATCTACAACGAGTCTCTCTCAAATGAGAGACTCTAACTAAGCCTCTCCCATGCAACCTAAGAGGATTGGATCTCTTTTCAAGAGGCCTTATGGACACGCAACAAACACCATTGGTCTCTATCATACATGGTCCACATCAAAACTCAAAACTCGACAAAATGAGTACGAGGACCAACCAATAAAGGACAATATATGGGCTTCTTATACAAAATAATGAGTTATTATCTGAGACTCCCCCTACCTCCCATAGGGCCATATCCAATGTGGGAGATAGAGAAACGAATAATCCCCATTCTCTTCTTCTCCTTTTTTAAATCACCCTCTTTTTAGCACTATTGATTTTTTCTTCTTCCACAACCTTCTCCCCCCTTTACATTTTTTTGTCATGAGCGACTCCTTTTTTTAACAAACTTTGTCGATTGGGCCCATATCCAAGATGCAAATAACATGACCCAGTATGATGCAGCGTGAAACGGATAAATAGGGCCTCATTTTCTATGTTTTATCCGCTATTTAGAGGTTAATTTTATTTACGTTTATTTGAGTCGTCGTAATTTTATTTAAATAAAAGAGATCACCTGTGATCTCAAATTAGTTTCAATTTGAATTTCAATTTAGTTAGTTAGAGATTTGAATTTATTTCAAATCAATTAGTTAGTCGGTTAGAGTCAAATTAGGATAAGTAGTTTGAGTTTGAATTTGAAATTCTGTTTTTGCCATCTCATCCCTCCTATATAAAGGGATGACAGGCTATTGTTTTAGACATGTTAGAATATATGAAAACTTGAGATTTATCTCTCTCTCTTTCTTGTCTCTCTCCTTCCCCACGCGATCTCCGCGATTCTACCTCCGAATCTCGCGCAACCGGCGCGCTTTCTCTTCTCAACCCCTCCAATTTTCTTCACCACCAAAAATCCACCATCAAAAAAATATTTTCCGTCGCCATGCAAAATTCCTCCAATCCCTCCAATTTATTCTTCCACCCAAAATCCACAAAATTTAATTTTATCCATTGCCGAAATTTCCTTTTTGCATCAATTGGTATCAGAGCATGGTCTATAGATCATCCTCACGATCTGGCGATCCGTCCCGTCGTTCACACGGAAAGTCCAACGGATCTCGCTCCAACGACCGTGCATGGCGTGCTGAGGTTAGACAAGCACTATCGAATATGCTCCAAGTTTATGCCGATATGCAAGCTTTGGCATCAGAGAATAGCGAGGCATTGACGCGACAACTAGAAGAAATCACTGCCAAAAGGGCCGGTGAAACTTCCGTCCAAGTTCCTGATGAGGAGAGCCAAGAAAAATGCGTCATCCTCAACAATATGCTCGTTGTCCCGGCCGTTTCAGAGGAGGAAAACGTCGACCTGCTTGCTGTCCAGGTATTTTCAGACTTGAAAACCCCGCAAAAATCGTTCTACAGCCCGCCCACTGCCCTCTCACGAACCCCCCTTGCCCCACCACCACTTTCGCCACCTCCCGGCGCCACCCCCGCGCAACCAGCCCCACCCGCTGCACTCGTATACCCTTCTGCGACACCCGCACCCCCAGCCACAGACCCACCACCACCGCAATCACCCCCTCCCGCAACTCCAGTGGCCCCTCCCGCAACCCCCGCGAGTTCCCCTGCCCCGTCACCACTGCCAAAAACCCCTCCCCCCCTAACCCCGCACCCCCTGCTACACAGTCCCCAAACTCGGCACCTCCAGCGAGTCCCACTGCCCTCCCCGTCATTCCGCCAATGCCCCCGCACGCATTCCTTGCACTCCCAGCGCCTCCTCCCGCTGCATTTGCACTTCCAGCACCCCCTCCCACCGCCACCCGCACAGCCCTAAGCCCACTGCCGCCACCCCTTCCCACCACCGTCCTCGCACTCTCACAACCCCCTCTCGCTGCCACCACGCGTCCAGAGGAGCCCCTAGCCCCATCAACTCCTCCTGCACGACCCCTAGAACCTTCGCTACCACCTACCACGGCCTCCCTACCTCTCGCTCCATTTCCCCAGCCCACCGCCACCCTCACATCCTCGGTGAAATCCCCCACCTTACTGCTGCCACCGCCCGCTCTCGTAAGCCATGTACCTTCCACACCACCGCCAAACCCTTTGCCCAAACTCCACCGCCCCTCCCATCATACCCACACCCAGCGGATGTTCGCATCTCGCCACCCGCCAGCCGCGATTACGCACCACCGCCCCATGCTCCCGTCAGGTTGCCGCCGTTGCCTTAAGAAGAGACGAGCCCTAACAAACTTTGAGATTGCGCATTCCAGCGGATCCCTTGACAACAGGGGTGAAGAGATAAGTTGGGAATTTTTCAAGGAGGTCCCTCTTCCAATGTTATTTTATCCAAGGGGTCAATTGGAAAGCTTGACTAATGAGTTTTATTTAAGTGAAGGGGTATGAAAATTGCAGCCCACCACCCTGGAGCAGGAATATTTAAAAAGAAGGGCTTGAAAGGAAGAAATTTGGGTGGCCTCCTTATCCAATTAGGATTAGGATCATGGGTTTCACCTATTTAAAGGACCCATGGCTTAATTCATTGGTCGCGTCTCCTCCTCTACTCTACTTGTGCTATTGCTTTGCTATGGAATCTCCAAAGGCAATGAAGCACGAAATGAAGATGCCCCACCAAATTTTCAAGCACCACATCGACAGGACAAAATCCGCGTGGGCACCGGCATTTGCGCCACACATGCTCTTCCGTCATGAAGTCAACAATTCCAACCATCGCCCCACGCACGCCTGGATTCCGCCGTTTGCTCCACACCAGTTCTTCCATGGGATGATCGAGAACGTTGATTTAAATTTATCAACCTCCAAGCCTACAGATCCAGCAATTCGTCAGGAGACGAATTTTTCAATGGAGGAGAACTGATGCGGCGTGAAACGGATAAATAGGCCTCATTTTCTATGTTTTATCCGCTATTTAGAGGTTAATTTTATTTACGTTTATTTGAGTCATCGTAATTTTATTTAAATAAAAGAGATCGCCTGTGATCTCAAATTAGTTTCAATTTGAATTTCAATTTAGTTAGTTAAAGATTTGAATTTATTTCAAATCAATTAGTTAGTCGGTTAGAGTCAAATTAGGATAAGTAGTTTGAATTTGAATTTGAATTTCTATTTTTGTCATCTCATCCCTCCTATATAAAGGGATGACAGGCTATTGTTTTAGACATGTCAGAATATATGAAAACTTGAGATTTATCTCTCTCTCTCTTGTCTCTCTCCTTCCCCACGCGATCTCCGCGATTCTACCTCTGAATCTCGCGCAACCGACGCGCTTTCTCTTCTCAACCCCTCCAATTTTCTTCTCCACCAAAAATCCACCATCAAAAAAATATTTTCCGTCGCCGTACAAAATTCCTCCAATCCCTCCAATTTATTCTTCCACCCAAAATCCACAAAATTTAATTTTATCCATCATCGAAATTTCCTTTTTTGCATCACAGTAGGCCTTCACAAATTAAAAACTACACTCCTTTTCTGTGTGTTTACGACTTCCTCTTTTTAATGTGGATGGTATCTCCTTCTTTTCATCCCTTCACCTTTTTTTTCTTTCAAGCTCACTTTTTTCTATTAGGTTTTTCTTTTAAATAAAGATGAGCCCACCATGCCTATCCAAAGCCACGATGTACACAACAACAACAAAGCCTTTCCCCACAATTAAGTATGATCAGCAACATGGATGTTTTTTGCCCCCATTCATATCTCTTTGGGGTCATTCTCGGACAAATCCCTTCAAATAGTCTCATTACAACACTTCTTGGGCCTTCCTTGCCCTTTCTTGACCGACACAACATTCCAAATCATGTATCTTCTAAATGGTGCATCAACCAACCTCCTTTGCAAAAGGCTAATCCGTCTTAAGTGATTTTCTCTCATCTCTATTGGAGTTGTAATAACTTTCCTTCTGATCGCATCATTCTGAATATGATATTTTCGTATATGACTACACATCCACCTTAGCATTTTCATTTCTACTATTGTCATTCTCTACACATACAAAAAAAATCCAGACCTGGGCACAAAGTCCATCGTGACTTAGGGTTACCAACTGTCTTCTTTTTAGAGTTTTCCTTGATGAAACACTTTAAAAAGATGTTGGTTTAGTTTTTAAGGGGAGCAACATGCAAGAGGGCATCAAGACTCTTCCTCCTTTTCTAAACAAAACTCCATCAAGGAGCACCCTCTTTCTACTGCTACAGCAAACACCCATCAGGGAAGAACCCAACATTGCAAGGGGTTGTTGCAGCATCTTGGAACTGCATCGTGACGCCTTGTATGCACTGCAAATAAGCCTTGTTGATTAATGCTACTCACAATAGGCTCGCCTGGGAAGTGTTGTCTCCTTTTTTTTCTTCGACAGATGTAATTATGGTATATTGGACTATCTTCAATCAATGTTTCCATAGGGTAGAGTGTATCACGCCCCTTCTTTCTCCTCATCTTCTTTGGAGCTCCCCAATAAAGAAGAGATGTTTTTTTACTACTTTATTGGTGGAGGGTGGGTTGGAACCCTGGTCATTGGAGTGGGCACCCACTACTTCAACCACTAGACCATTACGAGGGGTTCGATGGAGAAGAGACATTGCTGCCTCAGGTTCCCATTACTTGGAGCAATTCTTGTGGTTGCTTTGCATCAACTGCTAAGGCGTCGCCTCCCTTTCATGCCTCAATCAAAACATCGCCACAATTGAGATCTGTGCCACCATGATCACCAATCCTCTTCATCGCCAGAGAGAGGCACCACCACAAGGGTCATCTAAAGATAGCAATTTAGAGTTGTTGGTGACTCCGTCATCACAGGTTGCTATACATAGGGTTCCAAAAGAACACCACAGGATGCTAGCACAATCTGCATTGCAAGGCCTCACCATTTGCTATGTTATTGTCAACTGCATTCTTCCATGTTGAATCTGGTTTAACAAGTTAGGGTTTGAGAACCCTTTGGTGGCAATTGCTGCTAGTGAATGACCGATGAACAAAAAGCAAATCTATAGCATGTTCTTCAAAACAAAATTTGACATAGCAAGCAAATCTAAAGAATGATAAACAATTCCAAGAATGCCTTGCTCTAATACCATGTGAAAATATCAAAGAAAGAGTATGTGTAAACGAGAACATGAAGAAAAGTTAGATTTACATGGAATCCTACTCAAGAAGGAACGGGATGAAACCATGAAAGAAAACCACAAAGGGACAAATATAATATTGAATTATCTCAATGAGTACATGCGTTGTGAGACTCTATTTATAGCCCTACCAACTCAACCAAGTCCCACCACTTGCCGATGTGAAACTAAGCAATTTTCCAAACATAGAAGCCCAATAACACAAGTATCTCAATAGTTACTATTGCAGCAAGCTTGTCTACACGTCAAAAACTAAGAAACAATGTTGGATAGTTAAATTTTTACTTGGAATGACCTTTCAATCATTATAACCCAATAAATCTCGTCTCCATGCAAACTAGTCACTTTGTGTATTCGTTCAAAAGTAATAAAGTTTTCCGATTTTATTTGCCATGACAACATCATAAGATGCTTCAAAATCATAAAAAAACGTTTCCATCTTCATTTCTATTACCATGATCAGGGATAATGTGTACAATTAAGAACTCCAAAGTGTATTTTCCCACATTCAATTCAAATATCCATCTAAATTAATCATTTATCTTTATGGGATTTCTTGAAAAACCTTACCCAACTCCTCCCACGTGCCAATAGAAAAAGAATTACAACCACATGGGTTATAAAAGGCTCCCTAAAATCCACATGCAGCACATTCTACATTTATTTATTTATTTATATTTATATATTTATCTCCATATATGAACTTTCAACCTTACATACCACCATGTTCATTCATCATTCAAAACCACCACTACATAATTCTTCCAGTGTCTGTATATGAACATAATCAAATGCACACTGATAGCATCCCAAAACTCGCCATCTGAAATTGCGATTAATCAGAGAACATTCCATGTCCTCGTCTGAACAGCAACAAAAATCACAACCATCATAAGGAAGTAGATTCCAGCTCCCATGATGAGTTCTAGTGAGTAATCTGTCACATCTTAAGAATTATGCAAACACCCCAGATACAGGAATCTATAAAGTCAAAATCACTTTGCAGTCATCAAACAAGTCAAAATTACATCCTATATTTGTTACCCAACAAGACAATCTAGAAAATTCTTTTTAGAGGTAGTTTGAGCCTACCAAATCATCTTAACAGATCATCTTGCCGTCCTCTGATTTTGAATCAAGACATCCTAACAATTTTGGACATAACTCTATATAGGCCCTTCAAAGCCGTGAATGCACCTCGAGTTCCATTGATTTCTTCTTATTCCATTTTATGGCAAACCATTCCATATGAAAATGTAACATCATCTCTCCACAGACCCTCTTATTCCTAAAAAACTTCACAATCCGCATGATAAACACCTGATTTGATGCCTACCATAATATGCAGGCTCTATCCTATCCTGCTCCACCTCCTGAAAAGGGACCACATCCTGATCCCTTCAATCTTCACTTTCACATTCATTGACACATAAAAGACTATCTACCAAAACACTTCCAGAGCTCTATGTGATTACATTCTAGTGGCCAACCATCTTCAAGATGTATGGAAATCAGCTATTTACATTGAAAAGGCAATCCAACTAGAACTAAACCTTTGACAGCGGCTAACAAAGAGAAGAACACGAAAGAAACTAAATTGACAAAAACCAACAGTACATGATTTAGTCAGCCATGAAAACGATACTAACAAGTAGCTCACTAAATAAAGCAGCGACGAAGTTCAACAAAAAAATCAACAACTTAAAAAACAACAAATTCGATATTTGGTGTGGTGCGTAGGACGACAAATGTAACTTATTATGGTGAAGACTCCATTTGCAAATCCAGAAATAGCCATATATAAACAGATTCCTATATTTAGCAATTAGCATGTTATTAATAGGATAAAACTAACAGTTGTACTTGTACCTCGTACTCTACTTCTGCAAACAACTCATTTGTCATGTTAAAGCAGAAAAGCTGCAAAATTCTAAAAGGGAGAGGCATCTCACGAGACAAACACGACACTTTCGACCCTACAAACTCAAAACAGGAAAGGACGGTGTGAGTATCTTCAACAATCACAAAGCCACCCTCCGAATAAACCGCCCACAAGATCCACAATCTCTCCTGTTCTCAGCTGCATATTTGCATCAGTCTGCATCTCCAATTGTCTCCGAACATCGCAATACAAGCACTAAAACGGCAGAAGAGAAAAAAACGCAAAATAACCCGCAAGGGTGCCTCGAACACAACGGATCCGGGCCAATCACAACCCCCGATCACCTCTCCTCCATCAAAATCGAGAAAAAAATCGCAAGACCAGAGAAGACAATGAAAAATGACCGGAAACTCTACAGACGACCATCCAGACCATGGATTAGGGTTTAGAATAGAAAATGCGTCTGATGGAGCTTACCTTCCATGGATTAGGGTTCGGGGGCCACCGCGGCTACACGGAACTCGAGGGAGGAAGGGGGATCGGGATGGGGCAGCGGCGGCGGTGGGTGGGCGACATCCGATCCGCCGCGACAGCTGGGGGGGAGTGGCGGTGAAGCAGACGCGACGCCCACCGACTCTCCTCTCTTTGTCGCTCTCGCTAGAATGTGGTGGTGGCGCGTGTGCGTGCGGTGGTTGGTGGTGCGGGAATGGGAATGGAGTGGGTGGGAGGCCTCCGAGTCCACACAGGGTGGAGTAGAGGGGAGGTGACTTGGGCCCTGGGTTGATCGAGGGGGAGGAGGGGAGGGGGATGGGGCAGTTGGCGTGTCCACCTGCCGAGGGGCCCAGCGCACTGTGATTATGATCTTTTGCGGATGAGCCCTTGTATTATTTTTTTAAATAATTTCGGAAGAAAGTTCTAATGTGATTATAAATTTATAATATGGGTTAAAGAGTATGCTCCATGTAAGCATTTTTATTTCTATGTTTTTGTTATTTTTTATGATCCTCCCAACATTTTTATGATCCTTCCATTTTTTCTATGTTTTTATTATTTTTTGAAATAAAATTCTAAGGAGATTTACTTAGAATAATATGTAGAATATATATTTCAAATTTCGTGTAAATAGACATTTCTAACGTATCCATTTGGAGAGGCTTAATTTCAGCAATTCTGAGATAGTTAAAATTTGGTAGTCTTGATCGAGAGGATACTAGTCTCGAATTGAGTTGAAATTTAAAATGATATCAAAGTGATATATAGTAATCTAAATCCTCCTATAATTTATTTTAAAAAAATAAAAAATACAGAGAAAAAAAAGTGGGAGCATATATGTTCTCCTCTTTCATTATATTATATATAAGTATACATATAATTGCATTAAAGCATATAAGATCCAAGATACTTATGAAGTGAGTTGTTCTGTTCATAGAGTTGATATTTAAGCATGGGCACCAAAATGAATGGCATAATATGTGTTGCCTTAGATGATGGGATTTGGTGCATGTTGCTTGTTTTTAGTGTCGACCTACCATTCCTTTGCCTGATATCTTTGTTGGGTTTACCTATAAGCGACTCGTCCCGTGTACTATCTTAGTGGTGGTGACGTGAGAGGGTTTTTCATGTATTATTTATATGTGCATGATTAAAGATCGACGACAATCTGATCCATGCAATCTGATATTTAAGACGAGATTGGTAGAGGGATTAACTCGCATTTTCGTAAGGTAGTTAGTGAATACAACCGGAGAAAATTCATGATTTTCTTGCACCGAGAGTCTATTTCAATGGTGATTTTACATGAGAAGGATGTAGAAGAGGAAGAGCAATCGTACCAACCAAATATACACACAATTGGTCCTCTGTGATCGTAATGCACAAAAAGAGCAGAAGGAATCCTCTTTTGCATCCTCTGAGTGTTCTCTATCATAAATATCTACCTCCTCGTAGCTCATACGCTCATCCTCTTGTCCTTAAGAAAAACTATATTATCGTTACAATGCTCAATTCTTTCTCAGAACATATGTTACTTGGCTAGCTCAGTCTCCTTTGAGGGTCAGATTTCCATGAAACGAATAAAGGAGTCTAATACCGATAACATATGATGCAAAGGTTAGCCTAGCTCTAAACCATACAGTTTACCGAGTATAAATACTTGTTAAATTTCTAGCCTTAAATATTGTGGTTCAAACCTTATACTTACTATTCCCAATAAGGTTCTTCTTCCAACTAAGCAAACAAGGCAAAAAAAATTTGAAGTGGAAATGGGCTGACTTTGGTCCCTACCTTATCTTTTATTGCCCTAAAACCTCCACTAGACTTCAACCTTCCATGATCACAAATGCATTCATGACCAAGGCTAATTAATTCAAACAAGGACAAGACATGTCACCACTCAAAAGATTAATCTAATAATGACATGGAGTTGAAAATCCTTGCATTCTTCCTTTATACATAAACACAACAAATTCATATTATTATTTTTAAATAAATGAAAAGCTTTTATATGGTAGGTTCATTTTTCCTTCGAGAACAAATGGATTACCTATCTTACTCATGATTTAAAAGGAGCTTATTCCAACTCAATCCAAACATGCAACCAAATGGACCAAGAGACATTGACAAAATGACCCTTAAATCTTTTCTATTTACACTATATGCAATTACATCACGACCCTTGTAATCTTACCCCATTTATCACATATGGTCCAACAGAAGGATTATGGTGTAATAGTTAGTATGATTACACAAGTTGAAATGTTTTTAAAATGATCGATGTAGTTGCCAAGATTGCAATGACTATGGTGTAATTTAACAAGATTTTGGGGGTCCTAGTGTAAAATTCACCCAAACCGTCCAAAGGGAAAATATAAATTGCCCATTTCCACAACCAAAAAAACAACAGAGGATATACGACGCAAACTACCATTTTCCTCAACTGAAAAAACGTACCATTGAATTGAATATGAACGGTTCGGATGCTACAAGAGGGGCATGATCTAATCCCCTGACATCCTAATCTACATGTCGATTTGCCATTGTATTTGTTTTATATAATTTGTATCCATTTTAATATGGATATGGATATTATTTTGATATATGTGAATATCTATTTTTATAAATAAATATATATGTAGGTAATTTTTATCATATGGAACATAATTGAATTTAATGGGGTTGCCTCCTTGGGCAACCAACAATGGCTGTCATTGCACCGTTTTTGGTATTTTTTTTTATTTTTTTTGAAAAATATCGCCATGTACATTCATCTCTATATCCCTGTTATATGTCATTCGAATTTCGTCAGAAACAGAGACTCCTACGGCCTCCATCGAGATGGTATCGATTTAAAAATTCATGTTACTGTTAAAAAATGGCAGTCTCGATGGAGACCGTAGGATTCTCTGTTTCTGACGAAATTCGAATGCCATATAGGAGGGATACAGGGATGAATATACATGATGATATTTAAAAAAAACAGTAAAAAAACAAAACAACGCGAGGGCAGCCCCATTAAACTCAACATAATTATATACCTTATTTAAATATATATCTATATAATTATTATGAAATAAATACATCTAACATATTTATATCATGCCGCCCAAAATTGATAGAATATTTCTGATACCGTATGCATCCGTATTTACGTAATTATTTTCATACCCATTATCATCAGCATCTCTATTTGTATTCGTATTTAAAGACCAAGAGTATGATGATACGCATCTAGTCCACTCCTTTCCATGTGCCAATCATTCAAAAAATCAAGTCTCCATGCAAGTTAATACATGTCAACTTGATATTATAATATTTGTCCTAGTTGGACAGAGCTACATGATTGAATACATCGAATGTGCGCGTAAACATCGATATATTCATTAAAATGGTCGATTAATTGGCATCATCTCATAAATAGATCTTTATCAAAACAGAAAGTCTCGCCCCTTTGGTTGGTGAGGAGGATTGAAGCAAGGTTTTAAAAATTGGATCGGATATTGAACCGATCAGTCTTCGGTTTGGTCCAATCGGGTCGGGTCGTCGATCCAAATCGGTCGGACCGGTGATGATATCAGCGTGACGTCGTTATTCTTATCGACTCGAAAAAAACCGAACTGGATTTAATTTACTGGTCCGACCGATCGCATCGGTTTTTTGAACCGATAAAATCGGATACATATATGTAAATATGTATTTATATATGTATGACTTAATCATTTAAAATGTCAAATCTTTCAATAGAATAGCATGACTGTCTATTTGGAGTAAAACTCTAAAAAAAGTAGTCACATTTTCTAACATTATATATGAATATAATATTGTAAAATTTATTTATAGTTGCTTATAGAAAATTACTCTAAGAAAGTAGTGGCCCAAGTTATAATCCAAAAAAGAGATGGACATACATGGAATTGCAAAAGTTAGGAAGTGCACAAGTGATAAAAACCCTATTATTTCAATATCTAGATCTTTATTTTTAAAAAATACTAAACCATTAAAATTGGATCAATCCCGATCAACTTTGTCCAACCACCCGGGACAACTCGGTCTGACCACCGATTGGATCCGATTTCTTGTTTTCTTTTTTTAAATTAATTATATAAAATCGACTGAACCGACTGGATCAAGACCGATTCCGGTCCAACCAGTCCGAGTGGTCAGTCCGATCTGATTTTTTAAACCCTGGATTGAAGTAAGCCTTTTTTGAAAGGTCAGTAAGATTGGTAATTTTTGTGTGTGAATAATATGTGTTTTGATGGTTAATGTGATGTGATGGCATGTTATTGTCCATTTGGTAGTAAACGTGGGACCCATCACAGTAATTCTGATCATGAAATTTAGGAGTAGTTGTGTAGATGAACGAATAAAATTAATTGGCATCCAGAAAGAAAATTCACGTACCAATGAATATTCACGTACCAATGAAATTCAGAAAGAATGGGAATGTGTCCATTCCGAAAGTACAAGGAGATGGTAGTATCATTAATTGGCATGGGTCCATCTTAGAATTATTATTATTATTATTATTATTATATTATTATTATATAATTTAAGTTTGACACTTCTAATTGCAATTTTCTGACTCCACAAGACATGTATGATGCCAAAATAAGAAGGGTCCACCCACTTCCATTAGTTAATCTTTTTAAAATGTCCATTTCTCTCTTTATTTATTTATTAAGGATTGAAAATTCCATTTGTGTCATTATTTATTTATCAAGATGTGTCCCCCGTTTATTTGTTGATAATTCATACCCTGTTTTTTTAGTTGTATCACAATTATATAAACATTTAGATACAAGATTTTGTTAATGTATGATATTGATACATACCTCACTAGCATATACATACTTGTGTATGTGTGTATATATACACAATATATGTATATAGGAAGATATTCACGTGAATATCTACCTAATTTATATGTGTCTGCATATTTATATCCTAAAATATAAAATAGTATTGATATAAGTCCATATTTTCAAACGGATATCCATATCTCTAAAAAAAATAATATCCATATCCTTGGAAATAGTTGTGTTGTAGTATAAGATCAAGCATTCTATATACTACGAGAAAATAGATTTATAGTAACTTTTTTTTAAATCCGTCACTATATCTTTTGTAGTTAAATATATAACGACAATATTATTCGTTGCGAAAGTTATTTGAGAGGATTGTTCCACAAATATTGAGGGACAGGTAAATGGAGTGGGGCGGGTGTTGGATAGGTAAATGGGGGTGGGGCAGGTGTTGGATAGGTAAAGAGGTTGGTAGGATGTTGGATAGGGATAAATAAGAGAAGGACAGCTCGGAGCGGGTCCGATCGACGGGTTTGGTCGGTGCTGGTTTGGAGCCCCTAGAGGGTAGGGGTGGGGCACCAGTTCACTTCGGAGTCCGCTGGGCATCCTGACTTCCGCTAGACGCCCGTCGGAAGCCCTCTGGGCGTCCCAACGTACCACTTGAAATTAACGGTAAATGATGTATCTGCCGTTTTATTTTTTTTTTTCAAAATTTTAGCTAAATTGACACTCATTTTTTAATTCAAAATTTAGCAACTATTACTTACAACATTAAAAAAATAACAATATATAAGTGTTGTTATATAAGACAATATTGTTGTTATATATTGAACATACATATAAGCCACACATTCTAAAAACGCCAAGACCCATTAATTAATATGTGACAGTAACTTATTGTGTATGCATCTATGAAAATACATTTTGTATACCCATGGAACTTTTAATTTAAAATATTGTGTACTTATCCAAAATCCTACGTAGGAGACGGAGAGTAGCTCCTCGAAGTTGAGCTTCAAGTTCCTAAACTTTAACGGCCCTCAGCGCATTGATCGCTATAGTTGTTGCTTTTATTGCTATAGAACGAGTTGATACCAGTGCGTGAGAGTGAGTAATAATTTAGAAAATTATTGTAATTACATTAGTATGCCGATTGTACCAATTTAAATGGTTTGGTAGTAGTGCAATGTGTCTACCACCCAAAAGATCAATGTTCATATCTCCCTTTTTAGGGGTTGTAGGTAGTCGACAACTAGCGTAAAAAATAGTCGAATTTTTCAGCATGGATTTGAGCAAGAATCCATGTAGCCGACCCTACTTATACGGGAGAACTTCGTCATTTTTTGATACACCAGTTAAAAAATAGCCTAAAAATCATATTTATTTCATTTCATCATATTTCAGTTCATATAATGGAAGAGTTACAAACATGGAAAGAATCATATGATAATTGATAGGTGGTGAAAAAGTAGAGTTATAGAAAAAAAGCAAAAGAAAACAAGTAAATCAATAGAAAATATAATATTGTTCATCAAAATGTGGATAAACACCACAGGAAAGAGTGGATGATCTCTGAAATTTGATTTTGAAAGATAATATTATAAATCAACATGAATAATGAAAAGTCCATATAACAAAATTAGCTTAAGATAATGAATACTCTACTATTCATTTTTATATCTTCAATAGTTAGATATATAATAATTAGCAATATTCGTTACTCGATTATTTAATTGCATAGTTAAAATTGTATTCCTTGTTATATTCTTAGTAGTAAATAATATAGCACGATTACATGTTGTCTTTTTCTTCTAATCGTTGTTTTGTTGTTAAATTACGAAACGACATATGGAGAAGGGGTGTGTCATCCACTATCAATAGCGACCAATTCACTAATGCACATCCTTATTGTTATATAATTAACAAACAAACATTATAGTAATGGATTACAAATGTATATATCATTCTAGACATAATTTTGTTACTGTGGGTCAATGTTGTATATATTACATATATTTTAATATCATAAAAACAAAGTTCACGTTTTTTATGAAATATATTGCTTTATCTATTGTACTTACTATTTTACATGATGATTTACTTTATAAATAAAAAATACACTTACATACAAATGAAACAATATATTACCATAGATCAAAGCAGAAGTCAAATTTTGTAGAAAACAAATACAATATCGGATCAAATATGGATAATTCAAACGGTATGTTTACAATTATGTTCATAAAGTACATCACTTCAACATGTTTTGTATTCGAACCGTAGCGGCTTTGTATTTATGATATGATCCATACTAAGCTCTTCTATACTTGATCTTTTAACAGTAATCGTAAAGGTTTAATATTTAGAGTTTAAAATGAATTATATTATATGCATAAAATAGGTTGAAGTAAAGTGATGCAAAAAAAAAGATATATCAAAATTATTTTTAAAAGTATCATTATATATACGATGTTAAAAATATAACTAATCTTATTTATTGTAATATATCTGACATTTAAAATTTGAATCAAATGTTCTAATCATTGTTATATTGTTAGATAATGTTGATAGAATCATAATTACATAGTTTCTTCATTTTGTACTACCCCTTGTGGATTTAGTACAAGCACGGTAAGAAAAAATATCGAGAATAACACCATTCGTTCTGAATTCAAAACTTAATTAATTTTCCTTACTTTCCGTTTGATAAAAAATCATTCCCATTGTTTGACTCAAAACGAGTAAACTACATGCCTCTAAATATAACTTCCTCTACTTTCTAAGATATTTTTAGTTTATAATAGAATTTCTTGAAATTTATGTATGGACATTTCCTTAGAGGGCATTCGGTTCGAGAATAAACATGAATAAATGTGGGAAATAAGCTGGAATAAGCACTATTCATATTCGATTAGAAGGATAGAGGGAAATAAGGTTGAATATGTGTAGATAAGTGCTATTCTCCATCCAGTTGTCACATGAGGGATAAGGGAAAAGGGTTACAAGTTAGTAAATAAGGAGGAATAAGGAAAGGGGGGAAGGGAAATAAGGGCAAGTATAAGGAGAAATAAGGAAAGATGATAACAAGGGTAGGGGAATAAGGTAGTAGGATAAGGAGAAATAAGGGAAGATGGAAATAAGAGCTTATTCTGATTCCTATTCTCCTATCAAACATGTTCTTAGGAAAAAAAACACCTTCTCGTGCAAAGCACATGTACCAACTAGTTTGTTATTAAATGGAAAGGGAGCAAAGAACCTTCACGAGCTCGTGCTATACATTTAGATATTCTCTTCTTTAAGTTTTTCTAAACGAAAATTGGATGATCATGTCAGTAAATCAACGGATCGACCTGTTCCAATCAATATAGTTAATATGTTTCATTAGATGGAAGTTGATAATGTGTTACCTCAAGATATCTGTAGATGAGGTGTAGAAGGCTCCTTTCCCCCATTGCTATAGATGGCAACGTTATGAGGAGGGGGTCATGATTTTGCATCGGAATGAAGGTATCCTCGTCAAGAGGATCTCGTTCGAGACATCGGTATGGACGCGACATAATCAGAAGCGATGTTTGGAAGACATCGGATGGGGGTCATGACTCGTGATCAAGGCATCTGTGTCGAGGCATCTTTGTCATCGTCAATGAAATCGAAAGCATTCAACTTGGAACTAAGTTTGTCTTCTTATCAAAATATTGTTAGGTAAAAGCATTCCAACTTTATTGTTCGCACAATTTTGTATTTTTTGACATATAGATCTTAGTCTGTATTATTGATCGAACACGCGGAGGCGTATCATATTACCGGAGCATTGATACGGATATTAAGCTAGAATTTTCAATGCTTAATTCAAGCAAAGAAGGATTGCGATTATGAGGGCAAGACATGGACGTGTATCATCATCGCCGGCAGTCTAGTATGTAGAAGGATGATAAAGGAGAAGGAATCACAACCAAAACATGACAACGCTTGGAAGGGTTGCTTGAAGGACATGTTAGGAAGAGACTGTGATCGGAACATCGATGTGGAGATGTTTTCGATGTCGCCATCAGATTCAGACATATTGTTGGGAGAAGAATGCTAGGGTTGAGAATGGGGAAATATATAATGTGTAAACTTGAGATACTTACGTTCGTGTTTGTAGCATCATCATTGACCATTCACCTGATCCGATATCCATGAGCACCGTTGTCTCTCTGGTTAACAAGACAACTAAAAGAACGCGAAAGGAGGAGAAGATGAGGAAGGCGGAAGAAGAATAGATAATTGCACTTATACTCCTCTTCATTCTTTTCAATTACACTTGTGCTTTTAAGTTAACGTTCATTTGGGAGGGAAATGTACATCAACCAACCTGAGAGGTATAACTGTTAATGGTGCACAAAAACATAAGAATAACTGAACTTTCATCAGTGTAACGACAAGAACTCAAAGGAACACAGGTATAAAAATCTTATAGGGAAATACATTTGTTAATTAACCCTATTCTGATTAACTAAATAATGGAAACAATCTCTAAAAAGTATTGCCATTGTTTGGGTAAAATACATATGCTACCAAGGAATAGCTAACTTGGCTATTCTCACCTTTTGATTTTTGTGGTGTTTTTTAAAAACTCACGAAGAACCTTAAATCACATATTGTCTATGATGTTATCATTCAAATTTTAACTCAATTCATACTCCATTCATCAAGCATGTCAAAATTTGATTATATCGAAATTGCTAAATATAACTCCTTTCATATGGACATGCTAAGAGTGCCTAATTTTTACGTATTTGAATGGCAACATCATGTAATTTAAATCACCCCGTGAGTTTTTACAAAAGAAAGAAAGAAAGGTTGGGAGCAAGTAAGTTGTTCCCTTGTAGCATATACAGTTTAACCCCATTATTTTGTTGTTTTAACATATATATACACTGTAATGCTGACTGCAAATAGCTGTACTTGCAATTATTGTCTGGGCTAGTTGATGGCATTTCTGAAAGATGGAGGACAAGATTCATATTATTCATATATTGAACAAATATTTACATACGTTTATTGGAATATAAAATTGTTATCTGAAATCCTTATCACTTTTTACTTTTTGAGTCTGTTTGGTTACTAGAATGGGGTGGATTGGGATAACCTCCTGTGAATAGTATCTGTTCGGATGGTTATGATGGTTGGAAAGGATTGGAATAAGGAATGTGATGTGATGTCACATTTATTTGTGATGGAATTCCAACTTAGGAATGTAGGGAGGTAAACCGGATCACCCTAAGGTAATCCAGTAACAAACAGACCTTTTAGTTGATATCACCTATAGAGGATAGTTATACAACAACAAAGCCTTTTCCCACAATTAAGTAGGGTCGGCTACATGGATTCTTCGCCTCCATTCAGATCTATCTTGCGCCAATCCCGGGCTTATATCCACAAAATTAAGATCCCTTCGTATGATCTCTTTCCAACACTTTTTGGGCCGTCCTCGCCCTCCCTTAGCCGGCTCAACATCCCAACACTCACATCTCCTAACTGGTTCATCAGCTGATCTTCTTTGCAAATGTCCAAACCATCTTAAGCGGTTTTCTCACATCTTATCCTCGATCTGAACTACACCAACTTTCTTTCTGATTGCATCATTCCGAATCCGATCTTTACGTGTGTGTGTCCACACATCCACCTTAGCATTTTCATTTCTGCTACATTCATTCTCTGCACATGTATATGGTTCATAGGCCAACATTCAGATCCATAAAGCATAGCAGGTCTCACGGCTGCTTTATAGAACTTTCCTTTAATCTTTAAAAGAATTTTCTTATCACAGAGAACAACAGAGGCTCCTCTCCACTTTAGCCAGCCTGCATTTATTCTATTAGTAACATCTCCATCAATTTCCCCATCATGTTGCAGAATAGATCCCAGATATCTAAAGGAATCTCTCTTCTGAATGTTATCGTCACCAATCTTCACCTCGATTCCTTCACCATTGCTTCCATCAAAGGCGCACTCCACATATTCCGTCTTAGCCCTACTTATACAAAATCCTTTAGTCTCCAACTCATGTCTCCAGACCTCAAGCTTCTCATTTACTCCATCTCTAGTCTCGTCAATTAACACAATATCATCAGCAAATAACATACACCAAGGTAACTCATCCTGAATGTGGCCGGTTAACTCGTCCATAATCAAAGTAAAAAGAAATGGACTCAAAGTAGAACCTTGATGTAAACCAATGTTGATGTCAAAATAACCAGTCTTCCCAGACGAGGTCCTTACACAAGATAAAGCCCTATTATACATGTCCTTTATGAGGTTAATGTATAGGACATGTACTTGTCTCTTCTCCAACACTCTCCACAATATTTCTCGTGGGATAGAATCATAAGCCTTCTCCAAATCAATAAAGATCATGTGAAGGTTCTTCCTTTTAGCTCTATAAATCTCCATTGTTCTCCTCAGCAACTGGATGGCTTCAGTCGTTGAGCGACCTGGCATGAATCCGAATTGATTCTCTTTTACATTGGAAATTTACCTCAACCTTCTTTCGATCACACGTTCCCAAATTTTCATAGTGTGACACATTAGCTTGATACCTCTATAATTTGAACAGTTTTGAATGTCTCCTTTATTCTTATAGAGGATCGCTATATTGTAATAAATGTGTAATGAGAGTACAGAAAAATATCACTATTTTCATGTACATATGACAAATCTCCACATATCAAAATCTCATGTATTATTTCACATTTTATGAGAAAAAAAGGTTTGCTGAATTATTTATCATATAACATATTTAAGTTATCATATAACATATTTAAGTGTAGTATAAAAATTATATGTAAAAAAATAATAAATAAACTACTATAAGATAAGCAAAGCTTTTAATTGTATCTATCACCAATACCTTATTTTTTATTTTGTTATGTAATTATTTTATTTATATTGGAAGTGTTTGAATGAATATTCATTCATATTGAACTGAATCAAGATTGATAAGGAGTTAGTCAATGATGTTTGAGCAGGAGGTATCTCTGATATCCGTTACCTGCAAAAAGAAAATCCTACATGCATATTATCTACAATTGATATAATAGATGCTCCTGACTATAATTGATGACAGAAACGAATATTCATACATTTCAAAGTAATCAAGTTTTTCCTTTGTAGATTGCTGAGGTACTCCTGATTATCCTACAACTAAACAAAGTATTAGTGTATACATTGAGATTATATCAACAAAACAAAATCTTACATATCTGGCTAACTTGACATGATTTGACCAGTTCAACCCTTTAGGGAAATACACAGAGGATTTACATCTTTAATTTGTTCGCTCGTGTTCAGTTTCTGTCGTCCTTGGGCATTGTCCATGTATCTTAAAAAAACTCCATTCTTAGGTCTTGCATGTAGCGTGAAGTCAACGAGCTTCCTCCCCTGTCATCCTTGGGCATTGTCCATGTATGGCGAAGCCTTCTCCCACTATAAGTAGGGTCGGCTACATGGATTCTTGCTTAAATCCATGTTGAAAGATTCAACTATTTTTTACTCCATTCTTAGGCATTGTCCATGCATCTTAAAAAAACTCCATTGTTAGGCCTCACATGTAGCTTGAAGAGGACGGGTTTCCTCCCCTTCCTCGCCATGGCCGCCCTGTTGAGGGAGGGAGTGACCAGATATGAGAAGGAATACAACAGGGCACATTGTGACAAAGAAAGACTCCAGAAAGTATAGAAAAACACATCTTCCATTGCCCCAACAATGAGAAGCACTCTTTCTCATTTTACATTCTTACTTGTGAAATCCTTGGAATGAGGTGTGATCTTACTAGTGTTTATGGTTGGGTTATGCCTTGTAAGATTGGAGTCGTACTGACTGTAAAATGGGAGCACAGGGAGATGTCAAAAACAACATATGCGAGCATTGACGCATAGGTAAAAATTTCTACTATTCTACTTCGATTCAATATGGCATTTTTCAAAATTATAGTAAATGATGTTGCTGCACTTTAACTGAGGTGAATGAAGCATGATAAGGATGTATCCGTGGTGAAAACCCTTCCACTATAATTGGATGTGGGGATCTCGAACAAAGGGTGAGAGACCACATACCTGCCGACCTTTGTCGTTGGTATCTTGCATCTGAGAAGGCAGTAGAGAATCCCTTTGGTGAAAGGAAAGATGGACATTGAGTTGGACTTCTCGATAAGAGACCAAGCACCCTCTAGGCAACATATGTATCAAATGTCAAAGCATGTCGATATAACCATGACGTGTTAAAATATGAAGCGGAAGCAAAAACATGGAATAAAGATAAACATCAAAGAATAACAGGATTTTAACGTGGAACCCTACTCCGTGAGGAGCGGGATGAAACCACGGGAGAAGCCCTCAAAGGGGCGTGTTTCTCTATTCACTTTCTCAATGAGTACAGGAGGTATGTGGCTCCTTATATAGCCTTCCCAGAGCCTCCAAGTCCCACCATTGGGCGGTATGGGACTAAACACAGGATGGGGTAAATGAATCTTCTCCAGGATCCATTTACCATGTTACAACTCAATAGGTGCACTACCAAATACTCCAACACTCCCCCTCAAGCTGGAGCATGCAATGCTCAGCTTGGACAAACAAACAGAAAGAAACTCAACTCACGCTACAGGACACTACGGACAATATCAACCTAACGCGCACATGCTGCAGTCGAGGACGTTGCTTCTCATGCCGTGCAGGTGAGGAGGATGAACGGGCTGGAGTGTGAGTCAACTGAAGACTCGGAATCTGACCATCGAGTCTGAAACTGCACCTGAAGTCTCCTCGTCGGAGAACTGGGTCTCTCCCATCTGGCTCAGAGAATGGTGCACTGCTCTGGTGTACCTATGATACCACATGAAAACCCTTGCACTCAATGGCATAGGGAATGGTCCTCTGCTCTGGAGTCCCTATGGCTCACATGAAAACTCTGGCCTAACAACAAGAAGAATGATGGGGACCGCGAAACAAATGATGGCAACTTATGCTCATCTGATAATGAGACCGCATCCTTGTGCGTGTCTGAAACTGGAGTCTCTCTCTGGAGAACTTGAAAAACGGGACTCATCATGGAGTGCCTCGACTTGGACTCCGACCAATCTGTCGAGTCTGAACAACTGCGCATAAAGAATCTTCATCTTAAAACCGTAGAGTCTGAAAATTGGTTGGTCTGCATATGACATCTGAATATGGATCTTGCTCAAGACCTGTGACTCTACATATATACTCCCCCTTTCTCCCATACTTGTCGGAAAACATGGACGCCGACCAAGTTGGGAGAAGACAACAAGATGGGGAGAAAACAAGGACTTGCGGCTTTGCATCATTTTTTTTAATAGCCGATTTTTTTGTTTAAGTCGTTTCATCAATTTTTTTATACGGCTTTTCATCGTTTTTTTTGCAATGCGTACGACTTTTTTTTGAGATGTACGCGCTTTTTCTCCCTCCTTTTTTTTAACAAACTCCTTCTTCCCTCTTTTTTTTCGTAACTCACAGGCCCAACTTAGGGCCTAAATATAAGCAGTTCCGTTTTTTTTTCACTTGGGCTATCAATAATAACCTCTCCCTTTTTTTTACAGGCCCTCCTCTTTTTTTTAAACCGTGGTCCACCATGACTTTCCATAACATTTTTTTAAAATAAAACCGGGCCTTCGGGACTCCACTTCATGCGTTAGGGTTCCAAGGAACCCATGACTTCTGCGCCGCCGCCGCGTAGATCGGATTGGGAGTTTCTTCTTCGTGCGACGCCAAGGGGTTCGGAGAGAGGCCGCCGCTGCTCGGAGCACGGAGCAGCACATCTGAAGGCACCGCCTGTAGCGGTGTCGCCAGGAGAGGACGATCTGGGCGGCGATGGCAAGATGAAGATGGTGGGAGGGGGTCCCGTGCCTGTGCGGCTCCGCCTGGAGGCCGTTGGGCTTCGCCTGGAGCTCGCCTGGGAGCCTGTGTGAAGCTCGCGCGTCGAGGCGAGCTCGAGGGCCGCTGGTTGGGTGCGCGCAACCTGTTGGGGTCGAGAGGGAAGCCATATCGCGGGAGGTCGCGGTGACGCAACCGTACTCGCGGGAGATCCATATCGCAGGCGAGAGAGGTGCGGCTGCGGTCCTGGAATTTTGCGGTTGGTGCGGTTGCGGTCCTGGAACTGCCGCTTGCTTGCGGCTAGGGCTGCGCCTGGAGACGTTGGTGCAGTTTCTGTTGAAGACGATGCGCCGAGGGAAGAGGCGCATACCGCAAGATGCATGGGTTGCGGCGAGAAGAAGCTTCTTTCTTGATCGCTTAGAACATGCATCGCCTGAAGATAGAAGAGAAGCCCAAAGCTGCTGGATGGCTTGTGCACGATCATTTGCGGCTAGGGTTTTGCCGCATCTGGCAGGAATCAGAATCTCTGGCTGCAACAGGATTTACAAGATTGAACCCTAGAACTAAGTCTTGAAGGGGAATCGACTCTCGAGAATAATCTTTAACCAAAATTGAATCTTAAACAACCATCGAGCATAAAAACCCCGTGAATCGAACTCGCTCTGATACCATGTTAAAATATGAAGCGGAAGCAAAAACATGGAATAAAGATAAACATCAAAGAACAACAGGATTTTAACGTGGAACCCTACTCCGTGAGGAGCGGGATGAAACCACGGGAGAAGCCCTCAAAGGGGCGTGTTTCTCTATTCACTTTCTCAATGAGTACAGGAGGTCTGGGGCTCCTTATATAGCCTTCCCAGAGCCTCCAAGTCCCACCATTGGGCGGTATGGGACTAAACACAGGATGGGGTAAATGAATCTTCTCCAGGATCCATTTACTCTGTTACAACTCAATAGGTGCACTACCAAATACTCCAACATGAAGATGTCAGCCTTATGACCAGGACAAACAATTGGATGAGGTCTGTTTTTTTTGCCATATTATTAACTAAGATTTGTCATCTTGATTTTACGAATTATATCAAGCCTTTAGTCTTTCTTGAAACAGTACCTCCAACAACGACTGACTTGATGAGGAGGATTTGATCCTAATATGCACTTATCCATAATAGATATATAGAGACTACTGTATGACAAATAACATTTAAACTGTTGGTTTCAAAGGATGGAATCCCTATTCCTAATGCCTTTTTTTATCGGGAAACAAATGAATAACTGATTCACTAGGACACCACCATACCCAAATGCAACTTGCATGCATATCAGGGCACAGTTCCTCAGGACCAAGCCCATTTGGGATTGAACAAGCCAAATGGCCAGTTTCAAGCTCAAACTAATGCTCAATACAGTGAACCGGTGGTTCACAACAAGATACTCCACTTGGATCAGTGATCCAATGCCATCAGCATGACCAGCCTTTAACACCCCCAACCCTTGATCCCTTTTACTCTATTCATTGTTTCTAAGATCCAATGAAGAACTTCTTTTGCTTACTCCCTTCAAAGCCACCGTTTATTCTATTGAGGTGTAATGGCGAGCTGCAACCCGCTTGCCCCCCTTTTCATGCATTTCTTGGATAATGATCCAGCAACTTCCGTCATTCCATATCTCTTCACCCAGGCCACAAACGGTTCACCATCTTCCACTTAATCCCTTGATTCCCTTCACATTTACTCTATTGAATTAATATCCAATATCATGATACCGGTCTGCAACATGGTGAAGCAAGAGCCTTTGATCCCTAATCCAATGACCGACCGACTTCACTTATCTCTCATCATTCGTGATCCTAGTTTTAATGGACTCTCTTCCAGATCCGATTACCCACTACTGTTCATTGATCTTTTCTAACCATTTGTTGCATTTTCACACAACACACACCGCCATGCCATTTTCTGCAGCATGCCTCTCCCTCATTTGATTCCCCATTGATGTCCAAACACCTTCAGAGTTCTCTATTCGCCTCCCTATTCCATGATAATCACCAAACATGTATTGTCATGCACCCTACAACTTATAATACCCCAACGAATTCACATCCAAATCTACACATTAAACAACTACTCCCCTTTCCATTCCCTGCTACCCAACCACCAGATCTCCCTTCCTCTTTCCCCTTCCTCATGTAGTCTATTTAAGATCGTTGAGACGAGGAAAAAGAGAGAGGAGGTGCAAGCTTGCAAAAGTCGGTAGTCAGTTTTTAGTCGGTTGAGTTATTGACTAAGGAATAATCGGAGTAGGAAGATTAATCGGATTTAGTCGATTCTGTATTTTTTAGATATTTTCATGATAAGATTATTTTTTATACATGTATTCCTATATAAATATAGGTTCATTCAAAATGGTATAAAATTCTAAAAACAGACTAACCTAATTGTAGTACACGTTAAAGAATAGTGAGGCTCAGAAGCAAGAATTCTTGTGCACCGTAGCCTCGAATGATTACGCTATGCTCTTATTGAAACCTCCCTAATTGTTACTGAACTCAGCCATGTAGTCATGTACCTCCCCCATGTAGTTACGAAACTCTCTCTGGTTGTTACGGAAGTCTCTCCCCCCTATGGGGATACTTGCATTAAGGCTAAGTTTGACGATGTCCGTGGGTTCTACTGACCCGATGGTTGAGGGCCTATTCTCTCTGAGAATACGAATGCCTTAGGGAAAAAGTAGTAGTCTGTATCTGAGCAGTTTCTCTCCTCTTGGCCGTGTTTGATCTTGGTAATGTCTTCAAATTCTTTTTTTTTCGTTTAATATATAGATTTAAGTTGAGAAGGCAATTCTGGCTCTTGGTCTTTTGCATGATATCCTCACAGCGGGAGTCTGCTTTCCCTTTTCTCACGGATCTAGGCAATTTAAAAAATATAAATGGGAGCTTATTGTCATTATCGAAAAGATCTGATTCGGAATGATGCGATTAGAAGGAAAGTTAGTGTCGCTCCAATAGAGGACAGATGAAAGAAAACTACTTAGGATGGTTTGGCCACTTGCAAAGGAGGTCGGTTGATGCGTCAGTTAGGAGATGCGAGATTTGGGATGTTGAGCCAGCTACGAGAGGGTGAGGAAGACCCAAGACGTGTTGGAATAAGACTATCCGAAGGGATCTTAGTTATTTAGATCTAAGCTCAAGAATGGCCCAGGATGGATCTGAATGTAGGCAAATAATCCATGTAGCAGACCCTACTTAATGTGGGAAAAGGCTTGGTGGTTGTTGTGGGAGCTTTTTGTCATTCTTATGTGATAAAAATGTCGGCATAATTGATAGAAATTATGTCTTGCAATGTTCACACTCTATCACCCACTTAATTTTTTACTTTAAAAATAAAATCCATAATTATGTGCTTTTGAAATCATGTCGAACTTGAGGGAAGCAACTATAACATATATAGCTTTGGAACGAACATAGGACATGGTTTTAAACGTAAGAAAATCCTTAAATGCAATTACACCTCTTGTCATTGAAGTATATTGTGCTTTTCACACAAAAAAAAGGTTGAAAATGCTGCCCAGTAACAACTGAGAAAGTCGTTGAGATAAAAATGAATCGGGTAGTCTATGTCACTGAGATAAACAGTCAAAAGGCGTAGTAAAAAAATAAATAGGTCAAAAAAACCGAATAGGTTAAAATGGATATGTAAATTGAGATAAAAACTGATGCCAACTAGCCTCAAGTTTCTAACCATGTCAAGATCTACGAACACCCGACAAAAATACAAAGTGCACGGTAATCTATAACCATTTAAAATAAAAATCATATGAACTGATAACGCCGGACATTTGATGTACTGACATGCTGGCAAAAGCTGCCGATGGAGAGAGGCGCAATAGACCGGAAAAGCTAAGGAGGCAACACTGTGATTAGGATGGGCATATGTATGAAGACCAGATCTTTAACAATATGTTTTTTTTGACGCTCTTAACAATATGTTTTTACATTCTCCATATCGCTATAATCAAACTTTGACTAAGGTGTGAATAGTTGATCTAGTTCATTTAACCTTGATTAATTAAGTTAAATATATACATAATTTTATATTTAATAGTTAATAACTAAATATTTATAAGTTCAAATCCTACACCCACGCACAAATTTATACATGCATAAGCAGATTCATACATACATAATCATGCATATATTAAATTTAATCGAACCTTAACCAAATAAAAAAATGAAAGGACATACCTTTTTCAGGTTCGATTCATTTGTATAAATAAACCCCTTTCAAGTTCGATTTGTTTATTTTCAAATTGAATCTTAATCAGAATTTAACTAATGCCAAACCTGAGGATTTTATGATAATCCTAGGTGCTACCACAGCTTGCTGCTGATCCATTGGTGTAAACATAGCAGTGAGAGGGAGAGGAGCAAAGATCCTCTTCCTTCCCCATTTCCACTCCTCTTTTCACGGTCTTCTTTATTTTCTTCCTTTTTTGTTTTTTTCATCTATTCTGACTTTATTTTAGATGATTATGTTTATTTTCGTTTAGTGACCCGGCTTTAAAAATGATTATCTTGCATTTGAATCCATGTGTAAAAGCTGATTTTGTATTCTCATTTACATTTTGGAAATTTTGGATGAATACTCTCTCCTCTATGAATTACATGTTTTCCTATTGGCACTAAAGCTTCTAAGTCCAAACAAACCTTTTCCTCATATATCTGTATTCTAATGTTTCATTAAATTACCATCTATGCACAGGACATTTTATGATTTAATACTTCTTTCAAATAAAATGTTGTATAATTTTGTGCTTACGGTTTTAAAATAAAAGCCATGCCCTCCCTCTAGAAACCCATCCTATCACCTCTAGGCGAATGGCAAAGCCTTCTCCCGCTGTAAGTAGGGTCAGCTACGGGGATTCTTGCTCAAATCCATGTTGAAAGATTCGACTATTTTTTGTGTTGGATGTCGACTACCTAACACAACCCCCACAAGGGGGATTTGAAACCTGATCTTTTGAGTGGTAGGCAACACTGCACTACCACTAGACCATTTAAGTGGGTACCTCTAGGGAGCTCAAAAATTACTGGGAAGGAGCTTCCGGCTTGGAGCAGGCTTATACGACTTGGTTTTAAGGCAAACTGAAACCTCTCTTGCTATTACTTGACACAATGCGTAAGATGAGTTATTGATGACTAAAAATCAGTCATTATGGTATACATCGTGTTCGTTATACATGCCATAAAATGAATTGATGAATGATTGAGACTAGTCCAAGTTATAGCACTTTTCTGTTGTTTGGCAATGCAAGATAACTGCGGAGTCACTGGAGTTTCATTTTAGAAAGAATTGGATTTTTATTTCAATCAGTTTCACTTTGATCTTGTAGAAAGTTCAACTACCTGAGTGAGTGTTCTGGAAACGAGTCAAATTATCCGTATGGGGACATCTAATATCCAATTTAACTCTTCCCAAATATGTTTCAAAGGGAGTAAAGGCACTCGTGTACTAGTAACCCGTATAGGAATACCGGTGAACAAGGTATCACATCACACAAAGGTTGGTTGTATTGATTTTTCTTAAATAATAGTGGAACATAAAAAGATCGGGGGTTCCAGGCAGTGGATCTTTACTAGTATGCAAATGTTGCAGAGAGGATAATGTCCCCTTTGATGTTTTTCCCTTGAAGCCCTATGCCAGTAGGATCCTCCATAATATCTGTATAAACCGAGCTCTACAGTCAAACTTTCTTCTATAGAGCTTACATTAGAAAGATATTGCCTAGTATTGGTAAGTGAGGGACCGTGTAACCCAATGGTCCTTAGCTCTTATTAGTCTAGTACCAGTTTAGGAATAAACTTATCAGTACAAACGGGTCTCTGTTGCATTAGACATTCTGGAATTGATTCGGTTTTAAATTTGATATGATATATACTGTACGGGAATTGGTGCATATAGAAGCTAGTTCCATATCAGTAGCCCTACCGAATCGACATGCTTGGTGCCTAAATACACTAAACAATAAATAATGGATTTAGTAAAAGTGTTGGTGGAAAATAAGTTCACGAAGAAAACTGGGACCCAAGGGCTCTCTTATATAGGAGAAAAGCCCTGGATAAATTACACAAACGATACATGAAGAAAATGTAAACATAAAAGTACTATGAGATACAACTATCGCAACACTCCCCCTCAAGCTGGAGCATATATATCTATCATGCTCAGCTTGGAACAACACCTCTGAAATGGACCTCTAGCAAGGACTTTGGTGAAAATGTCAGCCGTCTGATCTTCAGTGGACACATGAGAAGTGGATATGAGACCTTTCTGAATCATATCTCTAGTGTAGTGACAATCCACCTCTATATGCTTTGTGCGTTCATGAAAGGCAGGATTATTGACAATAAATAGAGCTGCTTGATTATCACATACAAGCTGCATAGGTAGAGGAACCTCAATAGTAAGATCAATTAACACCGATCTCACCCACATCATTTCAGCACTTCCTTGGGTCGCTCTGTATTTAGACTCTGCACTTGGTCTAGCCACCACTGTCTGCTTCTTGCTTCTCCATGAAATAAGTGAACTGCCAATGAAAATAACAAACCCAGAAGCGGATTTCCTGACTTTTGGACAACCTGCGCAATCTGCATCTGCGCATGCTGTCACATCAAGGGATGTATCCCTACAGAATATAAGACCCAAAGTAGGTGCATTCTTCAAGTATCTCAAGATCATATGTACCATATCCATGTGTACCTTTCTGGGTTGCTCCATAAACTGACTAACTTTTCTTACTGCAAATGCAATGTCTAGCCTGGTGATAGTGGCATATAGAAGTTTCCCAACTAGCTCTCTATATCTCCTTCTGTCAACTTCTTCAGTGTCCTCATCATACAATCTCACGCTTGCATCCATAGGAGTAGTAGCAGGTTTGCATCCTGTCATACCTGTCTCAAAAAGAAGATCCATAACAAACTTCCTCTGCGTCATTACAAGACCACGTGTGTTCCTGGCAAACTCCAACCTAAGGAAGTAACGAAGGTTGCCAAGGTCTTTAGTCACAAACTGTTGGGCTAAGAATTCCTTGGCAGTATGAATGCCCAGTTTATCATATCCTTTAATGACAATATCATCCATATAAATACGTATAGCCACTGTACCTCTTGGTGTCCTCTTAACAAACAGAGAATGATGTAGTGGAGCGCACAAACCCTTGATGCCCTATCAATTCCGATAGATTCAGGTACCAGGCTCTCGGACTCTTCTTCAAACCATAAATCGCCTTATGAAGTTTGCACACCTTCCGGAACTCCCCCTCAGCATCAAAACCTAGAGGTTGTTGCATGTACACATGCAATTGACGGATATCCATGCTTCTGAAAGCATTTTTCCTCTGAGTGATCAGGACGATGGCAATAAGAACATGGACCACGCTGACGTCCTCCACCTCTACCACGCGGTCCACGTCCATAAGGATGGGAGAAACTTCCTCATCCACGAGAGGCATCCATTGCTGAGGACATAGCCTCAAATTTTAGCGAAATTCGATCGAATTTCTGTCGAATATCGATATCCAGTCGAAATCGAAATTCGACCGAATGAAATGACCGAAATATGGGGGTCCTAGTACAAAAAATGATCGAAATGACCCAAATTCCGGTCGAACTTTCACCGAAATTCCATCGAAATTTTGTTTTGATCGATACCGAAATGGTGACCGAAACCGACATTTAGGGCCTTGGCTGAGGAAGCTGTCTGCTGTGTAGTGGTAGGCGTGGTAGTGATCTTGCTCAGACGTTTGTACACCTCCTTCATCCGTGGGATCGTCTCACACATCAGAAGTTGAGTACGTACTGCATCGTACTCATGGTCGAGGGACGACAAAAACACTCCTGTCATTGTAGCATTCCGATACTGTTGTTGTTGCTCAATGCTGATGGTAATTGGCATGACGCTATGTAGACGCTCAAACATGCCCCTCAAATGGGAGAAGTGAGTGTGGAGTGGTCGATCATTCTGTTTGGTCGAAAAAATATCAAACTGCAGTTGGAGAATCTTGCTTTCATTCTTTGCCTACCCATATGTGTCTGTTAGTATGCCCCACATCGCCTTGGCAGTGGGTTGATTCACTATATCGTTGGTTATCTCTGTGGTAAGTGTCCCCGAGAGCCAAATACGAGCATAAGTATCATCTTGCTTCCAAGTCGCATATATCACCGTCTTATCCGTTGGTTCTGCATCTGTCAGAATACGTTCCTTATTATGACATTGCATAAGTGTACGAAACTGCATGGACCACAACTCGTAGTTGGTCCCATCCATCTTTACGATGGGAGTCGGGCCCTTGAATGCCCCAGAAGAAGAAAACACGTCACTTTTGGCGTCGGACATGATAGAAACGATCAGAGGAGAAGCAGGATAGTAAACTGGTTAGATAATGTCTACACAATCATAAGGAGGAATGGTTGTATAGTAGACTCATACAACCCTCCTCATAGCCTTTTTGTAAAGTTTAGAGCCTTGAAACGTGATTTAGATAAGGAATATCACGTGCTTCGCCTCAAATCAGGTTTCAAATCATACAACCTAGACGCACAAAGTAGGCTCAGACGTGTGGCTGGTTGCGTCGGCCGGAAGCAGTGGACGACAGGGGCCCATGGCCGGAATAGGGCAGCAGGCTGCTACGCAGAGGGCTGAATGCCCTGGACCGCGCGCAACAGGGCTGGGGGAGCCTGTGTGGGCTGCCGCGCAGGGGCTGAAGAGCCTACGGCAGCGGCGCATAGAGCAGTGGAGGTTGTTAGGGCCTCGGGCAGTGTTGGGCGGCGTTGGGAGGGTTGGGCGGTGCCGAGGTAGGGCTGGGCGGTGCGGGGCGGCGCCGAGAGGGTTGGGCAGCGTCGGGAGGGCTGGGCGGCGGCAGGCGCGCGGGGGGGCTGGGGGGAGAGGAGGGGGGCTGGGGGGGAGGGGAGCGGCGGGAGGTGTAGGGTTAGGTACGCTTACCCTGGTCTAGGACCGTTACTCCGATACCATGTTGGTGGAATATAAGTTCATGAAGAAAACTGGGACCCAAGAGCTCTCTTATATAGGAGAAAAGCCCTGGGTAAATTACACAAACGATACATGAAGAAAATGTAAACATAAAAGTAATATGAGATACAACTATCTCAACAAAAAGCAATTGCTGTGAATACACAACATTATTGCAGGGATACTAATGAGCCTGTCAAGATTCTAAATAAAAAATTAAATTGATGTTGTCACTATGATTTGCACATGACATGGCTACCATTTTAGACATATTCTTACCATGATTTTACATATTTCTACCTTCCAAGATATATTTAAAGCGGCTTTCACATTCGAACCTTTAATGACAAATCTCCCAAAACAAGGCACTTTTTATCCCATGTCTCCGAGCAATACATGAAGATGAAAAGTTCAGAATATAAACATGTAAAGATGTGTGATTATACCATTGAAGACAGAAAAGGTGGGATATAAACATGTCAAAATGTGCGAGGATATATCTTTCTAGTTTTACTTTTCGATTAAATTCTGGCAAAGCACCATCTGCTATACCTTATTATTGAAAGTTGGTAAAACATGTACCAAATTGGCGAGCCAAGTCCTAAAAATAGAGGACAAAACTATGTTAGATATTCACAAAAAATATGGTAGTAGAATCTATCTATCACTTCCTACATTTCGTTACCTATCCTAGTCCTTTGTTAATAAGCTGTGAAATTTCCTTTAGCAAAATATGAGACAAGATTCAGAAAAAGGAGGCAAACCAGGCTTACTTCCAAAACTGAAATCTTCTGAGAGGGTAAGTGGAGTAGTCCTTACATCCCAGGCACCGCATGAAAGCTTGGAGCAGATCACCGAAACACCAAAACTATGAAGTTCCAGAACAGATCCACTTCATCCAAGTTCCCAAAACAATGTCTAGAAAAGGTACCCAGGTAAATCAACAATGCTCCACGAAGTGGTGTAGCTGTCGGTTGATAGAAACCAGCTTGCATCAGTAGAATGGATATCACTTCCATAAGACATTTCAAAGGCCACAAAATCATCACTATCATGAACAAGGGTTTTTCTCCTTTTCTTTTTCCTCCTAGATCTTCCCTTTCTGCAAGAGTCGCTGTACGCGTCTTCCAATTTAGACATCCTTGGAAGCCATCAGGCAATAGCAAAGTACATCCACCAGACCTTTTAAAATGTATCCCATTCATCGAGAACAATGTTTCACAACGTTCCTTCGTCTTGCATTCTTTGAATATGCAGAAATGGACAGCCCAAGAATTAAGGGCAATCCATTTCAGTGACTCCTGAAGTTCCATTTCCACGCATTTATTCAACAAAAGATAATGGTCATTAGCACTAAATTCTGGATTTGATTGCAATAACATATCCATTTTCCGACGCTCCTCCTCGTGTTCATCGTCAAGCAAGTGACGCAAAAGCTGCCGGCCTTGACTAATCAGAGCATTTAACAGGACGAAATCGTTCAAAGGTATTGTTTCATTTCTCAGCGACAATAGAGCCTCAAGCCACGATGACGGGTTATTGAAATCACGCCACGAATCTCTGCCAACATATTCGGAAAGATGAGCCAGGAAGGAACGAAGTTCATGCTCATCAAGAAGGATAAGAACACACTGAGACAGTGAGGAGAACTGCTCTTCTAACAGGAACTCATCTACTATTGCCCATATATCACCGCAATCTTCTTCGAACATTAAAAACACAAACTTGTCGACGAAAAACCCCGGATCTATCTGCAAGATCTCACCATCTTTCACGGAATCCGCGAGCTCATCCGACGACCAAAATTCAGGCACATGCTGAAGAAAATTCTCGACAGTAGCAACGACATCGAGATCGTGAAGATAATGTGGCTTAGTGGCGACGACAGCGGGCGACTGCCCGTGTTTTCCCCTTCCACTCCAGTTCCTCCCGCAGACGTCGCGATTGACCGAAAGCGAACTGCGATAGCGCCCGGGCTCCTTTCTTATGTCCAGCTTCACTGGTGCTGGCGAAGTGATCAAACCACTGCAAAATCGCCGGGATTCCCGTCGAAGAAGGCTTCGAGAATGCCGCTGATTCGGACGATCACCGAGCCGGCTTTCTGCGGCGTCCTCTCGAAGATCCTCCGCAGAAGTTGCGCGGCGACTTCCCTGCGGGAGTTGCAGAGTTGAGCAGCTTGGTGAAGAGCCTGCGCTGGCTGTGGGGAGCGACGGAGGCGATGGTGGAGATGGTGGTGCAGAGCCACAGGCGGGCCTCGTGGTAGCTGTTGGATGAGAGGAGAGAGCTTATCACCTCCTCCAGTTGTTGTAAAAAGAGCATCTTTTCTCTCACTGCGTGCTCGTCTCCGGCACACGGAGCCGGTTTGGACAGGAACAACTCGATCATCTTATGGTCGGCGTTGACACGCGGTGGCCGCGGTGGCGGAACCTTGACCCAGGAAAGCGGGGAGCGGCAGAGGTCAGGCGCCGGAGAAAGCTAGGGTTTGGGCCAAGGGTGGACGGGAAAGGGTGGCGGCGAGAAGGTGAGAGGGCGAGCGGCTTTTTTCTGGTTCGCTTAGAAATAATTCCTTATCGATTTGACTTGATTCAAACTGGTATAGATGAACATATTTATACAATAAGCTTCGATGAGAAAAAAATATTCACGTTGAAGTAGCACACAACTAATATATTAATGCCATAATTTTATTTAAATCCAAAAGTTCTTATGCGTACAAATACGTAAATTATGGTATATTAATAACATAATTTATTAATGTTTGAAAGGAAAAAAATACGAAGTCGCATGCACATACACTTAACACACGTGTACATATATCGAAACTTGAACTTTACTGAACGAATCAGATCGTTTAGATTCGGATGTACTTTTCTTGAACTATTATCGAACGGAGTCCAATCAAATATGAACATGCTCAGTTTGATCAACAGTGGGGAGCATATGGTGTAGGCCATGTTAGAGTCAAGGATAGTGCCTTTTGTTTACGGCGTTGAGTACCTAACTTAACTGGATTCGGCAAGAATGTCATATGGATAAGGATGAGATTATTTAATTAATTTAAGGGATAACAAAGTTTCTAAAATGGGATATTTATACCCATAATCCTGAGTAATTTCGTAATTATCTCAGGAACCCTCGATAATCAAGAATTACATACAAGATCTTGAGTAATGCTTCTCTTACACCCATAACCCTGTGTAACTTCCATCCAATTTCCCGTTAACTGTGACGGTATCGGTCAAGTATTTTATATTTTATACCTTTTAACTTTCAATTATTTACAAATGAGACCACTATCCCCTTCCTCCTTCCCTTCGTCCTCCAGCACCCACCTCCTTCGACCACCACCTCCTCCTGTCGACCACTTCTCCTTCAAAAACAAGCCATCAAAGCCCCTTCCCTCCCCCGTCTGCAAGACCCATCGAAGCCCCCTGCAAGCTCCGATCGAAGCCTCCCCTAAACCCCCCCCCCCCCACCCCCTCAACCCTCCGCCTGCAAGCCCCAGATCGAGGCCCGCAAGCCCCTGGTTAGAGAGCACCCCCCCCCACACCACCACCGCTGCCTGTCCCAAGTCAAAAGCCCCCCTCCCCACCCGCAAGTCCCAGGTCTGAGAGCCCCTCTACCCCAGGTCGAAGGCTGCCCGCCTCAGGTCGGAACCCCTGCTCGCCAGCAAGCCCCAGGTTAGAGCACCCCCCCCCCCCGCCCCACCGTCGTTGACTGCCCTCCCTCATCGTGGATTCCATGATCGAACCCACCCAAACCTCTCCTTCTTTCTTGTTCTTTTTATTTTTATTATTCCCAGCTTTAGATCACAGATGGGTTAGATTAACTCAACCATCTGGTTGAGTCAATGGACTAAACTAACGGAACGGTTATGGGTGCAAAACGAAACGGTTATTAAGGATCTTGGGTGTAATTCGTGATTATCAAACATTCTTGAGGTAATTACGAAATTACTCAGGGTTATGGGTGTAAATATCCATTTTAAAATTGAACCGGAGATTAAATTGGGAACCTCAAAAAAAAGGTTGGATTGGGTTTGAAAATGAAATCAATTTGGTTCAACCAGATGATAACAACGTCATCATTCTTTAAAATCAAAATTAGTTGAACCGGTAAACAAAAAATAATTGAACCGGCTAATTAAATTGGAATGAGTTAAAACAAGTACAAAACATACATTCAAGTACACTTGAAAATAGATATTAAATAAGCAAACAATTCAAATATTTTACTTTAAGAAATAACATTTTCTTACATATGCAACATCAAATGTTATTCATGTAAGTATATAAGTATATGTAATATATAAAGTAAATAATCTATAGAATAATAATAGTTTAATTATATTTTTTTAGCCTGTTCTTTCAAAAGTTGAGGTTGGATAGTTGGTTAGAATTTTATGATATGTAAACATGGCCACGAGTTCAACATATTATACATACTTTATTACAATATTGTATTCATACATAATAGAGTTCAATGGGGCAACCTCTAACGTGGCTGCCCCTACCCTATTTTCCGATTTTTTTTATTTTTTTCGAAAATAAAGTCATGTATTTTCATCACTATATCCCTCTAATATGCTGACAACATCGCCAGTCCAACCGATTTGGACCAATGGTTCGACCCACTGGACCCAATTGAAGATTGACTGGTTTATTATCCAGTCTGAATTTTAAAACCTTGGCAATGACTGACAGCATATTAGGCTTTAACTTATGGCTACCTTCTCCTTAGGATCCAGGTACTCGGCAAATCAATTCTATGCACATGCGTTTCCACATTCGAAACACACGATATAATTGTAAGCAAGAGAAAATGATACAAAAGAAGATTGTAATTAAAAAAATTCTTTCCATCCGTAGCATATCCATCAATCATTTCTATAATCCACGTCCACAAAAATATTACATGTATGCATCAAAAAGTGTGTTCATACATACATTGTATATCTCATGTCTTTCAGAATGTTACAAGTAAAGTAAGTAGAAAAACTAACAGTAAGAACCAGCTCAGGCACTGTACAACAAGAAGATCGTGTAGCTGCATAAAAAAACCTTCCAGCAAACAAGAAATACTCACTACTGCAGCTTTTTCTTAGAACCTGCGGATCTACATAAAGGTATGCTATGAGCAAAGTTGTCCAGTATGATATACATTTTTTAACAAGTAAGGTATTAAGAAGTATGCAAAAAAAAAACAGCTGGGTAAATCGTTCTCACAAAGAAATAAATTCTAATCATTCTCACAAGATATGAATACCGAACCTTTGTGGATAATCTGTGACCATGGTCCACGCGGGACCTCACACTATGGCTCTAAGGCAATGACAAAGACCTTAGGGTTGGGATGCCTTCGTAAGTATGTAATGAAGCACAATGCATCTTAACTAAGTTTTCAACACATCCACCTAGCTTTACTTATCAATATGTAGCTCTGATTCCCAAATCAATTTACCCATGAATCATCACGAACCGTCCAAGTCCACCATCCACGTGTACGAGTCCACAGTGGCGTAGAGCATGAGTTAGGACACTGGTTACTAAGATTATTTGTACCATAGTCGAAATCACCACGACCATTCAAATCCCCCTTACACATGAGACTTATATTTCATTCCCAACTTCATTAAACCATATTTCCCATAGCCCCCCATTAGTGTTCACACTCAGAATACCAATCAATGTGGCTTACACCAGTCAACACATGAGTGTTAATTCTAAGGGCTCGTTTGGTTGCAGGGTTGGGCAGGGTTGGCTTGGCCCAACCCGGGTTGGCCCTGCAACCAAACAGGGTTCTCCTCCTCACAGTTTACTATTCACAGGGGTACCCCTGCCCAACCCAACCCTGTCCAACCCTGCAACCAAACGGAGCATTATGCTACCAACCATGACTACTTGGTCTGCCTTCGAAGCACTGGGCTAAAGGCATGCAAGTACTGAGGCTGAACACCGCGTGGTAACTCCTCTGCGTGAAGTAACATGTTACCCAATCAACACATATGTGCTTTCATTTGAGCTTCAAATGATACTAATAAATGTTAAATTTAGTTTTTTTACTTCCAACTGATTTTATAGTGTATGTTCCCTATCATTTATTTAATTTGATTCCAATATTCAGAATCTCTTACAACTTATCTATCCATTAGTTGTCTACTCTTCCCATTCAATACTTTTCTCATTTCTTCATATATTTTACAAATGCATTTTATGTTAAATCCCCCGACCTGTCATCTCATTAATGGTTGGTAGAAGATCTAATTATTTATTTGATTGGAATGTGTTAATTTACAATCCAATTTCATTTAGTTAATTCAAATAGGAATACAACAAGTATTTCTAACATGAAATCGTTTGTTTTCATATTATTTTGTTTTTCATTTTAATCGTAAATATGCCAAATTTTTGTTCTTATATTTTAGTACTCGTTCTGAAATTAGCTCATCCTTATTTTGGAATTGATTTATTATTGTTATATTTTATAAGAAAATTTTATTCACATATATATTTATTTTGATAGTAACATGCCAACTAATTCTACCTCTCAAATTCTTGTTACGAGAAACTATTTTATTCAAATAAATACCTTTTGAAAATGCTTTAACTGAAATTCATCGTAACGAAAATGTTTGTCCTTTACATTTCATCTATATCGGTTTTTTCAAAGCATAAATCTCTAATATTTTAATTTATTATTATATTTCAATTATTTTTAGTTCGATTGTATCACACCTTATGCGATCACTTAAGGATTGCAAAGTTTTTTTTGCATGTCCTTGCGCTTCTTTGAACCTTTTTTGTTCCTAATCAGAACTTCATCCTTCATTCCATTGACGTCATCACGAGACCTCGAGTATACTGGCAAATTGGCAATCCTTCAACCATCTATATTCCTTATATAAACGCGGTTTTTCGCCCGGGTATTGACACGTGGCGTCGTGGTCTGTCCCCAGGCTTCCCTTCCTTTCCCGATATTTCCTTTCCCGCTCCTTGTGTATTTCCGACGCTTCCTTTTCATCATTCATTCCATTGACATGGCACCATGGGCTGTCCCCAGTCTTTCCTTCCTTTTTTCGGACTTTCCTTTCCTGTTCCTCGCATAGTTCCAACGTCCCAGTCTTCCCTTCCTTTCCCCGATATTTCTTTTCCCGCTCTTCGCGTATTTAGGACGCTTCTTTTTTGCCCGGTTATTGACACGTGGCATTATGTGTTGTCCCAGTCTTCCCTTCTTTTTGCCAATCTTTCCTTTCTCACTCCTCGCGTATTTCGACACTTCTTTCCTTATTTTACACGTGTATGCGAAGTGTCTTTTTACCATATTTGGTCTTACCTCTCACATTCCATTTTTCCATTTTTTATTCATGCTATTCTCTCCCGCTCTGCGTGCAGTTTGAATGCATATTTCTTTCTTGCTCCACACATGTATGCGAGTTGTGTATTTATTACCGATTCCTCTGCTTTCTCAAACGGTTGCTTTATTCTATATATCCTTTTCTCTCTGATGATCCGCTCCCTCTTCCCCTCCCCCTCGGCCGGCCGATCAGTTTCCTTTCTTCCCTTATATTATTCGACGATCTGCCTTACACGTTATTCCGTCTTCTTAATCTGTCGGATTCCCTTCCGATGATACTTTCTTCTCCGGCTGGCAGATTCCCTTCCGCTGTAGGAGCGAGAATACATTGTTCTTTTTTTTGATCCAGCTATTTTTTGGGTGCACGTACATGTGATTGACGATTTCATCTTTTCTGTTATTATTATGATATCTAATTCGAAACATGGAATCCACTCCATCTGAAGGTACGAAGAACATTTTTTTCTCTTGATATTGTAAGGGTTGCTTCATTTTTTTCCTTCCCTTTTACCGTTGGACGATCTGTGTTTCGCGTTATACTTTCTTCTCCAGCTGCCATACTTCCTTTCCTTGCAGGTGCGAGAATAGATTGCGTACAATAATGAATTTTCTTTTGCATTGCCTGCTAAATCCTAAAACGAATTTATTTGTTACATTATGCTTTGTCGAAATGAAAAAAAAGCCTCGATGTAAGTTTGCTTATTTCATAGATTACACTATTCTTTCTTTTTCGAGAGTATAAGGTGAGTCGAGATATTTTGAAAAATCTACTATTTTAAATTGAAGTTATATATCTATATTTATATAGCATGCAATTATTTTTTCCTCTGTATTGTTTGATATATCCTAAAATGAAGTTATTTCTTACATTATGCTTTTTCGAAATGAAGAAACCCTTGCCGTAAGTTTTTTTATTTCACATAATACAATATGCTTTTCCCCCTAACTTTTTCGTGTTTTCGATAATGATATTTTGTTTCATTACGACGCATTGAGTATAAAAAACTTCAGCTAAGAAGTTTTTTTCTGGTCTTGGTATTATGAAAGCATAACATTTGATCATGTCATTCAAATGCTATTAATAGTAATAGTTGATGCATTCTCATGTATGTCAGTTTTTTAAATTCCGTTAATCTAATTTTGTTTTTATACTTTCTTCCCAATGTTGGTCTCTTACATTATGTTTTGTTGATTTAAAAAAAAAATCATTGTTGTTCTTGTGTTGATCTCCGGATTACATTCTGATTTTTTTGGTTAAATGTTCTGTTTATCCCCAACAATTTCCTGTTGCATTATGCATTGTCCTCCACTTTATATATCAGGAGATCCAATCCTTCGCTTGAAACCCAAGGACTAACATACCCATCGAAGAAAGCATCTGTGATATATGGTAGTTGGTTTCATGTTATGGGTTAAGATTTTTTTTAATTTTGAATTATACGAAAAATACTAAATAATTTTGTTTTACAACATTTGCATCAGTCGTCTATACTTTTGAGACTCAAATGGTATTGCAATTTATTATGTTGTTATGGCTTGACAATATGTTGTGTTTTAGTCTTTGTTATCTATTGTTTCATTAGTTATCATTTATACCATTTGGGTTATGGAATATTTATATATTATGAATGTTGCTTTCCTTAAAAACTTTGAGAAAGATATTAAACAATTTTGTTTTAAATTTAATTTATTTGTTGTTGTTTGCTTTGCAAGTTTGCTCTCTATTATTTCATAATATATCATTTATACCATTTGTGATTTGGAATAGTTGTTTATCTTCTATGTGTTAACGTTTTTTTATTTTAAATAAACATTAAACAATATAGTAGATAGTTTTGAAGAAAATAAATTTAATTTGGTCGATTATACATCGGGACGCATATGAGTTGTATCTCAAGCTACCGTTGTTATGTTTAAATATATGTGTGCTATGGTTTATCTATTCTTTATTGGTTAGAAGTCTATTTGTTCTTCTATTAATTGTTATCATGATCCGAGACACGATTTTTGTTTTTAAAGACTGACTAATTTGAAGGAGATATAGGCTATGTTTGCGAAAGATAGCTGATATATTTATTCAATTGAGATATTGGGCTAATAATATCTATATTATCGCTATGTTCCTCTGTATGTTGATCTGAATGTTTAATTTTAAGTGTCAGAATATATGCATAAATTTACTCCGTTTATCAAACACAGTTGAACGTGTGTCTGTTTAATTTATCTTAAATGTATAAAACTACAAAAATTAATATACAACCACATTTAAGTTGATGCATTTTTTCATGTATATCAATTTTTAGAATTCCGTTAATCTATTTCTATTTTTATACTTTTATCTTAATATTGTTCTCTTGCATTGTGCTATGTTGATTTTAAAAAAATCATTGCTGTTATTATGTTGATCTTTGGATTATATCAGGTATAAATTATGATGTATGTGATTGTCTGTTCTTTTATGTTCTTTTTTTATACTCATTGATTCGAATTTGAATATACCTAATGGTGATTGTTCCTTGCGTGTTCCGTTTAGTTTTATGCTATATTTGCTTATTGAATGTTCTGTTTGGTTGCATGTTATATCTTATTTTATCGTGGTCATATTCACTAACGTATGTATTTCCATTTGAAAAGTAAATATTCTTTCTACCAGAAATTTCTATTCGTTTTACAATATACTTTTTAATTGGTCTTAGTTTATATTTTTTTCGTTATTAGAAATTACCCATTTTTTTGTTACAAAAAATATGAAATATCCGTTTTTTTCAATTTGTTTTACGTTCCTAAGAGATTACTCCTTTTTTCATGTTGCTACAAGTTTTACCGTGATGGCATTCACTTTCCAATTCTTATACATGGTTTTCTTTAACATATTATGTTTAGTAATCTCATTGTATTATTAGTTTCGGAAAAAAAATGGTCCATATGATATTCATCTGTATTTTTCTCAACTGACTGAAATAAACTAAACAATTTTTTAGTCGAAATATAAGATATACTCGCGTAAGATAGTTCACGTACTGATTCAATTGAAATATTATCAATTTATCTGTATATATGTAACATACAATGGGTTTTTTTCTAGATATTGTTTTAGATCTTATAAATATTTGTTGTACACATTATTTGCTAGCTTATGACTTATCATTCTTTTAGTTTGCATGATTTCTGTCAGTTTTTTTTATTTATGTCGAATCCTAATTGTATTTTTTTAGCTGCTTGAGCATCTTCTTATATAAAATATTTTTTCCAATAGCATGTGTTGCTGTTTAATAATGACAATTTATGTTAATTATCTACCTTACTTTTTTTATGTACAAAAGATCTAACAACGGCCTTCCTAAAGCGTAACCTCATACAATTCCTTTCCCGATACGTAAATACTTCATAACGTTTCCTTCTGTTTTTAACATATTTCTGTTGATAAATTACGTGTGATCAACAAAGTTCCCTTCCACTGCGAAGCGCGGGTATCCTCCTAGTTATAATTAACAATAAGATGTATAAATCAATAAATCACAAATATATGTGCTACTTACCCAGAATTAAAACTAATGTATTTCCTGCATTAAATAGGCTAAGTTGCATTCATTTGCTATCTCCAGACAGATGTATCCTTTAAGTTCATGGTTAAGTTTAGATCGAAATGAAAATGATTGCATTTGAAAATTTCCTTTTGACACTTATTTGGTCTCCTTTTGACACTTGCCAAACATCTCGCATGTCTAAATCAGCACATCAATTAGTTTTATTTCTTCAAATACCAAAGCTTCTTCAAACAAGTCATTCTTTTGTTGTCTTATTAGTAGGAACGCAATCGGATAGGGATATATCCATATCGATTTGTCGTCGTATTCGTTTTTAAGCGGATATGGATATGATTTTTTTATTTTACCGGATATATATACATATATGAGATTTTATTTTTTGCAGATACAAATAAGGATATGGATATTGTTTTTAATTTTGTTGAGGACACAAATACATGTATGGTTACATTTTTTTGCGGATGCGGATATCCTCATTGTTGAATATGTGTTTATATTGTATATACATACATCAACTTGTATGGGTATCTTATGGTTGATGATCGGAAAAAAAACATGTGCAATGTGTTGGAGAATGTAATAGAATGATAATTGGATCTCTCCATGATCCGATTACCGCACACTCATGTTTAGTCTCACATCTACTATCTGTGGGACTCTGGTCTATTTGTGTGGCTATATAAGGAACCCCACACTCTTTGTAATCGATGAGAAAAGTTCAATAGAAACACATGGCACTTTGAAGCATTCTCACGTAGTTTTATCTCGCTCTTTAGGGAGTAGGGTTCTACGTAAAATCTTGGTGTTCAATGTTTATTCTTTCTTTATTTCCCTGCTCTGTTCATTGATTCGCTTCTGCATTCTAGATTTCAACATGGTATCAGAGCGAGTCGTTCTTGGGATTATTTGTCGAGTTTGATTTTAGGACTTGATTCCGAATTATGTTCTTTATTTGTTCATCATCAAGATCTGCGCATGATTTATTCAAGCTCAAAGTAGTTCTAGAATTCTTGGTGGAACCCCAATGGTGGCTAGGTTTTGTGCATCGAAACCCTAGATACTTGGTGTAATCTGTCAGCCTCCTTCTCTAAATCACGAAGAAGCAACAACCACAGAGATAGCTCTAGAGATCATGCCATCAAAATCTCTAAACCCTAAATTATCCAAGCCATCTTCATCGCCAAGCCAGGGGTTTTGGAGATCCTAGGAAGGCTGTTGCGCCATCGACATATACTGCTGATGTAAATGTTACTAGGGTTTCGGAACCCACACACAATGCCCAAGCATACGCGAGTAGCTTCCAAGCAGGTCGAGACGGTACGATCCCGAAGATAGCACCGATGCCATCCATGAGATTTCCATCCATTAGTTATGCTTTACAACTATAAATATTCATATTCAATCATGGATTATTCTCACAAACAAGTATACGCCACCATGCAAAGCTTGTTAATCAAAAGTATCTTTCATATAGAAGTTATGCCATTATCTTAAAAATAGACTATTATGATCATCATTGTGAGTTGCGGTTATAAAATAATAAGTTTCTTCTCATGTTAATTGCAATCTAATACATACAATAATCCAATCGACCTATACTGTTGTTATTTTCAAAGAAATCAATTGCAATCAATGGTGAATTCCATTAATAATCTCATATGAAGGAACTCATTTATTATTCCATCAATCGAGTGCTCCATCAGTTATATAGTGTGCGAATATCACCACTGTATTGTAACGACAAAATTAGTATGGCAAATAAAAGCGAATACCTTAATACTTCAACAATAAGTCGACATAGATATGAGTTCTTACGTACACTTTAAGTCCCAACGTCATGGTAAACACGTGCTACATATGTTGCATTGATTTCATTAGGGATTATATTAAAAAAAGAGTGACATATGACATAATATGTAAAGTTATGGCATGGCAATCATATTAATCCTTCTCGCATGATGCAAGGATGTGGAGTGGCAATGACAACCGTAATGACCACAGAAATATAGATCTCATAGATCAGTATCAGTATTGGAATTCATGAGATGCACAATTATTTTAATTGGCTTTTCAACCAAGTCCCACATCCGCGGGTTTTGGTATTCACAGGGTATATGTATATGAGAAAAATGGGACTGCCTCCTAGGGGTAGCTTCTCCCGCCTTATTTTCCTCACTTTTTTTATTTTTTTGAAAAATAAATCCGTGAAAATTCATCACTTTAGAGATATATTTTATGCTATCTGTATTGTTTCATATTTTCTTTATCCTTATGGACTCTTTATGTAATTTACTCATAGGCTACTCTCCAATATAAGAGAGCCTAGGGTTTATGGAATAAACAACTCTTTTGATTTTCCCAACATAGTATCAGAGCGGCGGTCCTAGACCGGAGCTCTTGTACCCTAACACCAACCCCACCGCAAGCCCCTCTCCGCGCGCCGCCCCCTCCGCGTGCCGCCTCTCTCCGCGCGCCGCCCCTCTCCGCACGACGCCCCTTTCCTTCGGTTGCCCCGTACAGCTCCTCGCCTAGGGAAGCCCCGCAATGGGCCTTCCTGTGTTGCGCCACGGACTGTGCCTCTCCCTTGGCTTCCGTACTGCTTAGGCTATCACCGCCTAGGCCCTCTCTTGCCGGGGCCGTTACATAGGTTCTCGTCAAACCTTCTTTCTTATGGGTTTGGTTGCTTAAGTCTACACATGCAACCGAACCTGTGAATGTCAGTGTAGACAACAATATATCCAGTCTACAACTGTAGTCTTCTATTATCATTATGTCATAAAGTAAGGCTGATATTCCATCCACAGGCACCTTCAGAGGTCATATGCCTATTGTGAAGATGGACGGGTCAAATTATGAACTGTGGGCAATGCAGTTCATGAGTATGATGAAGTCTGCCGCTAAGAAACACATTCTTACTGAGGAAGAGCCTGCTGAGAAGACTGGGGTTAACGCCTCATGAGAGGCAAATGATGCATACGTCAAGGTTTGGTTATCGGGAACGTCGGCAATTGAGATTGCAAATGATATTCTCCATCAGCCCACTGCAAAAGCAATGTGGGATATTCTTGCTGCTACCTATTCACAGGCAAAGACTGAGACGAAGATTCTGCAACTCCAGCATGGCATATTTACAATCAAGCAGAATGGACGGCCTCTACACTCTCTATACATGTCTTTACGTGGAATGTTCGAGAAGCTCTATAGCTTCATGCCTCTCACATCTACTCCTGAGTAGCAGAAGACCTACAGGAATGCCACTATGGTTGGTGTATTCCTGGCAACCCTTGATCCAGAGTATGTGGCAGCATGTTCCCAGATCTTGGCAGATTCCACTATTCCTCCTGTGGAGGAATCCTTTCACATACTGAGTCGTATTACTGTTCCTTTATCTATTGCCAATCAGACCGCCTCAGCAATGGCAGCATCTCGAGGTCACGGGGGTCATCATCTGTTTTGTAGTCATGGACCTCGGGGAAGAGGGAGTCGTGTTCGCCAACCATGCACTTTCTGTCATCATTCTGGACATACCGAGGACACATGCTATTCCAAGCATGAATTTCCTGCTTCTGCACGTGTAGCTGAACAGATTGAACCTCCATATGCTTCTTCTTTGGATCAACGTTTTGATGATCTTGTAACTCGTTTGAGGGGTATTATCCCTCCATCTGTTCATGTTACATCATCGCCAGCCTCCGAGAGTCATTCTGATATTGCTGATTTTGCATCCACCAGTACCTCAGGTAGTACTTATGCACTCACTAGCAGTAGTGGATCTAATACTATAGAATAGATTATGGACTCTGGTGCCACACCACCATCTGTATGGAAATAGAGGTCAACTTACAGCCTATCGATAGGTTCCTCCAGGACGCACTGTAGTTATTGCTAATGGAAAGCACTCCCCGATTACTGATCAGGGGGAGATTAACCTGACACCATCTATGCATCTCAAGAATGTGTTGCATGCACCTGAATTTTCTATGAATTGTTATCAATTAGCCAGATTACGATAGGATTTACGTTGTTGAGAATTTTTTTATCCATCTTCTCTCATTTTTCAGGACATCCTTACGGGTAATGTGATTGCATCTGGCCGGTGAGCAGGGTGGACTGTATCGCCTTGTTCAGACTCCATATGCTGGAATCTCCTCTTCCTGTTGGACCTGTCTCACCATTTTTGTGGCACCTGCGCTTTGGTCATCTATCACTTCAGAAACTGTGTCGTATTTTACCCCAGATTTCGCCTCAGACGTCCTTTCAATGTGAGGCTTGTCAGTTGGGAAAGCATCATCGGTCTACATTTCCCAGTCATCAGAGTCGGAGCAGTAGCTCCAATTTTGAGTTGTTCCATGTTGACATTTGGGGTCTTAGTCGTGTTCCAGATCATCAGGGACATATGTTTTATATTGTCATTGTTGATGATTTTTCTCCTATGTTTTGGGTCTTTTTATTAAAGAAATAAATGTAAAGCTGGGAATATTATTCTAAATTCATAAATGAAGTTCGTAATGTCTTTTCTGCGTATGTGAAAATTGTGAGAAGTGATAATGCCTTGGAATTTTGTAATAGTACTCTCTCAAATTATTTTTCTACCCAAAGAATTATCCACCAAACATCCTGTGCATATACTTCCAATAAAATGGAGTTGCAGGAAGGAAATATCGTCATTTTCTTGATGTCACCAGGACGCTTCTCATACAGAGTTGTGCCCCTCATTCTTTCGGGAGCGATGCTGTACTAACGACATGCCATCTCATTAATCGCATTGCCTCAATCTGTCTTAGGTGAGAAGATTCCTTTCTCTTTGATTTTTCTTGAAAAGGAATTGTTCTCACTTACCCCACGTGTGTTTGGCTCGGTTGCCTTTGTCCACCAGTTGTCTCCAGGTATTGACAAGCTATCTCCTAGAGCTGTCAAATGTGTTCTCGTCGGGTACTTCAGGACACAAAAAGGCTACAGGTGTTATGATCCGCTGTGCATGAAATATTATGTAGTGCCGATGTCACCTTTTTTGAGTCTGTATGTACTTCTCTCCTATAGGTGATCGGTTGGCGTCCTCAGACACTGATGAAGTCATATACATGCCACCACCACCACCTCCTCCACCTACACCTTTACCACCATCACCACCACTACCTACACGACCTGCACTTCCTGTTACAGTTCCTGTTCCACCATTGCCACACCACTATACCCGTCGATATGCTTCTGCTCATGGTCACTGCTCATCACCTAGCTCACATGAGTATGTCCTGACAATATAATTTCTAATGATGGATCTAATGGTTTACCTGAGCAGGCTGGGTTACAGGGACAGATGAGGATGCCATTGATTTGGATCTACCTATTGCGCGTCAAAACAGAAGTGTAGCTGTGTGTCACATCCTATAGCATCCACGGTTTCTTTTGATTGTCTATCTGGTGAATTCAGGAGTTTTACTATTGCACTATCTACTGTGGACATTCCACGGAATTACCAAGATGCATTGAAGGACAGTTGATGGCGCTTAGCTATGGAATAAGAGATGGCTGCTCTTTAGTCAAGAGGTACCTGGAGCCCTGTCCCTGAACCTACCGGTGTGTCGACAGTGAGCAGTAAGTGGGTGTTCACAGCTAAGCAAAATGCAGATGGCGGCATTGACATATACAAGGCACGCCTGGTTTCCCGTGGGTTTACACAGACATATGAGGTGGATTATCTTGACACATTCTCGCATGTTGCTTGTCATTGCACCTTACGAATCCTTCTCTCTGTTGCGGTTATCCGAGATTGGCCATTGTTTCAGTTAGATGTTAAGAATGCATTTCTATATGGTGATTTGCAGAAGGAATTCTACATGCAACAACCTCCTGGTTTTGCTGTTTAGGGGGAGTATTCAAAGGTGTGTAGACTTCATAAGGCCATCTATGGCCTTAAGCAGAGCCCTAGAGCTTGGTTTCAGAAGCTTTCAGACCTGTTTGAAAGATAGGGTATAAACGGTCTAATGTAGATCATTCCCTTTTTATACAGAAACATCCAAAGGTATGATTGCAATTATGGTGTATGTAGATGATATCCTAATTACAGGTGACGATGTACAAGGAATCCAGAGGGCGAAAGAAATGTTGGGTCGTGAATTTGTCACCAAGATCTTGGAGTCCTTAGATATTTTCTGGGACTGGAGTTCTCCAGAAATCCACATGGACTTGTGATGACCCAGAGGAAATATGTCACTGACTTGCTAAGTGAAACAGGAATGCTTGGATGTCGACCTACCACTACACCTATGGATCCAAGCATGAAACTATGTGATGATGATACTGATGAGGTGGATAGGAGAAGATACAGAGAACTGTTAGGAAAACTTCTTTATGTTACCATTACCAGACCCGATATTTCTTTGTTGTTAGACGGGTGAGTCAATTCATGGAGCAACCACGTCAGGTACATATGGATGCTATACATATGATACTCAGGTACCTTAAATCATCTCCAGGTGCAGGTCTGTTATTCAAGAAAGACAATGAGATAGCTATTTCAGCATGCGTCGACGTAGACTATGCAGGATGTCCTAAGGATAGGAAGTCCACCACTGATTTGTTCTATATGTTGGAAACTCTCTTGTCTCATGGAGAAGAAAGAAGCAAACTGTTGTAGCCAGATCCGGTGCTGAGTCTGAATATAGGGCTATGGCCCAGGTTAGTACAGAAATGATGTAGGTAAAATCCAGTTTTACAGACCTATATATAGAAGTCCCACTTCCTATGGCACCGGAATGCGACAATCAAGTTGCTATATTTATTGCTGATAATCCGTCATTTCATGAACGAACCAAACACATTGAGGTTTATTGTTACTATATACGAGATATGATTCAGAAGGGCTTTGTTTCTACATCTCATGTTAGCTCAGGGGACCAAACTGCATGTATTTTCACCAAGGCGTTACTTAGAGGGCCATTCCAGAAGTGCTCCTCCAAGCTGAGCATGATCTATATCTATGCTCCAACTTGAGGGGGAGTGTAGAGATATATTTTATGTTATATGTACTGTTTCATATTTTCTTTATCCTTATGGACTCTTTATATAATTTACCCATAGGCTACTCTCCTATATAAGAGAGCCTAGGGTTTATGGGATAAAAAACTCTTTTGATTTTCCCAACAATCACTATATCTCTATATTATGTCATTCAAGTCTGTATGAAACATAGATTCTTGTTGCAAGGGGATCTAACTTAGATCCCATTCCTCACTACGTCAAAATTATACGTCGATTCAAAGCCGTCTAGTTTTGGTTATGTAGATGTCTAAATCGGTGTGTCGAATTCCTAAAATTTTCCAAAATAATGTCGAGGTTGATGTCATGTCTGATGTACAAATGTCAATATTGGTCTAATAATTCAACGTTTAACAGTCGAAATGGGCAAGAAAAGTTGATGAATAATTAGACGAACATCGGTTTTTAAGTTATTTTAAATGTCGAATTTTCATTTCAATGTAAAATTGGGAGATGCATTTAATTGCCTCATGCACGTGAGCTACTGTATTTAACAATATTTGACGATTATGAAATATTATCGTACAATCAAAATAGATCTTCAAATTTTAGAAAGGACTCGATAGGTCCATAAAGAAAGTCATGTATCAAAAAAGGCTTCGTACATCTTATTTCTTGACAAGAATCAATCAAAATCTACAGATATAAAATTGTGATCATACATTTCAACTCCAAAGAGGCTTGGATAAGAACTCCTTGAATTAATCCACCTCAAGAGTAGCATCCCGATGCAGAAAGATAACCCATATGGAACTGAAAACCCTGCTTGTATAGGGACAGTAGATCCTTGAACACCATGTTGATCATCCTAGCCCTGTGCACCCCCAGCATCATGTCTCAGGAATTCACCATCTATGTCATCGGTGTGCGATTGCGTGTCTGCTCCTGCCCGACCACGATCACCCTAGCCTAACCTGCGCAACACCTCACGCTCGTTGATCCGTGACGAATCCACGATTCATCATACTAAAAGATGAAAATAGATCCTTATTCCCAAGTAATTAGCTCCATTACATCATTTATTCTGCATTTTTACCATTCATGAATTTCAAATTAATATTTGCATTTTAGCACTCATAATTGCATTCACAATCATCTTCACATCTGCACCCAATTTCATGCATTTTTAACTACTTCATGCTAACGCCAATTGACCTCAAACCACCTCCATTGTGTAAATATTACTAACAAGATTAAATGAAAAATACAAAAAAATACTAACTCAAATAATTGGCCCGTGAGACAAAACTCTAATTTCAGACCAGATAGACTAAAATGCTCATATCTTCCTCATACATTGTCTGATTTAAGTCTACTCACTTTTAAAGTAATACATATTTAAAGACCTTCAAAACAAGACTAATTTCATAAAAATTAGAGCTCGTATGTGAAAGTTGGATTTTGTGCCTCTTTTGTGCATTTGTCTTTTACCCATTTTGACCTATGGTTTTATGTACATAATTAACTATTTTTCGCTTATTTATTTTTCTTTTATATTCTTTGATGAAAGTTTTAATCAAATCCACAAAAATCCAAATTCAAATCAAGTCCGACATCAAAGAAACTGACTGAGTCCGAGTGTCCTTTGCAAGTCTGTACAAATTTCTCACTTTTTCTTCTTCATTTTATTTCCCTATTTTCTTATTTCCTAAAAAATATAAAAAAATAGATCATTGTGTAAATATTTATCTTTGATTTTATCATTATTTTTCCTAATTTTTCTCTTCATTAAAAATCATAAAAAATTTACAAAATCCCTCTCCTGTACCCTAACACCAACCCCACCGCAAGCCCCTCTCCGCACGTCGCCCCCTCCTCGTGTCGCCCCTCTCCGCGTGCCGCCCCTCTCTGCGCGCCGCCCCTTTCCTTGGGTTGCCCCGTACCGCTCCTCGCCTAGGGAAGCCACGCAAAGGGCCTTCCCGTGTTGCGCCACGGACTGTGCCTCTCCCTTGGCTTCCGTATTGCTTAGGCTATCATCGCCTAAGCCCTCTCTTGCCGGGGTCGTTACATAGGTTCTTGCCTAACCATCTTTCTTACGGGTTTGGTTGCTTAAGTCTACACATGCAACCGAACCTGTGAATATCAGTGTAGATAAACAATATATCCAGTCTACAACTATAGTCTTCTATTATCATTGTGTCATAAAGTAAGGCTGATATTCCATCCACAGGCGCCTTCAGCGGTCATGTGCCTATTGTGAAGATGGACGGGTCAAATTATGAACTGTGGACAATACAGTTCATGAGTATGATGAAGTCTGCCGGTAAGAAACACCTTCTTACTGAGGAAGAGCCTGCTGAGAAGACTGGGGTTAACGCCTCATGGGAGGCAAATGATGCATACACCAAGGTTTAGTTATCAGGAACGTTGTAAATTGAGATTGCAAATGATATTCTCCATCAGCCCACTGCAAAAGCAATGTAGGATATTCTTACTGCTACCTATTCACAGGCAAAGAATGAGACAAAGATTCTACAACTCCAGCATGACATATTTACAATCAAGCAGAATGGACGACCTCTACAATCTCTATATATGTCTTTACGTGGAATGTTCGAGAAGCTCTATAGCTTCATGCCTCTCACATCTACTCCTAAGCAGCAGAAGACCTACAGGAATGCCACTATGGTTGGTGTATTCCTGGCAACCCTTGATCCAGAGTATGAGGCAGCACGTTCCCAGATCTTGGTAGATTCCACTATTCCTCCTGTGGAGGAAGCCTTTCACAGACTGAGTCGTATTACTGTTCCTTCATCTTTTGCCAATCAGACCGCCTCAGCAATGGCAGCATCTCGAGGTCACGGGGGTCATCATCAGTTTTGTAGTCATGGACCTCGGGGAAGAGGGAGTCGTGTTCGCCAACCATGCACTTTCTGTCATCATTCTGGACATACCGAGGACACATGCTATTCCAAGCATGGATTTCCTGCTTCTGCACGTGTAGCTGAACAGATTGAACCTCCATATGATTCTTCTTTGGATCAACGTTTTGATGATCTTGTAGCTCGTTTGAGGGGTATTATCCCTCCATCTGGTCATGTTACATCATCGCCAGCCTCCGAGAGTAATTCTGATGTTGCTGCTTTTGCATCCACCAGTACCTCAGGTAGTACCTATGTACTCACTAGCAGTAGTGGATCTAATACTATAGAATAGATTATGGACTCTGGTGCCACACACCATCTGTGTGGAAATAGAGGTCAACTTACAACCTATCGACAGGTTCCTCCAGGACACACTGTAGTTATTGCTAATGGAAAGCACTCCCCGATTACTGATCAGGGGGAGATTAACCAGACACCATCTATGCATCTCAAGAATTTATTGCATGCACTTGATTTTTCTATGAATTGTTATCAATTAGCCAGATTATGAAGTATTTACATTGTTGAGAATTTTTTTATCCATCTTCTCTCATTTTTCAGGACATCCATACGGGTAATGCGATTGCATTTAGCCGTGAGCAGGGTGGACTGTATCTCCTTGTTCGGACTCCATATGCCAGAATCTCCTCTCTTCCTGTTGGAACTGTCTCACCATTTCTGTGGAACATGCGCTTCGGTCATCTACCACTTCAGAAACTGTGTCGTATTTTACCCCAGGTTTTGCCTCACACGTCCTTTCGATGTGAGGTTTGTCAGTTGGGAAAGCATCATTAATCTACATTTTCCAGTCATCAGAGTCGGAGAAGTAGATCCAATTTTGAGTAGTTTCATGTTGACATTTGGGGTCCTAGTCGTGCTCCTGATCATCAGGGACATAGGTTTTATATTGTCATTGTTGATGATTTTTCTCCTATGTCTTGGGTCTTTTTATTAAAGAATAAATCTAAAGCTGGGATTATTATTATAAATTTCATAAATGAAGTTCGTAATGTCTTTTCTGCTTCTGTGAAACTTGTGAGAAGTGATAATGCCTTGGAATTTTGTAATAGTACTCAAATTATTTTTCTACCCAAGGAATTATCCACCAAACATCCTGTGCATATACTTCCCTACAAAATGGAGTTGCAGAAAGGAAATATCGTCATGTGCTTGATGTCACCAGGACACTTCTCATACATAGTTGTGCCCCTCATTCTTTTGGGGGCGATGTTGTACTAACGACATGCTATCTCATTAATCGCATGTCGTCGTCTGTCTTAGGTGAGAAGATTCCCCTCTCTTTGGTTTTTCCTGAAAAGGAATTGTTCTCACTTACCCCACGTGTGTTTGGCTCGATTGCCTTTGTCCACCAGTTGTCTCCAGGTATTGACAAGCTATCTCCTAGAGCTGTCAAATGTGTTCTCGTCGGGTACTCCAGGACACAAAAAGGCTCCAAGTGTTATGATCAGCTGCACATGAAATATTATGTTAGTGCCGATGTCACCTTTTTTGAGTATGTTATGTACTTCTCTCCTATAGGTGATCGGTTGGCGTCCTCAGACACTGATGAAGCCATATACATGCCACCACCACCACCACCTCCACCTACACCTTTACCACCATCACGACCACTACCTACACCACCTGCACTTTCTGTTACAGTTCCTGTTCCACCATTGCCACACCACTATATCCGTCGGTATGCTTCTTCTCATGGTCACCGCTCATCACCTAACTCACATGAGGTATGTCCTGACAATATAATTTCTAATGATGGATCTTATGGTTTACCAGAGCAGGCTGGGTTACATGGGACAAATGAGGATGCTATTGATTTGGATCTACCTATTGCGCTTCAAAAAGAGAAGTGTAGCTGTGTGTCACATCCTATAACATCCATGGTTTCTTTTGATTGTCTATCTGGTGAATTCAGGAGTTTTACTATTGCATTATCTACCGTGGACATTCTACGGAATTACCAAGATGCATTGAAGGACAGTTGATGGCACTTAGATATGGAATAAGAGATGGCTGCTCTTTAGTCAAGAGGTACCCGGAGCCTTGTCCCTGCACCTACCGGTGTGTCGACAGTGAGCAGTAAGTGGGTGTTCACAGTTAAGAAAAATGCAGATGGCATCATTGACATATAGAAGGCACGCCTGGTTGCCCGTGGGTTTACACAGACATATGGGGTGGATCATCTTGACACATTCTCGCCTGTTGCTTGTCATTCCACCCTACGGATCCTTCACTCTGTTGCGGTTATCCGAGATTGGCCAATGTTTCAGTTAGATGTTAAGAATGCATTTCTATATGGTGATTTGCAGGAGGAAGTCCACATGCAACAACCTCCTGATTTTGCTGTTGAGGGGGAGTATTCAAAGGTGTGTAGACTTCGTAAGGCCATCTATGGCCTTAAGCAGAGCCCTAGAGCTTGGTTTCAGAAGCTTTCAGACCTATTTGAAAGATAGGGTATAAACATTCTAATGTAAATCATTCCCTTTTTATACAGAAACATCCAAAGGTATGATTGCAATTATGGTGTATGTAGATGATATCCTGATTTTAGGTGACGATGTACAAGGAATCCAGAGGACGAAAGAAATGTTGGGTCCTGAATTTGTCACCAAGGATCTTGGAGTCCTTAGATATTTTCTGGGACTGGAGTTCTCCGGAAATCCACATGGACTTGTCACTGACTTGCTAAGTGAAACAGGAATGCTTGGATGTCGACCTACCACTACACCTATGAATCCAAGCATGAAACTATATGATGATGATACTGATGAGGTGGATAGGAGAAGATACAGAGAACTGGTAGGAAAACTTCTTTATGTTACCATTACCAGACCCGATATTTCTTTTGTTGTTAGACGGGTGAGCCAATTCATGGAGCAACCATGTCAGGTACATATGGATGCTATACATATGATACTCAGGTACCTTAAATCATCTCCAGGTGCAGGTCTATTGTTCAAGAAAGACAAGAGATAGCTATTTTAGCATGCGTCGACGTAGACTATGTAGGATGTCCTAAGGATAGGAAGTCCACCACTAGATTTGTTCTATATGTTGGAAACTCTCTTGTCTCATGGAGAAGCAAGAAGCAAACTGTTGTAGCCAGATCCGGTGTTGAGTCTGAATATTGGGCTATGGCCCAGGTTAGTACAGTAATGATGTGGGTAAAATTCGGTTTAACAGACCTATATGTAGAAGTCCCACTTCCTATGGCACTGGAATGCCACAATCAACTTGCTATATTTATTGCTGATAATCCAGCATTTCATGAACGAACCAAGCACATTGAGGTTAATTGTCTCTATATACGAGATATGATTCAGAAGGGCTTTGTTTCTACATCTCACGTTAGCTCAGGGGACCAAACTGCAGGTATTTTCACCAAGGCGTTACTTAGAGGGCCATTCCAGAAGTGTTCGTCCAAGCTGAGCATGATCTATATCTATGCTCCATCTTGAGGGGGAGTGTAGAGATAAATTTTATGTTATCTGTACTGTTTCATATTTTCTCTATACTTATGGACTCTTTATGTAATTTACCCATAGGCTACTTTCCTATATAAGAGAGCCTAGGGTTTATGGGATAAACAACTCTTTTGATTTTCCCAGCAATCGCTATATCTCTATATTATGTCATTCAAGTCTGTATGAAACAAAGATTGTTGTGGCAAGGGGATCTAACTTAGATCCCATTCCTCACTAAGTCAAAATTATACGTCGATTCAAAGCCGTCTAGTTTGGGTTATGTAGATGTCTAAATCGGTGTGTCAAATTCCTAAAATTTTCCAAAATAAACATCGAGGTTGATGTCATGTCTGATGTATAAATGTCAATATTGGTCTAATATTTCAACGTTTAACAGTCGAAATGGGCAAGAAAAGTTGATTAATAATTAGACAAACGTCGGGTTTTAAGTAATTTTAAATGTCGATTTTTCATTTCAATGTAAAATTGGGAGCTGCATTTAATTGCCTCATGCTCGTGAGCTACTGTATTTAACAATATTTGACGATTATGAAATATTATCGTACTATCAAAATAGATCTTCAAATTTCAGAAAGGACTCGATAGGTCCATAGAGAAAGTCATGTATCAAAAAAAGACTTCGTACATCTTATTTCTTGACAAGAATCAATCAAAATCTACAGATATAAAATTGTGATCATACATTTCAACTCCAAAGAGGCTTGGATAAGAACTCCTTGAATTAATCCACCTCAAGAGTAGCATCCCGATGCAGAAAGATAACCCATATGGCACTGAAAACCCTGCTTGTATAGGGACAGTAGATCCTTGAACACCATGTTGATCATCCCAGCCCTGTGCACCCCCAGCATCATGTCTCAGGAATTCACCATCCATGTCATTGGTGTGCGATTGCGCGTCTGCTCCGGCCCGACCACGATCACCCTAGCCTAACCTGCGCAACACCTCACGCTCATTGATTAGTGATGAATCCACGATTCATCATACTAAAAGATGAAAATAGAACTTTATTCCCAAGTAATTAGCTTCATTAATCATTTATTCTGCATTTTTGCCATTCATGAATTTAAAATTAATATTTGCATTTTAGCACTCATAATTGCATTCATAATCATCTTCACATTTGCACCCAATTTCATGTATTTTTAACTAATTCATGCTAACGCCAATTGACCTCAAACCACCTTCATTGTGTAAATATTACTAACAAGATTAAATGAAAAATACAAAAAATTACTAACTCAAATAATTGGACCGTGAGACAAAACTCTAATTTTAGACCAGATAGACTAAAATGCTCATATCTTCCTCATACATTGCCTGATTTAAGTCTTACTTAATTTTAAAATAATACATATTCAAAGACCTTCAAAACAAGACTAATTTCATAAAAATTGGAGCTCGTATGTGAAAGTTGGGTTTTGTGCCTCTTTTGTGCATTTTGTCTTTTACCCATTTTGACCTATGGTTTTATGTACATAATTAACTATTTTTCGCTTATTTCTTTTTCTTTTATATCCTTTGATGAAAATTTTAATAAAATCCACAAAAATACAAATTCAAATCAAGTCCGACATCAAAGAAACTGACTGAGTCCGAGTGTCCTTTGCAAGTCTGTACAAATTTCTCACTTTTTCTTCTTCATTTTATTTCCCTATTTTCTTATTTCCTAAAAAATCTAAAAAAATAGATCATTGTGTAAATATTTATCTTTGATTTTATCATTATTTTCTTATTTTTTCTCTTCATTAAAAATCATAAAAAATTTACAAAATCCCAAAATCCTGGTATTCTATGTACGTAGAGTACATCAAAAATATCGCTTTGCACAGATGACCTCTTTTTCCCTTGGTCTCTTCATAAAAGTTGTAGATCTCATTGAGACTACCGATTTTCGCGTTGAACACTTTTCGATATGAGGTCATTTTCCATTTCTTCCACTTATCTTTTTATTTAATTTTTGGATTTTTCTGGAGTTGACACGTGGCAGCTCCTGGAGTCGCCACGTGTCACTCATTTTTAAACCCCTTTTATTTTCATATTTATAAAAAAATAAAATAATAATAAAATAAAAAATAACCTCACGTACTATGCACGTGAGGGTCCCTCTCATCCTTCTTCCTTGGTCAAACATATCTGTCTTCTCCTCCCAAGCAGCAACTGCCTGTGCACGCGCCTCCCTTATCCTTGCGCAACCACCGGCCACCGCACAACGGACACTGCCTCCTTATCTTCACCAACCACCTTATCCCCTCCTTTCCCTTATAAGGGCCATCGACCCCATGATACTCGATCATCCACCATCATCTAAGAAGAGGAAGCTTGAGAAGGAGGCCAGTGACAGGGGCCTCCCTTCTTGGGCAACGATCCCCTCTGGCGAGATCATATCGAGTCTCCTCCTCCGTCGTGGATTCGAGGCGAGAACCCTGGACCGGCCTCTGCCGCTCCAATCCCAGGTGAAATCCCCACTCCAACCCCTATCTTCTTCTTCTACCTTCATTTCCAAATCCCTTGTTCTGCTGCATTTCCTCTGTTCCCTCTAGCGCACCAACATCGGACCATCCACGACGCCACCAACCTTCATCCTTCGCCAGATGCCAACGAACAGAACCCCGTGCGCAGAGACGGAGGGAGAGGGGGGCGGGAGGGGGCATGCCCCCCCCCCAAAATTATGATATTGCGTATATACCCTTCTATGATTATATAAATTGTAGGTGAAAACTAAACGAGGAATGTTGGTCCCCCCATTATTATCTTGTATCCGACTTGTATAATCTCTCTAATCTTCCAAATTCATCATAAAAAATTAGATGTTAATGTAATGATTTTATTTGTAAATATAAATATTTCCTTCCTATCTACTTGAGTTAAGTACAATATGGTAAATTATCTTTTTTTACAGCCTATTGATTTTTATGTTTATTGGTAAATTATCTTTTTTTACAATTGAAACGTATGGCAACATGCAAGTATAGATACTTAAAAATACTTACACTCACGCACACGCATGGACACACTACAATGAAATCGACTTACAACAATAGATAACTTTAATACTTACTATTATACCTTCTAAAGTTAAATTTTTAACAACAAAATAGTATTTATTGTAAATCATTTTTCGCTCTTGTGATTAGCAGCAAACACTTTTACAAAATGGGTCTACAGTCATGTTCTTTTAAAAATCCAACATCTTTTCAGCCGTTGTTAGATATATAATGATGATATTATTAATTGAGAAATTATTACTTATACTTAAAGGGTTTTTATCGGTTTTGCCCCTCTGAGATATTGTAATATCAGTTATGCTTCTCTCTTTCTTGGAATATCAGTTGTGCCCCTACTTTCTTGCAAAATTCACAGTTTTGCCCTTTTGTTAAGGTAAAGTAGGGGCATAACTAATATCACAAATGAGTAGGACTGCAAATTTTGCAAGAAGGTAGGGTCACTAATAAAAAAGGGAGGGGCGTAACTGATATTGCAATCTCTTAGAGGGGCCACAACTGATAAAAACCTACTTAAAATTAGCAATTAATGTCATATTCATTGTTATATCATTAGCGATGATGCATATAATAATACTTATCCATTGCTATTTCACACAATTTAGCTAATTATATCATTATCCATTGATTTTTCTGTTAAAACTTGTACTAACTACTGTTAAAAAGCCTGTGGATGATCGTTGTTCTATGATTCATTGCTTGTAATATATCGACAATTCGTTGTGAATTTATGAACACAAACAAAAAAAAATATTTGTTATAAATTTGGCAAGGGAAGATAAGCCAATATATATTAAGTTATCAATTACCGTAAGTCAAGTTTGTTTGTAGTGATTACTAAAAATGATTAAAAATTCGAAGATACAACAACAACAACAAAGCCTTTTCACACAATTATGTAGGGTCGGCTACTGTATGTTTTCTTAAATCCATGTTGAAAAGATCCGACTGTCATGAGCCAACTTCTTAAATAGTATTTTTTAGAAGATATGATGTATATTTTTATTCTGAGTTATTTCAAACGCATGCATTGTAAAGGACCATCATATACTGATGTGTTGTATTTAATTTTTCAGTTTTTTTAGAAAGAACTTCTCCTCCTCTCATGAGCAAATAAGAATTTAACGTTACATTGACTTTGTAAAATCGATTGTTTAGGATATTTTTATATGTTATTATGATTGTCATTTCTATGATAATAGTGGATTTGAATACGAAGATGAGTGGCATATGTTGAGTGCTAACCTCTTTATATATAGAATTATTATTTTATAATTACCCATTTTATAAATCGATCATTTCTATCTATTTTAATTTTTAAAAGTTATTTCTTCCTTTGTTTTTACACTATAATTCTAAAAATCATGATTAATACAGAATGTCAAAATTATGTTTTTTGAGAAGATTAGTTAAAAATTATTGACTATTGTTTTATTTGTACTTATGTTTGGCCCCTCCTACATAAATTTTTTGGCTTCGTCCCTGCCCGTGCGCATCTTCACGACAGCCGCCGACCCCAACGGCATTGCCGTCCCGTTGGCGCAACCCCATTCTGCAGCGCAGACCTCACCAGTGCGCCATCCCCTGGACCCGCTCCCGCGCAAGAAGTGACGCGCGGCCAGTAGCACTCCTTCACCGGTCAAAACCTCCACCAACCACCTACGCGCGGAGCCAAACTCGTAGCCGCCAGCCATCTTCACGCGCAAGCCCGTGCGAAGAGTGCCGCCAGCTTGCACGAGAAGCGCCACCTTCAGCCCTCACCTCCGCTCACCAACCTCCGTCCAGCCATCACCGCACCCGCGTGCCAAGCGCCACCGACTCCGGCCCGCCTCGGCCTGGGAACCCACGAAGAAGAAAAGGAAGGGTGACAGGTCCTCACATGCACAGCCAGCCCCTTCCATGGGTTAATTGCAAGGAGCCCCCGCCTTTCTTCCCATCTCCAAAGAATAGGACATATTGGGAAATTTTCACATCCCCCCTCTGGGGATAGGTAATTATCATTGAGTCCTTGTCCAGTCTGCATAACTATTTTATTTTTTTCCTCTTATTGCATTTCGAAAACCTGTGATCACTATTGTATTTTGAACAACATAACCGCATCATTTTATTATTTAAAAAATATCATGATGTTCTACAACTAATTCTTTACAATATGGCATGCTTGTGTTATTTTTATACCGTGTGGTTAATTAATAGAAATTGTTTATGCGAAAATTGACATATTTTTCCCAATCACGCTTAAAAATTTGTAGATAATTAATCACAACTCCAAAAATTACCAAAAATTCACAGATCGTAGAATTAATTATTAGTAACATTATGCCTAAAAAGATTTGATTTGCTTACATAGTTTTTCTCTATAAAAATAATTTTGTGCATTTCACTAATTAATTTTTAATAGGTATTACATCGAACACTTTTATGATCTAAGATTTTTCTGAGATAGATCGTCTAGTGACATATCTTAGATAATTTTATTTTCTGAAAATAACTAGATTAATATTTATTATAATTAATTAATGAAAATCTCATTGTTTGTATTATTTTATTCATTGTTTATTCATCTTGCATCTAAAAATTCCAAAAAAAATAGTGTAGTCCAATTTCATTGCATTTCACATTTTGACAAAGTTTAAGGATTTTAGAAGCATAAATGTAATAATTAAGCACGGAAAGAGCATTGCTTGATAACCTTCATCGAATCTAGCAGAGTTGGGATCAATACCGATAAATCTGGATGCCCATGCATACCTAGATCCTTCGCAAGCCTCCTCATAAATAAAAACCTACAAGATGGTCGCATCAACAATGCGAGAGCAAGTGAATGGACGTCATCAAGAGGAACTCACCGAAAGACCCACAACTCCCTGCTCAAAGACACCAATCGTTGATTCCTTTGTACGTCTTGCAATGTACATGTAGGGTTGTGCATGGTTTACTCATTTCACGATTATCCGATCAGATCCATATGGATCGACCCTAAACCAATTGGTATCCAAAGAATCACATCAGATCTGGTAACTCTATTTGAACCGTGACATACGAGGCTCCGATCCAATGGTCCGCGGATAACCATGGGTCAACCCATCTTATAACTCCATCAATCCGAACGATGCCTATGGGTCTACCTAGGTGGTATTCGTTAGGAATGCAAATAGATGAATACAGATATGGGTATAGGCGTTGCCATATCCTTATCCATTTTTAATAGAATAAGGATGCATTTGATGAATATGAAATCTATAATGGTACCATATCTTTAAAAATAGATATGGATGTAAATCAGATACTAACGAGCTTACTTATAATATTAAAAATACTTTATGCTAAATGTCCTTATATCATAAAAATCATACCAAATATATTATATATATGAATATATTTACAGATATGGATATAGATTTTTACAGATATCCAAATGATATATATATATATATATATATATATACGTATTTATTCTAAAATGGATACTGACACGGATGTCAAAATCTTTATAAAATAGATAATGATATATCCATTCCGTTTATATTAAAATTGTCAGGTATGTCAGTTGGCTCTATGAAGATAGAGTAAGTGTGTCTTAAGCGCAACTCAAAATTATTAAGATTTATGTCTGATCCGTCAATGTATCCGACAAGCAACCAATCAACAATAGTGCATGTTTCAGCAACGACGTTTGGGTGGGGTGGGGCTCCTTCGCCCACTGCTTTTTTTCTTTATATAGATTTACTTTTCTTTTCATTCAAGCCATACTAATACATTCATTATTTCAAAAAAGGATTGTTTTAAAAAATCACTAATTTAATCATAGTTAGATAAATAGGAATGTAGAATTCGTAATTAAGAGAAATTTTATATTTGAACATTGGAGATGTCGGAGTAGAAGTCTGTGCTAAAGCGACATCTCGAATATTGATATGAAATTGTCTCGTTCTATATTGATATGTAAGTATCAAATTGATATATCCGGGTGGCATCTGACATGTTCATTTCATCCATTTTTGACTCCGGACATTTAAATTTTAAAATATAATCGCAAATTTCATAATTTTTGACTTTTTATGCCATTTACCTTTTAACACTTAATTCTGTTTTGGAAGTATAATAAATTTTATTTGGCTTGCATCTAATTCTTTTGGATCCACGGATACCCACGGGTAATCCAATATCCAATAAGTATCCAATCTATGGATAACCATTTTGATTTAAGCGAGTTGACCCGTTGATCCATGAATCAGATTGGGTCAATTCCAAGTTTTCACCCACGGACAACCCTAGTTACGGATGTGAAGGCTTCTTGGTGGAGAGGAGAAAAACATTAGTGTTGTAAGTTGGCTTTTATGGCACAAAGCATGAAACTTGTAATTCTATACTGTGTATAGTTCACCTACAAAATCAAGTTCTCGACAGCCACTGTCTGTAGTCGGTGCGTACCGTGGGGTGGAGGTTCCCATATCGATACTGATGCGATGGATCTCTCCCGGTAGACGGTGATCATAAGTCGATCAGGATCCCTCTTATCGCAACTGCGAGTCATGTGATCATATCTTTGGATTGTCGAGTGCGAGAGGAAATTAGGCCCGTCGGAGAAGGGGTCGATGTCCAGGAGCGTGTCGTGGAGGTACATAACCTTGAAGAGCTTCTCCACTCACGGTGGCTGATGTTGACGGTGTCGGGGAAGTCGAGGAGCTGCAACGCGACACCCTTCACGATCTCCACTAAGGCGTTGCTCTCGACGACGATGCCACCGAACACGAGCTCGAGGAGGGGGCACTGACCGGCGAAGACGCACTAAAATTAAGCTATAGTAATGTTTTTTTCTTCAAAATCTCTCACTAAATTAGCCGTTTGATTTTTCGTACTTGAAATTAGCGATGAATATCTTATCAGCCGCTATATCATTAGCAATGATCCACATAACTACGCTTATCCGTTGCTATTTTTCAAAATATCAACTAATCGTCGCTATTTTTTGAATAGCGACGATTAGTTGATATTTTGAAAAATAGGAACAGATAAGCGTCGCTATGTAGACTGTTGCTAATGATATAGTGAAGGATATGATGTTCGTTGCTAATTTCTAGTATGAAAAATCATTTCACAATGAATAATATCAACATTATATATTTAACAACGGCTAATTTAGTGACAGATTTTGAAAAAAAAACATCACTGTAGCTCAATTTTATTGTAATGAAATTGTGAGTATGAATCAACATGTAAGGGGGAGGGTGGAAGGGCATTCTCGAAATTTGTTGGAAAAAAATAACCGAAAGGGGTGGACAACCCCTGCTTAATATACAGTAATAGATTTATTATTGATTTAATATGTTTGTTGTACAGCTCAGCCATTTTTTGTTTATGCATGATGAACGCCAAATTTGCCTCTTTAATAATTGTGAATTGTCGTAGTATTGGAGACAAATTCGGTTCAGCAAAAAACACAAACTTTGAATGTTGTGGAGTATTTATACTTGGCAAGTCTACCAAGGTCGAATACAAGGACACAACTACTTAATTTATTTATCGAGTTTTGATTCATGAAGCTCAAGTGTGAATAAATTCTCAATTACTGGTCTGCAAGATGCACTATGTGAATTACAATGCAATACTATGATGAATGCAATTTTTAGTTGATTTTTATGCAATTTAAAGTGATGAATGAGTAATCATGCAAAGTTACATGTATACTAAATAAAAGATTACAAAGATACCTTAAAAGAATGAGGATCATATTAGAAATAGAAATCAGGGTCGATTTAATCACAACATGAAGAGCAGTCATCAAATCAGAGCAAGATCAATAAGAGCAGAACAAACACTATCACAAAAAAAAATCACTTCACTTAAAACTACGGCAGATAAGAAATTGAACATGCTATGATGTAGAGGAAGAAACAAGGATCAAAATGACACTAAAATCATGCAATTTGGACCTACGATGCTCAAGTTATGCTAAAAACAATGCAGGGGCATAATTGTAATAAAAATGCAAGACAAATAAATGATAAATATTACATTTTGGTCCCTAGAGGGACCTAAATGCAAATACCAAAAACCGCATGGGGTCTTGTGAAATTTCTCCATGCGCACAGGGACAAAACTGTAAATCTGAAAATATGTGAGGGCCTTCCTGTAATTTACCCAGGCACGTGAGCCACGTGCCTGGGGACCAATATGCAAATACCAAAAGTTATGGGGTCTGTCCTGCAAAATACCCAAGCCCTCACGTGCAGTACACGTGAGGGACCTAGGCTCGGGAGGCAGCTGTGGATCGGGACACGTGGTAGTAGATGGTGGCTCAATTTGAGGTTCGTGTTGCCCGAGCCTGTAGGTCTAGAGGGGAGGCTCGGGTGCCACGTGTCGTCATCGTCACCGTCCGATCAGAATGATCGGACGGCATCTATCACATCTTCCTCCTCTGCAGGTCACCGGAGGAGGCAGGGCCCCTGATAGGGGTGCTAATTGAATCGAATCATTCGAATTCGATTAGGGATTCGTTCGATAAAAACTCGGAAAAAGTTCGATTCGAAATCAAATGAATTGAATTTGAATTTAACTTGTGGATTCGATTCCTAAATGAATCGAATCTTGAATTCACTTGGATTCGTTCGATAACAATTCGATTCGATTCGATACACATACATATATATATGATATAGTATGAGGCATTATATATATAAATAAATGTAGTATATATAATACAAAATTCCCACAAACGATATACATTTTAATATAATAATATTTTTTATGACCTTATTATGAACATTCTATTTTTGAAATGCAAATTGCAAAATCCACATATCCCCTTTTTTACACCCCAAATTCTCTCTCCCATCGTCAATCACGAGAAAAAGCCCTAAATTTTGCATCTGCTTCCAACATCGTCGCATGCAATTGTCGCTCCTGGGTGTGCTCAAACGTCATCCTCCCTAGCCTCCCACAGACCGCTCCAACGTCGGCTCTAGCCTCTTGCAACCCCGCTTCCGATCGCTCTCTCTAACGCTACCAACCTCCCTCTCATGCTCGTCCTCTCCAACGTTGTCGGCTCCAACCTCCTAAAGCCCGCTCCTGCTCGATCCCACCGTCAACGGCGCCACCCTCTCGGTCGCAAAATCCACCACTAGATAGTGTTATCCCCATATCGTGCTCTCCCTCACTGTCAACAACGACACCGGTTCTTAACTAACCAATGTCGCAACATCTCTCCATCACTCCCGCAGCAGTTGATATCACCACATGCACCATCGACGATGGTATGGAAAAATCTGTGGATCAAGTTCAAAGAATTCTATTCTATCAAGTATACGATCTTAGTTTTTGCTCAATATCTGTGACATGTTATGTCCATTAATCTAATTATAAGAAGTATACATGTATAACTTAATCTAATTAGTGCATTCAAGGGAGACAAATGGGAATACTCCCTAACACAAAATTGATAGAGATGTTCAAATCCAGATAGATACAAGCAATTCGATTTTTTCACCAAAATAATAAAATGAGCAGACTAAAATATAGTTTGGGCAATACTGATTTCAACAAATTCTCCGTGACATCTATTTAGCCTATAAATCTAATGAAGGGGCTAAAATTCGTACCTTTAATGGGAAATGGTTCTCTACAAACTTATTGATGCAAAAAAATCAATTATGTATTCTATTTTTTCCTTCTTCTTCATGTGCTTTTGCAAGTAGCGGTGGAGGAATTCCCTAAAAAATGCCATTTCTAAATTATCTTGATGATGATGAACAACTTATTTTCATCATGACAAATAATAGAATGAAGTGATCCATATTGGTAGAAAAAGATTTATAGCGAGAAAAGGTAGCATGATTTCAAGGAATCAAGGTCATACATATAAAGATGAACCAATTTTAATCATGAGTCATAGCTCATTCTCTTCACAGTTGTGCATCTTCTGTAGGCAACATAACTTAGATGGAATGACACCAATGAATTGGTTAGTTCTGTTTCTAAGTATTGTGGGGAATTGTGAAAATAATTCGATATGAAATGAATCGAATTTGAATATTCGAAACTCCAAATGAATTGAATTTGAATTTAGATTAGAAATTCGTTTAAAATTCGATTCGAATTAGGATTCAAAAATTTTATAATGAATTGAATCTGAATCTAGGTGGATTCGAATATATTCGATTCGATTAGCACCGCTTGCCCATGATGAATCTGTGATTCATTACTCTTAAAGTTGAAAATAGAGCTTTGTCCCCGGGTATTTAGCTTCATATTTCCCTTTATCTTGCATAAATAACATTCATGCATCAATCTACAAAATAGCTTTCATCTTTGCATTTAAATAAGAAGCCAATTTCTTGTGTAAAATCCACTGTAAAAATATCCACTTATTCATTTGTATTTTATTCCCTCCAAAATATAAGAACACCTTCCTTATAGTATGTACACCATTAGTTAACATAGGGAAGAAGGCCAGAGATTCTCTCTTGTAAAATACCCAATAAAGCCCTAATCCCTCTGGACCATATCTCTCTCTTACCAACTCCGAATTAGGTCTACTCGCCTTCTTAGTAATATACATTCAGAGACCTTCAAAATGAGACTTATTTCATTCATTTTGGAGCTTGTAGGCAAAAGTTGGGTTTTTGGGCCTCCTTGTATACTATACATATGTATATGTGTATTCTTGTATTTTTGTATCACATTTGTCCTCATCTCTGTTTTTGGTCAACATGAAACTTGTAAATCTCATCGAGATCTACAACTTTCATATTTTGAGCTTTTTCCAAATTCGGCCTGCTTCTCTCTCTAATTTCATTTCTCCTTTCAGCCACTCACATCTGGCCACGTGGCGCCCTCTGATTGCGCCATGCGGCCCGCTCCCTTTGACTCATCCTCCCTCACAGCCAGCCATTGGATCCTTTCTTGATCCAACGGCTTGAGGATCTCCACGTACGCCTTAATTCACCATCGTCAGATTATTCCCTGGATCTCATCCGCACCATTCGTTCGTGTGTCGCCCAGAGTCCACCACGTGGCACTCTGTGGGCCCTCCGATCTTGCTCCAGGCACCTCGATCTTCATCGTTCATCACCGCAATTGGTTTCGGGCCACTCGATCGAATCCCTGAGCCCATCTCAGCCGCCCGTTAGCGCCGCCACCTCAGCAAGCCACGTGGCGTGATCAGAGCCCTCCGATGTCGCACCTTAGTTCTGATCTCAACCCTCGTCCTGCACCTCCATCTGGACCGTTGGATTGCGAGATCCAACGGTCGAGATGTCGTCGTCAACCTCCGCACGTCCCGCTCCCACATTCTCCACCGTGCGCAAGGGGTCGTCCCCTTTCTATTTTCGACTCCACGCCGACCACCTTCTCCGACCACTGACGCCACCACAATGGAGCCCACTCATCCCTCATTCTCGCCAGCCCCCTCGATCTCCATGACAAACCCTCGGAGTCGATCCACGACCTCCATGAACACCACCTCCTAGCCATCCCTACCGTAACCCTCATCCAATAAATCAGCTACCTCCGGCCACTTTCATCCCCATCCGCCATTACGAGAGGTACCCTAGAGCTCAGAGCCACCCATTGGTGACAGCAATTGGGCGTAAAATTGAGCGAAGACAGGCCGCCGCCTCCGGCGAGGTTCAAAACATTGCCACGCCGTGCCGCAGCTCCTCCAACGAGTTGCACGAGCTCAGGTCCTCTACCGACCTTCGAGCGAAGACCTGGAAGCTTCCCCGGAGCTTCTAACCCCAGGTAGACTCCTCCATTCTCCTCCCGATCTTCTTCTTCTTTTTCTGTCTTTTCCTCCGATTTAATTCGCCCTCCACGAGCATCTTCTCGCTCCACAACTCATCCCCCGAGCTCCGTGAAGGAGCTCTGATCTTCGCGCTCCCCTTAGCTTCCTCAGACAAGGAATTTCACTCTCCACCGACACCAGCTCCGCCATAGGCGGAGCTCGATCACCGGCTACCTTCACAGCTTCATAGGCCTCGCATCACACTCCATTCCACTCCATGGACACAACGCATGCCTCGGCTATCTTTTAACCCCCTTGTAGGTACTTCCATCTTGATCGGTCGGAGTCTCATTGGAGCTGCATTCGAGCTCCTCCGCCACCGCGCTCCAGAGCATCTCCTCCACCCCTGAGACCACCGGACGCTTCGCCAGCCTTCCACGCATCTTCCGAGCTACGCCAGAGCCTTCAGCGTCCTTCGCTGACGACGGGAGAACGAGGCGGAGCTAGCCCAGCCTCGCCGGAGCCAGTCTTCCCCACCGTAGGAGGCGGAGGGCCGTTGGGGGACGATAGCCAACAGCCGTTCGATCCTCCTGATCGAATGGTCAGGAGCACTCCACGACGCCTCATTCCATAGCCGTTGGATCATCCTTGATCCTATGGACATGATCATGCCACGTCGCCCCCTTCATCGAGCTTCAAGGACCGTTGGATCAATTGTGATCCAACGGGTCAAGACACGCCAAGCGCTAGCCTTTCATCACCATTGGATCATCTTTGATCCCACGGTCCAGATACGCACACGTCGCCCGATCCAAGCCTCATCCCCGACCGCTAGGCTCGGATCACCCAAAGCTTCTCCGAGCCAGATCCGAACCTCCAAAGCCGCCCAAGCCTCGCTCCGAGCCTCCGAAGTCCTCCGAGCCTAAGGACCCCCACGTGATCCGCACGTGCGTCCTGGGCAAATTTCATTGAGGCCCCTGAAGATTTTCAATATTACATTTCAGTCCCTGCCAGGCGACCCCACGTGAGGAGCACGTATCCTGTAGAGAAATTTCATCCACCCCCTACACTATAGGTAATTGCACATTAATCCCTATCATGTTTTACTTTCAGCAATTTTAATTCCTGTAATTGCATTTATACCCCTGTATTTGCACGCATATTTAGGCATTCATATTAATTCATTTTTCAGTTTGGAAAATTGCATGGTGTAGCTTATATTGTCCTCTTCCTTATATGAACGTGGCATATTTTTCTAATATCAGTAGAATTTTCTATTAATTAATTGGTTCAATTTTGCTATATTTTGCCCATTTATGCCTCTTAATTGATAATAATTTCTCCGTGACACAAAAAATGCCCCAAAAATCACATTAGATCTAGGATAATTAGCTTTACCTTGCATAAAAATTTCATCTCAATTTCATGCATCCCGAGGGCTAAGTAATTCAATTAATGATTTGCTTAATTAATTTTTATTAGGTTCATTTCACATTAAAATTAAGGTTTGATAATTTTTTTGGATTCCTCACCTTCAGATTTATCTAGGATAATTTTCATTCCTAAAAATCTTGTGATTTGATATTTATTAAAATTAATTTGGTTAAAATCAATCTGCATTCATTGTTTAATTCACAGTAAATTCATTTAGTGTCAGAAAATTCCAAAAAAATTAGGGTAGCCTAATTCCATCCCATTTCATCATTTGATCAAGTTTAGTAATTTTTGGACTTGATTTGATCTCCTTTCTGAATTAACTTGTAAACTGGCTAGATCTTGCATGTGTCTTGCATAAAAAACCGAAAAAGACCAAAAAAAATGTATATCCCGAAAATCAAACCTTGGACTTTGGTAAAAATTCACCTAAGGAGACAACTGCCTCCCTGAGTTCGACCTTGGGCTTGCCCAAGTAAAATAAATTTGCCACATATGATTAACTTGATATTAATTCAAAGTGGTTTTTGATCTGCTCTTTTTATCCGACTGCAACGAACGACAACACATTAATTTGACCATTAATTTGATCGAATTAACAAGGGTAGTAAGATGCATTTCAAAATGGCACCGTTGTCGGGGAGGCATGACTTTGGTTAATTTGCAATAATTTCTGAGTGCTTCATTTTGTATCCCCGGGTAGTCTGAGCCCCAGTTTTCTTGTGAATAATTTTCTATCTTTTAATTCTTGTATTTTTGTGTTGTTCTCTATCTGACCTCAAATTATTTCTGTGCGAGTAACGCGAGGAGTCAAAGACACTTCGAGAAATTAGCATTTTTAATTCCTTGAGTGATTTGAGAGAACTTGTATTTTTATTCATTTCTCTACTTTTTCGCATCATTTTCAGCGGTTCTTGTTTGGGTTCTCGCGTGTGTAAATATAGTGGAACTGTGTCCCCATGTGTTGTGTGGTTTGAATTGTAAATTAGGCTTGCACTAGCGGCTCCTCGAGCCACTCTACGATTTGCTTGTGCTCGTAAATTCTTAGGACCACACAATACACTTAAAAGACGCACCTAGACCGCAGAACCAGTCAAATCAACCTGTGCTTCCCTCGTTAATAGAACTGCTTGTCTAGGAGCGGATTTTGTCGCTTGCATCTGCATATAGTGTAAAAAAATCTCAATTCTGTTCTGCATCCTGCATAAGAAGCGAAGGGATCACTGTAAGTCTTCTTAACTCTTCATCCACGTCATCATTTTTCGTGCATCAGCTTTTCGATTTCCCCCGCTGTTTTTCAAACTTAAATTAAACGGAAATTGGGACTGTACATTAGGCGTGCTGTGTGGTTGGACTAACAAGTGAGAACTTAACTTAAAACCGAGACTGCTAACATTATTGACCAAAAAAATCAATAAAATTGGAAAATTTGTTTGCGGGAGACTAATCCTCGACCTTGTTTTCAGGCTGAGTGAGGGTACTTGAGTGTGTGTGTGAACATCTTAAGGCAGAGCCCAAATCCCCGCCTTCCATATCACATGCCAACTGATCCTAGCAAATATCATGAGTTGAATATTTTTAGATTCACTGACTAGAACCAAGTAGCCTCCGCCTGTTCGCGGGTAGTCAGGGGTGAACCAGCGGTACCTTGCGACAAGTTGCTAGTAACCCTTCGGGGAAAAGTTCCAGCCTTGTCAGCCTCCGCCTGCTTGCAGGTAGATAGGGGCATGGTCTTTGAGTCCATCAACTTGGGATAGGAGCGAAGAAAGGAAGGGCCGACGGTATCTTAGGCGACAAGTTAAACAGGGAAGACGCATCCGGTTCTGAGTCGACTTCCCTATACGCAGCGTAAATCCTTGCTATCTTGCTTGAAAAATTACATTTAAAATTAACAAGATTAATTGGACTCGATTTCGAGTCCTTCACTGTGTTGAGTGTGAACCCAAGGTCTTGGATTGAATTGTTTGCTTCAGGTAGGAGTCAAATCCTATCTTCACTTAGAACTCCTGATTCTTCTCGCCAAATCAAGATGAGTAACTGGGGGGATATAGACTCTTTGTTCACAAATCTCTCTTTGACCCCCGACGGAACTCCTCTTCACCGACTCAAGCGCAACTTGGACCACCCAGGACTCATGACCCTCTTGAGTCCTGGTTCCCTCACACACAGGGTGGTTACTCTCAAACCAACCCTTTCCTCTCCTCTGAGCTTACTGACGAAGACCATCGCCTTAGTAAGAATCCCTTCCTTGATTTGTCCTCTAACACAGACCATGTTTCATATCCAGGACTAGAGGACAAGATGCCACCTAAGCATCCACCGGACGAGAACCAGTTGAGACAAATTCTTAATCGCCTTGCCACAGCCAGACAACAAAATGCAGATCTCACAGCTAGAATGGGACAGATCGTTGCGACAGGAGGAATCGACCGACCAATGGTTAATGCCTATAACCCGGCAGAGAATGATATACAAAGTTGGTTGGCACCAGTGGTTCCTCCTGAAGCATTTGAGCTCAAGCCCCACTTCCTTAGCCTGCTACCGAAGTTTAACGGAAATGCCCATGAAGAACCATATGCCTTCCTCCGAGACTTCGAGCTGGTTTGCAACAACCTTAGACATCCTAGGGTTGGGCAGGATTACATTCGACTAAAGGCTACCCCTTTCGCCTTAGGAGATAAGGCAGCACATTGGCTGACGAACCAAGGGGTAATATGTACAACCTGGATGTAGTTCAAGGACTTATTTCTGAAGAAGTTCTACCCTCTCAGTAGGACTAACCAAAGATCGCTAGTTTCTCCCAGGGACCCAATGAACCATTCCATGATGCCTGGGATAGGTTTAATGACCTAATTCAGAAATGTCCCTGCCATGACATTTCTAAGGCGATCTTAGTCCAAACCTTGTTATGTGGTGTAACCCCGGAGATGCAAGGGTTAGTATGTGCCTCCTGTGGAGGAATCTATCTGAATAAGAATGAGAATGCTGTATGGAAGATAATAGAGCAGATGGCGGAAACATGCAGGTCGCATGCCACCAGGGCCTATTAGTTGTCTCCCTCAATCCTATCCAATGAGACAACCCGGAGGACTGTAGCAGATCTGATAGAGGACCTCATTCCCAGCATGGGGATGATTGCTGATAAATTAACCATGGTCGAGAAGATCCACAAGAGGGTCACTGACCTTGAGTCTCTCTCACGTCTGCCGAAGCAAGTGGAGGAACTTTCTGAGAAGGTATCTAAGATGAAGCTGCCTGCCCCTTCTGCACCACCTATACCTGTACATCGAGTCCACCTTGTGCAAGAACAAGCACCGGGGCCTCAGAATGGCTGGGTAGAGGATTAGACTTACACCCAGCATGACCAGCATGCACCCCCACAAGTGGAGACCGGATACGAGGAGCCTCCACAGATGTTCAAGATCAACGGGCTGTGGTACAGCCGTGACCCCATTAGTAGACAGTCGGGGATTGGGAACGGTCAGCCTCACCGACCTTCCCCAGCCAACCAAGAAACCAGCTCCGTCCCCGCACCACGCTTTATTCAGTCCAGGACCGAACGGGAGTACCAGCCTCAGCAACACCAGCAGCAGCAGCGCACATTCCACTCAGACCAGCAGGGCTCGACACCGTCCTATCAGCAGCAGCAGTATCGACATAGCCAGCAGGGTCAGTACAGAACCTCATCTGCAAGTCAGCATCAGCAAGCACAACCCACCGAATTGGAGTCCCTCACCTTGGCGATCTAGACCCTGTCTGATAGGGTCCAACAGATCCAGAATGACTATCTGGATACGAGAACCGATCTGAATTGCGTTTCTCGTACCCATGATCAACAAATGGTGCCAAGGACCCCAATTCCCGCCCACGTTCAGGCTAACCCGAATAGCCTAAATCAAGACCAGAACCGACTTCGTGATCAGGTATACTATTCAGATAAGTCTTTATTTGAACATGAGATCCTTTCGTACGATAATGTAAATCATATGTCCCTCAGGAGCGGAAGGACCATGATCGTACCTGATCGGACACGGGCACCTAAGGAAGGAGCCGCCAAGTCTCTACCTGAGGAGAACTTGGAGGAAGAAGAGGAGCAGCACCACCATCACCACCACCGGCAGAAGAAGAGGACTTCTGGGTCTTCGAAGCAGCAAACCCGCACCAGCAGAGAGTCCGACAAAACTGACGAAGAGCCTCCACATCCATCTAAGGAGGATCATCCATAAGTCGCGGAAGACAAATCATCGGTTTCGCCACAACATTTTCCTTTTAGTCAGAGTCTGATTCTGTTTCAGAGTCCAAGTCTTGTACAGAAATCAGTTCCATCTAGGGATGAGCAAAACGACGGGCCGGCCCGACCCAGCCCGTTACCCGGCCCGAAAAAACCCGCCCACAACCCGAGCCCGTGAAGAAATGGGCAGGCCTGGGCCAATAACGAGGCCCGATTAAGTTAACGGGTCAGGTTCGGGCATAGTCGGGCCCGAGCCCGAAGCCCGCGGGCTGGCCCGACTTACGGCCCGAGCTCCGGCCCGATGGACCTGGCCCGACTCTAAGCCCGACCCGACCCCAAAAAACCTAAAATCCGATAGCCTTGCGCCCCGCCCCCCCATTGCCCCACCCCAACCCGCCGCAACCCCCGACTCCCCCAACCCCCGCACGCCCCAGCCCGCATTTGCCCGACGGCCATCCGACCTCCGACCTCCCCCGCCCCTCCGACCTCCGACCTCCCCCGCCCCTCCAACCGCGACCCCATCTCCTCCGACCTCCGACCTCCATCCTCCCTCCAACCGCGACCCCACCTCCTCCGCCCCAGCCCACACCCGCCCGCCACTCCCCGCGACGCCGCCCAGACCCGTCGCGATGCCGCACAGGCCCGCCTCGACGCCGCCCAGTGCTGTAGAATGGAAAGACACCAATAACTCCCTGGTATGTACTGTCCATCATTTAGAAATCAATTTGACTTTATTCTGCTGATATAAAGCAACGTTTTTAGGGTTGATTTCTTTGTGTTCATTTGGATAGCATTGTTTTTATGTTGTGGCTAACAGAGAGCAATGAGCATTTTCCTGCCATTTTATTGGGGTTATTGAAATCTGTACAACATGGTCGGAGTTTTTAAGAAGAAAAAAATAGTACAAGCAAAAAAATTCAAGCAGATTTACAAAAATAAACAAATAGGTTTTCCATTATGGGTATTAAAGTATGGCTCATTTTTTCCATCCGGGGAATTAAGAGCTTCCCCACCCACACTCAAGCATGCAGCGAGCCGGCCCGACCTGACCCGGCCCATAGACTTGCGGGCCGGGCTCGGGCTTGGGCACCAATATCAAAAAAAAATCGGGCCCAGGCCCGGCCCGCCAGCGCGCCAATATGAACCGGGCTCGGTAGGGCTGGGTTAGGCCCGGCCCGGCCCGATACTCATGCCTAGTTCCGGCTTTCAATGAAAACATTTCAGTTTCAGAACATGAGTTATAGTCAATAATCCTTTCCCCCGAGCTCTTACGGGTGGAAAGAAGAAAATCAAAAAATTCCAAAAAGATAATGCAACAAATATATCAAGGTCACAATCTCCTTTGACAAGTACGTGGAAATGACACCTGCATTCCAGAAATACCTTAAGGTGAGATGCACACTTACTAGGGTTAGCAGGAAGATCAAAAGCCGTGTTGAGAAACACGTTTTATCAGTAGCCACGACTTGTGCAATAAAGAACTTGTTTCCAAGGAAACGAAGAGACATGTGTGCACATTATGTAGTGAGTCATGTCGATGACATTGCGTTTGCACACACTCTCCTAGACAATGGATCCTCAATTAACTTAATGCCTACAACCCTCTATGAGCGACTTAATCTAGGACCTCTTAGGAAATCAAGAGCCCTCCTGCAGTTCGAATCAACCAAGAGGTCCCAAGGAGAATTGAGGAATGTTGTAATCAAAGTCGAGGGTCAAGAATACATGGTGGACTTCACTGTCCTAGATATGGAAACCCCTCGTAATTGGAGAGACTCCCAGATCATCTTAGGCAGGCCCTTCCTCAGGACAGCAGGGGCGTTGTTTGATTACAAGATCGGGAAGATCCAGTTCCAAACTCCAGGCAGAGATGAGGAACTTGAGATGAAGTAAACCAAATGGCAGAGATCGGTGTCCGAATCCAGCACCGAGTACTCTTCATCGGAAATAGACCACGACCATGTAGACACAGTTGGGCCATGGAGACAGAACCCAACCGGCACTAATGAGTCCCTCCCTTCCGGAGATGATCCAGTACATGAGTCAGTTTGCGAGGTCCTTAGAAACGAGTACAGCTCATAACCTGCATCCCCCTACATCTTTGATGACTTAGAAGCCCAGCTGGGCTTGTCAGTCCTTCCCTCTTTAGGACAATCAGAAGATGAGGATGACGAGTCGGACGTGGCTTTCGCCGATCACATGGAGACCTTTGACGATCCGACTCCAGAGCCAAATATCTTGGTGGCAGCAATTACAGAGAAAGATCCAGCCACTACCAACACTGAGCCAGATTTGATTGAGCCAGATTTCCTAGACGATCACACCTTACCTGAGCTCAAACCTTTACCCACAACACTGAAATACGCCTTCCTTGTTGGTCAAGAGAAGAAATATCCGATCATCATCAGTTCACGATTGACCGAGGAGTAGGAATCTCGCTTGCTAGAGATCTTGGAGAAAAACCGTAAGGTAATAGGCTGGAGCATTTCCGATCTCCACGGGATAAGTCCCGCTCTGTGTTCGCACCATATTTACATTATCGTACGAAATTTAATCCACCCCCTGCACTATAGGAGCACATGTCCTGTGGAGAAATTGCATCCACCCCCTGCACTATAGGTAATTGCACATTAATCCCTGTCATCATGTTTTATTTTAAGCAATTTTAATTCCTGTAATTGCATTTATACCCCTATATTTGCACGCATATTTAGCCATTCATATTAATTCATTTTTCAGTTTGGAAAATTGCATGGTGTAGCTTATATTATCCTCTTCATTATGTGATACATGGCATATTTTGTAATATCTGTAGAATTTTCTATTAATTAATTGGTTTAATTTTGTTATATTTTTCCAATTTATGCCTCTTAATTGATAATAATTTCTCTGTGATGCCAAAAATGCCCCAAAAACCATATTAGGTATAGGATAATTAGCTTTACCTTGCATAAAAATTTCATCTCAATTTCATGCATCCCGAGGCCTAAATAATTCAATTAATGATTTGCTTAATTAATTTTTATTAGGTTCATTTCACATCAAAATTAAGGTTTGATAATTTTCCTGGATTCCTCACCTTCAGATTTATCAAGGATAATTTTTATTCCCAAAAATCTTGTGAATTGATATTTATTAAAATTAATTTGGTTAAAATCAATCTGCATTCATTGTTTAATTCACAGTAAATTCATTTAGTGTCAAAAAATTCCAAAAAAATTAATGTAGCCTAATTCCATCCCATTTCATCATTTGGCCAAGTTTCGTATTTTTTGGACTTGATTTGATCTACTTTCTTAATTAACTTGTAAACTGGCTAGATCTTGCGTGTGTCTTGCATAAAAAACCAAAAAAGATAAAAAAAAAATTATCCCCTGAAAATCAAACCTTGGACTTTGCTAAAAGTTCACCTAAGGAGACAGCTGCCTCCCTGAGTTCGACCTTGGGCTTGCCCAAGTAAAATAAATTTGCCACATGTAATTAACTTGACATTAATTCAAAGTGGTTTTTGATCTGCTCTTTTTATCCAACTGCAATGAACAACAACACATTAATTTGACCATTAATTTGATCGAATTAACAAGGTTAGTAAGACACATTTTAGCCCCGACGACCTGCTGCTCGCTCTGCCTCACCCCGCGAGGCCTTCTGATGGTCGTGAAAACTTGCTGGAGGTCCGGCGGAGGACCCGGATGTGCTGCGAAGCTCCTGGGCTGATCAGCGGTGCATATCGATGGAGCTTCGCCGGAGAGAAGACGATCAAAGTAGTGCCGACGCAACTTCAGCTAATGATGATCCTGCATATGTCAAACGATAGCTGAAGCGTGTGTGGGTGTTTGCGTGAATAGAGTGAGTAAGGTGGGGTCCCGTTACGTGATTGGAGTGGGGGACCTGGGCTCCTTCTCGGCGGAGCAGAGGAGGATGTGGAGGATGGTGAACGGGGTTGTGGAGAAGGGAAGATAAAGTCGGAGGTTGGCGAAGAAGATGGTTGAGTTGTGAAGCTCGTGAGAGAGTCGGGTGGCCGATGTGGTGAGGGGTTTAGTCGGGAAAATTCAAAGAAAAGAAGGGGGAAGGAGACCTTGTCAAAGAGGGGAACCCTGGTGGAGGAGGCTGCTTGGGATGAGGCTCAGATGAGCCTCGGGGTCTTCGCCCAGCTGGACAGCAGAGCCAGCGAGCTTGACGGTCGCTAGAGGCGTCGCTCCACGACGGACGAGCCGAGGGTCGACACTGGGCAATAACCTGTCGTCGCCTCGACGTTCCGCCCCTCCATTGTCACCGGAGGGGCAGAGGAAGCTAGGATTATGCATAGGAATGGTGGACGAGGTTGAAAGTGGCGGGGGAGAGGCTTTTATAGGGGAGGAGGTCTGGCGGTTACATTGTTGTCGGAGGTTTTTGAATGGGATTTTAATGGTGAAGGAGTGATGGAGGGTGGTCTTGGGAGTTACGCGAGGGGACGGAGGTTAGGGTTGCGAGGGGGAGGCGTTAGGAGATGGAGAGGTGGTCGGAGTCGCCTTCCAAAATAGGAAGGGGGTGGTGGGTTGGTGAGGTGAAAGACTGGGGGACGGGGGATACGCGAGGTAGGAGATGAAGTTCACACCGTTAGATCCATGATCCAACGGCTAGGATGTTAGAGCGAGCGGAGGGATGCGATCAGATCCAAGGATCTGATCGAAAGGTTGGAAGTTAGGCGTTGACTAGTGGTGGATATTGGAAGCTGGGGGAGATCCAACGGTGTGTAAGGATGGGGTGACGTGTAGGCTTAAAAGGCATAGGATAAGATGCGATCGAACGGCGGAGGTTGAAGGGCGACGTGTCACAAAGGAGGCCGTAGGATAGGGAATAAATCCAATGGCTGCAGATGCGGTGGGGTTGAGCGGCTAGGATTAGATCTGTCAGTCAGATCTGACGGTTGTGGTTAAGGCGGTAATGGAAGGCTGAGATGAAGGCGGGGTAGATATGATCCGACGGTCCAAGAGAGTGTCGAGTGGCGGAAGGAGAGGCGGGCCACATGGGCGGTCCAGAGGGCGCCACGTGGCCCATTCAGAAAATTCAGAAGAATAAATACAAAGAAAAATAAGAAAGAAATAGTTAGAGGTAAAATCAGGAAAAAGTCAAAACATGAAAGTTGCTCGTCTCAAAGAGATCTATTGTACAAAAAGACAAAAGAGGTCATTTGTATAAATAGTATTTTTGGGGGTATTTTTAAGAGGGATAAAAATACTGACTTTTTGGTTTTGAGATGTTTTTGCATTTTCTTGTCTTTTTAATGGTCAGTGAATTATGGATAATTACTCGACCTAATTTTTAGGGGTTTTTAATGATAATAATTACAAGAAAAATAAAGAAAATTAAATACAATTAATTGAGGTTAATGATACATAATATAATATAGGATAATAATAAAGAATTAATGGTGATTTTTATTGGATTGATTAAGCAAGGGGTTTATTTTGCGGCTTTTAGCATGATGAATACGAGATTCAACATACCCCTATACTTAAACCATGCTTGTCCTCGAGCATCTAAAGAATGAAGAAGTAGGATAAATTCCTGACAGTGCGCGTGAAATTTTCAAGGCTCAATCTTTCGAAGACCCTAGACCTAAGTGATCCTAAAATTTTTAGCTTATCCATGCTTTAGTCAGAAGGAATCCAACTTCTCTAATTATCAGACTCTCTTTTTGTATATATAGTATAAGGATATGAAGTTTAGTATACTGCATTTCATGAGAGTCGAGTCGAGGCATCACCCAAAGTTCCAGTCCCAAAGACTCTCCTCTAGACCCCATCCTTAATACTAGGGAATAAGTCTATTCTTGCTTCAGTCAACCATCTCTTTAGTTCGTCAGACTTGAAATGTTGATGGATGGCCAGATAATGGAGGGAATGGGATTGTGTCTATTTTTCTCTCCCTCACATTGGAACAAGGGGCCTCTCGAGTGCCTTTTTTACTCAACACATATAAATTTTTAGATTGTTGATCAATGTGTCCGTCAAGAGAGTTGGAGTTGTCTGCAGTTGTTTTTCTGGGAGCACACCGGGGTGTGTCTCTTTTGAGTACCTAAGATACCTTCGACACCCAGACTTGTAGCATTTACAATGCAGAGCCCTTTTTTGGTATCAGCCCTACTCCTTGGTCCTAATTAGCGCTTGGTCCAAGTGGAGACTTTGAAAATGTTTGGGAGCGCTCGCCATTGGTGGAAGCTCATTTAATATTTGACTTGGATGATAGAGCTTCTCTTTGACATTTCATTGCTTTTGTTGGCTAGCTCCACTGCTTTTACCAAGAGTTGGCGCACACTAATAAACAATTTTCATTAAATTTCATCACACCCTGGCACTTTAGGTAAATATCAAAGAGATAGCATATGAATTTGTTCACATACTAGCTAGGGTTTGCTGACACTCAGGTTTTCTGAAGCCTTCATTAACTTTATCCCATCCTCGAATATCATCAGATCGGGTCTAAACTCAAATCTCTAGTCCTAGTTCCTCAAGTGATAACTCAACCCATCTCATCAATCATGCAGTTGTGAAAGTGATTGTGCTTATCATATTCTTTTGAAGATAGAGATGAAGAGTGCAATATAGCGTTCAAATCTTTCAAACCAGGGAAATGTGAACAATTAAGTTTAAAACCCTAGTGACTAAGGCATGTTAACTCAGACTCTCAAGATCACAAAAATCCAGTGTCCTCAAAATCCTCAAGCCATGAGTGAATGTGAATGTTTTAGGAATACACCAACTCCTTAGTTAGTGATTTTTGTGTGATTTTTGATTTTTGCAGATTTTTATGGAAAAAATCTTTTTTTAATTCTTCAGAGAGACAATGACTGACCCAGGCTCAAATGAATAAAAGTATCTACTCTCATCCAGTATGGGTGTAAGTATGAGCCGATAAACGGACCCGTGATCCTTAAGGATGGAGCCATATGCGGTGTCCTTTAAACCACCCACTCTGCTAAGGGAGACCGAAGTTCCCTCACTGAAAGTGTCTACTAAGCCTAGTAGTCAGAGTCTAATTCAAAGAAAGGTTTTCAATTTTTCATTTTTTTGAAAAAGGGTTTATTTACATAGATTAATCCCTCAACTGTAAGAAAATATTTTTACAAGTTTTTACAAAACCCAGTTCATAGGTTTACCAAAGCCAAGCCCGAAAATAAAATTTTCAAAAAGTTCAAAAATACGATCTATGGCTAAAGTAAATATACACTAATATACGGTATACCCCCCTATACTTAAATTTTGTTATGTCCTCATAGCACAAGTGCCATGAAGCCAAGGCTCGATCAAATATATGGTGATATAGCGGAACCGAGGGGGAGGGTCCCCCTATACTTAGGCCAAAAATTGACCTAAGTACAAGAAGACAATTTGAGGGAAGGATGAGCAGGCGGGTCCCCCACATACTTAGGCTACACATAGTCTAAGTAAGGTCTGAGTTAGGGGGTGTCTGTACTATGATACAGGGGTGGAGAAGGGTGTTGTATTTCTACAGCTTGCTAGGGGTAGAGGGGGGGAGGGGTTGGTGAAATATACAGAGAGAGAGTATGGAATATACAAAGGGAGATGGGTGAATGAGTGTGTATGTGCAAGTGTGTATGTGTGTGTGGGGGGGATAGATCATCAAGTGATCTACTTCTTTTTTTTACAACATGCAAAAACTGGAAATAAATATGCAGATGCATTTTTTTACAGGACGCAAATGCAGGTTGATTGATTAAAATCCCAGAATTTCTTCACAAATTCTTTTGCGGCCTCTTCAACGGAAGCTCCCTACTTCATGTGACGATGAATATCAAGCATCCTCGATTGTCATGGGCCTTGCCACAAAAGAGAAAAGTTAGAACACACAGAGAAATTAAATCAGCAGATATGATGCAAGAAATGATGCATGAAATGAGGACCTGTATATCTCGAAAATATTCCAAAAATAATTCAACAAATAACTTAAGTTAAGTCGTGTCCTCGGCAACGGCGTCATTTGATGAATGTCAAATTTGCCTCTTTAATAATCCTGAATTGTCGTAATATAGGAGACAAATTCAGTTCAGCAAAAACCACAAACTTTGAATGTTGTGGAGTATTTATACTCGGCAAGTCTACCAAGGTCGAACACAAGGACACAACAACTTAATTTATATATCGAATTTTGATTCATGAAGCTCAAGTGTGAATAAATTGTCAATTACTGGTCTGCAAGATGCACTATGTGAATTACAATGCAATACTATGATGAATGCAATTTTTAGTTGATTTTTATGAAATTTAAAGTGATGAATGAGTAATCATGCAAAGTTACATGTATGCTAAATAAAAGATTACAAAGATACCCTAAAAGTATGATCATCATATTAGAAATAGAAATCAGGGTCGATTTAATCACAACATGAAGAGCAGTCATCAAATCAGAGCAAGATCAATAAGAGCAGAACAAACATCTATCACAAAAAAAATCACATCACTTAAAACTGTGGCAGATGAGAAATTGAACATGCTATGATGTAGAGGAAGAAATAAGGATCAAAACGACACTAAAATCATGCAATTTGGACCTACGATGCTCAAGTTATGCTAAAAACAATGCAGGAGCATAATTGTAATAAAAATGCAAGAAAAATAAATGATAAATATTACACTTAGGTCCCTAGAGGGACCTAAATACAAATACCAAAAATCGCATTGGGTCTTGTGAAATTTCTCCATTGTCCGCAGGGACAAAACTGTAAATCTGAAAATATGTGAGGGCCTCCTTGTGATTTACCCAGGCACGCACGTGAGGCACGTGCCTGGGGACCAATTTGCACCAAAAGTTACGGGGTCTGTCCTGCAAAATACCCAAGCCCTCACGTGCAGTACACGTGAGGGACTTAGGCTCGGGAGGCAGCTGTGGCTCGGGACATGTGGTAGTAGATGGTGGCTCGGTTTGAGGTTCGTGTTGCCCGAGCCTGTAGGTCTGTAGGGGAGGCTCGGGTGCCACGTGTCATCATTGTCACCGTCCGATCAGAATGATCGGACGGCATCTGTCACATCTTCCTCCTCCGCAGGTCATCGGAGGAGGCAGGGCCCCGGCGACCTGCTGCTCGCCCCGCCTCGTCTCGCGAGGCCTTCTGATGGTCGTGGAAGCTTGCTGGAGGTCCGGCGGAGGACCCGGATGTGCTGCTAAGCTCCTGGCCTGATCGGTGGTGCATATCGATGGAGCTTCGTCGGAGAGAAGACAATCAAAGTAGCGCCGACGCCAACTCCGGCTAATGATGATCTTGCATATGTTAAATGATAGCTGAAGCGTGTGTGGCGTGTTTGCGTGAATAGAGTGAGTGAGGTGGGGTCCCGTGAGGTGATCAGAGTGATGGACCTGGGCTCCTTCTCGGCGGAGCAAAGGAGGAGGTGGAGGACAATGAACGAGGTTGTGGAGAAGGGAAGATGAAGTCGGAGGACGTTGGCAAAGAAGATGGTTGAGTTGTGAAGCTCGTGAGAGAGTCGGGTAGCCAATGTGGTGAGGGGTTGAGTCGGGAAAATTCAAAGAAAAGAAGGGAGAAGGAGACCTCATTGGAGAGGGGAACCCTGGTGGAGGAGTCTGCTTGGGATGAGGCTCAGATGAGCCTTGGGGTCTTCTCCCAACTGGACAGTAGGGCTAGCGAGCTCGGCGGCCGCCAGAGGCGTCTCTACACAACAGAGGAGTCGAGGGTCGACACCGAGCAATAACCCGTCGTCGCCTCGACGTTCCGCCCCTCCGCTGTCACCGGAGGGGCGGAGGAAGCTAGGATTATGCCTAGGAATGGTGGACGAGGGTGAAAGTGGTGGGAGAGAGGCTTTTATAGGGGGAGGAGGTCCGGCGATTATATGGTTGTCGGAGGTTTTTGAATGGGATTTTAATGGTGAAGGAGTGATGGAGGGTGGTCCTCGGAGTTACGCGAGGGCGACGGAGGTTAGGGTTGCGAGGGGGAGGCGTTAGGAGATGGAGAGGTGGTCGGAGTCGCCTTCCAAAATAGGAAGGGAGTGGTGGGTTGGCGAGGTGAAACGACTGGGGGATGGGGGTTACGCGATGTAGGAGACGAAGTTCACACCGTTGGATCCATGATCCAATGGCTGGGATGTTAGAGCGGGCGGAGGGCTACGATCAGATCCAAGGATCTGATCGAAAGGTTGGAAGTTAGGCATTGACGAGTGGTGGATATTGGAAGCTGGGGGAGATCCAACGGTGTGCACGGATGGGGTGATGTGTAGGCTTAGAAGGCGTAGGATAATATGCGATCGAACGGCGGAGGTTGATGGGCGACATGTCACACAGGAGGCCGTAGGATAGGGAATAAATCCAGTGGCTGCAGATGAGGCGGGGTTGAGTGGCTAGGATTAGATCTGTCAGTCAGATCTGACGGTTGTGGTTAAGGAGGGAATGGAAGGCTGAGACGGAGGCGGGGTAGAGATGATCCGACGACCCAGGAGAGTGCCGAGTGGCGGAAGGAGAGGCGGGCCACGTGGGCGGTCCAGAGGGCGCCACGTGGCCCAATCAGAAAATTCAGAAGAATAAATACAAAGAAAAATAAGAAAGAAATAGTTAGAGGTAAAATTAAGAAAAAGTCAAAGCATGAAAGTTGCTCACTCAACGAGATCTACAAGTTTCATGTTGGACAAAAAGCCAAAAGAGGTCATTAGTACAAAGAGTATTTTTGAGGGTATTTTTAAGGGGGATAAAATACCGGCTTTTTGGTTTTGAGATGGTTTTGCATTTTCTTGTCTTTTTAATGGTCAGTGATTTATGGACAATTACTCGACCTAATTTTTAGGGGTTTTTAATGATAAAATAATTACAAGAAAAATAAAGGAAATTAAAAACAATTAATTAAGTTTAATTTTACACAATAAAATATAGGATAATAATAAAGAATTAATGGTGATTTTTATTGGATTGATTTAGCAAGGGGTTTATTTTGCGGCTTTTAACTTGATGAATACGAGATTCATCAATGCACTGCAAATTGGTTTAGATGAAAGGATTAAACAAGCTTTTTGGGAGGATCTGGATAAGATTTTACAAGGAATCCCACAAAGAGAGATGATTTGCATAGGTGGAAATCTTAATGGACATTGGGAAAAGATGCTTCAGGGTATGTTAGTGTTCATGGAGGACATGGTTTTGGGGATAGAAATGAAGAGGGAAAAGTTATTCTGGATTTTGTAACGGCATATGATCTTTCATATCAAACACTCTCTTCAAGAAGAGGAAGGAGCATCTAATTACTTATAAGAGTGGGTCAACTAGAACACAGATAGATTACTTTGCATTGAGGAGAAGCGATCGGTTGTGTTGTAAAGACTGTAAAGTAACCCCAGAAGAGAGTTTGACAACCCAGCATTGCTTGTTAGTCTTGGACGTCCAAATGAAAGGGCTGGTAAAGAAAAGGAGGATTCCTAAGATCACTAGAACTAGATGGTCGAATCTTCCACTAAAGCAATCGAGCTTCAAGGAGAAGGCTTTAGAACACTTATCTTAGGATTGTAGCGGAAGTGCAAATGAGATGTGGGAGGCAGTAGCATCTTGTATCCGAAAGGTAGCCAAAGAGATATTAGACGAGTCAAAGGGAGGAGCTCCAGGTCAAAAGGAGGCTTGGTGGTGGAGTGAAGGGGTACAAGAGAAATTACAAATTAAAAGAACATGCTTTAAAGCTATGTCTAAGGATAGAATAGCAGAAACTGTCACAAACTACAAAATAACGAAGAAGGAAGCAAAGAAGGCTATAAGCGAAGCTAAGTCAAAAGCTTATGAAGTTTTTTTATAAAAATCTCGACTCTAAGGAGGGTCAGAAGGATATATCCAGGTCGGCCATAACAAGAGAAAGAAAAACCAAAGACCTTTCTCAAATGAGATGCATTAAGGATGAGGAAGGTCACGTGCTTGTTACTCAGAAGGACATAGAGACTAGATGGGAGCAGTACTTCCATAAGCTTTTCATTGGGGAAGGAAATAAAGAGATCACTTTGGGTGATCTAGCTAGTAGTGAGAGTTACTTGAATCGTGCAAGCTATAGGTGAATACAAAGAAAGGAAGTGGAGGAGGCTTTGAAGGTTATGAGTCCCGGGAAAGGTGTAGGACCGGATGACATTCCTGTAGAAGTATGGAGAGTTTTAGGTGAGTGGGGTTTGACTTGGCTTACGAATCTATTCAATGTTATTTGGCGAAGCAAGAAAATGCCTGAAGATTGGAGCAAGAGTATCGTGGTACCTCTTTATAAGAATAAAGGAGACATTCAAAATTGTTCAAATTACAGAGGTATCAAGCTGATGAGTCACACTATGAAAATTTGGGAACGTGTGATTGGAAGAAGGCTGAGGAAAGTTTCCAACGTAAAAGAAAATCAGTTCGGATTCATGCCAGGTTGCTTTAGTATTGAAGCCATCCATTTACTGATGAGAACAATGGAGATTTATAGAGCTAAAAGGAAGAACCTCTATATGATCTTTATTAATTTGGAGAAGGCTTATGATTCTGTCCCACGAGAGATATTGTGGAGAGTTTTGGAGAAGAGACAAGTACTTGTCCTGTACATTAACCTCATAAAGGACATGTATGATAGGGCTTTATCTTGTGTAAGGACCCCGTATGGGAAGACTGACTATTTTGACATCAGCATTGGTTTACATCAAGGTTCAACTTTGAGTCCATTTATTTTTACTTTGATTATGGACGAGTTGACAAGTCACAATCAGGATGAGTTACCTTGGTGTATGTTATTTGCTGATGATATTGTGTTGATTGATGAGACTAGAGATGGAGTAAATGAGAAGCTTGAGGTCTAGAGACATGCATTGGAGAGTAAAGGATTTCGTATAAGTAGGGCTAAGACGGAATATATGGAGTGCACCTTTGATGGAAGCAATGATGAAGGAATTGAGGTGAAGATTGGTGACAATAACATTCGGGAGAGAGATTCTTTTAGATATATGGGATCTATTTTGCAACAGGATGGGGAAATTGATGGAGATGTTATTAATAGAATAAATGCAGGCTGGCTAAAATGGAAAGGAGCCTCTGCTATTCTTTGTGATAAGAAAATTCCTTTAAAAATTAAAGGAAAGTTTTACAAAGCAGCCGTAAGACCTGCTACGCTCTATGGATCTGAATGTTGTCCTGTGAACTATAGACATGTGCAGAGAATGAATGTAGCAGAAACGAAAATGCTAAGGTGGATGTGTGGACACACACGCAAAGATCGGATTCGGAATGATGCAATTAGAAAGAAAGTTAGTGTAGCTCCGATCGAAGATAAGATGCGAGAAAACCGCTTAAGATGGTTTGGTCATTTGCAAAGAAGATCAACGGATGCACCGGTTAGGAGATGCAAGTGATGGGATGTTGAACCGGCTAAGAGAGGGCGAGGACGTCCCAAGAAGTGTTGGAAATAGACTATACGAAGTGATCTTAGTTTTTTGGATATAAGCCCGGGATTGACCCAAGACAGATCTAAAGGGAGGCGAAGAATCCATGTAGCCGACCCTACTTAATTGTTGGAAAAGGCTTTGCTGTTGTTGTTGTACTGTAAAATTTTGTCAATATTGCAGGTAATTAATATGTTCATGAATATCTTGAGTCATCGACACTACAAAGACAATAAGTTGGTTCCATTTTTGTTCACTCCAGTATACAAAATAGTGAGTTTTTTATCTTTTACATCTTTCGTGCAGAGTCACTTTTATTCAATTTGTATATTATACTGTATATGATCACATCAATACTCTATTTACAATGTTGAAGCCGGTACAAATGATGACTTTAATAATCTAGAAAGCTATTTGACATCAAAGAATATCGATTGATCGCATTGTCCAAAGTATTCACAGTAATTCGTTCACGTAATCATTGACATCTCCTTGTCTCTGATTTTATAATAAGGAAGCATTTCTCCTCCGATTTTATGAATGGTTCAAGGCACCATAAAAAAGACATATCCAAATGATTACTACACAAAGTTGCTAATTTTACTTTACTAAGGTACATTGTCATTGATAGTAGAAATTTGACCAGTAAAAGTTTTCTTTTCTTTACATGTTGGTTGGATATCCGAGCACTTCAATTCGAATATAGTTGAGAACTACTTGTCAAGCTGGGAGACATTATTTGTTCAAGATTTTTCTGAACAAACTCTTCAAAGCCTCGTTTGTGGTGTTTATCTTATGAAGGTGATGAACTTTTTGTGAAAGAAATACGCCAGACTTTGAATATGAAGACGTTCATAGATTTAAGGTTGAGATAGTACAAAACATTTTAACTTCTTATCATGTTGAGAATGACAGTTCACCTTAAACGTTCATTGCCCTTGAACTTTCAGTATGTTTTATGATGACAAGTTAGTTTTATCTTGTAGAAGTTAATTTTGAAGGATACAGTTATAGTATAGTGATATTTGATGGTATGTAATGCTGGTGTTTTTGCAAGTGAATGTACTCTTGTATCAATTTCAGTATGAATATTGTTTCGAATATAAATAGATTGAAATTTGATATAATTTGTATAATTAGGATTCACTTGGCGAAGGATTAACTTTGTTGCAACTTAAATTTACAATTTAACTTTTAAGAGACATGTTAGTTTTGTTTACAAATTTTGAAGAATTCGTTTATAAACATGCATAACTCTGATAGTTTTATATTTACGTGTGTAATCCTCGATAGTTTATAATTGCACTCAATATCTCGAATAATCACTTCATCTCACACCATAATTCTCCATTAATTTAGTCCAATAACTCAACCACTCACATGAGTACACCATATCGTAGGACAGCTATTCACACACTCTCTCTCTCTCTCTCTTTTTAATTTTTAATATTTAAATAGTAGGCCCATTTACATGAGCTCCTATTTCTCATCAAATGATTCGTAGTGTTGTATTCTAATCGGGAAAAAAATAACTTTCTATAGGTACTTGGATATTCCCCTAGTTTCTCAAGTATTAAAAGCAATATGATGAATGACATAATACTAGGTGCAGGAAGACCAAAGAAATAATAAAATAAAGTGATTAGGGAAAAAGGATCCTACACCAACGGGTGTAGGAAACTACCTACACCCGATCTAATTTTTCATTATTATTTGTTTTTTTGAAATGAAACATTGGGGGATTTAGATCACTATGCATCACCATGTTGTCATTCCAAATTCAACTTAATTTGAGTCTTCTATCATCTCCACCAAGACTGCCAAATTTTAATGGTCTCAGAATTGTTGAAATCGACTCTGTCTAGATGAACGTCTTAGGAATGTTTGTTTTGCATGAAACTTGAACACATATTCCCCTCATCATATTAAGTAAATCCCCCAACTTTAAATTCCAAAAAAATAAATGAAAAATAAGGTGGGTGCAGGGAGTTTCCTACACCCCAAGGTGCAGGATCCCTGCCCCCAAGTGATTAACATAGGATATAATATTCTAATACCTCCTTTCAACATTCAAGCCAATTTATGACCTAAATTTGATCTATTTGGAGGTAAGGAAATCATGTAGCTAACCTCACTTAAAGTGGAAAAGGTTTGGATTGTTGATGACATCAATGATTCAAAACTGGTTAACCTGCTTGGCCAATTATTATGTAAACTTATATCAAATATTGGGCAGATAGTAATCTGATGATGAAACATGTGTCTCTTCCCTTCTATAATGTCATTTATACCCCTCCTTTTTTTGTAGTAACAAATGTGCTCCTACCTTCTTGCACCGTTATAACTTGTACCCCATCCATTAGTTTAGCCATCAATGGGGTAAACTAAGTCATGGTTTACTCAAACCAGGGTTTGATTAAGGAGCGATTTATTATTAGTATATCCCTACATTCTTCACCTTATCAAATTAAGATTGGTTGTTATGGGCTTGATACCCATGACCTCGATCTCCAAAAGCACGTACCGTGACCCCCTGTCGACTCGAGGGATATGGGTCGAGGGCGAAGAAGGACGCGAAGGGTGCTTGGGGAATGACCCACTCAGGTGATGCTCAGCAAGAGTTTTAACAGTGGTGCTGATGCGAAGGTCAGCTCACAATGTCTGCTCCTTGGGACCTTGAAAAAAGTGACCTGGCCCAAGACCTATTTAACTAAATGGGCTATGGGTTGGGTTGCAGTCTGTTAACAAAGTATAATAATTGTAGTATGATTATATCTGATCATATCATAAAATAGTCAATGTGTTATCAAGTTTCCACCCCGCGCTTTCTTCTAGGTGTGAAGGACTTGCATGTGTTAAGCAAACGTTTGACCAGTCGGACACCTGAAAGAGGATACTCCTATTTAGGACATTCTCTCTTATAGGATCAGAGATGACAAGGTAAGCTACTTGCTTCTAGCTGAACTGGAGAGGAGCCTCGCTGGGTTGAATTGAATAGAGCAAAGTTGGTTTCTGTGTTGAGCAAGCTATCAATCAGAGTCAGTAGTTCTTTTTGCTCCATCTGCTCAAACTCTTTGTTTCTTTGTCTTATAGGTGTACGATAAAGACAATTGGAAAATGTGATATAGTCAAACGAGTGATCTGTTGTCTGCTTTCCTACTTGACCTCCCCTCAATCTCTTATGATGAGAGTCGAGTTTTCCTTCCCCTGCTGCATACGGGATGACTGGCTTCTCAGAAAGACGACTGGTCCTATTAAGATAGTCGAAATCAATCACTCTACCATCTCACCACACACTGGCCCTCGCCTTGACTGCTTAATATGAGACTGGGATTCAACAGCTTGCTTTCAACTTCAACAGCTTCCCGGGTATGGGAATGCTGGATCCGATACTTTGGGAGGTGAGTTTTGGTTGGCTTACTGTTGCTATACCGATCATTTTAATGGGCCCTTATTTGGATCGGACCAAGTGTGATCATGGGTTTGGCTTCAAGTCAATTCGAACTCGACTCATTTATTTAATTGGCCAATTTTTTGATCCATGTCCAATCCAATATAAATCGAACTCGAGTTAGACTCGTCGATCGGATCGGACGGACCCATTGTCATCCCTTAAAGGGTGCCCCATCGATTTGACGTGATCAACACCCATCCGTGTTGCCATGGGAGCAAATCCTCTCCTGTAGTGAAAATTATAATAGGGGAGATGTATCATGTAATCCCTTTCTTTTGCAAAAAAAAGTTTTAAAAAATCCAATTATATGGAATGAATCTGTGAATAGTGTTCTATATACCTATTAAATTCTGTCCAAATATGGTATTTCTAGCTATTTCATCTTAGGTCAAAGAAAAAAGTCAATATTTACGGAATTTAAAATCCAAAGATTGGGCATTTGATCGTTAAGATAAAACAGCTAGAAGCAACGGATTTAAACGAAATTTCGTAGCTATGGATATGGTTGGTTTTTTAAAAACCTTTTTTTTGCAAAGAAAGGTAAAAAAGAGGGATTACATCATGGAAGCGGTTCCTATGTTGCACAGCCAGAGTCGCTCGCTCAAGATCGTCGCTCGCTGCGATTCACAAGAGATCCGGATTTTGGTGGCTTTTGCGGGTGAACCGCTGGATTATGGTCGGCTCTGGCTGTATAAAGAGGATCCACTTCCTTACATCATCAGTGCTATTACGAAGAGGGTGCGGATCGTCTGCGTTAAGTGGATTGCAACAGACTCTGTTGCAATCCGTGGATGTGTGCCACATGTCCGAAAAAGAATCGGACGCCTGTTGCCCCTCCGAACACTCTCTCCACTCGAACCCCTAACCCTCTCGCCCGATCCCCCTCTCCTTCCTGGACCCCGAGCCCTCTCGCCATTCAGAGCGCATCCCTCCCCCGACTCTAACTCCTCGACCCTGCCTCTCATCGCCACGATCCTCTCGCCGCTCTCGCCCGCCTCCCTCCACTCCTCGACTGCTCTCTCCGCTCTCGCCCGCCTCCCTCCGACCCCTCGCTCTGAATGACGAGAGGGCTTGGGGTCGAGAACGGCGAGAGGGCAGCAAGAGGGCTTGAGGTTGGGGAACGGCGAGAGGGTTTGGGGTTGGGGAAGGAGAGGGGGATCGGGCGGGAGGGTTAGAGGTTCGAGCGGAGAAAAAGTTGGGAGGGGAGGCAGCCGCCCGATTCTTTTTCAGACACGTGATGCACATGTACGCACACGTGACACGTAGACGGTCAGTGTGGGTCTCAACCGTCCCTGATTCGGTAAAGGCAACTTGTTGGTGTAAAGTAGATCTATGCATCCTACTCCACTTGCATGGATGGATGGATGGATAGATACGTCTTCCCAATCCACCCACTACCACTTCTGCAACTCTCACCCTTCCATCGTGCCCACTACTATTTCTGCAACTCCCATCCCTTCCATCACGGTGTTGTGAAGAAGCAAAGGTAGAGGTAGAAGATGGCCATGAAGATCCTCGAGCTCTGCGACGTAGCTCCACCCGAAGGCTCCGTGCAGCCATGCACGATCCCCCTCACCTTCTTCGACCTCGGCTGGTACGCGTTCCCCTTATCCACGGATCGCGTCTTCCTCTATCGCGCACCCCGTTGCTCCACCGCGACCTTCCTCTCCACCCTCCTCCCCAGCCTCAAGCTCTCCCTCTCTCACGCCCTGAAGCTCTTCTACCCCTTGGCCGGTCGACTGGTGCCGGAAACGGCCACTGATCTTCCGTGCATACGCTACTCCGACGGGGATTTCGTGGTTTTGACGGTGGCGGAATCCGACGACGACCTGAAGGAGCTGACATCGGAGGGACCCAAGGATAACGCTCGATTCCGTCGTCTTGTCCCCACTCTCTCCATGTCGGAGACGAACCAACCGGTGGTGGCACTGCAGGTGACCATATTCCCGGAACAGGGCATAGCTGTCGGCATCACCGTGCGACACATCGCCATGGATGGTTCCTCCTACGGCCTCTTTATGCGGACGTGGACTTCCATATGCAAGTCACAGGGGGGGGAGGAGGTGGAGGCCCCTTTCTACGACAGAAGCCAGATCTTGGGGCCCTTCGAATTACAGGGACCATTCTTCTCAAAGATAAAGCATGCCAGGAGTTTCTTCGACGGACCACCGAAAGTCAGGTCGCAGCTGGGCGTCGTACGCGCCACGTTCCACCTCACCACAGTGCAGATCGAGGAGGTGCGGAAGTGGGTCGCAGGCAGAACCTCCGACGCAAGTGGCTCGCGTTTCTCCTCCTTCACCTTGGCAGTTGCACTGGTGTGGACGTGCCTCCTCAAGGCACGAGGCTGCGAACCCAAGAAGATTGAAGGGCTAAGGATCCCCGTCGACTGCCGCACCAGGCTTGGTATTTCCTTACCCAGTTCCTACTTTGGGAACGTCGCCGTGGGGTGCTTGGTGGAGTTGGATGGGAGTGTTCTCGTCGGCGGGGAGGGCCTGGCGGCGGCGGCAGTGGCCATACGGGAAGCTCTGAGAGAATTCCCTGTTGGGTATGTTGCATTGCGGAGTACGTACGAGAGTAGGGTCGAAGAGATTCAGAGGATCACAGCGATGGAGATGTTGTCGTTGGCCGGGTCACCGAGGATGAGAGTGTACGAACTGGACTTCGGGTGGGGAAGACCGGCGAAGGTGGAGGTAGTTTCCATCGACAGCATCGGAGCTATGTCGCTTTCGGAGTTCAATAGGGAGGGCGTGGAGGATGGTCTGGAGATCGGATTGACGCTTCCTCTCGGCACCATGGAAGAGTTCACGAAGCTCTTTAACAGCACTTTGATGAACTGTTCTTGATTAGGAGGTCCGTGCAAGTTGGGATCCTAAGATTGTTCGGCCTTAGGCCCGTTCGGTAGTAAGGAAATAAGGGTTTATTCTCCGTTCGGTTGGAGGATTAGAATAAGAAGAATAAGGTGAAATAAAGGTAGGTAAGTTGAGATAAAAATAAGAATAAGGATAAAATAAGATGGAATAATGAAGAATAGTCGTACCACTGAAAACCGTGTAGGGAGGAGAATTAACCCCTTATTAAAGGGCTAATTCTCCTACAAAATACACCCTTAGGCACGTGGATTATTCTTCCAGCTTATTCTTGAATTATTATATATGCAAGTTGTTCAGAGTTCGACTTCATGAAAAAAATAAAAAGTTTGTGTCGGAGTTTTGTCTGATATTTGATTTGATAAATTGCATTCCACTTCATCGGTGAATATTTGAGTTTGATTTGATAATAATTAAATTTGATGATAATTAATTATTAAGTTGGATGTTTTATATTATGATTGATTACTATCAACTTCATTTAGGATTGGGTATCGGATCGGATCGGGTCGGGTTTGAGTTGGCTGGTCTTGGCCTATTTTAGTATATGGGCTAATGGGTCGGGTCTAGGCCCTTTTTATTTCCAATTTCCAGGCCCTAATCCAAATCCAACCCAAATAAAATGGGTCAGGTTCGGGTCGGATCGGTCTAATTTAACACCTATGTATACTAATATCATGTGTTCCGTTATTATTGCATTTATCTGATTATTGCTTATACATGTGTGCATGTTCAATACTTTAAGTATGCCAACTAATTCGTAATTATGATATTAGTTGTATGTTGAAAATAGAAATATGGTAAAAAATATAGTGACTTAAACCACTACTCAATTCACCATTACATATTTTATTATAGATGCAGGCATTATGACCCAATACATATTCGTTACTTACAATTGTACATGCTCTAACACTTGAGGATATAGATTCCATTCTTGCAAATTAATGTAATAATCTTGCATATTAATGTAATAATGTCCTTAATCTATGCTAATGGATATGATTATTAATGGGTTGCCCTTGCCCTCATCCTCGCACCGCCTTGAGCCCCATGCGAAGGTCGCTTCGCCGCTCGACCGCACGTGATCCTCCGTTCACATGCCACCACCTATCTCCACCGTTGTTTGCCCTTAGCTCGCCATAGCTCTGCCCCTCCAACCTCCACGTGCAGGTCTGCCACCCGCTATCGACGGGCATCGCCTTCACCCCCCTCGTCACAGACCTTGACCCACGTGTCCTCTGATACCCAAATATCTCCCCTCACGTGAGGCGCACGTGGGGGCTGGGGTCATTTACAAGAAAGTCCCTACCACGCTTTGAATTCGTCGTTCAGTCCCCACTAGCCAAATGACACGCGCAACATACGCGAACCCTTGGGAAATTTGCACAAAACCCCATGCGAATTTAGGCAATTAAAGAAGCGCCTTTATTGCACTATTTTGTTATTTCAACTTTATTTCTGAATTTGCATTGAGAACCCTGTGTTTTAGCTTTGTTTTGAGTCACATTTTCACATCAATTTTCATTTTCAAAAATTGTATATTGTAGATCAACTAATTCTTTATCTAATGAGTATTTATTTGTAATTTTTTGAATATTCTCTGATTTATTATAATTAATTTGGTGAAAATTTGTATAGCTTACCCATTTTATGCTATGACATTGCTATTAAATTATTCACCGCTATAAAATTCTGAAAAATTGTATAAGATAGAATTATTTGTGTTCTACATTATGCCTAAATTTCATCTCATTTGCATGCATCTCGAGGTCACGATGAAATCTTTTGTGATTGGACTAACTACTTTTTAATAAACTAGAAACTTAACATTTTCAAGGTTTAGAATTTTTCTGGATAGATCATCATTAGATACATCTAGAATAATTTTAGTTTTTGAAAATAATTAGGTTTGCTATTTATTAAATTAATTTACCAAAAATCACATCTTCTTCATTGTTTAATTCATAAAAAATTCATTTTATTTCCAAAAAATATAGTAGCTTAATTTCATCATGTTTAACATTCTGGTAAAGTTTCATATTTTTTGGACATCATTTGAATGAAAATTGTATTTTTGTCCCCGAACTTTGCTAAAATTGCATCTCATCCCTTATTTGCATTTAAAAATACCAAAAAGATATTCATATGAAAACCTAAGTTCTGAATCATCTAGAAAATGACCTGAGGAGATAGTGGCCTTCCTGAGTTCGACCTTGGGCCACCCCTACTAAAAGTGACCGCTTCACATTAATCAATAAATTAATAAGTGGTTGTTTTGATTAATCATGATTGCTCGAATACTACAATAATTTGACACTATTAATTAGAGCATTTTCCGGATTCGTCTCTCAGTAAATAAAATATTTCTAGGGTATATTTGTATTTACATCCTCCTACCCCATGTCATTACTCATGCATCGTTATTAATTGCATAAAACCAAATAAAAATGCATGCATCATCATCTTTGGGCCATCTTATTTGCATTGTATATTTTTTTCATACTTTGTACCTGCATTATGAAGACCTAAATAATTGAATTTAATCACTTAGATTTAATCGATAATTTTTTATAAATAGATGAGGAGGCTCGTGTCCCTGTGTTCGACCTTGGTATCTTGCCAAGTAGAATAATTTCCACATATTCAAAGGTGTCATCTTTGCATGGATCGTTCTCACCGCATGTACTATGACAAGTGACGATTATTAAAGCGTTGAGAATGCTGTTCATCTAGTACACATGAGCATAAAGCTCTGTACAACTAAAACATGCTAACAATACTACATTAATAGAAATGATAACATATTAAAGAGAGGGATGTTCATGTTCCACTATTATTTTTATAATTGTTGTTCACTATCCCAGTCATATGTAAAGCAGTTATTATGAGTTGCAAACAACCTACTACTTGTACTTTACAAATGTCACTATAATCATCCATAAGTGAGCTCATCGATTTTACATTTACTTATACAAATCATTGGGATCAATCATCATATGTACATAGATATACTATTCAAGACATAATTTCATTATTTAGTTGATGAGATCAAACAATAATAACATCATCTCAACTATCATATCATGTGCCCTGGAGCAACCAATTCACCAATTCCAATTTCAACCAATTTCCCCCAATTTACGCGCAATGAGGGTAATGCTTGGGAACGAATACACCGCGGTCAAACGGGACCGCATCCGATACATCCTTGTGGCGAAGTTATCTCATTTGAAGAAGACCATTTATTATTCCAACAATCGAGTGTTCCATCAGTTATATAGTGCGTGAATATCATCACTGTATTGTAACGACAAAACTAGTATTGTCAAGTGAAAGTGAATGCCTTAATACTTCAACAACAAGACATATATGAGTTCTACGTACGCTTGAAGTCCCAACGTCATGGTAAACACATGCATTCCATTAATCTCCTAACATTTGATGGAATGGAGGTATATGTGTTGCATTGATGTCATTATGGATTAGATTAAAAAAGGAGTGGCATATGAGAGTATGTAAAGTTATGTGATAATGGGACATGCAACTCGGGTTATGTAAACAAATAATCAAGGGTCATTGTGACCCAAATCACCAGGCTCAATCAATCAAGAAAAATTGAACCATTCAAAACAGATCAAAAACAATCAAGCACAAAATGTAAGCAGTTTCGCTATTTACTTTACATGGTATAACAATCAAGGGTTGAACACAAGGAGCACAAGAAAACCTACGAAGTAGTCAAATCTCAGAATATAAAATAAAACATTTTTTAGTGGTTGTTCATTTTGCACATTTTTAATGTTTAATAAGGAAATAAAACCAACAATCATGGAAATAAGACAACTTACACACAAGTCTTTTTGTATTTTTCTTTAAGGCCAAAAGTACTCAGAAAATCAAACTAAAAATATTTTTGGGTTTTTAAGGTTTTGAAATGTTTTTGATATTTTTCTGAGGCTTTTCTTACATTTTTATGATTTAAAAATCAAACAGTGGCTAAAAATGCAAATAATGAACAACCAAGACCAAATTGCAACTTAAAAATACTTTAAGTGCCCCAAGGTCCTGGAATACAATTTTATGAGAAAATACAAGTAAAACCCTACAAACAGGAACTGAAATGAGAATTTTTAGATTTGTCTTGAATTTTGTAGAATTTTTATAAGATTTTAAATGTTTTGCTCTTTTTAAGGTTTTTGTAGAGAAATTTTAAATGAAATTAATACTTCACTAAAGCATAAAAATCATATAAACTGGAATTTTTGTAGAATTTTTTAGACAATTTTCGAATTTTTAGGGATTTTCAAAAATAGATAGGATACTTTTTTATAGATTTTTTTTTCAAAAATAACAAATGTGCACAAATTAACCCACATAAATTGCGACAAATACTACACAAGTTTGGGGTAATCTTTTAGATAATTTTAGGAAAAAAAGACAAGCATCTTGCAGGGACCTCTATGCGATTAAAATAAAGTTTTGGACCTAACAATAATACACATGAAAAGTACAGGGTCGAATTTGCAAAAAGTCCAAACAATCATGCACATAACACGTGAACTGGGGTCACAAGGGTATAAATGCAAATACTAAAATCCTTCCATTCATTTCATCACCAAGATAAATCATAAGGTCCATAAGGTCCATTCTGCTAAATGTCTCCACTGTAACTTCTATTTATTGGACTAAAACTAAATAGGGAAACAAATGAGGGTAAAAGGGAAATATACCCCTTGCAGGCTTGTGCAAGGCACGTGAGGAGATGTGGCAAAGGCTTTGGTGGAGGCGTTGGTGTACGCCCCTGATCTCTCGGCAGCGACAGATCTGATGGTCTAGAGAATGCCAGGGACATGGGGTCTGATGGTGTCAGATGGCGTCAGATCTAACGGCTGAAAGGCTACAACGGTCGGTGGCTCAGATGCAATCTGGCGGGAGGGGGATCATCTGACGGCTAGGAAAGGGTCTACAAGAACTCCTCCTGGACAAGCTTCGATCAAGCGTGGGAGAGGATCTGCCGACCTGATGGGAGATCTGGAGGCTCCTGCAGCTTCGAGGAGGCACTGCGCGTCGGACTGGGGGTTCTGATGAGGGCGTAATGGCCAGATGAGAGTGGTAGTGGCCTGCCACCTAGAGCTGCTCCGCCTAAGCAGTTGGGGGTAAAATGGGGTCTCCTGTGCAAGCGAACTCCTGCAAGGGATACAATGCTCTAAGGCGAAGCTTCGACGATAGGTTATTGCTTCAAAGGATAAGAGAAGCGATGGTGGATGGGATTTGACCTCCGATGAAGGCGTGAGAAGGAGGTATGAGCTAATCTCGACCTTCTGGTCGAGTCTCATGATGGTTAGTGATGAATCTAGAATTCATCATGCTAAAAGCCACATATTAAACCCCCGGCCTAAACAATCCAATAAAAACCACCGATAATTCTTTGTTTTTATCTTGTACTATAGTGTGTATAATTCACCATTAATTTATTGTATTTAATTTCCCTTATTTTTCTTGTAACTATTTTATATTCAAAAAACCTCTAAAAATTAGATAGGATAATTATCTATAAATCACTGACCATTAAAAAGACTAAAAATACAAAAACAACTCAAAACCACAAAATCGGTATTTTTATCCCCTTAAAAATACCCCCAAAAATACTTTTCGTACAAATGACCTCTTTTGGCTTTTTGACCAACATGAAAGTTGTAGATCTCGTCGAGACGAGCAACTTTCATGTTTTGACTTTTTCCTAATTCAGCCTCTAACTATTTCTTTTGTATTTATCTTTGTAATTATCTTTTGAATTTTTCTGGTTGGGCCACGTGGCGCCCTCTGGGCCGCCCACGTGGCCCGCTCCTCTTCACGCCACCCGGCAGCCTCCTGAGCCGTTGGATCCTCTCAACCCACCTCCATCTCACCCGTTGAGGCCGCTCCATCTTTCACCGTCCGATCTAACTCTCAGATCAGATCTGAGCCGCTCACCCTCGCATAAACCTCCGCCGTTCGATCCACTCTCATCCCTCGGCCGTCAACACGCCATGTCGAACCTTCACACCAGCCGTTAGATCTCTTCCATCACTCAATCCCAGCCACTCCCTCGTGCTCCAGTATCAACCGTACGATCAGATCTAATGATCTGATTGCAACCCTCCGTTTGCGCCTCAACCCCAGTCGTTGGATCCCTTGATCCAACAGCTGTAGCTCATCGTCAACCTCGCGTAACCCCCCCTCTAGCGTTGCGACTCTCGTAACCCCTCGCTCCCCTTTCCATTTTTGGCCGGCACCTCCGGCCATCTTTCCCGCTGCTAACGGCCGCCCCGCATCGCCCGCTCCCCCGTCATCCTCGCGCGAGCTCCATAACTCCCAACCGTTACCCCATCGCCATTAGACCACCTCTCCAAAACGCCCCTCTACCACTGTAACATCTGACCATCCTCTCTTATATAACCCCCTCCCCCGCCACCGTAGCCGGGGGTCCACCATTCTTGGCTCTACCCTTAGCCTCCTCCGCCCCTCCGATGACAGCAGAGGGGCAGAATGTCGAAGCAACGATAGGTTTTTGCTGGTGTCGACCTGCGGCGGTGCTCCGCTGCGTTCTGGTGATCTCCGATCACCAATTGAGCTCCGAGGAAGCAGCTGACCTTGCGGGCGACGACCGGAGGCTCCCATGGAGCCTCAGCCCAAGCTGATTCCTCCACCACACCTCGCTCTGGCGAGGTAACTTTTTCTTTGAATTTCTCCATTTTATTCCGCCGCCCACAGATACCGTCACCCTCCTCCGACATCTTCATCAGCTCCACCCAAACACACCGATCCTCGCCGACCCCCTCCCCCTTCTTCAGAACCACCTCCGCACCGACCTCCCTCTTCACCTGCTCCGCCGGCGAAGAACCCTCCGACCACCATTCCCGACGCCTCCACGGCCTCCATTCACTCACAACTCACTCACACACACGATGCACCCGCTTCGGCTAAATTAACCATTGCAGGGACTATGAATCACCGGAGTTCGCATCTGAGCTTGTTTGAGCTTTTCTGCTCCGACGAGGCTTCACCGACCAACGCCTCCGACCAGCTCCGAGGCCTCTCCATCCCTCCAGCATCTTCGCCATAGGCCCAGCTATCTCCCTCGACCTTCAGACGACTCATTGGGCCACGGTGGAGCCAAGGGTAGGTCACCGGAGCCCCGCCTCCTCCGGTGACCTGCGGAGGAGCACGAAGGTACATGCACCGTCCGATCCACCTGATCGGACGGTCCTGATGAAGACACGTGGTTGACCCGAGCCTCTTCCCCAACCTACAGGCTCGTGTCATCCGAGCCTCTCACCGGACCACCAGATGATGCCACGTGGTCCCAAAGCTGAGGCCCCTCCCGAGCCTGACCCCTCGCATGTGTAGCACGTGAGGTGCTGGGTAATTTGCATGCCAGACCCCGAAAGAATTGCTAATTGCATTTTGGTCCCCAGGCACGTGCCTCACGTGCGGGCCTGGGTAATTTACAGGGAGGCCCTCGTACTTTCTGAAATTACAAATATGCCCCTGAGCGCAAATGGATAAATTGCAAAGGCCCCCAGGCGATTTTTCATAATTACATTTAGGTTCCTCCAGGGACCCAAATGCAATATTTATCCCTTTATTTTATTGCATTTTTATTACAATTATGCCCTTGTACTGTTTTTAGCATAACTTGAGCATCGTAGGTCCCTCCAAGGAGCATCGTAGGTCCCTCCAGGGACCTAAATGCAATATTTATCCCTTTATTTTATTGTATTTTTATTACAATTATGCCCTTGCACTGTTTTTAACATAACTTGAGCATCGTAGGTCCAAATTGCATGATTTTAGTGTAGTTTTGATCCTTATTTTGTCCTCTACATTCTAGCATGCTTAATTGTCTTATTTGACACTGTTTTAATTTAAGTGAATTTTTATGTGACAAATGGACCCTGCCCTCCTTGTCTTGCTTGGATTTCATGACCACTCTTTATAGTTGCGACTAAATTGATACTAGTCTCATTTTTATCATGTTGCTCATAATTTTTAGGGTATAATTGTAGTGTTTAATCTGTACATAATTTCTCTTGCATATTTGCTCATGCATCACTTTAACTTGCATAAAAACAGAAAAAATTGCATGCATCATAGCATTGCTTTATAATTTGCATGTGGACTTGAAATTGATATTAAATCACTTTGTGCTTCATGAATCAAAATTCAATACTCACATTAGGCAACCGTGTCCCTGTGTTCGACCTTGGTACACTTGCCAAGTATAAATATTCCACGACATTCAAAGTCTGTGGTTTTTGATCGACCGAAATTCGCCTCCTATACTACAATTATCGATTATTAAAGAGGTAGATTTCGCGTTCATCAAATGGCGCAATTGTCGAGGTAGATTTCGCGTTCATCAAACCAGCAAATAATATGCAAAGAAATGATGCATGAAATGAGGACCTAAAAATTTTTGAAATAAAAAAAATCAAAATTCATCAAATGGCGCCGTTGCCGGGGATACGACTTTGCTTCATTTTTGAATTTTGATTTTTTTAATTATTTCAAAAATTTTTAGGTCCTCATTTCATACATCATTTCTTTGCATATTATTTGCTGGTTTAATTTCTCTGAGTTTCTAACTTTCTCTTTTGTGGCAGGGCCCATGAAAATCGGGGATGCCTGATCGTCATGGAGGCGCGATGTCGGGATCTTCCGCTGAAGAGGCCGCAAAAGAAGCTGTGAAGAAATTCTAGGATTTTTATTAGTCAAATTGCATTGCATGTTGTAAAAAAAAGGAAAAAATTATTGCATCTGCATATTTATTTTCAGTTTTTGCATATTGTAAAAAAAATACCCCCAATACACCTACACTTGCACATACTCACTCCCACCCTCCTCCATTATATTTCATTTTCTCTCTCTCTCCCCCTCTAACCCTATCTCTATATCTTTCTCTGTGTGTATATCTCACGAACCCCTCCCCCCTCACCCTTGTATCATAGAACCCCCCCTCTAACGCAGACCTTACTTAGGCTATTTGTAGCCTAAGTATACGGGGGATCTGCCTGCTCATCCATCCCTTGTCCCGTCTTCTTGTACTTAAGCCAATTTTGGCCTAAGTATAGGGGGACCCTCCTCCTCAGTTCCGCTATATCACCCTGTACTTGAACCGAACCTTGGCTTCATGGCACTTGTGCTACGAGGACATAGCAAATTTTAAGTATAGGGGGGTATACCGTACAATACTGTATATATACTTTAGCCTTAGCTCATGTTTTTAAAAGTTTTTCAAATTTATTATCTGGATTGGGTTCTTGGTATCTTTGGGAACTGAGTAAAAACCTATAAAAATTTAAAATTAAGGGATTAATCTTTGTAAATAACCCTTTTTTAAAAAAATATTAAAAATTAAAAATCTTTCTTGGAATTTAACTCTGACTACTAAGCTTAGCAGACATTTTCAATGAGGGAACCTCGGTCTCCCTTAGCAGAGTGGGTGGTTTAAAGGACATCGCAGAGGGCATCGTCCTTAAGGATCACGGGTCTCGGCCCGTACTTACACCCATACTGGCTGAGAGTGGATACTTTTATTCATTTGAGCTTGGGCCAGTCATTGTCTCTCCAAGAAATTTAAAAAAAATTTTAAAACCCATAAAAATCTGTAAAAGTCAAAAATCACACAAAAATCACTAATCCAAGGAGTTGGCGTATTCTTGACACATTCACACTCACGCAAGGCTTGAGGATTTTGAGGACACTGGATTTTTGTGATCTTGAGAGCCTGAGTTAACATGCCTTAGCCATTAGGGTTTTTAAGACTTAAATGTCCACACTTCCCTGGTTTGAAAGATCTGAGTGCTATATTGCACTCTTCATCTCTACCTTCAAGAAAATATGATCAGCACAATCACCTCCACAACTGCATGATTGATGAGATGAGTTGAGTTATCACTTGAGGACCTAGGACTAGAGATTTGAGTTTAGACCCGATCTGATGATATTCGAGGATGGGATAAAGTTAATGAAGGCTTCAGAAAACCTGAGTGTCAGCAAAAACCCTAGCCAGTATGTGAACAAGATTCATATGCTATCTCTTGATATTTACCTAAAAGTGCCAGGGTGTGATGAAACTTAATGATTATTGTTGACCAGTGTGCACCAACTTTTGGTAAAAGCAGTGGAGCTAGCCAACAAAAGCAATGAAATGTCAAAGAAAAAGCTCAATCATCAAGGTCAAATTATAAATGAGCTTCCACCAATGGCGAGCGCTCCCAAACATTTCCAAAGTGTCCACTTGGACCAAGTGCTAATTAGGACCAGGAGTCGGGATGACACCGAAAAAGGGCTCTGCATCGTAAATGATACAAGTATGGGTGTCGAAGGTATCTTAGATACTCAAAAGAGACACACCCCGGTGTATTCTCAGAAAAACAAGTGCAGACGACTCCAACTCTCTTGACGGACACATTGGTCAACAATCTAAAAATTTACATGTGTTGAGTAAAAAGGCACTCGAGAGGCCCCTTGTTCCAATGCGAGGGTGAGAAAAATAGACAATCCCATGTCCCTTCATCATCTGGCCATCCATCTACACGTTCAAGTCTGACAAACTATAGAGACGGTTGACTGAAGCAAGAATAGACTTATTCCCTAGTATTGAGGATGAGGTTTAGAGGAGAGTCTTTTGGACTGGAACTTTGGGTGATGCCTCGACTCGACTCTCATGAAATGCAGTACACTGAATGTCATATCCTTATATTACATGTACAAAATGAGAGTCTGATAATCAGAGAAGTTGGATTCCTTCTGACTAAGGCTTGGATAAACCCGGACTTTTAGGATCACTTAGGTCAAGGGTCTTCGAAAGATCAAGCCTTGAATTTTTCATGCGCACTGTCAGGAATTAATCCGACTCTTTCATTCTTTATATGCTCGAGGATGAGCATGGTTTAAGTATAGGGGTATGATGAGTCTAGAATTCATCATGCTAAAAGCCACATATTAAACCCCTGGCCTAAACAATCTAATAAAAATCACCGGTAATTCTTTGTTTTTATCTTGTACTATAGTGTGTATAATTCACAATTAATTTACTGTATTTAATTTCCCTTATTTTTCTTGTAATTATTTTATATTCAAAAACCCCTAAAAATTAGATAGGATAATTGTCTATAAATCACTGACCATTAAAAAGACTAAAAAATACAAAAACAACTCAAAACCACAAAATCGGTATTTTTATCCCCTTAAAAATACCCCCAAAAATACTTTTTGTACAAATGACCTCTTTTGGCTTTTTGACCAACATGAAAGTTGTAGATCTCATTGAGACGAGCAACTTTCATGTTTCGACTTTTTCCTATTTCGGTTTCTAACTATTTCTTTTGTATTTATCTTTGTAATTATCTTTTGAATTTTTCTGATTGGGCCACGTGGCGCCCTCTGGGCCGCCCAAGTGGCCCGCTCCTCTTCACGCCACCCTGCAGCCTCCTAAGTCGTTGGATCCTCTCAACCCGCCTCCATCTCACCCGTTGAGGCCGCTCCATCTTCCACCGTCCGATCTAACTCTCAGATTAGATTTGAGCCGCTCACCCTCGCATAAACCTCCGCCGTTCGATCCACTCTCATCCCTCGACCGTCAACACGCCACGTCGAACCTTCATACCAGTCGTTAGATCTCTTCAATCACTCAATCCCATCCACTCCCTCGTGCTCCAGTATCAACCGTACGATCAGATCTAATGATCTGATCGCAACCCTCCGTTCGCGCCTCAACCCCAGCCATTGGATCCCTTGATCCAATGGCTGTAGCTCATCGTCAACCTCGCGTAACCCCCCTCCAGAGTTACGACTCTCGTAACCCCCCGCTCCCCCTTCCATTTTTCGCCGGCACCTCCGGCCATCTTTCCCGCTCCTAACGGCCGCCCCGCATCTCCCGTTCCCCCGTCATCCTCGCGCGAGCTCCATAACTCCCAGCCGTTACCCCATCGCCATTAGACCACCTCTCCAAAACGCCCCTCTACCACTGTAACCGCCGACCATCCTCTCCTATATAACCCCCTCCCCCGCCACCGTAGCCGGGGGTCCACCATTCTTGGCTCTACCCTTAGCCTCCTCCGCCCCTCCGGTGACAGCGGATGGGCGGAATGTCGAAGCAACGATAGGTTTTTGCCGGTGTCGACCTGCGGCGGTGCTCCGCTGCATTCTGGTGATCTCGGATCACCAATTGAGCTCCGAGGAAGCAGCTGGCCTCGCGGGCGACGACCGGAGGCTCCCATGGAGCCTCAACCCAAGCTGATTCCTCCACCACACCTCGCTCCAGTGAGGTAACTTTTTCTTCGAATTTCTCCATTTTATTCCGCCGCCCACAGACACCGTCACCCTCCTCCGACATCTTCATCAGCTCCACCCAAACACACCGATCCTCGCCGACCCCCTCCCCCTTCTTCAGAACCACCTCCGCACCGACCTCCCTCTTCACCTGCTCCGCCGGCGAAGAACCCTCCGGCCACCATTCCCGACGCCTCCACAGCCTCCATTCACTCACAACTCACTCGCACACACGATGCACCCGCTTCGGCTTAATTAACCACTGTAGGGACTATGAATCGCCGGAGTTCGCATCTGAGCTCGTTTGAGCTTTTCTGCTCCGGCGAGGCTTCACCGACCAACGCCTCCGACCAGCTCCGAGGCCTCGCCATCCCTTTAACATCTCCGCCATAGGCCCAACTATCTCCCTCGACCTTCAGACGACTCATTGAGCCACGGTGGAGCCAAGGGCAGGTCACCGGAGCCCCGCCTCCTCCGGTGACCTGCGGAGAAGCACGAAGGTACATGCACCGTCCGATCCTCCTGATGGGACGGTCGTGATGAAGACACATCTGGATACGAGAACCGATCTGAATTGCGTTTCTCGTACCCATGATCAACAAATGGTGCCAAGGACCCCAATTCCCGCCCACGTTCAGGCTAACCCGAATAGCCTAAATCAAGACCAGAACCGACTTCGTGATCATGTATACTATTCAGATAAGTCTTTATTTGAACATGAGATCCTTTCGTACGATAATGTAAATCATATGTCCCTCAGGAGCGGAAGGACCATGATCGTACCTGATCGGACACGGGCACCTAAGGAAGGAGCCGCCAAGTCTCTACCTGAGGAGAACTTGGAGGAAGAAGAGGAGCAGCACCACCATCACCACCACCGGCAGAAGAAGAGGACTTCTGGGTCTTCGAAGCAGCAAACTGATGAATCTCGTATTCATCACTCTAAATCTCATTTATTAAGCTAAAATCCCTAAAAATCAACAGCATTCTGGCATCTATTTTGCATAATTAGCATTCATGCATGTTTTCATAAGAATGGCATTTTAGCACAAAAATCTGCATAAAATAAGAAGCCAAAAATCCAAGCCAAAATGACCTGTAAATAGCCTAACTTCCCAGATTTTTTAACACATTCATGCTAAATCCGAATGACTCAAAACTACTTCCACTGTGTACATATCACTAACAAGAATAAAAGAAAAATACAAAAAAAAAACTAACCCAAATAAGTGGACCAAAAACCCAAACCCTAATTTCAGGATTTTCGGACTAAAAGCCACATATCTTCTCCATCCAGTGTCCGATTGAATCCTACTCACTTTTGAACTAATGTGCATTCAATTACCTTCAAAACAAGACCAAGTTCAAGTGAATCGGAGCTCATATGTGAAAGTTGGGTTTTGGGCCTCTTTTGTACATTGTATATTTTCGCGGTTTTTGACCTTGTATTTTATGTATATATTTTCTTAATCAATAAAAATCCAAAAAAAATTAGAATTAAGTGTCTTTTATTTATCTTGGAGTTTTCCATATTTTTTCCGGATTTTTATCTTGTTTAAAAATGAAATAAAAATTATAAAACCCAAAAAAATCAAGGTATTCTATGTACATGGAATACCCCAAAAATTCACTTTGTGTAAATGATCGATTTTGGTTTTGATGTCTTCATGAAAGTTGTAGATCTCATCGAGCCGAGCAACTTTCGTGAAGAAACTTTTTTGATCCGAGGTCGTTTACTATTTTTTATCGAATTTACAGAATCTTTTAGTCTCGAATTTTCTGGTGCTGACACGTGGCAGCACCTGGTGCCGCCACGTGTCAGCTATTTTTGGTATTATTATATCTTCGTTTAAAAAAAATAATAATAAATAAAAAAAAATAAAATAAAAGGAAGCACGTGCGTCGCACGTGCCTCCCCAGGCACGTGCTCCGCACGTGCCTCCGCCTCTCCTTTGGTTCCGCCACGTGGCGCAACGGGCGCCATCCGATCAAACTCGATCGGACGGCGCCTGTGCGTCGTCCCCCTTTCCCCTTTGGGAGATCCGCCACCACCGCCGCGTATCTCCGCCGCTCCGCGAATCCCGCACATCACGATCCTCTCCGGCCGTCACTGATCTCCGCCGCCTCCGAAGATCCCCTTCCCCGTCGAAATCCCGCGAATCTCTCCACCGCCTTCCATCTCCGGCGCCCTCTTCACCCTATAAATCCAACCCATCGCCGCCCTCGTCAAGATCATCCGCCGATTACATCGCAAGGGTCACCGCGGCGGTGACAGCGCTCCATCGACTTCTTCGAGCGGCGAGATCCGAGGTCGTGTACCTCGTCGCAGCCAACGGCGAGGTCTTCTCCGCCGCGTCTGCTGCAGCTCCGGCCCCCCAACGCCGTCGAGCCTCTTCAGGTATTATCTCTCTCTCTCTCTCTCTATCTTTCTCTCTTCCGCTCTCCGTCCAACGCCATCCGCCTCGACTCCATCTGCTTCGACCTACACCGTATCCACCTCGACGCCGTCGCCACCGTTCTTCGCCGGACATCCTCGCCACCGGCCCCTGCGTCCTCGACGCCCCACGGCCGTGTGTCGGCCACCACGCCTGCTCCGCCCTTCCACCGTTCGTCATCGACACCATCGCGACGACAGCGACGTCGCCTCCGCTCCTCCATCTTCCCCGACCTGCTACGCCTCCGACGACGCTCAACTCCTCCGCAAACTACATCAACGTCGCGACGCCGCCATCAACCACAGAAGCACGACCGGAGCTCTGCCTTCAGCCATCTCATCATCGCCGAGCTCCAACCACGCCACCGCCCTCTTCTCCAATCGCCGGCCCTCCTCCACCTTCACCGCTCCACCACCGGGCACGAGTCCCGAGGCCCTCGCACGTGAGAAGTACGTGCTGAGGGAACTTCTACGATCCATTCTCATCCCCAGGGGTCACGTGATCCGCACGTGACCCGCTGGGTCAATTGCATCCAGCACACCGGGCGTCTACCTATTTGCACTGAAGTCCAAAGTCACGTGCCTAGCACGTGACAACTTGGAGATTTTACAGAAAGGGCCCCCCTGGTTCAGCATATTCGCGCCTCAGCCACCGCCATCCAGAGGGCACGTGCTGGGCACGTGCCTCTCTGGAAATTTTGCACAGTCACCCCCTAGGCCTATTGGTAATTGCTCTTAAGTCCCCCCTGCAGCTTTATATTTATTTATAATATTTGCATTTGTACCCCTGTGTTCCCTCGTATATTTGGACCTCATCTCTACATTATTTTCTTAATCCAAAAATTGCATGATGTTTGTTAATTGATTCTCTACACTTTGACATATTGTGGGTATTTTTGTGACAGATGGTTAATTAATAAATAATTATTTTGTGAAAATTGGCGTATTTTACCCATTTTCTGCTCTGAAGTTCACAGTTGATTAACCGTTGCTCTAAAAATTCTTGAAAAATCACATCTTGTAGAGTTAATTATTCTTAACATTGTGCCCAAAAAGATTTGCATTTGCATACATATTTTGTCTTGTAAAAATCATTTTGCATTTTTTAATATTTAATTTTTAATAGGTATTAAACCCCACATTTTCGAGGATTAGGATTTTTCTGAGATCCGCCACCTAGTGATAGATCTCAGATAATTTTGATTCTTGAAAATAAGTAGGTTTGATATTTATTAAAATTAAATATCAAAAATCATTTTGTTTGCATTTAAAAATCCATAAAAAAATTCATATTGCATCCAAAAATTCTAAAAAAATTACAGTGCACCCATTTCATCATATTTTACATCTCGGCCAAGTTTCGTATTTTTCGGACATTGTTTGAAAGTAATTTACATTTTAGTCCCTAAAATAAGGCCAAAGTTGCATTTTGCATTCTCTATTGCATTGAAAATTCCAAAAAAAGACCGTCTTGAAAACCGAACACGAACTTTGATAGACTTAATTCTAGGTTGTTCCTTTGCCTCCTTGTGATCGACCTTGGGACTTGCCCAAGTAAAACAAACATAAAACCACGAGATTAAAAATTGAATAAATCATTTGTGGTATTTTCTTGACCGTTTCCGATTGCCGCCTACAACGCACGACACGATAAAAACAACTTATTAAAAGCGGCATTTCCGGATACGTCAGATGGCGCCGTTGCCGGGGAGGCAAACGGCTTAGATTTTTGTCTGAAATTTTTTATTCGGTTTTCCGCATTCGGGTAGTCTGACCCCCGAATTTTTCATTGTGAATTCCATTTTTTTTTCTGCAATTTATTTTCAGCATTTATTTTTCATATTATTTTGAGTCACTCTCTTACATTTTCTCTCTTATTTTTTTGCGAGGTACCTTGTACGTGGAGCGGTTTTCAATAACCGACGCAACTTCACCAAAAACCGCAATTAATTTAAGATCGAGTCGAGTCGTGAGAGAGCGTAGAGTCTAGGTTTTTAAATTTCTGCAATTTTAATTTCTGCAATTTTACAGCGGTGTCCGTTTGGACTCTCGCGTGTGTAGACAGACCTCTAAACTTTATTCTGTGGTGTGTCGTGGCCTGTTTCACTCTCCGGTGAGGGTGGGGCCCAACTTGAGTGGCGAATAGGATAGACCTGCACATACGGCTCTCAGAGCATTTATATTTTTGCTTGTGTTCGTAGGATCTTAAGCCACACTGCACTTAATTGAGACGCACATAGATCGTTCAACTTAGCCAAATTTAACTCAATTCTTTCCCGCTAATAGAACTTTCTGCTTAGGTGCGGTTTTCATCGGCTTGCATTCCATATAGAATAAATTTAAATTTCTGTCTAGCATCCCACATGAAGATTGCGAGGATTCACTGTAAGTCTTCTAACTAAGCATTCATCATAGTTTTCCGCGTGCATCGGATTTTCCCGAATTCCTCTCTCTTGTTTTATAACATAACGTTAAAGGAAATTGGGACTGGACGGTAGACGTGTATTTGTGCTCATCTAATTTTTCAGTGATCACCTCATTAAAATCGGGACTGCTAAATATATCTGATCTCAAATAACCCATAAAATCAAGAATTTTTGCGGGAGAGCAACCCCGACCTTGGATGATTTTATTTTTCTGAGTAAGCGAGAAACGACACTTAAGGATAGAGCCCAAATCCAAAATCTCAGCTCACTAAATTTTTGCCAAGATTGAATTATCACCAACTAAAATTGAAAAGATAATAGCCGAAATCTTACGGCTTCATTGTGTGAGTTGGTGAACCCGGGGTTTGATTTATGTTTGTATTGGTGCGCGTGAACCGATATCGAAGATCAATAACCGCACATTTGATAAATTTACTGTCCCATACAATCATCTCTCTCATTTCTTGATTTTAATCTCATCATGGAAATTTTTCCAAATTTCAGATCCAACCCATCATTTCTCTCAACTCCTTCAAAAATGACCGAACACCACTACGAAAACAAATCTATGTCGGTTTGGCCCAAATCCACTACTTCCTCTTCGTTTAATCCTCCAACATTTGCGGGAAGCTTTCAACCGCAAATGACTTCGACCTCATTGAATCCTTTCTCAAATCATCCAACCACACCATCTTGGACTGAACCGTCTTATTCTCACTCTCTCGCCAATAAAACATTTCAAGATCAAAATCTCTTTAAATCCCATGACTGGCAGAGAACCCAAACCCAGATGGAAAGACATACGCTTAATGATCATCATCGTTGGATTGACCATGACAGACCCCTTGTCAGACATGATACTCATACAGAGGACTGGACTGAACTCCTAGACACATATAAACCATGTATGTTGGCTCCACAATATCAAGATCTGACTAATAATGATCAAAGGATTGAACTCTACTCAGATAAAATACACATGCCTGGATCATATGAGCAACCTCCTTCCATAATTTTGGAGGGGAATTTTTCAAGAAAAAATCATGTAATGGATATTTCAAGAAATTCTCCTCTCCGCACGTACAGAAAAATAGAAGACGGAATCATTGAACAAAATCCGAGTGCTCCCATGATTGATCATGAACAAAATTGTGAGGATAATGTTTCGAGGATCAAAACAAGATTCGAATTGATGGAGGACAAATTTCAAAAATTTGCCGACCGAGTAATCTCATTCTATGGTGGATCGGGTGTAAAACTAAATGAGGAAATGATTGGATTCCATGATGAAAATTTTGAAGATATTCAAAGACCTAGGGATGACTCCAATATCAAAACTTCTGCTCATGACTATGCCTCTGACCCAAACTCTAAATATCAAGGCCCCTTCTCATCTAAGGAAGACACCACATCGCTACACCACACAGAAAATACAAAAAAAATTGAAAATCCAGAAAATCTCATAAAAATTGAATCTGAAGAAGATCTGAGGAATTTGGATCCTGCTTTACGGGAAGCACTGGAAAAATACTTGATTTTTGAACTTCCCATTATAAAGGCCATTGAACACTTCCCTGACCTTAAGAAATTTCTAATGGACAGATTAATCGTCAAAAAGTCAGGAAGGACAAGAACAAAAACTGAAAGATATATCTTGTCAATGGCCTCCTCCTTGGTGTTGAGGAGAAAAACCAAGAGCCGCATAGTGAAGCGGTTGCCCAGATTTGACTGCGAAATCAAAGACACAATCTTCACACATGCTCGTATTGATGACGATTCACCGATCAACATCCTCCCGACCTCTGTACTTCACGAACTCAAACTCGGGCCAATTCGGAAGATACGAGAGATTGTTCAATTGGCAGACCGATCGATAAAAAGGCCGAGAGGAACCATTTCTGTCATCATGAAATTCCAAGGTGCTCCGCTCAAGGTAGAATTCACGATTATTGATATTGAGCATCAAGGAGAATTCACCCAGTCTCCAATCATTCTCGGAAAACCATTCTTGGCATTGGCCAAGGCGAGTATCGATTGTGAGACTCGGGAAATAAATTTTACGGCATTGGAATCACTACGCTCTGATACACTCTTTGAGGAAGCAAGATTTTCTGAGGTAACCCACAAAGTCCCCAACAACCGCAACCATGAAACGGTAGAAGAGCCCTACCCTGCTGCTGCACCTGAGATTGCGTTTGTTAACGAGACTATTGGTTTAGAGACTCTCCCCGATATCTCAATTCCCACAGATTTCAAAATAGACAAATCCTTCTACTACGATCCTGAGACATTTGCATGGTCGCACCCTGGAGCAACATACTCTGATTATCTTGACCAAATCCTTCCAAATCAAGAGTGCACCAACATTCAGGAAACAAAGAACGAACACGTAGCCCGAACACCGACCAAGGAAAAGAATTTTAATGGCTATTCATCTGGGTACTCAAGTGAACCGACATCTTCACGAAACAAGAAAAAGAAAGTTACCTTTGATCTCTCGAAAGAGGAATCGGTTGATGATCCCTCATCAGGTCCGGAAAAGGTAGTCTACATGAGTGAAGTCTGTTCGGCATCTCTAAAGCCATATCTTCGCAAGGATCCAAAATTCGATTCTCGTTGGACAACTCCCGTTCCTAATTATTACTCATCCAAAGCTGATGCTCCTACCTTCCACAAGTACACTGGAATTATTTCTTATGAGCTGACTGAGACCGGAGCATCTGAATATTCATCTGAGGACAAATCGATTGATCTTAAAAAGGAACGAATTTTGAGGAAACAATTGAAGAAACAAAAAGACATGAACATCTGGAGTATGTCCACTTTCAAATACTATTCCTCTGAGGATAACTCTGATGATGGTTACTTTTCATCTGGCTCAAATATTTCATCTAATATCCATCATGATATTTCTGAGGATGACACTGATAATAGTTGGGAATCATATACCTCATCTCTGACTCATCATTACGATCTCCCACCGCAGGCTCACAAGAAGATCAGCCGTAAACCGCCTTAATCATCGGCTACCCTCCCTCCCTCCCGACCACATCGGTCTTCTTGTACAACTTCTTCCTCTACTTAGGCCAAGGCCTAAGTATAGGGGGGGACCGATGCCATCTGTATATTCCATTTCCCATATCATCACATTCTGATCTCTCGCTCACTCCATATCCATCCTTCTTCTATACTTAAGCTGACCAAAGCCTAAGTATAGGGGGAACCGCCACCCACCTATATATACCCTCCTCATTCACATAACCTGACCGCTTCATTTCTTTTTCGCCCTTCTTCTATACTTAGACTATTCACAGTCTAAGTATAGAGGGGCGATTTTGTAAATCTTTTTCTTTTTCACTCTCTTACGCTTAGCCCGAGCTATGTCTTCTTTACGCTTCTTGTGCTCTGAGGACACAGCACTCGCTAAGTATAGGGGGGTCTGTATATATACTTTGTATATATTTTAGCCATACCTCGTACTTGCGCGTAAGTCTATATGTATTTACGGGGTGGATAATTTCTCAAAAAAAAAAAAAAAACTTTTTGCCACTAACACTGACTTTGCCCAAAATTTTTAAAAATGGCTTCTTATTCAAAAAAAAAAACACACACACACACAAAAATCCTTTGCATAAAAAAAAATAAAGAAAAAAAATGTTGTCTGCATGCCACACACCTGCACTTCATCCAACATTACATTCATTTGCATTTGTGAAAAGTCATTGGGTTCTGAACCGAGTTATGAGCCGAAACCGAGAGTGATCTAGACTTAACCTTAATCAACCTAATTTTCAGAGGAACTTCATCGAGAAATAGGATTTTAGAGTCTTCAGGTCTGTGACTTAATTCTTTGAGTTCCACGTAACAATGCACAGAGTTTGACTCTTAGTGTCTAACCTGGTCTCTTCATTCTGGGTACAACTCTGGAATAAGGAATTAATTTGTACTCTCGCACTATGCACTTAGCTCAACTCAAACATTTGTTGGAAGACTGTGTGAGTTTCTTTTCTGGTAGCGGGGAAATCTAAAGACCGGAGTACGGGTTGAAATAAAGCTTCGGAAAAGGGATGGACGGCTGGGCACAATTTTTTCTAAGACCCCAAAAAAATGTACGGAATCAAAAGATGCTATATCCGTAGGGGCAAAACAAGATCCAAGCAGAACCACCAAAAATTCCAAATACAAAGAAGCAACTACCAAATAAAATCTGACCAAAAAGGTCCAAGCTTCAAGAACCTGCAGATCTTGGTGGAGACTCGGCTACACTGGCCAGCTTCACAAGGAGAGGTGAACTACACTGGCCACCCTCCAGTTCTTTTCTCATTCTTCTATCTTCTCCCCCCAATTCGATTGTGAACACAGCGCGACAGACCTTAGAAGGAAATACCTGACTCCCCGAGGACGAGTTATTGGAGAGGAGGCTTGCGCGGTAATCCGGCATTCTGAGTGGGAAGAGCTAAAAACCTTTCACACACAAGAGTCGGTTATTCAATATTCAAAGAGTATACTTTGGGAAGAGGATTGATCTAAGATGACTTCTGAGCCGAAACTGTAGCAATGATGTGTAGAACTTGAGGGCTGTTGATTTTAAAATCCTAAGTCTCACAGAAGTTCCGACACACAAATAATCCAAAGGTTGAGTTTAGGCTTACTTTCACCTTCAGCTCATGGTCTTGGTTTGGAACCCAATCTCATTTCACCTCATTGCATTTCTTTTTAAATGCTCAGGGACGAGCATGGTTTAAGTATAGGGGGATGATGAATCTCGTATTCATCACTCTAAATCTCATTTATTAAGCTCAAATCCCTAAAAATCAACAGCATTCTGGCATCTATTTTGCATAATTAGCATTCATGCATGTTTTCATAAGAATGGCATTTTAGCACAAAAATCTGCATAAAATAAGAAGCCAAAAATCCAAGCCAAAATGACCTGTAAATAGCCTAACTTCCCAGATTTTTTAACACATTCATGCTAAATCCGAATGACTCAAAACTACTTCCACTGTGTACATATCACTAACAAGAATAAAAGAAAAATACAAAAAAAAAACTAACCCAAATAAGTGGACCAAAAACCCAAACCCTAATTTCAGGATTTTCGGACTAAAAGCCACATATCTTCTCCATCCAGTGTCCGATTGAATCCTACTCACTTTTGAACTAATGTGCATTCAATTACCTTCAAAACAAGACCAAGTTCAAGTGAATCGGAGCTCATATGTGAAAGTTGGGTTTTGGGCCTCTTTTGTACATTGTATATTTTCGCGGTTTTTGACCTTGTATTTTATGTATATATTTTCTTAATCAATAAAAATCCAAAAAAATTAGAATTAAGTGTCTTTTATTTATCTTGGAGTTTTCCATATTTTTTCCGGATTTTTATCTTGTTTAAAAATGAAATAAAAATTATAAAACCCAAAAAATCAAGGTATTCTATGTACATGGAATACCCCAAAAATTCACTTTGTGTAAATGATCGATTTTGGTTTTGATGTCTTCATGAAAGTTGTAGATCTCATCGAGCCGAGCAACTTTCGTGAAGAAACTTTTTTGATCCGAGGTCGTTTACTATTTTTTATCGAATTTACAGAATCTTTTAGTCTCGAATTTTCTGGTGCTGACACGTGGCAGCACCTGGTGCCGCCACGTGTCAGCTATTTTTGGTATTATTATATCTTCGTTTAAAAAAAAATAATAATAAATAAAAAAAAATAAAATAAAAGGAAGCACGTGCGTCGCACGTGCCTCCCCAGGCACGTGCTCCGCACGTGCCTCCGCCTCTCCTTTGGTTCCGCCACGTGGCGCAACGGGCGCCATCCGATCAAACTCGATCGGACGGCGCCTGTGCGTCGTCCCCCTTTCCCCTTTGGGAGATCCGCCACCACCGCCGCGTATCTCCGCCGCTCCGCGAATCCCGCACATCACGATCCTCTCCGGCCGTCACTGATCTCCGCCGCCTCCGAAGATCCCCTTCCCCGTCGAAATCCCGCGAATCTCTCCACCGCCTTCCATCTCCGGCGCCCTCTTCACCCTATAAATCCAACCCATCGCCGCCCTCGTCAAGATCATCCGCCGATTACATCGCAAGGGTCACCGCGGCGGTGACAGCGCTCCATTGACTTCTTCGAGCAGCGAGATCCGAGGTCGTGTACCTCGTCGCAGCCAACGGCGAGGTCTTCTCCGCCGCGTCTGCTGCAGCTCCGGCCGCCCAACGCCGTCGAGCCTCTTCAGGTATTATCTCTCTCTCTCTCTCTCTCTCTATCTTTCTCTCTTCCGCTCTCCGTCCAACGCCATCCGCCTCGACTCCATCTGCTTCGACCTACACCGTATCCACCTCGACGCCGTCGCCACCGTTCTTCGCCGGACATCCTCGCCACCGGCCCCTGCGTCCTCGACGCCCCACGGCCGTGTGTCGGCCACCACGCCTGCTCCGCCCTTCCACCGTTCGTCATCGACACCATCGCGACGACAGCGACGTCGCCTCCGCTCCTCCATCTTCCCCGACCTGCTACGCCTCCGACGACGCTCAACTCCTCCGCAAACTACATCAACGTCGCGACGCCGCCATCAACCACAGAAGCACGACCGGAGCTCTGCCTTCAGCCATCTCATCATCGCCGAGCTCCAACCACGCCACCGCCCTCTTCTCCAATCGCCGGCCCTCCGCCACCTTCACCGCTCCACCACCGGGCACGAGTCCCGAGGCCCTCGCACGTGAGAAGTACGTGCTGAGGGAACTTCTACGATCCATTCTCATCCCCAGGGGTCACGTGATCCGCACGTGACCCGCTGGGTCAATTGCATCCAGCACACCGGGCGTCTACCTATTTGCACTGAAGTCCAAAGTCACGTGCCTAGCACGTGACAACTTGGAGATTTTACAGAAAGGGCCCCCCTGGTTCAGCATATTCGCGCCTCAGCCACCGCCATCCAGAGGGCACGTGCTGGGCACGTGCCTCTCTGGAAATTTTGCACAGTCACCCCCTAGGCCTATTGGTAATTGCTCTTAAGTCCCCCCTGCAGCTTTATATTTATTTATAATATTTGCATTTGTACCCCTGTGTTCCCTCGTATATTTGGACCTCATCTCTACATTATTTTCTTAATCCAAAAATTGCATGATGTTTGTTAATTGATTCTCTACACTTTGACATATTGTGGGTATTTTTGTGACGGATGGTTAATTAATAAATAATTATTTTGTGAAAATTGGCGTATTTTACCCATTTTCTGCTCTGAAGTTCACAGTTGATTAACCGTTGCTCTAAAAATTCTTGAAAAATCACATCTTGTAGAGTTAATTATTCTTAACATTGTGCCCAAAAAGATTTGCATTTGCATACATATTTTGTCTTGTAAAAATCATTTTGCATTTTTTAGTATTTAATTTTTAATAGGTATTAAACCCCACATTTTCGAGGATTAGGATTTTTCTGAGATCCGCCACCTAGTGATAGATCTCAGATAATTTTGATTCTTGAAAATAAGTAGGTTTTATATTTATTAAAATTAAATATCAAAAATCCATTTTGTTTGCATTTAAAAATCCATAAAAAAATTCATATTGCATCCAAAATTCTAAAAAAATTACAGTGCACCCATTTCATCATATTTTACATCTCGCCCAAGTTTCGTATTTTTCGGACATTGTTTGAAAGTAATTTACATTTTAGTCCCTAAAATAAGGCCAAAGTTGCATTTTGCATTCTCTATTGCATTGAAAATTCCAAAAAAAGACCGCCTTGAAAACCGAACACGAACTTTGATAGACTTAATTCTAGGTTGTTCCTTTGCCTCCTTGTGATCGACCTTGGGACTTGCCCAAGTAAAACAAACATAAAACCACGAGATTAAAAATTGAATAAATCATTTGTGGTATTTTCTTGACCGTTTCCGATTGCCGCCTACAACGCACGACACGATAAAAACAACTTATTAAAAGCGGCATTTCCGGATACGTCACAAACCCGCACCAGCAGAGAGTCCGAGAAAACCGACGAAGAGCCTCCACATCCATCTAAGGAGGATCATCCATAAGTCGCGGAAGACAAATCATCGGTTTCGCCACAACATTTTCCTTTTAGTCAGAGTCAGAGTCTGATTCTATTTCAGAGTCCAAGTCTTGTACAGAAATCAGTTCCAGCTAGGGATGAGCAAAACGACGGGCCGGCCCGACCCAGCCCGTTACCCGGCCCGAAAAAACCCGCCCACAACCCGAGCCCGTGAAGAAATGGGCAGGCCTGGGCCAATAACGAGGCCCGATTAAGTTAACGGGTCAGGTTCGGGCATAGTGGGGCCCGAGCCCGAAGCCCACGGGCTGGCCCGACTTACGGCCCGAGCTCCGGCCCGATAGACCTGGCCCGACTCTAAGCCCGACCCGACCCCAAAAAACCTAAAATCCGATAGCCTTGCGCCCCGCCCCCCATTGCCCCACCCCAACCCGCCGCAACCCCCGACTCCCCCAACCCCCGCACGCCCCAGCCCGCATTTGCCCGACGGCCATCCGACCTCCGACCTCCCCCGCCCCTCCGACCTCCGACCTCCCCCGCCCCTCCAACCGCGACCCCATCTCCTCCGACCTCCGACCTCCATCCTCCCTCCAACCGCGACCCCACCTCCTCCGCCCCAGCCCACACCCGCCCGCCACTCCCCGCGACGCCGCCCAGACCCGTCGCGATGCCCACAGGCCCGCCTCGACGCCGCCCAGTGCTGTAGAATGGAAAGACACCAATAACTCCCTGGTATGTACTATCCATCATTTAGAAATCAATTTGACTTTATTCTGCTGATATAAAGCAACGTTTTTAGGGTTGATTTCTTTGTGTTCATTTGGATAGCATTGTTTTTATGTTGTGGCTAACAGAGAGCAATGAGCATTTTCCTGCCATTTTATTGGGGTTATTGAAATCTGTATAACATGGTCGGAGTTTTTAAGAAGAAAAAAAATAGTACAAGCAAAAAAATTCAAGCAGATTTACAAAAATAACAAATAGGTTTTCCATTATGGGTATTAAAGTATGGCTCATTTTTTCCATCCGGGGAATTTAGAGCTTCCCCACCCACACTCAAGCATGCAGCGAGCCGGCCCGACCTGACCCGACCCATAGACTTGCGGGCCGGGCTCGGGCTTGGGCACCAATATCAAAAAAAAATCGGGCCCAGGCCCGACCCGCCAGCCCGCCAATATGAACCAGGCTCGGTAGGGCTGGGTTAGGCCCGGCCCAGCCCGATACTCATGCCTAGTTCCGGCTTTCAATGAAAACATTTCAGTTTCAGAACATGAGTTATAGTCAATAATCCTTTCCCCCGAGCTCTTACGGGTGGAAAGAAGAAAATCAAAAAATTCCAAAAAGATAATGCAACAAATATATCAAGGTCACAATCCCTTTGACAAGTACGTGGAAATGACACTTGCATTCCAGAAATACCTTAAGGTGAGATGCACACTTACTAGGGTTAGCAGGAAGATCAAAAGCCGTGTTGAGAAACACGTTTTATCAGTAGCCACGACTTGTTCAATAAAGAACTTGTTTCCAAGGAAACGAAGAGACATGTGTGCACATTATGTAGTGAGTCATGTCGATGACATTGCGTTTGCACACACTCTCCTAGACAATGGATCCTCAATTAACTTAATGCCTACAACCCTCTATGAGCGACTTAATCTAGGACCTCTTAGGAAATCTAGAGCCGTCCTGCAGTTCGCTGATAAATCAACCAAGAGGTCCCAAGGAGAATTGAAGAATGTTGTAATCAAAGTCAAGGGTCAAGAATACATGATGGACTTCACTGTCCTAGATATGGAAACCCCTCGTAATTGGAGAGACTCCCAGATCATCTTAGGCAGGCCCTTCCTCAGGACAGCAGGGGCGTTGTTTGATTACAAGATCGGGAAGATCCAGTTCCAAACTCCAGGCAGAGATGAGGAACTTGAGATGAAGTAAACCAAATGGCAGAGATCGGTGTCCGAATCCAGCACCGAGTACTCTTCATCGGAAATAGACCAAGACCATGTAGACACAGTTGGGCCATGGAGACAGAACCCAACCGGCACTAATGAGTCCCTCCCTTTCGGAGATGATCCAGTACATGAGTCAGTTTGCGAGGTCCTTAGAAACGAGTACAGCTCATAACCTGCATCCCCCTACATCTTTGATGACTTAGAAGCCCAGCTGGGCTTGTCAGTCCTTCCCTCTTTAGGACAATCAGAAGATGAGGATGACGAGTCGGACGTGGCTTTCGCCGATCACATGGAGACCTTTGACGATTCCGACTCCAGAGCCAAATATCTAGGTGGCAACAATTACAGAGAAAGATCCAGCCACTACCAACACTGAGCCAGATTTCCTAGACGATCACACCTTACCTGAGCTCAAACCTTTACCCACAACACTGAAATACGCCTTCCTTGTTGGTCAAGAGAAGAAATATCCGATCATCATCAGTTCACGATTGACCGAGGAGTAGGGAATCTCGCTTGCTAGGAGATCTTGGAGAAAAACCGCAAGGTAATAGGCTGGAGCATTTCCGATCTCCACGGGATAAGTCCCGCTCTGTGTTCGCACCATATTTACATTATCGTACGAAATTTAATCCACCCCCTGCACTATAGGAGCACGTGTCCTGTGGAGAAATTGCATCCACCCCCTGCACTATAGGTAATTGCACATTAATCCCTGTCATCATGTTTTATTTTAAGCAATTTTAATTCCTGTAATTGCATTTATACCCTATATTTGCACGCATATTTAGCCATTCATATTAATTCATTTTTCAGTTTGGAAAATTGCATGGTGTAGCTTATATTATCCTCTTCATTATGTGATACATGGCATATTTTGTAATATCTGTAGAATTTTCTATTAATTAATTGGTTTAATTTTGTTATATTTTTCCTATTTATGCTCTTAATTGATAATAATTTCTTGTGATGCCAAAAATGCCCCCAAAACCATATTAGGTGTAGGATAATTAGCTTTACCTTGCATAAAAATTTCATCTCAATTTCATGCATCCCGAGGCCTAAATAATTCAATTAATGATTTGCTTAATTAATTTTTATTAGGTTCATTTCACATCAAAATTAAGGTTTGATAATTTTCCTGGATTCCTCACCTTCAGATTTATCAAGGATAATTTTTATTCCCAAAAATCTTGTGATTTGATATTTATTAAAATTAATTTGGTTAAAATCAATCTGCATTCATTGTTTAATTCACAGTAAATTCATTTAGTGTCAAAAAATTCCAAAAAAATTAGTGTAGCCTAATTCCATCCCATTTCATCATTTGGCCAAGTTTCGTAATTTTTGGACTTGATTTGATCTACTTTCTTAATTAACTTGTAAACTGGCTAGATCTTGCGTGTGTCTTGCATAAAAAACCAAAAAAGATCAAAAAAAAAATTATCCCCTGAAAATCAAACCTTGGACTTTGCTAAAAGTTCACCTAAGGAGACAGCTGCCTCCCTGAGTTCGACCTTGGGCTTGCCCAAGTAAAATAAATTTGCCACATGTAATTAACTTGACATTAATTCAAAGTGGTTTTTGATCTGCTCTTTTTATCCAACTGCAATGAACAACAACACATTAATTTGACCATTAATTTGATCGAATTAACAAGGTTAGTAAGACACATTTTAGCCCCGACGACCTGCTGCTCGCTCTGCCTCGCCTCGCGAGGCCTTCTGATGGTCGTGAAAACTTGCTGGAGGTCCGGCGGAGGACCCGGATGTGCTGCGAAGCTCCTGGGCTGATCAGCGGTGCATATCGATGGAGCTTCGCCGGAGAGAAGACGATCAAAGTAGTGCCGACGCAACTTCAGCTAATGATGATCCTGCATATGTCAAACGATAGCTGAAGCGTGTGTGGGTGTTTGCGTGAATAGAGTGAGTAAGGTGGGGTCCCGTTACGTGATTGGAGTGGGGGACCTGGGCTCCTTCTCGGCGGAGCAGAGGAGGATGTGGAGGATGGTGAACGGGGTTGTGGAGAAGGGAAGATAAAGTCGGAGGTTGGCGAAGAAGATGGTTGAGTTGTGAAGCTCGTGAGAGAGTCGGGTGGCCGATGTGGTGAGGGGTTTAGTCGGGAAAATTCAAAGAAAAGAAGGGGGAAGGAGACCTTGTCAAAGAGGGGAACCCTGGTGGAGGAGGCTGCTTGGGATGAGGCTCAGATGAGCCTCGGGGTCTTCGCCCAGCTGGACAGCAGAGCCAGCGAGCTTGACGGTCGCTAGAGGCGTCGCTCCACGACTGACGAGCCGAGGGTCGACACTGGGCAATAACCTATCGTTGCCTCGACGTTCCGCCCCTCCATTGTCACCGGAGGGGCAGAGGAAGCTAGGATTATGCATAGGAATGGTGGACGAGGTTGAAAGTGGCGGGGGAGAGGCTTTTATAGGGGGAGGAGGTATGGCGGTTACATTGTTGTCGGAGGTTTTTGAATGGGATTTTAATGGTGAAGGAGTGATGGAGGGTGTTCTTGGGAGTTACGCGAGGGGACGGAGGTTAGGGTTGCGAGGGGGAGGCGTTAGGAGATGGAGAGGTGGTCGGAGTCGCCTTCCAAAATAGGAAGGGGGTGGTGGGTTGGCGAGGTGAAAGACTGGGGGACGGGGGATACACGAGGTAGGAGATGAAGTTCACACCGTTAGATCCATGATCCAACGGCTGGGATGTTAGAGCGAGCAGAGGGATGCGATCAGATCCAAGGATCTGATCGAAAGGTTGGAAGTTAGGCGTTGACTAGTGGTGGATATTGGAAGCTGGGGGAGATCCAACGGTGTGTAAGGATGGGGTGACGTGTAGGCTTAAAAGGCATAGGATAAGATGCGATCGAACGACGGAGGTTGAAGGGCGACGTGTCACAAAGGAGGCCGTAGGATAGGGAATAAATCCAATGGCTGCAGATGCGGTGGGGTTGAGCGGCTAGGATTAGATCTGTCAGTCAGATCTGACGGTTGTGGTTAAGGCGGCAATGGAAGGCTGAGATGAAGGCGGGGTAGATATGATCCGACGGTCCAAGAGAGTGTCGAGTGGCGGAAGGAGAGGCGGGCCACATGGGCGGTCCAGAGGGCGCCACGTGGCCCATTCAGAAAATTCAGAAGAATAAATACAAAGAAAAATAAGAAAGAAATAGTTAGAGGTAAAATCAGGAAAAAGTCAAAACATGAAAGTTGCTCGTCTCATAGAGATCTATTGTACAAAAAGACAAAAGAGGTCATTTGTATAAAGAGTATTTTTGGGGGTATTTTTAAGAGGGATAAAAATACTGACTTTTTGGTTTTGAGATGTTTTTGCATTTTCTTGTCTTTTTAATGGTCAGTGAATTATGGATAATTACTCGACCTAATTTTTAGGGGTTTTTAATGATAATAATTACAAGAAAAATAAAGAAAATTAAATACAATTAATTAAGGTTAATGATACATAATATAATATAGGATAATAATAAAGAATTAATGGTGATTTTTATTGGATTGATTAAGCAAGGGGTTTATTTTGCGGCTTTTAGCATGATGAATACGAGATTCAACATACCCCTATACTTAAACCATGCTTGTCCTCGAGCATCTAAAGAATGAAGAAGTAGGATAAATTCCTGACAGTGCGCGTGAAATTTTCAAGGCTCAATCTTTCGAAGACCCTAGACCTAAGTGATCCTAAAATTTTTAGCTTATCCATGCTTTAGTCAGAAGGAATCCAACTTCTCTAATTATCAGACTCTCTTTTTGTATATATAGTATAAGGATATGAAGTTTAGTATACTGCATTTCATGAGAGTCGAGTCGAGGCATCACCCAAAGTTCCAGTCCCAAAGACTCTCCTCTAGACCCCATCCTTAATACTAGGGAATAAGTCTATTCTTGCTTCAGTCAACCATCTCTTTAGTTCGTCAGACTTGAAATGTTGATGGATGGCCAGATAATGGAGGGAATGGGATTGTGTCTATTTTTCTCTCCCTCACATTGGAACAAGGGGCCTCTCGAGTGCCTTTTTTACTCAACACATATAAATTTTTAGATTGTTGATCAATGTGTCCATCAAGAGAGTTGGAGTTGTCTGCAGTTGTTTTTCTGGGAGCACACCGAGGTGTGTCTCTTTTGAGTACCTAAGATACCTTCGACACCCAGACTTGTAGCATTTACAATGCAGAGCCCTTTTTTGGTATCAGCCCTACTCCTTGGTCCTAATTAGCGCTTGGTCCAAGTGGAGACTTTGAAAATGTTTGGGAGCGCTCGCCATTGGTGGAAGCTCATTTAATATTTGACTTGGATGATAGAGCTTCTCTTTGACATTTCATTGCTTTTGTTGGCTAGCTCCACTGCTTTTACCAAGAGTTGGCGCACACTAATCAACAATTTTCATTAAATTCAGTTCAACAAAAACCACAAACTTTGAATGTTGTGGAGTATTTATACTCGGCAAGTCTACCAAGGTCGAACACAAGGACACAACAACTTAATTTATATATCGAATTTTGATTCATGAAGCTCAAGTGTGAATAAATTGTCAATTACTGGTCTGCAAGATGCACTATGTGAATTACAATGCAATACTATGATGAATGCAATTTTTAGTTGATTTTTATGAAATTTAAAGTGATGAATGAGTAATCATGCAAAGTTACATGTATGCTAAATAAAAGATTACAAAGATACCCTAAAAGTATGATCATCATATTAGAAATAGAAATCAGGATCGATTTAATCACAACATGAAGAGCAGTCATCAAATCAGAGCAAGATCAATAAGAGCAGAACAAACATCTATCACAAAAAAAATCACATCACTTAAAACTGTGGCAGATGAGAAATTGAACATGCTATGATGTAGAGGAAGAAATAAGGATCAAAACGACACTAAAATCATGCAATTTGGACCTACGATGCTCAAATAATGCTAAAAACAATGCAGGAGCATAATTGTAATAAAAATGCAAGAAAAATAAATGATAAATATTACACTTAGGTCCCTAGAGGGACCTAAATACAAATACCAAAAATCGCATTGGGTCTTGTGAAATTTCTCCATTGTGCGCAGGGACAAAACTGTAAATCTGAAAATATGTGAGGGCCTCCTTGTGATTTACCCAGGCACGCACGTGAGGCACGTGCCTGGGGACCAATTTGCACCAAAAGTTACGGGGTCTGTCCTGCAAAATACCCAAGCCCTCACGTGCAGTACACGTGAGGGACTTAGGCTCGGGAGGCAGCTGTGGCTCGGGACATGTGGTAGTAGATGGTGGCTCGGTTTGAGGTTCGTGTTGCCCGAGCCTATAGGTCTGGAGGGGAGGCTCGGGTGCCACGTGTCATCATTGTCACCGTTCGATCAGAATGATCGGACGGCATCTGTCACATCTTCCTCCTCCGCAGGTCATCGGAGGAGGCAGGGCCCCGGCGACCTGCTGCTCGCCCCGCCTCGTCTCGCGAGGCCTTCTGATGGTCGTGGAAGCTTGCTGGAGGTCCGGCGGAGGACCCGGATGTGCTGCTAAGCTCCTGGCCTGATCGGTGGTGCATATCGATGGAGCTTCGTCGGAGAGAAGACAATCAAAGTAGCGCCGACGCCAACTCCGGCTAATGATGATCTTGCATATGTTAAATGATAGCTGAAGCGTGTGTGGCGTGTTTGCGTGAATAGAGTGAGTGAGGTGGGGTCCCGTGAGGTGATCGGAGCGATGGACCTGGGCTCCTTCTCGGCGGAGCAAAGGAGGAGGTGGAGGACAGTGAACGAGGTTGTGGAGAAGGGAAGATGAAGTCGGAGGACGTTGGCAAAGAAGATGGTTGAGTTGTGAAGCTCGTGAGAGAGTCGGGTAGCCAATGTGGTGAGGGGTTGAGTCAGGAAAATTCAAAGAAAAGAAGGGAGAAGGAGACCTCATTGGAGAGGGGAACCCTGGTGGAGGAGTCTGCTTGGGATGAGGCTCAGATGAGCCTTGGGGTCTTCTCCCAACTGGACAGTAGGGCTAGCGAGCTCGGCGGCCGCCAGAGGCGTCTCTACACAGCAGAGGAGTCGAGGGTCGACACCGGGCAATAACCCGTCGTCGCCTCGACGTTCCGCCCCTCCGCTGTCACCGGAGGGGCGGAGGAAGCTAGGATTATGCCTAGGAATGGTGGACGAGGGTGAAAGTGGTGGGAGAGAGGCTTTTATAGGGGGAGGAGGTCCGGCGATTATATGGTTGTCGGAGGTTTTTGAATGGGATTTTAATGGTGAAGGAGTGATGGAGGGTGGTCCTCGGAGTTACGCGAGGGCGACGGAGGTTAGGGTTGCGAGGGGGAGGCGTTAGGAGATGGAGAGGTGGCCGGAGTCGCCTTCCAAAATAGGAAGGGAGTGGTGGGTTGGCGAGGTGAAACGACTGGGGGATGGGGGTTACGCGATGTAGGAGACGAAGTTCACACCGTTGGATCCATGATCCAATGGCTGGGATGTTAGAGCAGGCGGAGGGCTACGATCAGATCCAAGGATCTGATCGAAAGGTTGGAAGTTAGGCATTGACGAGTGGTGGATATTGGAAGCTGGGGGAGATCCAACGGTGTGCACGGATGGGGTGATGTGTAGGCTTAGAAGGCGTAGGATAATATGCGATCGAACGGCGGAGGTTGATGGGCGACATGTCACACAGGAGGCCGTAGGATAGGGAATAAATTCAGTGGCTGCAGATGAGGCGGGGTTGAGCGGCTAGGATTAGATCTGTCAGTCAGATCTGACGGTTGTGGTTAAGGAGGGAATGGAAGGCTGAGACGGAGGCGGGGTAGAGATGATCCGACGACCCAGGAGAGTGCCGAGTGGCGGAAGGAGAGGCGGGCCACGTGGGCGGTCCAGAGGGCGCCACGTGGCCCAATCAAAAAATTCAGAAGAATAAATACAAAGAAAAATAAGAAAGAAATAGTTAGAGGTAAAATTAAGAAAAAGTCAAAGCATGAAAGTTGCTCACTCAACGAGATCTACAAGTTTCATGTTGGACAAAAAGCCAAAAGAGGTCATTTGTACAAAGAGTATTTTTGAGGGTATTTTTAAGGGGGATAAAATACCGGCTTTTTGGTTTTGAGATGGTTTTGCATTTTCTTGTCTTTTTAATGGTCAGTGATTTATGGACAATTACTCGACCTAATTTTTAGGGGTTTTTAATGATAAAATAATTACAAGAAAAATAAAGGAAATTAAAAACAATTAATTAAGTTTAATTATACACAATAAAATATAGGATAATAATAAAGAATTAATGGTGATTTTTATTGGATTGATTAAGCAAGGGGTTTATTTTGCGGCTTTTAACTTGATGAATACGAGATTCATCAATGCACTGCAAATTGGTTTAGATGAAAGGATTAAACAAGCTTTTTGGGAGGATCTGGATAAGATTTTACAAGGAATCCCACAAAGAGAGATGATTTGCATAGGTGGAAATCTTAATGGACATTGGGAAAAGATGCTTCAGGGTATGTTAGTGTTCATGGAGGACATGGTTTTGGGGATAGAAATGAAGAGGGAAAAGTTATTCTGGATTTTGTAACGGCATATGATCTTTCATATCAAACACTCTCTTCAAGAAGAGGAAGGAGCATCTAATTACTTATAAGAGTGGGTCAACTAGAACACAGATAGATTACTTTGCATTGAGGAGAAGCGATCGGTTGTGTTGTAAAGACTGTAAAGTAACCCCAGAAGAGAGTTTGACAACCTAGCATTGCTTGTTAGTCTTGGATGTCCAAATGAAAGGGCTGGTAAAGAAAAGGAGGATTCCTAAGATCACTAGAACTAGATGGTCGAATCTTCCACTAAAGCAATCGAGCTTCAAGGAGAAGGCTTTAGAACACTTATCTTAGGATTGTAGCGGAAGTGCAAATGAGATGTGGGAGGCAGTAGCATCTTGTATCCGAAAGGTAGCCAAAGAGATATTAGACGAGTCAAAGGGAGGAGCTCCAGGTCAAAAGGAGGCTTGGTGGTGGAGTGAAGGGGTACAAGAGAAGTTACAAATTAAAAGAACATGCTTTAAAGCTATGTCTAAGGATAGAATAGAAGAAACTGTCACAAACTACAAAATAACGAAGAAGGAAGCAAAGAAGGCTATAAGCGAAGCTAAGTCAAAAGCTTATGAAGTTTTTTTTATAAAAATCTCGACTCTAAGGAGGGTCAGAAGGATATATCCAGGTTGGCCATAATAAGAGAAAGAAAAACCAAAGACCTTTCTCAAATGAGATGCATTAAGGATGAGGAAGGTCACGTGCTTGTTACTCAGAAGGACATAGAGACTAGATGGGAGCAGTACTTCCATAAGCTTTTCATTGGGGAAGGAAATAAAGAGATCACTTTGGGTGATCTAGCTAGTAGTGAGAGTTACTTGAATCGTGCATGCTATAGGTGAATACAAAGAAAGGAAGTGGAGGAGGCTTTGAAGGTTATGAGTCCCGGGAAAGGTGTAGGACCGGATGACATTCCTGTAGAAGTATGGAGAGTTTTAGGTGAGTGGGGTTTGACTTGGCTTACGAACCTATTCAATGTTATTTGGCGAAGCAAGAAAATGCCTGAAGATTGGAGCAAGAGTATCGTGGTACCTCTTTATAAGAATAAAGGAGACATTCAAAATTGTTCAAATTACAGAGGTATCAAGCTGATGAGTCACACTATGAAAATTTGGGAACGTGTGATTGGAAGAAGGCTGAGTAAAGTTTCCAACGTAAAAGAAAATCAGTTCGGATTCATGCCAGGTTGCTTTAGTATTGAAGCCATCCATTTACTGATGAGAACAATGGAGATTTATAGAGCTAAAAGGAAGAACCTCTATATGATCTTTATTGATTTGGAGAAGGCTTATGATTCTGTCCCACGAGAGATATTGTGGAGAGTTTTGGAGAAGAGACAAGTACTTGTCCTGTACATTAACCTCATAAAGGACATGTATGATAGGGCTTTATCTTGTGTAAGGACCCCGTCTGGGAAGACTGACTATTTTGACATCAGCATTGGTTTACATCAAGGTTCAACTTTGAGTCCATTTATTTTTACTTTGATTATGGACGAGTTGACAAGTCACAATCAGGATGAGTTACCTTGGTGTATGTTATTTGCTGATGATATTGTGTTGATTGATGAGACTAGAGATGGAGTAAATGAGAAGCTTGAGGTCTAGAGACATGCATTGGAGAGTAAAGGATTTCGTATAAGTAGGGCTAAGACGGAATATATGGAGTGCACCTTTGATGGAAGCAATGATGAAGGAATTGAGGTGAAGATTGGTGACAATAACATTCGGGAGAGAGATTCTTTTAGATATATGGGATCTATTTTGCAACAGGATGGGGAAATTGATGGAGATGTTATTAATAGAATAAATGGAGGCTGGCTAAAATGGAAAGGAGCCTCTGCTATTCTTTGTGATAAGAAAATTCCTTTAAAAATTAAAGGAAAGTTTTACAAAGCAGCCGTAAGACCTGCTACGCTCTATGGATCTGAATGTTGTCCTGTGAACTATAGACATGTGCAGAGAATGAACGTAGCAGAAACGAAAATGCTAAGGTGGATGTGTGGACACACACGCAAAGATCGGATTCGGAATGATGCAATTAGAAAGAAAGTTGGTGTAGCTCCGATCGAAGATAAGATGCGAGAAAACCGCTTAAGATGGTTTGGTCATTTGCAAAGAAGATCAACGGATGCACCGGTTAGGAGATGCAAGTGATGGGATGTTGAACCGGCTAAGAGAGGGCGAGGACGTCCCAAGAAGTGTTGGAAATAGACTATACGAAGTGATCTTAGTTTTTTGGATATAAGCCCGGGATTGACCCAAGACAGATCTAAATGGAGGCAAAGAATCCATGTAGCCGACCCTACTTAATTGTTGGAAAAGGCTTTGCTGTTGTTGCTGTACTGTAAAATTTTGTCAATATTGCACGTAATTAATATGTTCATGAATATCTTGAGTCATCGACACTACAAAGACAATAAGTTGGTTCCATTTTTGTTCACTCCAGTATACAAAATAGTGAGTTTTTTTTCTTTTACATCTTTCGTGCAGAGTCACTTTTATTCAATTTGTATATTATACTGTATATGATCACATCAATACTCTATTTACAATGTTGAAGCCGGTACAAATGATGACTTTAATAATCTAGAAAGCTATTTGACATCAAAGAATATCGATTGATCGCATTGTCCAAAGTATTCACAGTAATTCGTTCACGTAATCATTGACATCTCCTTGTCTCTGATTTTATAATAAGGAAGCATTTCTCCTCCGATTTTATGAATGGTTCAAGGCACCATAAAAAAGACATATCCAAATGATTACTACACAAAGTTGCTAATTTTACTTTACTAAGGTACATTGTCATTGATAGTAGAAATTTGACCAGTAAAAGTTTTCTTTTCTTTACATGTTGGTTGGATATTCGAGCACTTCAATTCGAATATAGTTGAGAACTACTTGTCAAGCTGGGAGACATTATTTGTTCAAGATTTTTCTGAACAAACTCTTCAAAGCCTCGATTGTGGTGTTTATCTTATGAAGGTGATGAACTTTTTGTGAAAGAAAAACGCCAGACTTTGAATATGAAGACGTTCATAGATTTAAGGTTGAGATAGTACAGAACATTTTAACTTCTTATCATGTTGAGAATGACAGTTCACCTTAAACGTTCATTGCCCTTGAACTTTCAGTATGTTTTATGATGACAAGTTAGTTTTATCTTGTAGAAGTTAATTTTGAAGGATACAGTTATAGTATAGTGATATTTGATGGTATGTAATGCTGGTGTTTTTGCAAGTGAATGTACTCTTGTATCAATTTCAGTATGAATATTGTTTCGAATATAAATAGATTGAAATTTGATATAATTTGTATAATTAGGATTCACTTGGCGAAGGATTAACTTTGTTGCAACTTAAATTTACAATTTAACTTTTAAGAGACATGTTAGTTTTGTTTACAAATTTTGAAGAATTCGTTTATAAACATGCATAACTCTGAGTAGTTTTATATTTACGTGTGTAATCCTCGATAGTTTATAATTGCACTCAATATCTCGAATAATCACTTCATCTCACACCATAATTCTCCATTAATTTAGTCCAATAACTCAACCACTCACATGAGTACACCATATCGTAGGACAGCTATTCACACACACACACTCTCTCTCTTTTTTTTTTAATTTTTAATATTTAAATAGTAGGCCCATTTACATGAGCTCCTATTTCTCATCAAATGATTCGTAGTCTTGTATTCTAATCGGGAAAAAAATAACTTTCTATAGGTACTTGGATATTCCCCTAGTTTCTCAAGTATTAAAAGCAATATGATGAATGACATAATACTAGGTGCAGGAAGACCAAAGAAATAATAAAATAAAGTGATTAGGGAAAAAGGATCCTACACCAACGGGTGTAGGAAACTCCCTACACCCGATCTAATTTTTCATTATTATTTGTTTTTTTTGAAATGAAACATTGGGGGATTTAGATCACTATGCATCACCATGTTGTCATTCCAAATTCAACTTAATTTGAGTCTTCTATCATCTCCACCAAGACTGCCAAATTTTAATGGTCTCAGAATTGTTGAAATCGACTCTGTCTAGATGAACGTCTTAGGAATGTTTGTTTTGCATGAAACTTGAACACATATTCCCCTCATCATATTAAGTAAATCCCCCAACTTTTAATTCCAAAAAAATAAACGAAAAATAAGGTGGGTGCAGGGAGTTTCCTACACCCCAAGGTGCAGGATCCCTGCCCCCAAGTGATTAACATAGGATATAATATTCTAATACCTCCTTTCAACATTCAAGCCAATTTATGACCTAAATTTGATATATTTGGAGGTAAGGAAATCATGTAGCTAACCTCACTTAAAGTGGAAAAGGTTTGGATTGTTGATGACATCAATGATTCAAAACTGGTTAACCTGCTTGGCCAATTATTATGTAAACTTATATCAAATATTGGGCAGATAGTAATCTGATGATGAAACATGTGTCTCTTCCCTTCTATAATGTCATTTATACCCCTCCTTTTTTTGTAGTAACAAATGTGCTCCTACCTTCTTGCACCGTTATAACTTGTACCCCATCCATTAGTTTAGCCATCAATGGGGTAAACTAAGTCATGGTTTACTCAAACCAGGGTTTGATTAAGGAGCGATTTATTATTAGTATATCCCTACATTCTTCACCTTATCAAATTAAGATTGGTTGTTATGGGCTTGATACCCATGACCTCGATCTCCAAAAGCACGTACCGTGACCCCTTGTCGACTCGAGGGATGTGGGTCGAGGGCGAAGAAGGACGCGAAGGGTGCTTGGGGAATGACCCACTCAGGTGATGCTCAGCAAGAGTTTTAACAGTGGTGCTGATGCGAAGGTCAGCTCACAATGTCTGCTCCTTGGGACCTTGAAAAAAGTGACCTGGCCCAAGACCTATTTAACTAAATGGGCTATGGGTTGGGTTGCAGTCTGTTAACAAAGTATAATAATTGTAGTATGATTATATCTGATCATATCATAAAATAGTCAATGTGTTATCAAGTTTCCACCCCGCGCTTTCTTCTAGGTGTGAAGGACTTGCATGTGTTAAGCAAACGTTTGACCAGTCGGACGCCTGAAAGAGGATACTCCTATTTAGGACATTCTCTCTTATAGGATCAGAGATGACAAGGTAAGCTACTTGCTTCTAGCTGAACTGGAGAGGAGCCTCGCTGGGTTGAATTGAATAGAGCAAAGTTGGTTTCTGTGTTGAGCAAGCTATCAATCAGAGTCAGTAGTTCTTTTTGCTCCATCTGCTCAAACTCTTTGTTTCTTTGTCTTATAGGTGTACGATAAAGACAATTGGAAAATGTGATATAGTCAAACGAGTGATCTGTTGTCTGCTTTCCTACTTGACCTCCCCTCAATCTCTTATGATGAGAGTCGAGTTTTCCTTCCCCTGCTGCATACGGGATGACTGGCTTCTCAGAAAGACGACTGGTCCTATTAAGATAGTTGAAATCAATCACTCTACCATCTCACCACACACTGGCCCTCGCCTTGACTGCTTAATATGAGACTGGGATTCAACAGCTTGCTTTCAACTTCAACAGCTTGCCGGGTATGGGAATGCTGGATCCGATACTTTGGGAGGTGAGTTTTGGTTGGCTTACTGTTGCTATACCGATCATTTTAATGGGCCCTTATTTGGATCGGACCAAGTGTGATCATGGGTTTGGCTTCAAGTCAATTCGAACTCGACTCATTTATTTAATTGGCCAATTTTTTGATCCATGTCCAATCCAATATAAATCGAACTCGAGTTAGACTCGTCGATCGGATCGGACGGACCCATTGTCATCCCTTAAAGGGTGCCCCATCGATTTGACGTGATCAACACCCATCCGTGTTGCCATGGGAGCAAATCCTCTCCTGTAGTGAAAATTATAATAGGGGTGATGTATCATGTAATCCCTTTCTTTTGCAAAAACAAAAGTTTTCAAAAATCCAATTATATGGAATGAATCTGTGAATAGTGTTCTATATACCTATTAAATTCTGTCCAAATATGGTATTTCTAGCTATTTCATCTTAGGTCAAAGAAAAAAGTCAATATTTACGGAATTTAAAATCCAAAGATTGGGCATTTGATCGTTAAGATAAAACAGCTAGAAGCAACGGATTTAAACGAAATTTCGTAGCTATGGATATGGTTGGTTTTTTTAAAAACCTTTTTTTTTTTGCAAAGAAAGGTAAAAAAGAGGGATTACATCATGGAAGCGGTTCCTATGTTGCACAGCCAGAGTCGCTCGCTGCGATTCACAAGAGATCCGGATTTTGGTGGCTTTTGCGGGTGAACCGCTGGATTATGGTCGGCTCTGGCTGTACAAAGAGGATCCACTTCCTTACATCATCAGTGCTATTACGAAGAGGGTGCGGATCGTCTGCGTTAAGTGGATTGCAACAGACTCTGTTGCAATCCGTGGATGTGTGCCACATGTCCGAAAAAGAATCGGACGCCTGTTGCCCCTCCGAACACTCTCTCCACTCGAACCCCTAACCCTCTCGCCCGATCCCCCTCTCCTTCCTGGACCCCAAGCCCTCTCGCCATTCAGAGCGCATCCCTCCCCCGACTCTAACTCCTCGACCCTGCCTCTCATCGCCACGATCCTCTCGCCGCTCTCGCCCGCCTCCCTCCACTCCTCGACTGCTCTCTCCGCTCTCGCCCGCCTCCCTCCGACCCCTCGCTCTGAATGACGAGAGGGCTTGGGGTCGAGAACGGCGAGAGGGCAGCAAGAGGGCTTGAGGTTGGGGAACGGCGAGAGGGTTTGGGGTTGGGGAAGGAGAGGGGGATCGGGCGGGAGGGTTAGAGGTTCGAGCGGAGAAAAAGTTGGGAGGGGAGGCAGCCGCCCGATTCTTTTTCAGACACGTGATGCACATGTACGCACACGTGACACGTAGACGGTCAGTGTGGGTCTCAACCGTCCCTGATTCGGTAAAGGCAACTTGTTGGTGTAAAGTAGATCTATGCATCCTACTCCACTTGCATGGATGGATGGATGGATAGATACGTCTTCCCAATCCACCCACTACCACTTCTGCAACTCTCACCCTTCCATCGTGCCCACTACTATTTCTGCAACTCCCATCCCTTCCATCACGGTGTTGTGAAGAAGCAAAGGTAGAGGTAGAAGATGGCCATGAAGATCCTCGAGCTCTGCGACGTAGCTCCACCCGAAGGCTCCGTGCAGCCATGCACGATCCCCCTCACCTTCTTCGACCTCGGCTGGTACGCGTTCCCCTTATCCACGGATCGCGTCTTCCTCTATCGCGCACCCCGTTGCTCCACCGCGACCTTCCTCTCCACCCTCCTCCCCAGCCTCAAGCTCTCCCTCTCTCACGCCCTGAAGCTCTTCTACCCCTTGGCCGGTCGACTGGTGCCGGAAACGGCCACTGATCTTCCGTGCATACGCTACTCCGACGGGGATTTCGTGGTTTTGACGGTGGCGGAATCCGACGACGACCTGAAGGAGCTGACATCGGACGGACCCAAGGATAACGCTCGATTCCGTCGTCTTGTCCCCACTCTCTCCATGTCGGAGACGAACCAACCGGTGGTGGCACTGCAGGTGACCATATTCCCGGAACAGGGCATAGCTGTCGGCATCACCGTGCGACACATCGCCATGGATGGTTCCTCCTACGGCCTCTTTATGCGGACGTGGACTTCCATATGCAAGTCACAGGGGGGGGAGGAGGTGGAGGCCCCTTTCTACGACAGAAGCCAGATCTTGGGGCCCTTCGAATTACAGGGACCATTCTTCTCAAAGATAAAGCATGCCAGGAGTTTCTTCGACGGACCACCGAAAGTCAGGTCGCAGCTGGGCGTCGTACGCGCCACGTTCCACCTCACCACAGTGCAGATCGAGGAGGTGCGGAAGTGGGTCGCAGGCAGAACCTCCGACGCAAGTGGCTCGCGTTTCTCCTCCTTCACCTTGGCAGTTGCACTGGTGTGGACGTGCCTCCTCAAGGCACGAGGCTGCGAACCCAAGAAGATTGAAGGGCTAAGGATCCCCGTCGACTGCCGCACCAGGCTTGGTATTTCCTTACCCAGTTCCTACTTTGGGAACGTCGCCGTGGGGTGCTTGGTGGAGTTGGATGGGAGTGTTCTCGTCGGCGGGGAGGGCCTGGCGGCGGCGGCAGTGGCCATACGGGAAGCTCTGAGAGAATTCCCTGTTGGGTATGTTGCATTGCGGAGTACGTACGAGAGTAGGGTCGAAGAGATTCAGAGGATCACAGCGATGGAGATGTTGTCGTTGGCCGGGTCACCGAGGATGAGAGTGTACGAACTGGACTTCGGGTGGGGAAGACCGGCGAAGGTGGAGATAGTTTCCATCGACAGCATCGGAGCTATGTCGCTTTCGGAGTTCAATAGGGAGGGCGTGGAGGATGGTCTGGAGATTGGATTGACGCTTCCTCTCGGCACCATGGAAGAGTTCACGAAGCTCTTTAACAGCACTTTGATGAACTGTTCTTGATTAGGAGGTCCGTGCAAGTTGGGATCCTAAGATTGTTTGGCCTTAGGCCCATTCGGTAGTAAGGAAATAAGGGTCTATTCTCCGTTCGTTTGGAGGATTAGAATAAGAAGAATAAGGTGAAATAAAGGTAGGTAAGTTGAGATAAAAATAAGAATAAGGATAAAATAAGATGGAATAATGAAGAATAGTCGTACCACTGGAAACCGTGTAGGGAGGAGAATCAACCCCTTATTAAAGGGCTAATTCTCCTACAAAATACACCCTTAGGCACGTGGATTATTCTTCCAGCTTATTCTTGAATTATTATATATGCAAGTTGTTCAGAGTTCGACTTCATGAAAAAAATAAAAAGTTTGTGTCGGAGTTTTGTCTGATATTTGATTTGATAAATTGCATTCCACTTCATCGGTGAATATTTGAGTTTGATTTGATAATAATTAAATTTGATGATAATTAATTATTAAGTTGGATGTTTTATATTATGATTGATTACTATCAACTTCATTTAGGATTGGGTATCGGATCGGATCCGGTCGGGTTTGAGTTGGCTGGTCTTGGCCTATTTTAGTATATGGGCTAATGGGTCGGGTCTAGGCCCTTTTTATTTCCAATTTCCAGGCCCTAATCCAAATCCAACCCAAATAAAATGGGTCAGGTTCGGGTCGGATCGGTCTAATTTAACACCTATGTATACTAATATCATGTGTTCCGTTATTATTGCATTTATCTGATTATTGCTTATACATGTGTGCATGTTCAATACTTTAAGTATGCCAACTAATTCGTAATTATGATATTAGTTGTATGTTGAAAATAGAAATATGGTAAAAAATATAGTGACTTAAACCACTACTCAATTCACCATTACATATTTTATTATAGATGCAGGCATTATGACCCAATACATATTCGTTACTTACAATTGTACATGCTCTAACACTTGAGGATATAGATTCCATTCTTGCAAATTAATGTAATAATCTTGCATATTAATGTAATAATGTCCTTAATCTATGCTAATGGATATGATTATTAATGGGTTGCCCTCGCCCTCATCCTCGCACCGCCTTGAGCCCCATGCGAAGGTCGCTTCGCCGCTCGACCGCACGTGATCCTCCGTTCACATGCCACCACCTATCTCCACCGTTGTTTGCCCTTAGCTCGCCATAGCTCTGCCCCTCCAACCTCCACGTGCAGGTCTGCCACCCGCTATCGACGGGCATCGCCTTCACCCCCCTCGTCACAGACCTTGACCCACGTGTCCTCTGATACCCAAATATCTCCCCTCACGTGAGGCGCACGTGGGGGCTGGGGTCATTTACAAGAAAGTCCCTACCACGCTTTGAATTCGTCGTTCAGTCCCCACTAGCCAAATGACACGCGCAACATACGCGAACCCTTGGGAAATTTGCACAAAACCCCATGCGAATTTAGGCAATTAAAGAAGCGCCTTTATTGCACTATTTTGGTATTTCAACTTTATTTCTGAATTTGCATTGAGAACCCTGTGTTTTAGCTTTGTTTTGAGTCACATTTTCACATCAATTTTCATTTTCAAAAATTGTATATTGTAGATCAACTAATTCTTTATCTAATGAGTATTTATTTGTAATTTTTTGAATATTCTCTGATTTATTATAATTAATTTGGTGAAAATTTGTATAGCTTACCCATTTTATGCTATGACATTGCTATTAAATTATTCACCGCTATAAAATTCTGAAAAATTGTATAAGATAGAATTATTTGTGTTCTACATTATGCCTAAATTTCATCTCATTTGCATGCATCTCGAGGTCACGATGAAATCTTTTGTGATTGGACTAACTACTTTTTAATAAACTAGAAACTTAACATTTTCAAGGTTTAGAATTTTTCTGGATAGATCATCATTAGATACATCTAGAATAATTTTAGTTTTTGAAAATAATTAGGTTTGCTATTTATTAAATTAATTTACCAAAAATCACATCTTCTTCATTGTTTAATTCATAAAAAATCATTTTATTTCCAAAAAATATAGTAGCTTAATTTCATCATGTTTAACATTCTGGTAAAGTTTCATATTTTTTGGACATCATTTGAATGAAAATTGTATTTTTGTCCCCGAACTTTGCTAAAATTGCATCTCATCCCTTATTTGCATTTAAAAATACCAAAAAGATATTCATATGAAAACCTAAGTTCTGAATCATCTAGAAAATGACCTGAGGAGATAGTGGCCTTCCTGAGTTCGACCTTGGGCCACCCCAACTAAAAGTGATCGCTTCACATTAATCAATAAATTAATAAGTGGTTGTTTTGATTAATCATGATTGCTCGAATACTACAATAATTTGACACTATTAATTAGAGCATTTTCCGGATTCGTCTCTCAGTAAATAAAATATTTCTAGGGTATATTTGTATTTACATCCTCCTACCCCATGTCATTACTCATGCATCGTTATTAATTGCATAAAACCAAATAAAAATGCATGCATCATCATTTTGTGCCATCTTATTTGCATTGTATATTTTTTGCATACTTTGTACCTGCATTATGAAGACCTAAATAATTGAATTTAATCACTTAGATTTAATCGATAATTTTTTATAAATAGATGAGAAGGCTCGTGTCCCTGTGTTCGACCTTGGTATCTTGCCAAGTAGAATAATTTCCACATATTCAAAGGTGTCATCTTTGCATGGATCGTTCTCACCGCATGTACTATGACAAGTGACGATTATTAAAGCGTTGAGAATGCTGTTCATCAAGTACACATGAGCATAAAGCTCTGTACAACTAAAACATGCTAACAATACTACATTAATAGAAATGATAACATATTAAAGAGAGGGATGTTCATGTTCCACTATTATTTTTATAATTGTTGTTCACTATCCCAGTCATATGTAAAGCAGTTATTATGAGTTGCAAACAACCTACTACTTGTACTTTACAAATGTCACTATAATCATCCATAAGTGAGCTCATCGATTTTACATTTACTTATATAAATCATTGGGATCAATCATCATATGTACATAGATATACTATTCAAGACATAATTTCATTATTTAGTTGATGAGCTCAAACAATAATAACATCATCTCAACTGTCATATCATGTGCCCTGGAGCAACCAATTCACCAATTCCAATTTCAACCAATTTCCCCCAACTTACACGCAATGAGGGTAATGCTTGGGAACGAATACACCGCGGTCAAATGGGACCGCATCCGATACATCCTTGTGGCGAACTTATCTCATTTGAAGAAGACCATTTATTATTCCAACAATCGAGTGTTCCATCAGTTATATAGTGCGTGAATATCATCACTGTATTGTAACGACAAAACTAGTATTGTCAAGTGAAAGTGAATGCCTTAATACTTCAACAACAAGACATATATGAGTTCTACGTACGCTTGAAGTCCCAACGTCATGGTAAACACATGCATTCCATTAATCCCCTAACATTTGATGGAATGGAGGTATATGTGTTGCATTGATGTCATTATGGATTAGATTAAAAAAGGAGTGGCATATGAGAGTATGTAAAGTTATGTGATAATGGGACATGCAACTCGGGTTATGTAAACAAATAATCAAGGGTCATTGTGACCCAAATCACCAGGCTCAATCAATCAAGAAAAATTGAACCATTCAAAACAGATCAAAAACAATCAAGCATAAAATGTAAGCAGTTTCGCTATTTATATTACATGGTATAACAATCAAGGGTTGAACACAAGGAGCACAAGAAAACCTACGAAGTAGTCAAATCTCAGAAAATAAAATAAAACATTTTTAGTGGTTGTTCATTTTGCACATTTTTAATGTTTAATAAGGAAATAAAACCAACAATCATGGAAATAAGACAACTTACACACAAGTCTTTTTGTATTTTTCTTTAAGGCCAAAAGTACTCAGAAAATCAAACTAAAAATATTTTTGGGTTTTTAAGGTTTTGAAATGTTTTTGATATTTTTCTGAGGCTTTTCTTACATTTTTATGATTTAAAAATCAAACAGTGGCTAAAAATGCAAATAATGAACAACCAAGACCAAATTGCAACTTAAAAATACTTTAAGTGCCCCAAGGTCCTGGAATACAATTTTATGACAAAATACAAGTAAAACCCTACAAACAGGAACTGAAATGAGAATTTTTAGATTTGTCTTGAATTTTGTAGAATTTTTATAAGATTTTAAATGTTTTGCTCTTTTTAAGGTTTTTGTAGAGAAATTTTAAATGAAATTAATACTTCACTAAAGCATAAAAATCATATAAACTGGAATTTTTGTAGAATTTTTGAGACAATTTTCGAATTTTTAGGGATTTTCAAAAATAGATAGGATACTTTTTTATAGATTTTTTTTCAAAAATAACAAATGTGCACAAATTAACCCACATAAATTGCGACAAATACTACACAAGTTTGGGGTAATCTTTTAGATAATTTTAGGAAAAAAGACAAGCATCTTGCAGGGACCTCTATGCGATTAAAATAAAGTTTTGGACCTAACAATAATACACATGAAAAGTACAGGGTCGAATTTGCAAAAAGTCCAAACAATCATGCACATAACACGTGAACTGGGGTCACAAGGGTATAGATGCAAATACTAAAATCCTTCCCTTCATTTCATCACCAAGATAAATCACATGATATAGATTGCAAATAATCCAGATATCACGTGTAGATGCACGTGAGTTCAAATAGGGAGGATTAAAGTGCAAAAAGTTGAAAACATAAGGTCCATTCTGCTAAATGTCTCCACTACAACTTCTATTTATTGGACTAAAACTAAATAGGGAAACAAATGAGGGTAAAAGGGAAATATACCCCTTGCAGGCTTGTGCAAGGCACGTGAGGAGATGTGGCAAAGGCTTTGGTGGAGGCGTTGGTGTACGCCCCTGATCTCTCGGCAGCGACAGATCTGATGGTCTAGAGAATGCCAGGGACATGGGGTCTGATGGTGTCAGATGGCGTCAGATCTAACGGCTGAAAGGCTACAACGGTCGGTGGCTCAGATGCAATCTGGCGGGAGGGGGATCATCTGACGGCTAGGAAAGGGTCTGCAAGAACTCCTCCTGGACAAGCTTCGATCAAGCGTGGGAGAGGATCTGCCGACCTGATGGGAGATCTGGAGGCTCCTGCAGCTTCGAGGAGGCACTGCGCGTCGGACTGGGGGTTCTGATGAGGGCGTAATGGCCAGATGAGAGTGGTAGTGGCCTGCCACCTAGAGCTGCTCCGCCTAAGCAGTTGGGGGTAAAATGGGGTCTCCTGTGCAAGCGAACTCCTGCAAGGGATACAATGCTCTAAGGCGAAGCTTCGACGATAGGTTATTGCTTCAAAGGATAAGAGAAGCGATGGTGGATGGGATTTGACCTCCGATGAAGGCGTGAGAAGGAGGTATGAGCTAATCTCGACCTTCTGGTCGAGTCTCATGATGGTTAGTGATGAATCTAGAATTCATCATGCTAAAAGCCGCATATTAAACCCCCGGCCTAAACAATCCAATAAAAATCACCGGTAATTCTTTGTTTTTATCTTGTACTATAGTGTGTATAATTCACCATTAATTTATTGTATTTAATTTCCCTTATTTTTCTTGTAACTATTTTATATTCAAAAAACCTCTAAAAATTAGATAGGATAATTATCTATAAATCACTGACCATTAAAAAGACTAAAAATACAAAAACAACTCAAAACCACAAAATCGGTATTTTTATCCCCTTAAAAATACCCCCAAAAATACTTTTTGTACAAATGACCTCTTTCGGCTTTTTGACCAACATGAAAGTTGTAGATCTCGTCGAGACGAGCAACTTTCATGTTTTGACTTTTTCCTAATTCAGCCTCTAACTATTTCTTTTGTATTTATCTTTGTAATTATCTTTTGAATTTTTCTGGTTGGGCCACGTGGCGCCCTCTGGGCCGCCCACGTGGCCGGCTCCTCTTCACGCCACCCGGCAGCCTCCTGAGCTGTTGGATCCTCTCAACCCACCTCCATCTCACCCGTTGAGGCCGCTCCATCTTTCACCGTCCGATCTAACTCTCAGATCAGATCTGAGCCGCTCACCCTCGCATAAACCTCCGCCGTTCGATCCACTCTCATCCCTCGGCCGTCAACACGCCACGTCGAACCTTCACACCGGCCGTTAGATCTCTTCCATCACTCAATCCCAGCCACTCCCTCGTGCTCCAGTATCAACCGTACGATCAGATCTAATGATCTGATCGCAACCCTCCGTTCGCGCCTCAATCCCAGCCGTTGGATCCCTTGATCCAACAGCTGTAGCTCATCGTCAACCTCGCGTAACCCCCCCTCTAGCGTTGCGACTCTCGTAACCCCTCGCTCCCCTTTCCATTTTTGGCCGGCACCTCCGGCCATCTTTCCCGCTGCTAACGGCCGCCCCGCATCGCCCGCTCCCCCGTCATCCTCGCGCGAGCTCCATAACTCCCAACCGTTACCCCATCGCCATTAGACCACCTCTCCAAAATGCCCCTCTACCACTGTAACATCTGACCATCCTCTCTTATATAACCCCCTCCCCCGCCACCGTAGCCGGGGGTCCACCATTCTTGGCTCTACCCTTAGCCTCCTCCGCCCCTCCGATGACAACAGAGGGGCGGAATGCCGAAGCAACGATAGGTTTTTGCTGGTGTCGACCCGCGGCGGTGCTCCGCTGCGTTCTGGTGATCTCCGATCACCAATTGAGCTCCGAGGAAGCAGCTGACCTTGCGGGCGACGACCGGAGGCTCCCATGGAGCCTCAGCCCAAGCTGATTCCTCCACCACACCTCGCTCTGGCGAGGTAACTTTTTCTTTGAATTTCTCCATTTTATTCCGCCGCCCACAGATACCGCCACCCTCCTCCGACATCTTCATCAGCTCCACCCAAACACACCGATCCTCGCCGACCCCCTCCCCCTTCTTCAGAACCACCTCCGCACCGACCTCCCTCTTCACCTGCTCCGCCGGCGAAGAACCCTCCAACCACCATTCCCGACGCCTCCACGGCCTCCATTCACTCACAACTCACTCGCACACACGATGCACCCGCTTCGGCTAAATTAACCATTGCAGGGACTATGAATCACCGGAGTTCGCATCTGAGCTTGTTTGAGCTTTTCTGCTCCGGCGAGGCTTCACCGACCAACGCCTCCGACCAGCTCCGAGGCCTCTCCATCCCTCCAGCATCTTCGCCATAGGCCCAGCTATCTCCCTCGACCTTCAGACGACTCATTGGGCCACTGTGGAGCCAAGGGTAGGTCACCGGAGCCCCGCCTCCTCCGGTGACCTGCGGAGGAGCACGAAGGTACATGCACCGTCCGATCCACCTGATCGGACGGTCCTGATGAAGACACGTGGTTGACCCGAGCCTCTTCCCCAACCTACAGGCTCGTGTCATCCGAGCCTCTCACCGGACCACCAGATGATGCCACGTGGTCCCAAAGCTGAGGCCCCTCCCGAGCCTGACCCCTCGCATGTGTAGCACGTGAGGTGCTGGGTAATTTGCATGCCAGACCCCGAAAGAATTGCTAATTGCATTTTGGTCCCCAGGCACGTGCCTCACGTGCGTGCCTGGGTAATTTACAGGGAGGCCCTCGTACTTTATGAAATTACAAATATGCCCCTGAGCGCAAATGGATAAATTGCAAAGGCCCCCAGGCGGTTTTTCATAATTACATTTAGGTTCCTCCAGGGACCTAAATGCAATATTTATCCCTTTATTTTATTGCATTTTTATTACAATTATGCCCTTGTACTGTTTTTAGCATAACTTGAGCATCGTAGGTCCCTCCAAGGAGCATCGTAGGTCCCTCCAGGGACCTAAATGCAATATTTATCCCTTTATTTTATTGTATTTTTTATTACAATTATGCCCTTGCACTGTTTTTAACATAACTTGAGCATCGTAGGTCCAAATTGCATGATTTTAGTGTAGTTTTGATCCTTATTTTGTCCTCTACATTCTAGCATGCTTAATTGTCTTATTTGACACTGTTTTAATTTAAGTGAATTTTTATGTGACAAATGGACCCTGCCCTCCTTGTCTTGCTTGGATTTGATGACCACTCTTTATAGTTGCGACTAAATTGATACTAGTTTCATTTCTATCATGTTGCTCATAATTTTTAGGGTATAATTGTAGTGTTTAATCTGTACATAATTTCTCTTGCATATTTGCTCATTCATCACTTTAACTTGCATAAAAACAGAAAAAATTGCATGCATCATAGCATTGCTTTATAATTTGCATGTGGACTTGAAATTGATATTAAATCACTTTGTGCTTCATGAATCAAAATTCAATACTCACATTAGGCAACCGTGTCCTTGTGTTCGACCTTGGTACACTTGCCAAGTATAAATATTCCACAACATTCAAAGTCTGTGGTTTTTGATCGACCGAAATTCGCCTCCTATACTACAATTATCGATTATTAAAGAGGTAGATTTTGCGTTCATCAAATAGCGCCATTGTCGAGGTAGATTTCGCGTTCATCAAACCAGCAAATAATATGCAAAGAAATGATGCATGAAATGAGGACCTAAAAATTTTTGAAATAAAAAAAATCAAAATTCATCAAATGGCGCCGTTGCCGGGGATACGACTTTGCTTCATTTTTGAATTTTGATTTTTTTAATTATTTCAAAAATTTTTAGGTCCTCATTTCATACATCATTTCTTTGCATATTATTTGCTAGTTTAATTTCTCTGAGTTTCTAACTTTCTCTTTTGTGGCAGGGCCCATGAAAATCGGGGATGCCTGATCGTCATGGAGGCGCGAAGTCGGGATCTTCCGCTGAAGAGGCCGCAAAAGAAGCCGTGAAGAAATTCTAGGATTTTTATCAGTCAAAATGCATTGCATGTTGTAAAAAAAGGAAAAAATTATTGCATCTGCATATTTATTTTCAGTTTTTGCATATTGTAAAAAAAATACCCCCAATACACCTACACTTGCACATACTCACTCCCACCCTCCTCCTGTATATTTCATTTTCTCTCTCTCTCCCCCTCTAACCCTATCTCTATATTTTTCTCTGTGTGTATATCTCACGAACCCCTCCCCCCTCACCGTTGTATCATAGAACCCCCCTCTAACGCAGACCTTACTTAGGCTATTTGTAGCCTAAGTATACGGGGGATCTGCCTGCTCATCCATCCCTTGTCCCGTCTTCTTGTACTTAAGCCAATTTTGGCCTAAGTATAGGGGGACCCTCCTCCTCAGTTCCGCTATATCACCCTGTACTTGAACCGAACCTTGGCTTCATGGCACTTGTGCTATGAGGACATAGCAAATTTTAAGTATAGGGGGGTATACCGTACAATACTGTATATATACTTTAGCCTTAGCTCATGTTTTTAAAAGTTTTTCAAATTTATTATCTGGGTTGGGTTCTTGGTATCTTTGGGAACTGAGTAAAAACTTATAAAAATTTAAAATTAAGGGATTAATCTTTGTAAATAACCCTTTTTCAAAAAAATATTAAAAATTAAAAATCTTTCTTGGAATTTAACTCTGACTACTAAGCTTAGCAGACATTTTCAATGAGGGAACCTCGGTCTCCCTTAGCAGAGTGGGTGGTTTAAAGGACATCGCAGAGGGCATCGTCCTTAAGGATCACGGGTCTCAGCCCGTACTTACACCCATACTGGCTGAGAGTGGATACTTTTATTCATCTGAGCTTGGGCCAGTCATTGTCTCTCCAAGAAATTTAAAAAAAAAATTTAAAACCCATAAAAATCTGTAAAAGACAAAAATCACACAAAAATCACTAATCCAAGGAGTTGGCGTATTCTTGACACATTCACACTCACGCAAGGCTTGAGGATTTTGAGGACACTGGATTTTTGTGATCTTGAGAGCCTGAGTTAACATGCCTTAGCCATTAGGGTTTTTAAGACTTAAATGTCCACACTTCCCTGGTTTGAAAGATCTGAGTGCTATATTGCACTCTTCATCTCTACCTTCAAGAAAATATGATCAGCACAATCACCTCCACAACTGCATGATTGATGAGATGAGTTGAGTTATCACTTGAGGACCTAGGACTAGAGATTTGAGTTTAGACCCGATCTGATGATATTCAAGGATGGGATAAAGTTAATGAAGGCTTCAGAAAACCTGAGTGTCAGCAAAAACCCTAGCCAGTATGTGAACAAGATTCATATGCTATCTCTTGATATTTACCTAAAAGTGCCAGGGTGTGATGAAACTTAATGATTATTGTTGACCAGTGTGCACCAACTTTTGGTAAAAGCAGTGGAGCTAGCCAACAAAAGCAATGAAATGTCAAAGAAAAAGCTCAATCATCAAGGTCAAATTATAAATGAGCTTCCACCAATGGCGAGCGCTCCCAAACATTTCCAAAGTGTCCACTTGGACCAAGTGCTAATTAGGACCAGGAGTCGGGATGACACCGAAAAAGGGCTCTGCATCGTAAATGATACAAGTATGGGTGTCGAAGGTATCTTAGATACTCAAAAGAGACACACCCCGGTGTATTCCCAGAAAAACAAGTGCAGACGACTCCAACTCTCTTGACGGACACATTGGTCAACAATCTAAAAATTTACATGTGTTGAGTAAAAAGGCACTCGAGAGGCCCCTTGTTCCAATGTGAGGGTGAGAAAAATAGACAATCCCATGTCCCTCCATCATCTGGCCATCCATCTACACGTTCAAGTCTGACAAACTATAGAGACGGTTGACTGAAGCAAGAATAGACTTATTCCCTAGTATTGAGGATGAGGTTTAGAGGAGAGTCTTTTGGACTGGAACTTTGGGTGATTCCTCGACTCGACTCTCATGAAATGCAGTACACTGAATGTCATATCCTTATATTACATGTACAAAATGAGAGTCTGATAATCAGAGAAGTTGGATTCCTTCTGACTAAGGCTTGGATAAACCCGGACTTTTAGGATCACTTAGGTCAAGGGTCTTCGAAAGATCAAGCCTTGAATTTTTCATGCGCACTGTCAGGAATTAATCCGACTCTTTCATTCTTTATATGCTCGAGGATGAGCATGGTTTAAGTATAGGGGTATGATGAATCTAGAATTCATCATGCTAAAAGCCACATATTAAACCCCTGGCCTAAACAATCTAATAAAAATCACCGGTAATTCTTTGTTTTTATCTTGTACTATAGTGTGTATAATTCACAATTAATTTACTGTATTTAATTTCCCTTACTTTTCTTGTAATTATTTTATATTCAAAAACCCCTAAAAATTAGATAGGATAATTGTCTATAAATCACTGACCATTAAAAAGACTAAAAAATACAAAAACAACTCAAAACCACAAAATCGGTATTTTTATCCCCTTAAAAATACCCCTAAAAATACTTTTTGTACAAATGACCTCTTTTGGCTTTTTGACCAACATGAAAGTTGTAGATCTCATTGAGACGAGCAACTTTCATGTTTCGACTTTTTCCTATTTCGGTTTCTAACTATTTCTTTTGTATTTATCTTTGTAATTATCTTTTGAATTTTTCTGATTGGGCCACGTGGCGCCCTCTGGGCCGCCCACGTGGCCCGCTCCTCTTCACGCCACCCTGCAGCCTCCTGAGTCGTTGGATCCTCTCAACCCGCCTCCATCTCACCCGTTGAGGCCGCTCCATCTTCCACCGTCCGATCTAATTCTCAGATTAGATCTGAGCCGCTCACCCTCGCATAAACCTCCGCCGTTCGATCCACTCTCATCCCTCGGCCGTCAACACGCCACGTCGAACCTTCACACCATCCGTTAGATCTCTTCCATCACTCAATCCCATCCACTCCATCGTGCTCCAGTATCAACCGTACGATCAGATCTAATGATCTGATCGCAACCCTCCGTTCGCGCCTCAACCCCAGCCGTTGGATCCCTTGATCCAATGGCTGTAGCTCATCGTCAACCTCGCGTAACCCCCCTCCAGAGTTACGACTCTCGTAACCCCCCGCTCCCCCTTCCATTTTTCGCCGGCACCTCCGGCCATCTTTCCCGCTCCTAACGGCCGCCCCGCATCTCCCGTTCCCCCGTCATCCTCGCGCGAGCTCCATAACTCCCAGCCGTTACCCCATCGCCATTAGACCACCTCTCCAAAACGCCCCTCTACCACTGTAACCGCCGACCATCCTCTCCTATATAACCCCCTCCCCCGCCACCGTAGCCGGGGGTCCACCATTCTTGGCTCTACCCTTAGCCTCCTTCGCCCCTCTGGTGACAGCGGAGGGGCGGAATGTCGAAGCAACGATAGGTTTTTGCCGGTGTCGACCTGCGGCGGTGCTCCGCTGCATTTTGGTGATCTCCGATCACCAATTGAGCTCCGAGGAAGCAGCTGGCCTCGCGGGCGACGACCGGAGGCTCCCATGGAGCCTCAACCCAAGCTGATTCCTCCACCACACCTCGCTCCAGTGAGGTAACTTTTTCTTCGAATTTCTCCATTTTATTCCGCCGCCCACAGACACCGTCACCCTCCTCCGACATCTTCATCAGCTCCATCCAAACACACCGATCCTCGCCGACCCCCTCCCCCTTCTTCAGAACCACCTCCGCACCGACCTCCCTCTTCACCTGCTCCGCCGGCGAAGAACCCTCCGGCCACCATTCCCGACGCCTCCACAGCCTCCATTCACTCACAACTCACTCGCACACACGATGCACCCGCTTCGGCTAAATTAACCACTGTAGGGACTATGAATCGCCGGAGTTCGCATCTGAGCTCGTTTGAGCTTTTCTGCTCCGGCGAGGCTTCACCGACCAACGCCTCCGACCAGCTCCGAGGCCTCGCCATCCCTTTAACATCTTCGCCATAGGCCCAACTATCTCCCTCGACCTTCAGACGACTCATTGAGCCACGGTGGAGCCAAGGGCAGGTCACCGGAGCCCCGCCTCCTCCGGTGACCTGCGGAGGAGCACGAAGGTACATGCACCGTCCGATCCTCCTGATTGGACGGTCGTGATGAAGACACATGGTTGACCCGAGCCTTTTTCCCCAACCTACAGGCTCGGGTCATCCGAGCCTCTCACCGGACCACCAGATGATGCCACGTGGTCCCAAAGCTGAGGCCCCTCCCGAGCCTGACCCCTCGCGTGCGTAGCACGCGAGGTGCTGGGTAATTTGCATGCCCGACCCCGGAAGAATTGCTAATTGCATTTTGGTCCCCAGACACGTGCCTCACATGCGTGCCTGGGTAATTTACATGGAGGCCCTCAAACTTTCTGAAATTACAAATATGCCCTTGTGCGCAAATGGACAAATTGCAAAGGCCCCCAGGTGGTTTTTCATAATTGCATTTAGGTCCTTCCAGGGACCTAAATGCAATATTTATCCCTTTATTTTATTGCATTTTTATTACGATTATGCCCTTGCACTGTTTTTAGCATAACTTGAGCATCGTAGGTCCAAATTGCATGATTTTAGTGTCGTTTTGATCCTTATTTTGTCCTCTACATTCTAGCATGCTTAATTGTCTTATTTAACACTGTTTTAATTTATGTGAATTTTTATGTGACAAATGGACCCTGCCCTCCTTTTCTTGCTTGGATTTGATGACCACTCTTTATAGTTGCGATTAAATTGACACTAGTTTCATTTCTATCATGTTGCTCATAATTTTTAGGGTATAATTGTAGTGTTTAATCTGTGCATAATTTCTCTTGCATATTTGCTCATGCATCACTTTAACTTGCATAAAAACAGGAAAAAATTGCATGCATCATAGCATTGCTTTATAATTTGCATGTGGACTTGAAATTGATATTAAATCACTTTGTGCTTCATGAATCAAAATTCAATACTCACATTAGGCAGCCGTGTCCCTGTGTTCGACCTTGGTACACTTGCCAAGTATAAATATTCCACAGCATTCAAAGTCTGTGGTTTTTGATCGACCGAAATTCGCCTCCTATACTACAATTATCGATTATTAAAGAGGTAGATTTCGCATTCATCAGTTAGGTTGTGTGAGAGGGTGCGAGGTGAGATGTAGCATAGATCGAAGTGGATAGATGTAGGGAACGGAGCTCCAATCGACTGGTCGGAGCAAGGGAACGTGCGGCGATGCAGAACGAAAAGATCAGATTGAATATGCGAATGCAAAGGATAGATGATATACCTGAAGGTTTAGAATGGATCCTATGCTTCAGACGGGAATGGACGTTGAGGTAATGGCCTCAACCACGCTGGAACGGGCGGGGCGGCTAGATGCGGCAGAGCTCTCCGGCCACGTTGGTGAGCTACAGCTTTACGCCACCAAACTCCAATCCAAGGGCTCCTCCAAGCTGCTGTCACTCGGCTGGAGGTGTCTAGGGGAAAAGGAAGAGGCGAGGCACGAGCTGTAGCGCTAGGAGGCGGGAGTGAGAGTTATATAGGATGCTCAGGGGTCCAGAAAGGTCAGCATGTGGCACAAAGCCCTAAAGGGATCCGAATGATGCAAGGGATCCGCGAGAATCTCGGTTATACAAGGAATCTCGATTCCAGATCTCAAGGCAAGATGAACTCGGAATCGAGTGGGAAAAATCATAGAAGAAGCTCTGTTGAGGGAGCTTCAAATCGACCCGAGCTAGGAGGGGCGTTGAATGGGGTCAACAAAATCCTTGGACCAATCAGAAAATTAAAATGTATAAAATAATTGAAAAATCAATAAAAAATAGCGAATAGATTTAGAAGAAAAAGTGTACAAAATAAAAACGATTATTATTTTCAAACTATTTTCTATGATTTTTAATTATTATTTTTTAAAAAATAAAATGATGTATATACAATATATAGTGTTATATACATGTATAATATACCTATGTATTATGTACAAGTATTTTTATTTCATTATTTTTATACAAATACCTTAGTTTATATTTTATTTATTTACAACATAATTTTAGGAGTGTAAAATAATTTTATTTCATTTTTACAAATAAATAAGGGTATATAATAAATAGAGGATGTAATATATACACATGCCTTTTATACAATGAATGGAAGATTTTATTCTTATTTTTATTTATTTTTTCTGATTTTTATTCTATTTTGAATTGTTTCTAAAAATTGTAAAAATAACAATTTAATTTATTTTTCAAAAATAAGTATGTATAAAAATATGTAGTATACATAATACAAAGCGAACATATCTGTCTCTACTTATTTTATTTCTGCGATCGGGTCAAGTCTTGACCCTCTCCAAGGGTTTGGGTCACTCTACATTTATTTTAAATGCATCATTCTTTTTCTTTTCCGTTATTCTATTTTTGCCAAAAATGCATGTTAAATATGCAATGTTAACTCAAGCATGCAATTTGCTAAGTTATTCTATTTACAAGTAATCACATGATGTTTTGTTAAGAAAAGAACTAAAATAAAAGAATAAAGAGTGAGAATCAAGGATTCATCACCCCCTATACTTTACATTTACTAGTCCCTTAGCAAACACTTATTTGGAAAAGAAGTGAAAAGCGAAATAAAAAGAAAAAGAAGGAGAATCAAGTTTGATTTATCTTCATTAAATTGAGGTATGGAGCTCAGTCAGACCGTTGGATTATTAGTCTGTCGGAACCTTATTGAGATATAGATTTAGAACTCAACAACCTTTAAGTTCCACCATTCTATGGTCAAGACTCCTCAATAAACCAGGTCAGAACAAGTCTACATACATAAACTCTAATGACTATGCATCTTTCCTTGCATTGTGTAAGTGATATGTACCTCCCCACCTCAGAAATGACAAAGCAACAACCTTCCTCAATAAAATAACTCCAATTCCCTAGTCCAGCAGCTCTTTCCTCGAGGAGCGGGGTATTCCCTTCTAAGTTCAAGTTCAACCAGCTCAAGAAGAGGGGGAAAGAAGAGAATGGATTGTGCGCAGTGTAGCATTGCATCCCTGAAAGACTAACCAGTGTAGCTAAGTCTCCCACTGTAAGCTTCATGTGAGAATGTGTAATACACAAGCTTTGCTTTATTTATATACACTCCAGCAGGCATTTTATTTTCAATCAGGCATGCCCACTTTTTTTGGAGTTTTCCGTATATTTGCACCTTTTTTATGTCCAATTCCCTATCTCCTAGAGCTGTCAAATGTGTTCTCGTCGGGTACTCTAGGACACAAAAAAGTGTTATGATCCGCTGTGCAGGAAATATTAAGTTAGTGTCGATATCACCTTTTTTGAGTCTGTTATGTACTTCTCTCCTACAGGTGATCAGTTGGCGTCCTCAGACACTGATGAAGCCATATACATGCCACCACCACTACCACCTCCACCTACACCTTTACCACCATCACCACCACTACCTACATCACCTGCACTTCCTGTTACAGTTCTTGTTCCACCATTGCCACACCACTATACCCGTCGGTATGCTTCTGCTCATGGTCGCCGCTCATCACCTAGCTCACATGAGGTATGTCCTGACAATATAATTTCTAATGATGGATCTAATGGTTTATCTGGGAAGGCTGGATTACAGGGGACATATGAGGATGCCATTGATTTGGATCTACCTATTGCGCTTCAGAAACAGAAGCGTAGCTGTGTGTCACATCCTATAACATCTACGATTTCTTTTGATTGTCTATCTGGTGAATTCAGGAGTTTTGCTATTGCACTATATACCGTGGATATTTCACGGAATTACCAAGATGCATTGAAGGACAGTCCATGGCGCTAGCTATGGAATAAGAGATGGTTTCTCTTCAGTCAAGAGGTACCTGGAGCCTTGTCCCTGCACCTACCGGTGTGTCGACAGTGAGTTGTAAGTGGGTGTTCACAGTTAAGCAAAATGCAGATGGTAGTATTGACATATACAAGGAACGCCTAGTTGCCCATGGATTTACACAGACATATGGGTGGATTATCTTGACACATTCTCGCCTGTTGCTTGTCATTCCACCCTACGAAGCCTTCTCCCTGTTGCGGTTATCTGAGATTGGCCATTATTTCAGTTAGATGTTAAGAATGCATTTCTATATGGTGATTTGCAGAAGGAAGTCTACATGCAACAACTCCTGGTTTTGCTGTTGAGGGGGAGTATTTAAAGGTGTGTAGACTTCATAAGGCCATCTATGGCCTTAAGTAGAGCCCTAGAGCTTGGTTTCAGAAGCTTTCAGACCTGTTTGAAAGATAGGGGTATAAACATTCTAATGTAGATCATTCCCTTTTTATACAGAAACATCCAAAGGTATGATTGCAATTATGGTGTATGTAGATGATATCCTGATTACATGTGATGATGTACAAGGAATCCAGAGGGCGAAAGAAATGTTGGGTCATGAATTTGTCACCAAGGATCTTGGAGTCCTTAGATATTTTCTGGGACTGGAGTTCACCAGAAATCCACATGGACTTGTGATGACCCATAGGAAATATGTCACTGACTTGCTAAGTGAAACAGGAATGCTTGGATGTCGACCTACCACTACACCTATGGATCCAAGCATGAAATTATATGATGATGATACTGATGATGTGGATAGGAGAAGATACAGAGAACTGGTAGGAAAACTTCTTTATGTTACCATTACCAGACCCGATATTTCTTTTGTTGTTAGTCGGGTGAGCCAATTCATGGAGCAACCATGTCAGGTACATATGGATTCTATACATATGATACTCGGGTACCTTAAATCATCTCCAGTGTAGGTCTATTGTTCAAGAAAGACAAGGAGATAGCTATTTCAGCATGCGTCGACGCAGACTATGTAAGATGTCCTAAGGATAGGAAGTCCACCACTGGATTTGTTCTATATGTTGGAAACTCTCTTGTCTCATGGAGAAGTAAGAAGCAAACTGTTGTAGTCAGATCTAGTATTGAGTCTGAATATAGGGCTATGGCCCATGTTAGTACATAAATGATGTGGGTAAAATCCGTCCTTACAGACCTATATGTAAAAGTCCCACTTCCTACGGAACTGGAATGTGACAATCAAGCTGCTATATTTATTGCTAATAATCCAACATTTCATGAACGAACCAAGCACATTGAGGTTTATTATCACTAGATACGAGGTATGATTCAGAAGGACTTTGTTTCTACATCTCATGTTAGCTCAGGGGACCATACTACATATATTTTCACCAAGGCCTTACTTAGAGGGCCATTCCAGAAGTGCTCGTCCATGCTGAGCATGATTGATATCTATGCTCCATCTTGAGGGGGAGTCTAGAGATATATTTTATGTTATCTGTACTGTTTCATAGTTTCTTTATCATTATGAACTCTTTATTATGTAATTTACCCATTGGCTACTCTCCTATATAAGAGAGCCTAGGGTTTACGGGATAAAAAACTCTTTTGATTTTCCCAACAATCACTATATCTCTATATTATGTCATTTAAGTCTGTATGAAACAGAGATTCTTGCAGCAAGGGGATCTAACTTAGCTCTCATTCCTCACTACGTCAAAATTATACGTCGATTCAAAGCCGTCTAGTTTGGGTTCTGTAGATGTCTAAATCAGTGTGTCGAATTCCTAAAATTTTCCAAAATAAACGTCGAGGTTGATGTCATGTCTGATGTATAAATGTCAATATTGGTCTAATAGTTCAACGTTTAACAGTCGAAATGGGCAAGAAAAGTTGACGAATAATTAGACAAACGTCGGTTTTTAAGTAATTTTAAATGTCGATTTTTCATTTCAATGTAAAATTGGGAGCTGCATTTAATTGCCTCATGCTCGTGAGCTACTATATTTAACAATATATGACGATTACGAAATATTATCGCACTATCAACATAGATCCTCAAATTTCAGAAAGGACTCGATAGGTCCGTAGAGGAAGTCATGTATCAAAAAAGGCTTCGTACATCTTATTTCTTGACAAGAATCAATCAAAATCTACAGATATAAAATTATGATCATACATTTCAACTCCAAAGAGGCTTGGATAAGAACTCCTTGAATTAATCCACCTCAAGAGTAACATCCTGATGCAGAAAGATAACCCGTATGGCACTGAAAACCCTGCTTGTATAGGGACAGTAGATCCTTGAACACCATGTTGATCATCCTAGCCCTGTGCACCCCTAGCATCATGTCTCAAGAATTCATCATCCATGTCATAGGTGTGCGATTGCACGTCTGCTCCGGCCTGACCACGATCACCCTAGCCTAACCTGTGCAACACCTCACGCTCGTTAATCAGTGATGAATCCACGATTCATTATACTAGAAGAAGAAAATAGAGCTTTGTTCCCGAGTAATTAGCTTCATTACATCATTTATTCTGCATTTTTACCATTCATGATTTTAAAATTAATATTTGCATTTTAGCACTCATAATTGCATTCATAATCATCTTCACATTTGCACCCAATTTCATGCTTTTTTAACTAACACATGCTAATGTCAATTGACCTCAAACCACCTCCATTGTGTACATATTACTAACAATATTAAATGAAAAATACAAAAAAATTACTAACTCAAATAATTGGCCCGTGAGACAAAACTCCAATTTCAGACCAGACAGACTAAAATGCTCAAATCTTCCTCATACAATGTCTGATTTAAGTCTACTCACTTTTAAAGTAATATTCAAAGACCTTCAAAACAAGACTAATTTCATAAAAATTGGAGCTCGTATGTGAAAGTTGGGTTTTGTGCATCTTTTGTGCATTTTGTCTTTTACCAATTTTGACCTATGGTTTTATGTACATAATAAACTATTTTTCGCTTATTTCTTCTTCTTTTTTATGTTCTTTGATGAAAATTTTAATAAAATCCACAAAATTCAAATTCAAATCAAGACCGACATTAAAGAAATTGACTGAGTCCGAGTGTCCTTTGCAAGTCTGTACAAAATTCTCACCTTTTCTTCTTCATTTTATTTCCCTATTTTCTTATTTTCTAAAAATCTAAAAAAAATAGATCATTGTGTAAATATTTATCTTTGATTTTATCATTATTTTTCTTAATTTTTTCTCTTCACTAAAAATCATAAAAATTTACAAAATCCCAAAATCCAGGTATTCTATGTACATAGAGTATATCAAAAATATCGTTTTGCACAGATGACCTCTTTTTCTCTTAGTCTCTTCATAAAAGTTGTAGATCTCAATGAGATGAGCGATTTTTGTGTTGAACACTTTTCGATATGAGGTCATTTTCCATTTCTTTCACATTTATCTTTTTATTTAATTTTTGGTTTTTTCTGGAGTTGATTAAACCCCTTTTATTTTCATATTTACAAAAAAATAAATAAAAAATAAAAAAACCTCACGTACCATGCACATGAGGGTCCCTCTCATCCTTCTTCGCTGGTCAAATATCTGTCTTCTCCTCCCAAGCAGCAATTGCCCGTGCGCGCGCCTCCCTTATCCTTGCGCGACCACCGACCGCCGCACAACGGACACTGCCTCCTTATCTTCACCAACCACCTTATCCCCTCCTTTCCCTTATAAGGGCCATCGACCCCATGATCAGTGACAGAGAGATGGGGGGACGAGGGGGGGGGGATCTTAACCCCCCCAGCTCTCAACAAAAGTCCATATTTATATTTAATATATAGTATTATGCATAATCTAAATACCTTATTTAATAGTTAAAATATACATGTTATGTATAATAGCCCCCCATTTCTCAACAAAAAAAATCAATATATATATATGATCTAATTACAACAATTAATCGTTAACATTACATGATGTGCATAAACTGACACATCTGTATATGTCCATCATCATACCCATTTATAAATCGTCATAGATTAGTTTTTATTTAGCATATATGGTATATATAACGATCTTTCTTTTTTTTTTCTTTACATATACAAATATGGATTTGGATACCTTTTTCATTTTTTAAGATCTCAAAACGGATATGATTGCATATTTTCTACTATATACATAGAGATTAATGGGGTTTCCCCCTTCGGGCAGCCATGTTGGCTGCCCCCGCGTCGTTTTCGGTGCTTTTTTTTATTTTTTTCAAAAAATATTGCTATATATATTCATCCCTATATCCCTCCTATATGCCATTCGAATTTCGTCAGAAACAGAGACTCCTACGGCCTCCATCCGGACAGTCATTTTTTAACGATAACAGGATTTTTTAAATTGACATCATCTCGATGGAGGCCGTAGGAGTCTCTGTTTCTGACAAAATTCGAATGGCATATAGGAGGGATATATGGATGAATATACATGGCGATATTTTTCAAAAAAATAAAAAAAACGTCGAAAATGGTGCGGGGGCAGCCTCATTAAACTCATATACATATGGGTTTAATGTGGCTGCCCATAAGGGGAAGCTAACTTGGTTCCCCTACTCCATTTTCCCCATTTTTTATTTTTTTTGAAAATTTCTTCCGTGAATATTCATCACTATATTCCTATATTATGCTATTAAAATTTCGTGCGAAATAGAGACTCCTACAACCTCCATCCAGACAGTCATTTTTTACCGGTAACATAATTGCTAAAAACTACCCCGTCTGGATGGATGCCATAGGAGTCTCTGTTTCACACGAAATTATAATAGCATAATATATAGACATATTGATGAAAATCTATGGAAGAAATTAAAAAAATAAAATATGAGGAAAATGGGGCGAGGGGAGCCAAGTTAGCTCCCGCTCAAGGGGGCAGCCCCATTTTACCCTATACATATATGGATACATGCATATTTGTATCCAAATGTTTGCAACCATATTTTTATCTGCATCGATTTTAAAATAGTATGCGGATACATGTACACATGTCAAAATACATATAACATATATGATAAGGGATTGATAGACATATTTATATTTTTTTTCATCCATATAAGTAAAAAGTATTGTATAGTGTTACTTGTTTGAACATATTAAATTTAATGACATTACTTAATAGAATTTAATAGGGTTGCCCCTTTGAGGCAACCAACAATGGTTGCCCCGAGCCGTTTTCGGCATTTTTTTATTTTTTTTTGAAAAATATAGCCATGTATATTCCTCCATATATCCCTCCTATATGCCATTCAAATTTCGTCAGAAACAGAGACTCCTACGACCTCCATCGAGATGGTGTCGATTTAGTCCTGCTACCGTTAAAAAATGACTGTCCGGATGGAGGCCGTAGGAGTCTCTGTTTCTGACAAAATTCGAATGGCATATAGAAGGGATATAGGGATGAATATACATGCGATATTTTTTTAAAAAAAAATACAAAAATGCCGAAAACGGCGCGGGAGCAGCCATGTTGGCTGCAGTCCCATTAAACTCTACTTAATATTACATTAATAAATATGTATTTCAGTGATATGAAGAGTTTTGTAGGGATCTTTTTGTCAATACGATGTTTATAGATATTATTTATGTTCGATTATAAGTTTATATGGGTATTTTTTGTAAAAATACTTTCCCAATATTAGTTTCACAATTATGAAATTATTGGAAGCTCACTCCACACACCCAACCTCATAAATTAAAACTTCCGTCAATGTTCTACATATCCTCCAAATTTCTCTCAAATCTGATATCATTTCCTATTTTATCTCAGTGGTTAAAAGTCCAATAAATATTTAAGCAACTTAAATCTTATTTAAAAGAGAACCAGACTCTTTACCATTGATATAAAATAGGAAATGATCGTGGATTTGAACGGAAATCGAAGGATATGTATAACATTATTCGATGATTTATAGGTTGGAATTTAAGAAACAAATTTCAACAAAATAGCTTGTAACTCACATTACAGGAACCCCTTTCCAAATACTAACAATTAAAATGATAAAGTAAATTAGATAAATAATTTACCTCCCCTTCCAAATAACAAAGAAGAATTTTCTTGCTTCGTCCTGCCCATCATCTAAGAAGAGGAAGCTTGAGAAGGAGGCCGGTGACAGGGTCCTCCCTTCTTGGGCAACGATCCCCTCTAGCGAGATCATATCGACTCTCCTCCTCCGCCGTGGATTCGAGGCGAGAACCCAGGACCGGCCTCTGCCGCTCCAATCCCAAGTGAAATCCCCACTCCAACCCCTATCTTCTTCTTCTACCTTCGTTTCCAAATCCCCTGTTCTGCTGCATTTCGTCTGTTCCCTCTAGCGCACCAACACCGGACCATCCCCGCCGCCACCAACCTTCATCCTCCGCCAGACGCCAATGAGCAGAACCCCGTGCGCGCCTTCACGACATCCGCCGACCCCAGCCGCATTGCTGTCCCGCTGGCGCAACCCCCTTCTGCAGCGCAAACCTCAGCAGTGCGCCATCCCCTGGACCCGCTCCCGCGCAAGAAGTGACGCGCGGCCAGTAGCACTCCTTCGCCGGCCAGAACCTCCACCAACCACCTGCGCGCGGAGCCAATCTCGTAGTCGCCAGCCATCTTCAAGCGCAAGACCGCGCGAAGAGTGCCGCCGGCTCGCGCAAGAAGCGCCGCCTTCAGCCCTCACCTCCGCTCACCAACCTCCGTCCAGCCATCACCGCACCCGCTTGCCAAGCGCCACCGACTCCGGCCCGCCTCGGCCTGGGAATCCACGAAGAAGAAAAGGAAGGGTGGCAGGTCCTCACGTCCACAACCACCCCCTTCCAGGGGTTAATTGCAAGGAGCCCCCCGCCTTTCTTCCTATCTCCAAAGAACAGGTCACGTGGGTTGCACGTGACATATTGGGAAATTTTCACATCCCCCTCTGGAGATAGGTAATTATCATTGAGTCCTTGTCCAGTCTGCATAACTATTTTATTTTTTCCTTTCTTATTGCATTTAGAAACCTGTGATCACTATTTATTTTGAACTACATAATCGTATCATTTTATTATTTCAAAAATATCATGATGTTCTGTAACTAATTCTTTACAATATGTCATGCTTATATTATTTTTTATATTGTGTGGTTAATTAATAGAAATTGTTTATGCGAAAATTGACGTATTTTACCCAATCACGCTTAAAAATTTGTAGATAATTAACCACAACTCCAAAAATTACCGAAAATTCAAAGACCGTAGAATTAATTCTTAGTAACATTATGGCTAAAAAGATTTGATTTGCTTACATAGTTTTCTCTAGAAAAATATTTTTGTGCATTTCACTAATTAATTTTTAATAGATATTACATCGAACACTTTTAGGATCTAAGATTTTTCTGAGATAGATCGCCTAGTTACATATCTTAGATAATTTTATTTTTTGAAAATAACTAGATTTAATATTTATTATGATTAATTAATGAAAATCTCATTGTTTGTATTATTTTATTCATTATTTATTCATCTTGCATCTAAAAATTTCAAAAAAAACAGTGTAGTCCAATTTCATTGCATTTCACATTATGACCAAGTTTGAGGATTTTTGGAATTTATTTGATTAAAATTTACATTTTAGTCCCTGAACTTCGCCAAAATTACATATCACGCATTTATTGCATTTTAAAATACCAAAATTTTCTTCTCGGAAAATCTGATTTCTTGATCGACTAAAAGACAACCTAAGGAGACAGTTGCCTCCTTGAGTTCAACCTTGGACTTACCAAGTAAAAAAAATTCGACCACTCGCTTTAATTTAACATTAATTAAATAGTGGTTTTTGATCAATCGTGAATTTATCCGACTGCAACGAAGTCATTAATTCGATATAATTAAGAGGGTGAATTCCGCGGTTCTTCAATCAGCGCTCGTGATTCCTTTCTTGATAAGAAGAGCATCCCTAGCTTCTTGCATGTGTTGTTCTCTGGCTTGAACACGATTTGACGCAGCAGCGCGGAGCTATCACACAGTAGCACCTTGAAATTCAGCATGGAGACACCGTAGGAAGGCTTCGCGGGGTCGAAGTAGCTACAATTAATTGCCTCAAACCGATGTTTTTCCTCTTCGTCCTGTCCTTCTTGATCATTTCCTCATTGTTCCTTAAGCTCTATATTTTTCACTTGATATGGATCGCAACCATCTTCGTCATCGTGGTCTCTTCTAAATCATCGTCATGGTCACGTCTTTTCCATCTAAAAATGACACTATCATAGACTATCGGAGCAATTCTTCATCGTGGTCTCTTCCGTGATATTCATCTGGAATTCCATTTCCTGACATCAAGGACACTATCAAAGCCTCATCAACAGAGATTGGAAGCTTATTCGCAGACAATGACACTACTTATCACTGCAAATGTAACATTTTCAATCGTCCATGGAGAGATGATAACACATCACATAATCAAAGGTCTTGTTGATATCCGCCAAAGACAACGAGTGCATTATGAATTTCTCCAACGTGATTTCATTCAAGACAATATTGCTCGCTTAGTTAGAGTGCATTCAATGTGTATAAACATCTTTGATAACCAAACTAGAAGCTAAGGTTTTCGAGATCAATACCTTGTTTAGGTATAATTAGACCAATGGATTCACAAAATCAGTGCATTCGAATTTCTTCGCTACAAGAAGAAAGAATGAAGATTCCATTATTTGTAACATGTAGAAGTATAAACGTAATAATTAAGCATGGAAAGAGCATTGCTTGATAACCTTCATCGAATCTAGCAGGGTTGTGATCAATACTGATAACTCTAGACGCCCATGCATACCTAGATCCTTCGCAAGCCTCCTCATATATAAAAACCCACAAGATGGTCGCATCAACCATGCGAGAGCAAGTGAATGGATGCCATCAAGAGGAACTCACCGAAAGACCCACAACTCCCAGCTCAAAGACACCAATCGTTGATTCCTTTGTAGGTCTTGCAATGTACATGTAGGGTTGTGCATGGTTTACGGATTTCATGGTTATCCGACCCGATCCGTATGGATCGACCCTAAACCAATTGTATCCAAAGAATCACATCAGATCGGTTATCCATCTCTATTTGACCTGTGATATATGAGGCTCCGATCCAATGGTCCGCGGATAACCACGGGTCAACCCATCTTATAACTCCATCAATCCGAACGATGCCTATGGGTCTACCTAGGTGGTATTTGTTGAGAAAACCGACAATAGCATACATACAAAAATCCGATTAACCACAGATTTCCAGAACAAATTTTCATATGTATGAATCCAGGTTAACAATGATAAGAGAAATATCCGTATTAAGAATATACGCATATACAAGCAAGGGAAAAAACCGGAAATCATCACAACAAACAATGCGACAAAGGAAGAGTAGAGTTAGAAATTACAACCGAAGCGTCCTGTTGTAGGACTCCTCTTAGAGAGACAGCGCCCCCACTTTACCGGCGCACAGGGCCTTGACGTGCCGCTCCCAGGGTCCGACGGTCCATGCTCATCGACGGTGCGCATCGTGTCTGAGCGTCCTCGAAAGCCACCTCCGTAGACGAAACCCGAGATCGAGAGAGGAAAGGGCGTCCTCGAAAGAGAGAAGGGCGTTGAGAATGAATAGAGAGAATGTTCGTAACCCACACCCACATACTTTAAGAGATACTTAAAGGCGCCTGGGCGGTTACGTTTCGTGAGAGGATAATGGGGTGTACCCCTTGGAATTCAAACGGGCGGTTACAAAAATTACCCGATCTTTGCCACGTCACGCCATGCCGCAGCCGCAGCCGTCGCCGCAGCCGCGGCCACGCCCGAGCCCGAGCCCGAGCCCGGCCCGGCCCGGCGCGGTGCACGTGCGTGTGTTGTGGTCTAAAGTCCTCTCTATTCTGTTTCCAGACTAGTCTCATGACTTCCCACATAAAAACCAAGTGCCAGTTTTGTCTCTCCATGATGTGGGACTAAACAGCACCCCACAGTAGTTGAAACATTGAATTCCAGGAATTGAGATACATTAATACAACTTGATATTGACCATCAAATTGCATCAAACTATCCCAATACATTTAATTCCAACAATCCCCCACGAATTCACTGTTGAAACACAAAGAGCCAAGAATCTCGGGTTTCCACACTCTGCTTTCAGTAAAGGTACCTTCCGGTTTGAAACTTTACCTGAGTTATCCCCTTTCACCATCACAGGAATAAAGTGAACTAAGTCTTGAACTTTAATCCTTTGATGTAATGGTATCGAGTGGTAACAACAGAGTGAAGTCTATGGTGACAATCTTCTGGTTTTGGTGCTATTAATGGCCTTGCACCCTACCCTGTTTTATGAGTATATTAAGGATAAATCCTCATCCTTTATCTGCGGCCCACAGAAATACTCATATAGGTGGCATTCTCCAAGGATGCACTACTCACATCCTGCTTATAAAAGCTTGAATCCATTAAGAGCATGATGCTCAACCTTTTCCTGCAGTTTTCAGGCACTCGACTTTCCAGGGATAGGACTCACATGCAAAGTGTTGCATATTGAGTGCCAACCAGTTCCCCTTATAGCTTGTTTTCCCATTGAACCTATTTTGTGGGATCTCCATTCATTTAGGTTGGGTTGCTACTGCGGGTAAACTCTCAGTGGGTTTCAGCCCCATCCCAAGTCTGAATTTTCGGACTAAAGATCTATCAAGTCCCTTTGTAAGTGTATCTGTCGTGTTATCTTTGGTACCAACAAATTCCACAACAATCACTCCAGAAGACACCAAATCCCTAATAGACTTAAGTCTAACTTGGATATGTCTTCTTGTTTTCTGATTGTACTTTGAACTCTTTACCTTTGCAATAGTAGTCATGCTATCACAATGTAAAGAAATTGCCAGTATCAGCTTACCCACCATGGCATCTCAGAGAGAAGCTCCCTAAGCCATTCAGCCTCTATACCTGTTGTATCCAAAGCACACAGCTCTGCCTCAAAAGTAGACCGAGTCAAGATGGTCTGTTTCACAGACCTCCAGGAGACTACACTGCCTCCAAGGGTAAATACATACCCAGTCACACCGTTACTCCCGGAGTCCTCCATTTCACCTATCCAACTTGCATCACTATATCCTTCTAAGACAGGAGGATATTTACCATAATGCAGTCGAAGAAGTGCAGTACCCTTAAGGTACTTCAACACTCGATCCAAGGCCTCCCAGTGAGTACGGTCAGGACAGCTCGTATATCTACTTAACTTTGCGACCGTGAATGAAATATTAGGTCGAGTACAGTTAGCAAGATACATCAAGCTTCCTATAATCTGGGAATATCGTAGCTGTGCTACAGGTACTCCACTCTTGTTCTTGCAGAGGGGTTTAGATGAATCATAAGGAGTGCATACAGATTTACAGCTCTGATAGCCAAATTTTTCAAGAACTTTCTCAGTATAATGTGACTGAGACACAGCTATCCCATTAGTAGATCTAATCAGTTTGAGCCCCAAAATCACATTTGCAACTCCTAAGTCCTTCATCTCAAACTTACTGTTCAAGAACCTCTTGGTTTCTTCCACTATCCTTATGTTTGATCCAAATATCAAAATATCATCTACATATAGGCATAAGACAACAAACATATCACCTTTAATCATAGAGTACACACATTTATCGGATTCATGAACAATAAAGCCATAAGACTGGATAGTCTTATCAAACTTGTCATTCCACTATTTCGGAGCTTGTTTTAATCCATAAAGAGATTTTACAAGCTTACAGACCTTTCTCTCATTACCAGATGCTACGAATCCCTCAGGTTGGTCCATATAGATCTCCTCCTCAAGATCGCCATATAAGAAAGCAGTCTTCACATCCATTTGATGAATTGTGAGATCATATATGGAGGCCAACAAAATGAGCATCCGAATCGTAGTCATTCTAGTAACGGGAGAATAGGTATCAAAATAATCAACACCCTCTTTCTGTTTAAAACCTTTGGCTACAAGTCTTGCCTTATATTTTTCTATGGATCCGTCCGGTCTAAGTTTTCTTCTGAATACCCATTTGTTTCCTATGGTGGAACACCCAGGAGGTAGATCGACCAATTCCCACGTGCCATTTGAAATGATCGAATCTATTTCAGATTTAATGGCGTCCTTCCAATGCCTTGCTTCAGAAGAAGCCATGGCGTCCTTGTATGTGGGAGGATCACCCTCGATTTGGTAGGAGACAAAGTCGCTACCTAAATCCTTGGCAATCCTAGGTCTCTTACTTCGTCTAAGTTCAACATCCTCCAAAGATTCATTGGGTTCAGAAGAGGTAGCCCCCACATTTGACATCTTTTCTATTTGTTGTGGAATAGAACCAGATGTTGAGGGTACGTCACTAGTCAGATTTTCAGGAATCCTTTTTTTCATTTGAAAAATATCCTCGAAAAATGTAGCATCACGAAGTTCAACAATAGTATTAGGATCTATTGTGATCTCAGACCGAATTACTAAGAATCGATAGGCATAACTATTTTCCAGATACCCCAAGAAGATCGCGTCAACTGTTTTAGGTCCAAGCTTCTTTCTCTTGTGTTATGGGACTAAGACCTTAGCCAGGCATCCCCACACCTTAAGATATTTTAGGCTTGGCTTCCTATTTCTCCAAACTTTTTATGCCTTAAGGGAACTCTATTTAGAATATGGTAGGCCGTATTCAAAGCTTCACCTCACATGTAAGATGGTAGCCCAGAACTTTGTAAAAATACATTGACCATATCAGTTAGGGTCCTATTCTTTTGTTCTGCTATTCCATTGGACTATAGTGAATATGGTGCAGTGACCTCATGAACTATGCCAAATAGTTTGCATTGTTCATCAAATATCTTAGATGTGTATTCACCACCCCTATCTGACCTTAGACGTTTAATTACTTTTCCGACTTGTGTTTCTGCTTCATTCTTAAAAATAAGAAATTTTTCTAAGGCTTCATCCTTAGTTTTAAGCAGATAAACATAACAGTATCTACTGCTATCATCTATGAAGGTGATAAAATATCTTTTGCTATCTCTAGTCATCACACCACCAAACTCACAAATATCAGAATGAACTAAGTCTAGAATTTCAGTTTCCCTATTCACAGAATGAAAAGGCTTTCTAGGCAACTTAGCTTTAGTACACATTTCACATTTGGTGAGTTTGTCTGTAGTATGATTAGGAATCATGTCAAGTTTCATCATTCTTTTCATAGAATTGAAATTCACATGTCCTAGCCTAGCATGCCATAAATCAGTAGATTCAATATTTGAAACAACATAAGTAGAAGAATCAAAACCAGAATATATTATTAACTGAACTATCAATGTCACATCTTATTCTAAATAAAAGATCATGATCAGCCAAATATCTTTTTCCAAAGAAAACACCATGTCTCAGAAAAACTACTTTATTACATTTAAAGTCTAATTGAGAACCCTCTCTAACTAATAAAGAACCAGACAAGACATTCTTTTAATATCAGGAACGTGCAGCACCCTGCGCAAAGTCCAAACTCGTCCAGTTGAGAATCTCATCTCGACTTGTCCGGACCCAAGCACCTTGGCTGCAGATATGTTCCCCATCATTACTGTACCACCGGCTGAAGCTTGATAAGATACAAAGAATATTCAGTCAGTACAAATGTGGACATTTGCACTTGTATCAATAAGCCACTCATTAGGCTCGTTTACAAAGTAGAGTTCAGGGTTAACTGAGACATACCCCTCACCGAACCCGCCTCCCTCAGTCAGCACAAGAGCCTGAGGAACAACATCCATAGACTTCTGTTGGGTCTTCAGAGAAGGGCAATCCTTCTTCCAATGTCCAACCTGCCCACACTACCAACAAGGTTTGTTCTTTGGTTTTTTCTGGATTTTTCCCTTGGCTTTCAGTTTCTTATTTTTCCCTTTAGCATTGTTTGCCTTTGAGGTTATCACATTAACCTTAGGGTTCACATCTACAGGCATCACAGGTTTTTGTTTCCTATGCTCCTATTCAATAGCTATCGAGACCATCAAATCATCCAGAGAAATTTTCCCCTTCCTGTACTTTAGGGACGTCCCAAAATCTTCCCAGGACTTGGGAAATTTCTCAATGATCGACATGACCTGAAACTTTTCAGGAAGTTTCATTTCTGCCTCGGCTAACCCATGGAGCAATAACAAAAACTCATGAGCCTGTTCCGAAACCGATTTGCCCTCAATCATCTGAAATTTCAGGAACTTGGATACTGAGTATTTTTCAATACCCAGATCCTCCGTGTTATATTTCTTGTCCAGTTCCTCCCACAGATCCTTACCGGTCTTGCTGGATGCGCCATAGACATCGAACAGAACGTTAGATAGTGTAGTAAAATTGCACCCATGACACAGACAATCATTTTCTTTCCACGCATCCGCCATCTTAACCGCCTCAGGGTCCGGATTTTGTTCAGATAACTTAGGGCACTCGGTTTCCTGAACCGGAATCAGGCCAATCATGGTCAGCCATATTTTCATGCGTTGTTGCCAACGCTTGAAATTCCGACCCCCGAATTTCTCTAGCATACCAGTGAAATCCACACGAGACCAAAACCTCAAATCCGACATTTTTCTTATCACGTTATAACGCTGTCTCTCTAAGATTACTGAGAAAACCGACAATAGCATACATATAAAAATCCGATTAACCACAGATTTCCAGAACAGATTTTCATATGTATGAATCCAGGTTAACAATGATAAGAGAAATATCCGTATTAAGAATATACACATATACAAGCAAGGGAAAAAACCGGAAACCATCACAACAAACAATGCGACAAAGGAAGAGTAGAGTTAGAAATCACAACTGAAGCGTCCTGTTATAGGACTCCCCTTAGAGAGACAGCGCCCCCCACTTTACCGGCGCACAGGGCCTTGACGTGCCGCTCCTAGGGTCCGATGGTCCACGCTCGTCGATGGTGCGCACCGTGTTTGAGCGTCCTCGAAAGCCACCTCCGTAGACGAAACCCGAGATCGAGAGAGGAAAGGGCGTCCTCGAAAGAGAGAAGGGCGCTGAGAATGAATAGAGAGAATGTTCGTAACCCACACCCACACACTTTAAGAGATACTTAAAGGCGTCCGGACGATTACGTTTCGTGAGAGGATAATGGGGCGTACCCCTTGGAATTCAAACGGGCGGTTACAAAAATGACCCGGTCTTTGCCACGCCACGCCACGCCGCAGCCCCGGCCCGGCCCGGCGCGGCGCGCGCGCGTGCGTGCATGTGTTGTGGTCTAAAGTCCTCTCTATTCTGTTTCCAGACTAGTCTCAGGACTTCCCACATAAAAACCAAGTGCCAGTTTTATCTCTCCACGATGTGGGACTAAACAGCTCCCCACAGGGTTGAAACATTGAATTCCAGGAATTGAGATACATTAATACAACTTGATATTGACCTTCAAATTGCATCAAACTATCCCAATACATTTAATTCCAACAGTATTCATTAGGAATGCAAATAGACGAATACAGATATGGGTATAGGTGTTACCATATCCTTATCCGTTTTTAATAGAATAGGGATGCAGATACATATATTGACGAATATGAAATCTATAATGGTACCATATCTTTAAAAATAGATATGGATGTAAATCAGATACTAATGAGTTTACTTATAATATTAGAAATACTTTATACTAAATGCCCTTGTATTATAAAAATCATATCAAATATATTATATATATATGAATAGATTTACAGATATGGATATAGATTTTTACAGATATCCAAATGATATATATATATATATTCGTATTTATTCTAAAATGGATACTGACATGGATGTCAAAATCTTTATAAAATAGATACAGATATATCCATTCTGTTTATATTAAAATTGTCAGGTGTGTCAGTTGGCTCTATGAAGATAGAGTAGGTGTGTCTTAAGCGCAGCTCAAAACGGTTAAGATTTATGTCTGATCCGTCACTGTATCCGACCTGCAACCAATCAACAATAGTACATGTTTCAGCAACGACGTTTGGGTGGGGTGGGGCTCCTTCGCCCACTGCTTTGTTTCTCATGTCTATACGGAATTACTTTTCTTTTCATTCAAGCCATATTAATACATTCATTATTTCAAAAAAGGATTGATTTAAAAAATCAATAATTTAATCATAGCTGATAAATAGGAATGTAGATTTCGTAGTTAAGAGAAATTTTATATTTGAACATTGGATATGTCGGAGAAGAAGTCTGTGCTAAAGCGGCACCTCGAATATCGATATGAAATTGTCTCGTTCGATATTAATATGTAAGTGTCATACATTTTTGACTCCAAACATTTAAATTTTAAAATATAATCGCAAATTTTGTAGTTTTTGACTTTTTATGCCATTTACCTTTTAACACGAAATCATGTTTTGGAAGTATAATAAATTATATTTGGCTTGCATCTAATTCTTTTGGATCCACGGATACCCACGGATAATCCAATATCCAATAGGTATCCAATCTATGGATAACCATTTTGATTGAAGCGAGTTGACCCGTTGATCCAACATCATGAATCAGATCGGGTCAACTCCACGTTTTCATCCACGGACACCCCTAGTTACGGATGTGAAGGCGTCTTGCTGGAGAGGAGAAAAACATTTGTGTTGTAAGTTGGCTTTTATGGCACAAAGCATGAAACTTGTAATTCTATATTGTGTATAGTTCACCTACAAAATCAAGTTCTCGACAGCCACTGTCTGTAGTCGGTGCGTACCGTGGGGTGGAGGTTCCCATATCGATATTGGTGCGATGGATCTCTCCCGATAGACGGTGATCATAAGTCGATCGGGATCCCTCTTATCGCAATTGCGAGTCACGTGATCATATCTGTGGATCGTCGAGTGCGAGAGGAAATTAGGTCCGTCGGAGAAGGGGTCGATGTCCAAGAAAAGGTCCAGGAGCATGTCGTGGAGGTACATAACCTTGAAGAGCTTCTCCACTCACGGTGGCTAATGTTGTCGGTGTCGGGGAAGTCAAGGAGCTGCAATGCGACACCCTTCACGATCTCCACTAAGGCGTTGCTCTCGACGACGATGCCACCGAACACGAGCTCGAGGAGGGGGCACTGACCGGCGAAGAGGCACTAAAATTAAGCTATAGTAATGTTTTTTCTTCAAAATCTCTCACTAAATTAGCCGTTTGATTTTTCGTACTTGAAATTAGCGATGAATATCTTATCAACTGCTATATCATTAGCAATGGTCCACATAACGATGCTTATCCGTTGCTATTTTCAAAATATCAACTAATCATCGCTATTTTTTTGAGTAGCGACGATTAATTGATATTTTGAAAAATATGAACGGATAAGCGTCGCTATGTAGACCATTGCTGATGATATAGTGAAGGATATGATGTTCGTCGCTAATTTCAAGTACGAAAAATCATTTCGCAACGAATAATATCGTCATTATATATTTAACAACAACTAATTTAGTGACAGATTTTGAAAAAAAACATCACTGTACCTCAATTTTATTGTAGTGAAGTTGTGGGTATGAATCAACATGTAAGGGGGAGGGTGGAAGGGCATTCTCGAAATTTGTTGGAAAAATAATTGAAAGGGGCTGAGGAATGAACCAACCTGGAGGGGGAGGGCGGAAGGGCATTGTCGGAATTTGTTGGACAATAATTAATCAAAAGGGGTGGACAACCCCTGCTTATTATACAGTAATAGATTTATTATTGATTTAATATGTTTGTTGTGCAGCTCAGCCATTTTTTGTTTATGCACTGCAAATTGATTTAGATAAAAGGACTAAACAAGCTTTTTGGGAGGATCTGAATAAGATTTTACAATGAATCCCACAAAGAGAGATGATTTGCATAGGTGGAGATCTTAATGGACATTGGGAAAAGATGCTTCAGGGTATGTTAGTGTTCATGGAGGACATGGTTTTGGGGATAGAAATGAAGAGGGAAAAGTCATTCTGGATTTTATAACGGCATTTGTGTTAGCAATGTGAGCCCCGGGCGAACCATTTCTACAATAAATGTTATTGTAATGAATAAATTATCAATAAAAGTTATTGATCATTTTTTCACTCCCTTTCTGAGATTAATGAATGAATGCACTATAGGGTCCCTCTGTACAATAAGGGTTATGTACCATGGCCAACTTGATGATCATACAACTGTTGATTCATTGGATGAATCATAGAGGCTGATGCTTGGACGAATATCTAAGGAGTTAGATAGAGGACTCATCAAGCATCATTAAATGATTTTTAAGTGATGATCTCCAGCCTGAGTAGGAGATGGCAATCCTATCTCATATGGTTGATATCTGTCTGATCTCTTGATGCAGGTCCTCTGCATGGGAATAGTGATTCGGAGGTGTCAGGTTAGTTGAGTCAATGGGTTGACTTAACGAGATCGAGATAACCGAAGACCTACGTTGAATACTGTCACAACATAGGCATGCATCCTCTGACCGGAGACAGATGTATTGCTATATGTCTGAGTGTGTACATTTGGCAGACCAATAGGTTGATGACCTAACCAAGGTCTATACACCGACGAGCTGGTGTGCATGTAAGGACATATGAGTAATACGATCTCTCAAAGGGATCATACAGGATCGCTTGTGAACCGGGAGACATGAGCTCACTCATGAGGTATTGGGACTGAACAAATTCCATGCATGGTCGTCGTGCTTTGGAAGCATGACATGAATTTGAAGGTAAGATATATGCTTTGTGAAAGCATATGATCTATACCAAGTCCCAGTGACCAAGATTGAGAAACTTAATGATCTAACCCTGAAGATGACAGTGTAAAAGTGATCTTTATCTTCAGGATGATCATAGGTCTTCCAGTATGTAGGATGTACAGGTATTGGGAATACCTGAAGGGTGATTTGATCATATACGATTGTATAACCATGACGCTTCCATTCCGAGGGAGTGATGAAACAGGTTTGGATTTTAGTGACTCCTCTCATTAGAGAAGTAACCTAATCTTAGTCCATGAACTGGACATTGATCTGAATGAGATTCAGATGCAATGAGAAGATTATGTCTACGGTCTTGATTTGATCAAGCATCAGTGGGAGGTCCATGGGATCTGGATTTGAGATATGATCTCAACATCCAAGTCACTATATGTGGAATAATACAATCGCCCTGTCTTTATCTCCAAGTATCTGCGGAGAGATTGCATTATTCTTGAAGGGTTCAAGAATAATTCCATGAGATCTAAGCAATGAAGAGATCATGATTAAATGGGATTTAATCATCTTAATGTATGAAGAAATTATCCAATATAATTAAATGTGATTTAATTATTATGGATAAGAATAATGTGGATAGAAATATCCAATTATTCATAATATATTATAAATGTGATTTATAATGTATTAGAGAGAGCTAATTATAATTTATATGTGTTGATTAATTATTATGTGTATTGGATACACATTGTGTAATTAATTAACAATATGAATTATATGTTGTTTTGGGTTGTGAATATGATTCACAATTTTTTCCATGGCAAGAATGCAATATTCTCAAAGATAATTGTGAATTATTTTTTGGAGAATAAAACCCAATAAATTTATTGCAAATAAATAAGAGAGATTCCAAGGAGATATGCAATCTCATGGATTTCCATGAGATTGCAATCTCCATGCAATCTCAAGGGGCGGCACATCATTCCTATAAGGAATGTGTGGCCGTCCACTTGGAAGGTACATGGAGATGAAATCTCCATGTGTCTTCTCTCCTTATTTGTTGGGTTGATTTAGGAGTAAATTATATTTGATTTTGTCAAATATATTTTGACCTAAATTTGTTGCTTTTGACAACAACAATCTTGGCCATTGGATTGACACAAATCAATCTCACCCATTGATTTTATGTGTCCCATGGATTGAGAACCATGGATCCCAAAACCCTATAAATAGAGAGGCATACTATGCTCTCTAATAACTTGCAATATTGGAGCTCTCTCTCTCTCCCTCATTTCTTCATACACGCCAGCCCTCTCTCCCTCTCTTGTTGGTGGCCGTCCACCATACCCTAGAGAAGGGAGTCGTCGTCGCCATCGCCACCGCGTTGCCGCTTCGACGTTCTTCGATTTCTACGTCTTCTTGGTGTGCTACGCCCACGAAGGAGACGTTAGATCTCGTGTGACGAGATCAGGAGCAACCACGCTTGGATCAACTTCTTGGATTGCGAGGACAACGCGGTTCATCCCCGCGCTCGCAAGCAGTCTCGCCGACGATCGGACTTGAGACAGGAGGTCTCTTCTCTTAGAGACTCGATCAACCACGCTTCAAGAGTTATTGCATTATACTTGTTGTGGTTATAGATGAAACAATCTGAGAATGGTTCTCGGATCATGTGGTTTCATCGAATAAAATTTTTAAATTCCGCTGCACCGAACAACTAGTGCGACTAGTCGTTCTTCGTCGTATCCGATACGACGATCACGCTTCCGTGATGCGCTTGAGGATAATTTCCATATCCTTCAAGTGGTATCAGAGCCTTAGGTCGACGATTTCGAATATGATTCGAAAAACCGAGGACGACTTAAGTTCGTTAAGGTCGCGAAATTTTTCATCGCATTTGATTTCGCAGATCTGTTTAGTAGATAAATTCGGTACTGTTTAAATTGTTTAAACACAAATTTAATATTGGATTTTGTTCCTCATTAAATAAGGAAACCATAGGAACTGAGTTTGCGTAAATCGGATTTCGTATGCTCTAGCTATGGTTGTTTTAATGAACATGTATGCACTGTTGCGGGAACAGTAGATTTTAACATGATTAAAGAGTTAATTACTGTTATCATCTGCTTCGAAATGCATGTAATTCTACTTGGGTCTGTCCTAAATCAAGTTAGCAATCTATGAAAATTGAGTTTGCTTAATTTGGATTTAAATTGATTGAGATATGTTAATTTTAGTGAGTAGGGGTCCTTACTGAAATTACATTCCTAGTCTAGAACCAAGTGATTGTCAATTAGTGAAATTAAATTGTTAATTTCGTGAAATAATCTTGAAAATATTTGTGAAATATTGAAACATGATTATTTGCCTAATTGACTTGGCCCCAACCAATTAATTGATTAAGATGTGATCTAAATCATAATTGGAAACCACAATCTTTCAAACTTGATGCTTGAATAGGATTTGGGAATTTGTCTAGCAAATTTCCTTATAATCAAAAATGTTTTGATTATTACTATATGGTACAATTTCGGTTGAAGAACCGATGATCATCTCAAGTACAAATTAATCAATTTGGCATTATCCTTTCCCAAGGCGGATATGGTGCCTAGTCGGAGAGCATTGGGGTTGCGGGTTGCAACGTATGTGGTCCGTCACACTCTCGTCGGTACTGGCCATGACAGCGGGTAGGGTCGGGATAATGTCCGAGGGATTAAGATGTATTTTTCTAATTATTAAAATTTGGATTAATACGTATTTTGAGATATTACCATATATATATTCAAGTAAAATAATCAAGTTTGATTGATTGAATTGGATTGATAATTAATTTAATATGATTAAATTGATTATGTCCAATTGAGATACTCTATTATGAATAGAGTTATTTCTCTTGGAAGAATTAATTATATGAATGTGATTCATATTAATTGATTAAAATTTGAATATGATATGGAGGATCACATAAGTGACATCGATGGTCTCCCGTCAAGGCAAAGGGTTCCGTCGCCAGGGATTGCATATGGGAGACGCCTGTCCGAAGTGACAGCTCCCGTATGCAAGCGCATCTGGATCGGGCTCTTTGCTTCTCAAAAGAGTAAGGCCGTATGCGTAGTGACCCCAATATCGGATCCTCATATTATTGGGGCGATATTTGATTGCGCATAGCGAGTACTATTCCTGTTGACGGTTGGTTCAATTAACAACGGGTCAACATCACCTTAGGGGTGGTGGACCCGGGTGTTAAAGACCGAATTGGGAAAATGCAAGTTGGACTTGCAAGGCGGAATGTGTTCCCGCTTCTCTTTGTTGGAGTCGCAGATTCTCATATTATTGGGATGTGACAAAGATAGAGAGGAGATCCCAATTCTTGCTAGAGATATAGCGGTAAGTATATCTCTTACTTTGAAAGTGATTAAGGGAATGAACTTTCAAAGTCGACAATGTAAGAATAATTTGATTTTAAATACCTTAATCAAATATCATAAATTTGAATATATTTTTATATTCTAATATAGTGCATTCTTAATTTCAGAAAATGAAATCTTTGAACCCACTTAGTAGGCTTCTTGAGGTCAACAAATTGACCGGCACAAATTACTCGGATTGGATCCGTAATTTGGAGCTTGTTCTCTCTGCAGAGCGCATAAGTTATGTGCTCACCGAGGACAAGCATGAGAACCCCAAATCCAAGGAAGAAAAAGCATTTAATGACAAGTATGATGAAGATCATGTCTTGACTAGATGCTATATCCTAGGTTCTCTCTCCAATGTTCTACAGAAGCAACATGTGGAGATGAGTACCTGTCAGAAAATAATGCAGAATCTTAAGGATATGTTTGGTGACATTAACCGCACTCAGCGGTACAATGTTATGAAAGACCTCATTCGCTGTAGAATGCAGGAAGGGACTTCGTTCCGTGAACATGTACTCAAAATGTTTGGGTACTTGTCGGAGCTGGAGACCCTTGGGGCAACGATGGATGCAGACATGCAAGTTGACTTCATTCTGCTGTCATTGCCCAAGTCTTTCAATAACTTTGTTGTGTCATTCCACATGAACAAGCTGGAATTGACAAGTGCTGCTCTCCTTGCTGCATTAAAGTCTGTAGAAGACGTAATGAAGAAGGATGGTCCCGCTGGCAGTGCAATGGTTGCACAGGTCAAAGGGAAGCGCAGTCGGAAGCATGGTTCTCGGAAGGGCCCGACCCAGAAGAGAAAGAAGAAGGGACAAAGTGTTGCCTCTTCTTCCAATGCATCCACTCTCATGGCGTCGAAGAAAACCGACGTCTGTCACCACTGCAAGAAGCCGGGGCACTGGAGGCGTAGCTGCCCAGATTACCTGAAGTCCTCAGACAAAGGTAAAGCCCCAACATGTATGAAATCTATTTTCATCATTGAAACTAGCTTTCTCGTCGGACGAGAAGGAAGTTGGGTTGTTGACTCTGGTGCTTCTGTTCATGTATGCAATTTGTTGCATTTGTTTCAGGAAACTAGAAGTCTTGAGGAAGGGGAGATAGTCATCCAGATGGGATCTGATGCAAGTGTTGCAGCAGTAGCCGTAGGGATGTGTCGACTATCATTATCTAGTGGTAGAGTCCTAGTACTTAAAGAATGTCTTTATGTACCCGAAGTCAGAAGGAACTTGATATCTGTATCTAAACTTGTTAGAAGCGGATATTCTTTCCTTTTCTGTAATAAATTAGTCATAAATCGTTATGATAAATATATTGCGGATGGTGTTTTGACTTCTGGTGGACTCTATGAGTTGTGCATTGATAAATGTATTATGAATGTGACAACCACTAATAAAAACCCTAAAAGATCCAGAGAGGATAAAAACATCTCAAATGAGATTTGGCATCAAAGGCTTGATCATTTATCTGTTGATAGGATCAATAGATTGATAAAGGATGGACCTCTGGATTTTCTACAGGTTCAACCTTTGCCCACTTGCAAACATTGCATTCAGGGTAAAATGACTAGGACGCCTTTCCGTAACAAGGTTATGAGATGCGAAGGTATTATTGACCTAAAACATACCGATGTATGTGGTCCCTTCAGTACCGCGACTCGAAATGGATATTGGTATTATTTGACGTTTATCGATGACCATTCGCGATACGGGTTTATCTTCCTACTACGTCATAAGTCTGAAACCTTTGAAAAGTTCAAAGAATTCAAGGCTTTGGTTGAGAACCAAACCGATAGGAAGATTAAACGGATTCGATCTGATCGAGGTGGCGAGTACCTATCAGAAAAATTCAAGGAATACCTTAAGGAGAATGGAATTGTTTCCAATCTCACTCCTCCTGGAACTCCCCAACTAATGGTGTTGCTGAAAGACGCAACAGGACCATCATGGACATGGTTCGTTCAATGATGAGTAAAGCACATTTACCTCTTAGTTTCTGGGGATATGCAGTAGAGACTGCAATATATATCTTGAATAAGATTCCTAGCAAATCCGTTCCTAAGACTCCACATGAGCTATGGTATGAAACCAAACCTAGTGTTAATCACTCGAGGGTTTGGGTTTGCTTGGTCCATGCGAAGAACGTGGATGCAAGTAAGCTAGAATCTCGCTCTCGTAAGTGTTACTTCATTGGGTATGTTAGAGATGGTATTGGATACCAACTTTATGACCCTGAGACCCAAAAGGTTTTTGTTTCTAGAGATGTGAAGTTTCTGGAGAATGATTTCCTTAAAGGTCAAGAAAATAATGAAGTAGAGGAACTCATTGAATCCCCTGAGGATTCTGAGCTTCCTAGACCAGAAACTGAGGAGATAAATAAAGATGAAACACCCATACCTCTTCGAAGGAGTTCGAGGGTGGTTGCACCACCTGAAAGGTATGTATTCCATGTGTCAGGAGAGACTGACATTGATCCTACTTCATTTGATGAAGCACTCGCGGATCAAGGCATGGATAGATGGATGCTAGCAATGAAGTCAGAAATTGACTCCATGAGTAACAATGGTGTATGGACCCTAGAGGATCCACCTAAAGGGGTAAAACCCATTGGGTGTAAATGGATCTTCAAGAGAAAGAAGGGACCTGATGGCAAAGTAGAGACTTTCAAGGCACGGCTCATAGCCAAGGGCTACACTCAGAGAGAAGGCATCGATTATGATGAGACACTCTCTCCTGTGGCTATGCTTAAATCCATCAGGACACTGCTAGCTATAGCTGCATATCTTGACTACGACATCTGGAAGATGGACGTCAAGACGGCTTTCCTCAATGGATACCTCGAGGAGGATATCTACATGGAGCAGCCCCATGGCTTCATGACAGAGGATGGTAAAGTATGCAAGCTGAAGAAATCCATCTATGGGCTCAAACAAGCTTCTCGTAGTTGGAACATCAGATTTGACGAAACCATAAAGAGTTATGATTTTGTGCAAAATCCTGATGAACCTTGTGTATACAAGAAGACTAGTGGGAGCGCCATTATGTTCATCGTGCTTTACGTAGATGACATCCTTATCATTGGGAATGATACATGGATGATGACCAGTGTGAAGATTTGGCTGTCCCATACCTTTGAGATGAAAGATCTTGGAGAAGCCTCTTACATCTTAGGCATGAAGTTGTCCAGAAACCGAGAAAAGAGGATTTTGGGATTGTCACAACATGGATACATTAAGAAGATTCTTGAACGATTCCGTATGGATAGTTCTAAGAAAGGATTCCTACCTTTAAGACATGGTATCCACTTGTCTAAAGGAATGGCTCCTCAAACTGTTGAGGAAAAGAAAGCCATGGCTGGATGCCCTTATGCATCAGCTGTAGGAAGCTTAATGTATGCCATGATGTGTACGAGGCCAGATATCTGCCATGCAGTGGGAGTGGTAAGTCGTTACCAATCCTGCTATGGAGAACAACACTGGAATGCAGTAAAGAACATATTCAAATATCTAAGACGGACGCAAGATTACATCTTGGTCTATGGAGATGGTGATCTCCAAGTCTTGGGATATACAGATTCTGACTTCCAATCGGATGTTGATGATCGAAAGTCGACATCGGGGTTCGTGTTCTTGTTGAATGGTGGTACTGTGAGCTGGAGAAGCAAGAAGCAGGACACTACTGCAGATTCGACAACAGAAGCCGAATACATTGCCGCATCGGATGCTGCAAAGGAGGCGGTGTGGTTGCGCAAGTTCGTGTTGGAGCTTGGCGTAGTTTCCTCTGATACTCCCATCCCGTTACTCTGTGATAACACGGGAGCCATTGCCCAGGCAAAGGAACCCAAATGGCACTAAAAGAGCAAGCACGTGGAAAGGAAATACCACATCATTCGGGAGATACAAAAACGTGGTGATATCATCATCACCAAGGTGGCCTCTGCCGACAACGTTGCTGATCCTCTTACCAAACCTCTGACACAGAAGGTTTTTGACCAGCATGTAATGAGTATGGGTTTAAAGATTGTACCTGAATGGTTCTGAGGGCTAGTGGGAGATTGTTAGCAATGTGAGCCACGGGCGAACCATTTCTACAATAAATGTTATTGTAATGAGTAAATTATCAATAAAAGTTATTGATCATTTTTTCACTCCCTTTCTGAGATTAATGAATGAATGCACTATAGGGTCCCTCTGTACAATAAGGGTTATGTACCATGGCCAACTTGATGATCATACAGCTGTTGATTCATTGAAAGAATCATCGAGGCTGATGCTTGGATGAATATCTAAGGAGTTGGATAGAGGACTCATCAAGCATCATTAAATGATTATTAAGTGATGATCTCCAGCTTGAGTAGGAGATGGCAATCCTATCTCATATGGTTGATATCTGATTGACCTCTTGATGCAGGTCCTCTGCATGGGAATAATGATTCGGAGGTGTCAGGTTAGTTGAGTCAATGGGTTGACTTAACGAGATCGAGATAACTGAAGACCTACGTTGAATACTGTCACAACATAGGCATGCATCCTCTGACCGGAGACAGATGTATTGTTATATGTCTGAGTGTCTACATTTGGCAGACCAATAGGTTGATGACCTAACCAAGGTCTATACACCGGCGAGCTGGTGTGCATGTAAGGACATATGAGTAATACGATCTCTCAAAGGGATCATACAGGTTCGCTTGTGAACCGGGAGACATGAGCTCACTCATGAGGTATTGGGACTGAATAAATTCCATGCATGGTCGTCGTGCTTTGGAAGCATGACATGAATTTGAAGGTAAGATATATGCTTTGTGAAAGCATATGATCTATACCAAGTCCCAGTGACCAAGATTGAGAAACTTAATGATCTAACCCTGAAGATGATAGTGTAAAAGTGATCTTTATCTTCAGGATGATCATAGGTCTTCCAGTATGTAGGATGTACAGGTATTGGGAATACCTGAAGGGTGATTTGATCATATACGATTGTATAACCATGACACTTCCATTCCGAGGGAGTGATGAAACATGTTTGGATTTTAGTGACTCCTCTCATTAGAGAAGTAACCTAATCTTAGTCCATGAACTGGACATTGATCTGAATGAGATTCAGATGCAATGAGAAAATTGGGTCTACGGTCTTGATTTGATCAAGCATCAATGGGAGGTCCATGGGATCTGGATTTGAGATATGATCTCAACATCCAAGTCACTATACGTGGAACAATACAATCGCCCTGTCCTTATCTCCAAGTATCTGCGGAGAGATTGCATTATTCTTGAAGGGTTCAAGAATAATTCCATGAGATCTAAGCAATGAAGAGATCATGATTAAATGGGATTTAATCATCTTAATGTATGAAGAAATTATCCAATATAATTAAATGTGATTTAATTATCATGGATTAGAATAATGTGGATAGAAATATCCAATTATTCATAATATATTATAAATGTGATTTATAATGTATTAGAGAGAGCTAAGTATAATTTATATGTGTTGATTAATTATTATGTGTATTGGATACACATTGTGTAATTAATTAACAATATGAATTATATGTTGTTTTTGGGTTGTGAATATGATTCACAATTTTTTCCATGGCAAGAATGCAATATTCTCAAAGATAATTGTGAATTATTTTTTGGAGAATAAAACCCAATAAATTTGTTGCAAATAAATAAGAGAGATTCCAAGGAGATATGCAATCTCATGGATTTCCATGAGATTGCAATCTCCATGCAATCTCAAGGGGCGGCACATCATTCCTATAAGGAATGTGTGGCCGTCCACTTGGAAGGTACATGGAGATGAAATCTCCATGTATCTTCTCTCCTTATTTGTTGGGTTGATTTAGGAGTAAATTATATTTGATTTTGTCAAATATATTTTGACCTAAATTTGTTGCTTTTGACAACAACAATCTTGGCCATTGGATTGACACAAATCAATCTCACCCATTGATTTTATGTGTCCCATGGATTGAGAACCATGGATCCCAAAATCCTATAAATAGAGAGGCATACTATGCTCTCTAATAACTTGCAATATTGGAGCTCTCTCTCTCCCTCATTTCTTCATACACGCCAGCCCTCTCTCCCACTCTTGTTGGTGGCCGTCCACCATACCCTAGAGAAGGGAATCGTCGTCGCCATCGCCACCGCGCTGCCGCTTCGACGTTCTTCAGTTTCTCCGTCTTCTTGGTGTGCTACGCCCACGTAGGAGACGTTAGATCTCGTGTGACGAGATTAGGAGCAACCACGCTTGGATCAACTTCTTGGATTGCGAGGACAACGCGGTTCATCCCTGCGCTCGCAAGCAGTCTCGCCGACGATCGGACTTGAGAAAGGAGGTCTCTTCTCTTAGAGACTCGATCAACCACGCTTCAAGAGGTATTGCATTATACTTGTTGTGGTTATAGATGAAACGATCTGAGAATGGTTCTCGGATCATGTGGTTTCATCGAATAAAATTTTTAAAATTCCGCTGCACCGAACAACTAGTGCGACTAGTCGTTCTTCGTCGTATCCGATACGACGATCACGCTTCCGTGATGCGCTTGAGGGATAATTTCCAATATCCTTCAATATGATCTTTTCATAGCAAACACTCTCTTCAAGAAGAGTGAGGAGCATCTAATTACTTATAAGAGTGGGCCAACTAGAACATAAATAGATTACTTTGCGTTGAGGAGAAGAGATCGGTTGTGTTGTAAAGACTGCAAAGTAATCCCAGGAGAGAGTTTGACAACCCATCATCGCTTGTTAGTCTTGGATGTCCAAATGAAATGGCTGGTAAAGAAAAGGAGGGTTCCTAAGATCACTAGAACTAGATGGTGGAATCTTCCACTAAAGCAATCGAGCTTCAAGGAGAAGGTTTTAGAAGACACATCTTAGGATTGTAGCGGAAGTGCAAACAAGATGTGGGAGACAGTAGCATCTTGTATCCGAAAGGTAGCCAAAGAGATATTAGGCGAGTGGAAGGGAGGAGCTCCAGGTCAAAAGGAGGCTTGGTTGTGGAGTGAAGGGGTGCAAGAGAAGTTGAAAATTAAAAGAACATTCTTTAAAGCTATGTCTAAGGATAGAATAGCAGAAACTGTCACAAACTACAAAATAACGAAGAAGGAAGCAAAGAAGGCTATAAGCGAAGCTAAATCAAAAGCTTATGAAGTTTTTTTTATAAAAAGCTCGACTCTAAGGAGGGACAGAAGGATATATCCAGGTTGGCCAAAGCAAGAGAAAGAAAGACCAAAGACCTTTCTCAAATGAGATGCATTAAGGACGAGGAAGGTCACGTGCTTGTTACTCAGAAGGACATAGAGACTGGATGGGAGCAGTACTTCCATAAACTTTTCATTCGGGAAGGAAATAGAGAGATCATTTTGGGTGATATAGCTAGTAGTGAGAGTTACTTGAATCATGCAAGTTATAGGCGAATACAAAGAAAGGAAGTAGAGGAGGCTTTGAAGATTATGAGACCCGGGAAAGGTGTAGGACCGGATGGCATTCCTGTAGAAGTATGGAGAGTTTTAAGTGAGCATGGTTTGACTTGGCTTACGAATCTATTCAATGTTATTTGGCAAAACAAGAAAGTGCCTGAAGATTGGAGGAAGAGTATCGTGGTGCCTCTTTATAAGAATAAAGGAGATATTCAAAATTGTTCAAATTATAGAGGTATCAAGCTGATGAGTCACACTATGAAAATTTGGGAACGTGTGATTGGAAGAAGGCTGAGGAAAGTTTCCAACGTAAGAGAAAATCAGTTTGGATTCATGCCAGGTCGCTCTACTATTAAAGCCATCCATTTACTGGTGAGAACAATGGAGATTTATAGAGCTAAAAGGAAGAACCTCCATATGATCTTTATTGATTTGGAGAAGGCTTATGATTCTGTCCCACGAGAGATATTGCAGAGAGTTTTGGAGAAGAGACAAGTACTTGTCCTGTCATTAACCTCATAAAGGACATGTATGATAGGGCTTTATCTTGTGTAAGGACCCCGTCTGGGAAGACTGACTATTTTGACATCAGCATTGGTTTACATCAAGGTTCAACTTTGAGTCCATTTATTTTTACTTTGATTATGGATGAGTTGACAAGTCACATTCAGGATGAGTTACCTTGGTGTATGTTATTTGCTGATGATATTGTGTTGATTGACGAGACTACAACTGGAGTAAATGAGAAGCTTGAGGTCTAGAGACATGCATTGGAGACGAAAGGATTTCGTATAAGTAGGGCTAAGACGGAATATATGGAGTGCACCTTTGATGGAAGCAATGGTGAAAGAATTGAGGTGAAGATTGGTGACAATAACATTCGGAAGAGAGATTCTTTTAGATATCTAGGATCTATTTTGCAACAGGATGGGGAAATTGATGGAGATGTTATTAATAGAATAAATGCAGGCTGGCTAAAGTGGAGAGGAGCCTCTGCTTTTCTCTGTGATAAGAAAATTCCTTTAAAAATTAAAGGAAAGTTTTACAAAGCAGCCGTAAGACCTGCTATGCTCTATGGATCTGAATGTTGGCCTGTGAACCATAGACATGTGCAGAGAATGGATGTAGTAGAAATGAAAATGCTAAGGTGGATGTGTGGACACACACGCAAAGATCGGATTCAGATTGATGCAATTAGAAAGAAAGTTGGTGTAGCTCCGATCGAGGATAAGATGCGAGAAAATCACTTAAGATGGTTTTGTCATTTGCAAACAAGATCAGCAAATGCACCAGTTAGGAGATGCGAGTGTTGGGATGTTGAACCGACTAAGAGAGGGTGATGACGACCCAAGAAGTGTTGGAAAGAGACTATACGAAGGGATCTTAGTTTTTTAGATATAAGCTCGGAATTGATCCAAGATAGATCTGAATGGAGGCGAAGAATCCATGTAGCCGATCCTACTTAATTGTTGGAAAAGGCTTTGTTGTTGGTGATGTACTGTAAAATTTTGTCAATGTTGCAGGTAATTAATATGTTCGTGAATATTTTGAGTCATCGATACTACAAAGACAATAAGTCGGTTCCATTTTTGTTCTGAGTATTTTATCTTTTACATCTTTCGTGCAAAGTCACTTTTATTCAATTTGTATATTATATTGTATATGATCACGCCAATACTCTGTCTACAATGTTGAAGCCGATACAAATAATGACTAATAATCTAGAAAGCTATTTGACATCAAAGAAGATCGATTGATCGCACTGTCCAAACTATTCACAGTAATTCGTTCACGTAATCATTGACATCTCCTTCTCACTGATTTTGTAACAAGGAAGCATTTCTCCTTCGATTTTATGAATGGTTCGAGGCACCATTAAAAGGACATATCCAAATGATTACTATACAAAGTTGCTAATTTTAATTTACTAAGGTACATTGTCATTGATAATAGAAATTTGACTAGTAAAAATTTTATTTTCTTTACATGTTAGTTGGATATCCAAGCACTTCAGTTCGAATATAGTTGAGAACTACTTGTCAAGCTGGGAGACATTATTTGTTCAAGATTTTGCCGAACAAACTCTTCAAAGCCTCGATTGTGGTGTTTATCTTATGAAGGTGATGGATTTTTTGTGAAGGAAAAACGCCATACTTTGAATATGAAGACGTTAATAGATTTAAGGTTGAGATAGTACACAACATTTTAACTTCTTATCACGTTGAGAATGCCAGTTCACCTTAATTGTTCATTGCCCTTGAACTTTCAGTATGTTTTATGATGACAAGTTAGTTTTATCTTGTAGAAGTTAATTTTGAAGGATACAATTATCATAGTATAGTGATATTTGATGGTATGTAATGCTGGTGATTTTGCAAGTGAATGAACTCTTCTATCAATTTCAGTATGAATATTGTTTCGAATATAAAAAGATTGAAATTTGATATAATTTGTATAATTAGGATTCACTTGGCGAAGGATTAACTTTCTTGCAACTTAAATTTACAATTTAGCTTTTAAGAGACATGTTAGTTTTGTTTAGGAATTTTGAAGAATACGTTTATAAACACACATAACTCTGAGTAGTTTTATATTTACGCGTGTAATCCTCGATAGTTTATAATTGCACTCAATATCTCGAATAATCACTTCATCTCACACCATAATTCTCCATTAATTTAGTCCAATAACTCAACCACTCACATGAGTACATCATATCGTAGGACAACTATTCACTCTCTCTTTTTTTAATATTTAAGTAGTAGGCCCATTCACATGAGCTCCTATTTAAAACTCCACTCATCAAATGATTCGTAGTATTGAATTCTAATCGGGGAAAAAAATAACTTTCTATAGGTACTTGGATCTTCCCCTAATTTCTCAAGTATTAAAAGCAATATGATGAATGACATAATACTAGGTGCAGGAAGACCAAAGAAATAATAAAATAAAGTGATTAGGGAAAAAGGACCCTACACCAACGGGTGTTGGAAACTCCCTACACATGGTCTAATTTTTCATTATTATTTGATTTTTTTGAAATGAAACATTGGAGGATTTAGATCACTATGCATCACCATGTTGTCATTACAAATTCAACTTAATTCGAGTCTTCTATCATCTCCGCCTAGACTGCCAAATTTTAACGGTCTCATAATTGTTGAAATCGACTCTGTCTAGATGAACGTCTTAAGAATGTTTGTTTTGCATGAAACTTGAAACACATATTTACCTCAACATATTAAGTAAATCCCCCAACTTTTAATTCCAAAAAAAAATAAACGAAAAATAAGGTGGGTGCAGGGAGTTTCCTACACCCCAAGGTGCAGGCTCCCTGCCCCCAAGTGATTAACATAGGATATAATATTCTAATACCTCCTTTCAACATTCATGCCAATTTATGACCTAAATTTGATCTATTTGGAGGTAAGGAAATCATGTAGCTAACCTCACTTAAAGTGGAAAAGGTTTGGATTGTTGATGATATCACTAATTCAAAACTAGTTAACCTGCTTGGCCAATTATTATGTAAACTTATATCAAATATTGGGCAGATAGTAATCTGATGACGCAACATGTGCCTCTTCCCTTCTATAATTTCATTTATACCCCTCCTTTTTTCGTAGTAACAAATGTGCTCCTACCTTCTTGCACCGTTATAACTTGTGCCCCATCCATTAGTTTAGCCATCAATGGGGTAAACGAAGTCATGGTTTACTCAAACCAGGGTCTGATTAAGGAGCGATTTATTATTAGTATATCCCTACATTCTTCACCTTATCAAATTAAGATTGGTTGTTATGGGCTTGATAACCAGAACCTCGATCTCCAGAAGCACGTACCGTGACCCCCTGTCGACTCGAGGGCTGTGGGTCGAGGGCGAAGAAGGACGTGAAGGGTGCTTGGGGAATGACCCACTCAGGTGATGCTCAGCAAGAGTTTCAACAGTGGTGCTGATGCGAAGGTCAGCTCACAATGTTTGCTCCTTGGGATCTTGAAAAAAGTGACCTGGCCCAAGACCTATTTAACTAAATGGGCTATGGGTTGGGTTGCAGTCTGTTAACAAAGTATAATAATGGTAATATGATTACATCTAATCATAGCATAAAATAGTCAATGTGTTATCAAGTTTCCACCCCGCGCTTTCTTCCAGGTGCGAAGGACTTGCATTGTTAAGCAAACGTTTGACCAGTCGGATGCCCGAAAGAGGATAGTCCTATTTAGGACATTCTCTCTTATAGGATCAGAGATGACAAGTTAAGCTACTTACTCCTAGCTGAATTGGAGAGGAGCCTCGCTGGGTTGAATTGAATAGAGCAAAAGTTGGTTTCTGTGTTGAGCAAGCTATCAATCAGAGTCAGTAGTTCTTTTTGCTCCAGCTGCTCAAACTCTTTGTTTCTTTGTCTTGTAGGTGTACGATAAAGACAATTGGGAAAGGTGATATAGTTAAACGATCGATCTCTTGTTAGCTTTCCTACTTGACCTCCCCTCAATCTCTTATGATGAGAATCGAGTTTTCCTTGTCCCCTGCCGCATACGGGATGACTGGCTTCTCAGAAAGACCACTGGTCCTATTAAGATATTCGAAATCAATCACTCTACCATCTCACCACACACTGGCCCTCGCCTTGACTGCTTAATATGAGACTGGGACTCAATAGCTTGCTTTCAACTTCGACAACTTGCTAGGTATGGGAATGCTGGATCTGATACTTTGGGAGGTCAGTTTTGGTTGGCTTACTGTTGCTATACCGGTCATTTTAATGGGCCCTCATTTGGATCGGACCAAGTGTGATCATGGGTTTGGCTTCAAGTCGATCCGAACTCGACTCATTTATTTAATTGGTCAAATTTTTAATCCAACAATATAAATCGGTCTCGAGTTAGACTCATCGATTGGATCGGACGGACCCATTGTCATCCCTTAAAGGGTGCCCCATCGATTTGACGTGATCAACACCCATCCGTGTTGCCATGGGAGCAAATCCTCTCCTGTAGTGGAAATTATAATAGGGGTGATGTATCATGTAATCCCTTTCTTTTGCAAAAAAAAGTTTTCAAAAATCCAATTATATCGAATGAATCTGTGAATAGTGTTCTATATACCTATTAAATTCTGTCCAAATATGGTATTTCTAGCTATTTCATCTTAGGTCAAAGAAAAAAGTCAATATTTACGGAATTTAAAATCCAAAGATTGGGCATTTGATCGTTAAGATAAAACAGCTAGAAGCAATGGATTTAAATGAAATTTCGTAGCTATGGATATGGTTGGTTTTTTTAAAAACCTTTTTTTTTGCAAAGAAAGGTAAAAAAGAGGGATTACATCATGGAAGCGGTTCCTATGCTGCACAGCGAGAGCCGCTCGCTCAAGATCAAGCGATTCACGAGATCCGGATTTTGGTGGCTTTAGCGGGTGAACCGCTGGATTATGATCGGCTCTGGCTGTACAAAGAGGATCCACTTCCTTACATCATCAGTGCTATTACGAAGAGGGTGCGGATCATCTGCATTAAGTTGATTGCAACAGACTCTGCTGTCGAAAAAGAACCGGATGCCTGCTGCCCCTCCGAACACTCTCTCCACTCGAACCCCTAACCCTCTCGCCCGATCCCCCTCTCCTTCCTCGACCTCAAGCCCTCTCGCCGTTCAGAGCACATCCTTCTCCCCCGACTCTAACTCCTCAACCCTGCCTCTCATCGCCACGATCCTCTCACCGCTCTCGCCCGCCTCCCTTTGCCCCCGACTGCTCTCTCCGCTCTCTGATAGAAAAACAAAAGATATTTGGGAGATGGAGAGCAGAGAAGAAGCACTAAGAGAAGAGAAGAACTCTTGTATTTCACTTGGTGAATGTGTGGTTTGAAAGATTGAAAGCACATGCTTTTATAGCTACATCTAATGGATAAAAATAGAATGCAAATAAAAAATAATAAAAATTAGAGACTCCTCCATGCAAGGAGGACCATCCACCTAATCCCAACTTGCTAGATAATAGCTCTAGCTTCAACAAACTTAAACTAGGATTAGAGCCAATATATGACCTTATTAAAAACACTTAAAATATTTTGAATGCCAAGAATAGCCATTCACATTCTCCCCCTTAGTCTTGGCATACCCCGAGATCACGGACTCCAAGTAAATGACGCATAGTCGCCAATCTTGCTATCGGTAATGCCTTTGTCAGTGCATCGGCCCATTGGTCTTCGGTGCGAACGAACTCAACGCTAATCAACCTTCTTTCGACACAATCACAAATGAAATGATATTTTGTGTCGATGTGCTTACTTCGTCCATGGAAGACAGGATTCTTCATAAGAGCTATTGCAGACTTGTTGTCAACGAACAGCTTCACCATCCTCGATTCTGTTCCGACCAGTTCAGCCAATAATGCTCTAAGCCAGAGTGCTTGGCATGCTGCTGCAGTTGCCGCCATGAACTCAACCTCGCAGGATGAAAGAGCTACTGTCTTTTGTTTCTGTGAGTTCCATGAAACAAGACAGTTGTTGAGGTAGAATGCCATGCCACCTGTGCTCTTCCGATCATCCATATCACCTGCCAGATCACTATCTGTATAGCCAGTGATTACTTCTTCCTCGCATTCTTTCTTGTAGACAAGTCCGAAATCGATGGTGCCTTTGAGATACCTGAGGATTTGCTTCACAACCTTGTGATGCATCATTGTAGGCTTCTCCATGAATCGACTCGCCACACCAACAGCGTAGGAGAGATCCGACCTAGTGTGAAGAAGATAGCGCAAACACCCGATGACACGACGGTAGTAGGTGGCATCAACAGGTTGTCCGTCTGGATCCTTGTGCAGATGGGATCTTGGCTCCATGGGAATCTTACAAGGATTACAATCAGACATGTTAAATTCATTTAGTACCTTCTTAGCATAGGCCGTTTGCTTGAGTGAGATGCCACCGTCTACTTGTTCCACCTCTAGTCTGAGGTAGTATGTGAGTAATCTGAGATCGCTCATCTCAAACTCTCTCATCATTTGCCTTTTGAAGTTTGCAATTGACTCTGGATCTTCTCCTGTGACGATCAAGTCATCGACATAGACGCCGACGATGATGCCCGTCGCGGCCTCGCCCCTTCTATACACGGCTTTCTCCTGTGTACATCCTGTGAAGCCGAGCTGCTTCAAGCTTTTATCAAGGCGCATGTGCCATGCGCGTGGTGCCTGTCGAAGCCCATAGAGCGCTTTGCTCAGCTTGAGCACCATATGCTCTTTTCCTTTTACTGTGAACCCCTCAGGCTGGGTCACATAAACTTCTTCTTCGAGTTCACCATTCAAGAATGCTGATTTGACGTCAAGGTGATGAACTTGTCATCCTCGATTGGCCGCAACAACTAAAATGACACGTATTGTGTCAAGGCGAGCAACCGGAGCAAAGACTTCTTCAAAGTCAATGCCTTGTTGTTGTACATACCCTTTTGCAACAAGACGGGCCTTGTATTTGATAACTTCGCCATCTGAGTTCTTTTTGAGTTTGTACACCCATTTAAGCCCTATAGCTTTATGTCCCGCCGGTAACGTGGTGAGTGACCACGTTGCATTCTTTTCGATGGATTCAATCTCTTGGGCCATGGCGTCATCCCATGCTAGATGACCAACAACCTCTTGGAAGCATGAAGGTTCCTCCATCTCTGTGAGCATCACTTCCTCTTCTGTTAGATCCATGTGCGGAACATCACGCATGATGTCAGCCATGGACCTATAACGGACAGGTGCACCGTCGCTGTCGACTTGTCCTCCTGACCAAAGTGTAGGCGACTGCCTACCCTGGTCAACATCTTCTGGCATGACCTCCGGAGTATTCCTGATGCTAGTGAGTGTTGATGATGAGCTTGATGCAGCACCTATTGGGGAGGTCGGTGTAGATGGTTCGAGCACTGGTGTTGGCTCATCTGCTGAAGTACCCAACAATGGAGCTGAGCAGACTTCAATTGGTTCGGAGTTGACGTCCTCCTCAATCACAAAGTTGGGTGATTGACCACTTTCCACGTCAGCAGACCATTTCCACTCCACATTTTCTTCAAATATAACATCACGACTTACATGGATTTTTCCTTGATGGGGGTCCAGTAGGCGGTGGGCCTTGCAACCTTCTTCGACACCCAGGTACACTATCGATCGACTGCGGTCATCGAGCTTCTTGAGGTTTGGCATGGTCACCTTAGCATGTGCCATGCAACCGAACACTCGAACATGTGCAAGATGTGGCTTCTTTCCCGTCCACGCCTCGAATGGAGTGCGATCGCCCATCGCTTTGGTTGGGAGACGATTGAGGAGATAGACCGCATGCCGCACTGCCTCCCCCCAAAACTTGCTTGTTATGCTCATGCTTTTGAGAAGTGAGCGTGCCACGTCCATCACCGTACGGTTACGTCGCTCCACCACACCATTTTGCTGGGGTGAATATGGTGCGGTGAGGTGACGCTCGATCCCTGCCTGCTCGCACATCTTTGCGAACTCGACTGATAAGAACTCTCCTCCGCGATCAGATCGGATAGCCTTAACACGATAATTACTCGTGTTCTCTGCTAGCAACTTGGTCTTCATGAATGCTGAATATGCTTGATCCTTCGTTTTGAATACATGTAGCCACATCCACCGAGAGTAATCATCTACAATTAGCATAAAATAGTGATTACCACCTGGAGTCGATGGCGTGATCGATCCACACAAGTCAATGTGTAGAAGTTCGAGCGGCTTCTGTGCTTGGTACTTGGATGCTTTTGGGAACGTCAATCTTGTCTGCTTTGCCACTAGACAAGTTCGACACACCAGATCAGGATGTGTAATCAGCGGCACACCTGCTGCCAATCCTTTGTTGGCAAGCATCTTCAATGCTGGAAAGTTGATGTGGCCAAGGCGAGCATGCCACAACCATGCGGGATCATCAAGGCTTGCTAATAATGAAACTGGCCTCGCCAGTTGTAGCTCGATGCGGTAGAGATGGTTTTTTTGTTCGCTTTACTTTTATGATCAAGCGAGAGGTATTTTTGACTGATACTTTGAGCGTATCTTCATCCATAAGCACTTGGTGCCTAGACTCAGTGAGTTGACCAAGGCTTATTAGATTGCTACGAAGTCTAGGGATAAAAAATACCTCTTGAAGAAGCCACTGATCACCATTCTTGCATGCGAAGAGGATTTATCCCTTCCCTTTGATTTGCACCGTAGAGCCATCGCCAAATCTGACGCTACCAGTGATTGCTCTATCCAACTCGTGGAACTTAGCTTCATCACCGGTCATATGACTGCTAGCGCCGTTGTCGAGGTACCATACATTTGTTGGTCCCTCAACATGCTCGGTAGCATGCAACTCCGGCCACACCTTCTCCTCATTCAGCATCACGACCTCCTGCCACTCTTCCTTAACCAGCAAAGTCTCATTTGAGACTGCTAGTATAAGTGCTGGTTCAACGTCCTCGGCACGTGCAAAGTGTGCTTCCTCCTTCTTCCTCGGGGCTCGACAGTTTGTCGAGTAGTGTCCCATCTCATTGCAGTTATAGCACCAAATATGACTCTTGTCACGACCACCACCGTTAGAGCCATTTGCTTCATCTTTGTGTGGTCCTCCACGACCACTTTGTAGCCTCCTCTGCCACGCCCACGACCTCCTCGGCCGCGGTTCCCGCCATCTGCGGGAGCACTGTTCTTTGACAAATCTCCTCCGGTCTTCTTAGATCGTGCGTCCCACTCGGCCTGAGTGAGGAGCAGTTGCCCATCTGCGCTTCCACCTGCGCTAGTGTTCTTCTTGCATGTGCGCTCCTCAAAGGCTTTGAGTCGGCCGCCGGCCTCCTCAAAAACCAAGGTTTTGAGGTCACAAAATTGCTTGATGCCGGCTATCACACTGATAAACCGTTCTGGCACCTTGTCGAACAATTTTTTTACGAGCATGAGATCCGTCATCGTCTCGCCAAGAGTTGCATACCTGACAGACATGGCAGTTAATCGACCAGTGTATTATTCGAGAGATTCTCCATCATTCATCCGCATGACGTCGAACTCCCGCTTCAACGTCTGCAACCGTGCGTCCCGAACTCGGTCCACACCGACGAACCTCGTCTTGAGGCAATCCCAAACTTCCTTTGTTGTCATCTTCTTGGCCACCAACATGAGGAGGTCCTCCGGAAGCGCTTGGAAGAGATGCATTTTCGCCTTCTTGTCGAGCCGGACGTCGACTTGAGTTCCCTCTACCGGAGCCACAGCCCCCCAGAGGCCTTGATCCTCCATTATGGCCTGAACACGAATCACCCAGCTGGTGTAGTTCGTGTTCGTCAACTGAGGGTACTGGAGCGTACGACTCAGTTGCTGCGCCCATGACGATTCTCCAGGGACGATAGCCATGGAAGTGGCTCTGATACCAGATGATAGAAAAACAAAGGATATTTGGGAGATGGAGAGCAGAGAAAAAGCACTAAGAGAAGAGAAGAACTCTTGTATTTCACTTGGTGAATGTGTGCTTTGAAAGATTGAAAGCACATGCTTTTATAGCTACATCTCATGGATAAAAATAGAATGCAAATAAAAAATAATAAAAATTAGAGACTCCTCCATGCAAGGAGGACCATCCACCTAATCCCAACTTGCTAGATAATAGCTCTAGCTCCAACAAATTAAGACTAGGATTAGAGCCAATATATGACCTTATTAAAAACACTTAAAATATTTTGAATGCCAAGAATAGCCATTCACACTCTCGGCCGCCCCCCGACTGCTCTCTCCGCTCCCGCCCGCCTCCCTCCGACCCCTCGCTCTGAACGACGAGAGGGCTTGGGGTCGGGAACGACGAGAGGGTAACGAGAGGGCTTGAGGTCGGGAATCAGTGAGAGGGTTTGAGGTTTTTTTTAATAGTAGGCCCGGTAATTTCTGGGGTCCGGAGCGTCCCCACTGTCCCCACTGGGACTCGAACCCGGGTCGTTTAAAGTGGAGGCACACTGCTCTACCACCCGACTACTCCTTGGGTTCGAGAGGGTTTGAGGTTGGGGAAGGAGAGGGGGATCGGGCAAGAGGGTTAGAGGTTCGAGCAGAGAAAATGTTAGGAGGGGCGGCAGCCATCCGATTCTTTTCCGGACACGTGACGCACATGTACGGATTGCTTAAATGTAGATCTATCCATCCTACACTTGCATGGATGTAGAGATACGTCTTCACTATCCACCCACTACCACTTCTGCAACTCTCATCCCTTCCATCGTGCCCACTACCACTTCTGCAACTCCCATCCCTTCCATCACGGTGTTGTGAAGAAGCAAAGGTAGAGGTAGAAGATGGCCATGAAGATCCTCGAGCTCTGCGACGTAGCTCCACCCGAAGGCTCCGTGCAGCCATGCACGATCCCCCTCACCTTCTTCGACCTCGGCTGGTACGCGTTCCCCTTATCCACGGATCGCGTCTTCCTCTATCGCGCACCCCGTTGCTCCACCGCGACCTTCCTCTCCACCCATCTCCCCTGCCTCAAGCTCTCCCTCTCTCACGCCCTGAAGCTCTTCTACCCCTTGGCCGGTCGACTGGTGCCGGAAACGGCCACTGATCTTCCGTGCATACGCTACTCCGACGGGGATTTCGTGGTTTTGACGGTGGCGGAATCCGACGACGACCTGAAGGAGCTGACATCGGACGGACCCAAGGATAACGCTCGATTCCGTCGTCTTGTCCCCACTCTCTCCATGTCGGAGACGAACCAACCGGTGGTGGCACTGCAGGTGACCATATTCCCGGAACAGGGCATAGCTGTCGGCATCACCGTGCGACACATCGCCATGGATGGTTCCTCCTACGGCCTCTTTATGCGGACGTGGACTTCCATATGCAAGTCACAGGGGGGGGAGGAGGTGGAGGCCCCTTTCTACGACAGAAGCCAGATCTTGGGGCCCTTCGAATTACAGGGACCATTCTTCTCAAAGATAAAGCATGCCAGGAGTTTTTTCGACGGACCACCGAAAGTCAGGTCGCAGCTGGGCGTCGTACGCGCCACGTTCCACCTCACCACAGTGCAGATCGAGGAGGTGCGGAAGTGGGTCGCAGGCAGAACCTCCGACGCAAGTGGCTCGCGTTTCTCCTCCTTCACCTTGGCAGTTGCACTGGTGTGGACGTGCCTCCTCAAGGCACGAGGCTGCGAACCCAAGAAGATTGAAGGGCTAAGGATCCCCGTCGACTGCCGCACCAGGCTTGGTATTTCCTTACCCAGTTCCTACTTTGGGAACGTCGCCGTGGGGTGCTTGGTGGAGTTGGATGGGAGTGTTCTCGTCGGCGGGGAGGGCCTGGCGGCGGCGGCAGTGGCCATACGGGAGGTTGTGCCTGATCGCTTGGTCATTGCAAATGGGGGTTCTGAGATTGTTTACCTGCATCTTAGCTAACAATAAAACGCGCGGGGATTATCCTTCTAGCTTATTTATTCTCGAATTATTGCATGCAAGTCGTTCGAGATCAGTTCCATGAAAAAAAATAAAATGTTCGTGTTGGAGTTTTGTTTGATACTTGATTTGATAGATTGCATTCGACTTTACCGGTGAACGCTTGAGTTTGATTTGATAATAATTAAATTTGATGATAAATAATTATTAAGTTGGATTTTTTAATATTGATAGATTAATTACAATCAACTTCATCGGTAAACATTTGAGTTGGGGGAATGGAAATGGGACCCGAGCGACATCCGAAGGGAGGGAGGGAAAGAGAGCAGAGCCACTACCAGGAGGATTGAGTCGGGGTCGGAAAGGGAAATGGTTCTATGGAATATTATTGACAATGAAGGATATGGTTCAAATGTTCGAATAATGATTCTATGGAGGATAAATGTCTGGACAAAACAGTGGTCCATAAGACATATCAACAGGTTCAGCCTCATGCTGTGCTGGTGGATTCAATTGCTCGGTGACATTTGTTTATGCTCATAATAATAGATATGAGAGGAGACACTTATGGCATGATCCGTGCCTTCGGGCTACAACTATCAAGGGTCTGTGGCTTGTATTAGGAGATTTCAATTCTGTTCGCAGTTCCGACGAGAAAGTAGGAGGTGTTTCTATTTGTCGAGGGGGGGGGGGGGTTTGCATAATTTAACAACTGCATCTCAACTGTACGTTTACATGAGATTGAAGGCATTGGGAATTCATTTACTTGGAATAACTCATCAATGGGTTCAAGGCGTATTGCATCAAAAATTGACCACGTGTCTGCTAACGAGGATTGGCTCAATGCATTACTAGAGCGAAAAGTGCACTTCATTCATACAAAGATTAGTGATCATTGTATGTTGTCTCTTGAGATCACATTGACGAAGAGACGACTCTGTCCATTCCGCTTTTATAACTACTGGTGCAATAGAAGCAACTTCTTACAGGTGGTGCAGGAAGCATGGACAGAAGAGGTTGTTGGAAATCCATTTTTTATACTTGTGCAAAAATTAAAGGCAATTAAAGGCAAGTTAAAAATTTGGGCATTGGAAGATAGGAGGAGGGATAAGAAGGTGCAAGAGCTCCGAACAATCCTTCAAGCTATTAACGATAGCCTCGGGGGCAGTCCATTAGATGAATCTCTTCAACTACAAGAGGTAGCAGCGAAAGAGGAAATAAGAAGGATGCTTGCAGAGGAGAATGAAGCATGGAGACAAAGAAGACGACTTGCATGGATTGCGGAAGGAGATCGATCAACAAGGTTCTTTGCAGCAACAACAAGACGGAGGCAAAACAAAAAGCTCTCTTTCACTTATTTTGAATGAAAATGGTGATGTTGTGGACAAAGAAAGTGAAGTTCAAGATGAAGCTTTCCGATTCTACAATGATTTATACAAGGCAAACCTAATGGTATCTCCCCATTATGCCTCACGATTACCTTGTAGATTACTTGATTTGTCAGATAGGGAGGTCCTTGATGCACCGCCTACGGATGATGAGATTAAAGATACACTATGGGATATTGATGTCGACAAATATCCAGGACTTGATGGTTTCGGATCACTTTTCTTTAGACGGTGTTGGGATATTATAAGAAGTGATGTGATAAAGACATTTAAATTTTTCTTTGACGGTGGAGGTATGCTCGGGGAAGCAAATCATACTTTTCTCACCTTAATTCCAAAAAGCACAAGGGTGGAGACAATTTCAGATCTAAGAACAATAACTTGTTGCAATGTAACTTATAAGATCATTGCAAAAATCTTAGCAAAGCGAATTGCAGTGATGATGCCTAAGATTATTCTACCAAATCAACGAGCATTTATAAGAGGTAGATAAATATCTGATTGCATCTTAATGGTCCAAGTGTTTATGACCCAATTTAACTCTAAAGCGTTAGACCAAGAATGTGCATCAAGGTGGATTTGTCAAAGGCATATGATAAAGTGGATCGTGGGTTTTTATTTACTTTGATGAACAAATTGGATTCTCGCAACGTTGGGTGCAATGGATACAATGGTGTGTTGGGCATTACACAGTCTCACCTCTTGTTAATGGAGTGCCAGTGGGTATTATCTATACAAAAAGAGGAATCGGGCAAGGGAATCCTCTATCCCCATATTTATTTTGCGTGGTCATGAATGCTCTCTCCATATTGATAGAATCACATGTAGCGCGGAAGAAAATCCTAGTTCCCAAGGTGGGTGGTAAGACATTTACATCTCACCTCATATACGCACACGATGTATCGTTTTTTTGCTAAAGCAAATGGGAGAGTTGCATAAGAGATCGCTTGTGTGCTACAATTTTTTGAGAGAATATCTGGACTTGAAGTTAGCTACCAAAAAAGTGCACTATACATGTCGAAGCACACAAAAGAAAAGCTTCCAATATTATTGCATCTTCGGATAAAAGAAGGTAAGATTCCATTTACCTATCTTGCCCTCCCATTATTTAGTGGAAGAATGAAATATTCATATTTCCAACCGCTTGTGGATAAAATGACAAAAAAGATTGGAGTTTGGTCACAAAATGTATTATCTCGCATGAGACGGTGTCAATTAGTTTGATGGGGTGTAGAAGGTTTGCTGAATTATTGGATAGGTGGTACACCTATACCCGAGAAGGTACTTAAAAAGGTTCATTCATTAATCATGGAGTTCATATGGGTAGCAAGTGGCATCCACTTGCATGGAATGAAGCTGCACTGTCATGCCAAGCAAGGGGGTATTGGAGTGAGGAATCTACTTGATTTACAAAGAGCATTCATTCTCAGGAGAGCGACACGGTTGGCATATGTGGAACGTGGTTCTCTTTGGAGCAGCCGGGCTTCTGAGAGGTATGAATCTATTCGACACTATGAGCCTCCCTCTAGATCTTGGTCTTGCATATGGAGACAATTTACTTACATCGTCATGAGATACTTGGATATTTATCAAAGATGGATTTTCGAACGTATGATATTCATTGGGACATGGAAGCCATCCAGAAAGCCCGTGATTTATCTTAGTGTTCGGACGCGTGTAGAACAAGATGTCAAACTACCTTAGAATTAGACACCATCTGGTGCATAAGACAAGTTCCAAAGTGGGGTCTCATCACCTTGCTAGCATGGAAAGGGAGGATGTTAACAAGAGGAAGACTTGTAAGTTGGGATCTTACAATTGAGGATGGTTGTATGTTTTCATGAAGAAACTCATCACCTATTCTTCAAGTGTCCATTTAGTGATAAGGTGTGGATAGATGTTCAACAACAGATGGGATTTCCCAGATTGCACGAGAAGATTATTCAAGACTTAATATATGGGGCATATAGATTGAAGTTAGATACAAGTTTTTTTGGTAGTGCAATTACCGCGACAGTTTGGCACATAGGGAAGGAATGTAATCTAAGATACCACATCAGTTACTGTTCAACCATAGATATGGTGGTAGGAAGGATTTGTTTGGATGTCTAAAGAATGTAAAGATAGAGTGAGTTGTATCGTCATTTATTGACATTGTATTTGGCGTTTGTCAAGTTTGGTAAATTGAGTAAATTACCCGTTTTCTCAAAGTAAACATTTGAGTTCGATTTGACAATAATTAATTAATACGTTGGCTTTTTCGATATTCATTTGATAGATTACGTTCAACTTCATTGGTGAATGTTCGGGTTTGATTTGATAATAATTAATTACTAAATTGATTGTTTTTGACATTGATTTGATATATTATGTTTTGTTGCATAGATGGAGTTTTTTCCCGGAGGAGCATGACCCTCACAGGAATACCCGCTCAAGGCATGGTTGGGCGGAAATTCCATTTCTGAGCATGGATCGGTGAACGGTTTGCCGATTGGTAAACCATTCGCCGATCCACGCACAAACAACAAGATTCAATGCGTGTTCTCGAGAGGTGTGGTCTTCAATCCCTGAATTCCAAGAAGAAGGAATCGGAGCATGGTCTTCAAGATAATTCGATGAACCATTCGCCAATCGACGAACGGTTTGCCAAAAATATCCATCCATCGTGCATATTTAAGCCCACCTCATCCGCCCATTTTCACACACACACACACAACACCTCTCTCCCTCCCATTCTTCAATCTATCCCTCTCCTCTTGCAACCTCTCCCCATCGCAGGTATATTTATATTATTTAAAATTTATACTTCCATTTTAGTTAAATTTATTTGTGTGTTGCTTCTAAATATTCTTGTCTTCTTTATATATGAGGTACATATGGAATATATTTAATATACTAAAATTTAATGCTTATTAGATTTGAGCTATTTTATAAACTTAGATGTACATGGGGGGAGAAGTTGTAATTTATTGCATTTATGTACGTCATGTAATAACTTGTAGACAAGTGCATACCTCACGCACATATCCCTACACAAGTGCATACCCTTAGACATACCCCAAGCGAAGTGCACATATAATTTAGGGCATTTAGTCTATAGTGGCTTCATCGTGCATATCCCTAGACAAGTGCATACCCTCTTGTTTGCCAATGTCATCATACACATGAAATTTCAAAAATTTAATCAATCAATTGATTGATTAAAATTTATACAAAGCAGAGTTTAATACAACTGCTTCATAGGTCATGGCCAGCATGGCTCCCTTGTATGTCTTCTGGAATGAGAGGATTGTCATTGAAAATGGGAATGTCCGCTACGAAGGGGGGACCAGGCAGTGAAGTATGCCAAGTATATGCAATACAAAGCGCTAGCGTCAAAGAAAGATATTTTATACAGTAGGGTGCACTTTACCAGAGTGTAATTGGAGGTTGCGTGCCAATTGCAGTAAGAAGGGTGAAGTTTGTAAGGCATACATGTCGTAATCCACTTTTGCTCACTAATAACTGATAGTGTAATTCCAAATTTATTAGTCAATTTATATTGAAGACTCTAAGATCTAACCTCACGCTAACACCAAATATGATCAAGAGTCTGGTTGTGGATGCATACCACGTAACAGTTTCCTACAAGAAAGCGTGGCTTGGTAGAAAGCATGCATTGACAATAATATTTTGCGATAAGGAGTCGTCCTATGCTGATATTCGAAGATTTATGTTGACAGTGAAACAAACCAATCCCATATCTTGGTACGAATTTGAAACATAACCGTATATTAATCTGGAGACTCATCAAGAAGATCCTAGCAAAATTGCTTTCTTTCAGCTATTCTAGGCATCTGCTCCGTTCCTGAAAGGCTTCGAGTACCGTCGACCAGTTATGAGTATAGATGCAACTCACCTGCATAGGAAATTCAAAGGTCACATGCTCGTAGGTACATATGTTGACGGGAACAGACACATATTCTTGGTAGCGTTCGCAGTGGTGGAAAAAGAACCTTGGATGCATGGGAGTTTTTCCTACATAAGTTGGCATTTTTAATCCAACAGGAAGGTATTTGCTTTTTAAGCGATCGTTTTAGTGGTTAATTTTTTTGTCCAATTACTTTCCAACTGATCGCGGGCACTGCAACCGGTTTTGTCTGCAGCACATGCAAGTGAACATGCATCGAGCATGTCATGATAAATGGATGCAGGGAAAATTTTACAGTGTAGTTGCGGTCACCAACACACACGCTCATGATCAGATCATGAGACGAATCAGATCTATGATCTTGACACCTATGACTAGAATGTCCATCAGGAAGAAGGAAATCACAATTACCGGGCAATGAGTTATAACAAAGGTTGTCGTTATGGGAACACTATGCCAAATCGTTCAGAATGCTTCAATAGTATTTTGAAGGGCATGCGAGACCTTCCTATACTGACAATGATCTTAGCAATCTTCTATCGTATCAATACATATTTCGTGGCTTGTCGCAGACAAGGTGCAATTACCACAACTTTAGTTAATGCCGAGATAGAATAAAATAATATATGGAAATGTAAAGCTAGCACACACGACATCGAGTAATTCTCCCAGACAATCTTCGAGGTAAAGTATCGTGAAGGAACTTATAAAGTTACACTCAATGGGATCGAGATCGAATGCACATGTGGCTTCATGCAGTGCTTTCATCTCACATGTTCGCATGTTATTGCGATTTATGGTCATGTAAATGTTGGCATCGAGCTTGTCAAGAATTGTTCACAATTTTACACGCCCGCAACATTTCACCAAACTTACGCAGTTGAATTCGCTCCAATTCCTGATCATCAGTATTGGTAGATAAATGTCATTAGGGCCATCTTGATGCCTTCAAATGTGGAAGTAGGACCCGATCGACCATGATCGTAGGAGATACAAAACAGCATGAATGAAATGGGTCATGTGAATGCTAGGTATGGTATTTGTAAGCAGTATGGCCATACTTGTGCGACTTGTCCCGGATGATGAATGTAAAAGTTATATATATGTATGTGCTCTGTATTTTCTACAATTTTTATGTTGACTTCATCGTGACATAGGAATGGATTCAATTCCGGGACTTACTGATGCTTAAATTCTTGTACAACAGAACCGCCACATATCAACCTTACCACTTAATGAGGATGCACAGTAAGAACCTTAAAGATTACATATTTCTGAAAGAAGGCTGCATATTTACTAACGAAGTTATATATAGGATCGTGACATTTGTAAATTTCAGAATTATAGATTAGTTTAGCATGGTTGCGTACTCAATAAAATACTCCTAAAACCTCGCAATGTGGCATTCGACCAATTGTTCGAGGTGACTGGAATGCGTTGTGTGATTAACTTGAAAAGGGCAAATCTCGACCAATTGCTCCTAATGGTCCTCTTGGAACGGTGGAGATCGGAGACGCACACCTTCCATCTATGATCCGGTGAAGCTACCGTGACATTGAAGGATGTCTCCATCCTTACAGAACTTTACGTTGACGGGGCTCTCATGACAGGCTACGAGCACACTTCACGATATAACTGGGGAGCACATTACGAGCAAAGGCTCGGTGCTAATCCCAGCGCTGGAGGAGGGGAGAATTTGTCGAGTGAACGATCAAAGATCACTTGGATTATTGATGAAACTCCATTCATCACTCTTGATTCTTTTATTTTTGCTAAAAATCTTGGCAAACCATCATGTATATAGTTGTAAATACAATAAATTATCAATAAGCATGCATTTGTTAATATCTAATAATTAGCATGTAGTTGTGCAAAAATAAAAGAATAAAGAATATAAGAAAAAGAAAGAAATATTTAGAATAAATATTGAGTGACCTTTACCCAAGAGAGGGTCCAGCATGGGCCTGATCGCCAAATAAAATAAGTAGGGAGAGATAGGGCCACTCTACCTTGTACAAATTTGCCACCTATGTGTATATAATTTATTTTTACAAAAATAAAAATAAAAAGGTGTTTTTATCCCCATGTATGTACTTCTAAAAATAAAAAAAAGAATTAGAAAAATAAAAATAAAAACAAAATAAAATTCTATGTCACCTTGTATATAATACATGCATATATGTATTACTACCTATTTATTTTATACTTGTAAAACAACCAATAAAAATAAAATAAAAATTATTACATACTCCAAATATGATGTGGTAAATAAATAAAATATAAAATTGGGGTATTTATGCAAAAATAAGAAAATAGAACTAATTGTACAAAATACATAGGTATTTTATACGTGTATATAATACAACATACTGTATATACCATAATTTAATTTTCAAAAAAAAAATAAATATCACAGAAAAATTCCTTGAAAAAAATAAACATTTTTTATTTTATTCATTTTTAAATTTAAGTTCATTTATTATTTTTAACCTATTTATTTCTGATTTTTCAGCTATTTTGTCCTGTAGTCTAATTTGTCGTTTTCCTCTGCAACCCCTGATTGGGCCAGAGAGGATTGTTGACCTCGGTTAACTGCCCCTCTGGGCTCTGTTTTGCACGGATCCGGTTTCACCCGATTTTCTTCCAATTTTCTCGACCCGATCCGTTCACCACCTCCTCCCATTTGCAGCTCCGATTAAAGAGGGAGGATCCATGATCTACTCCCGTCGAAATCTCTAGGGATCCGTCCCTCGGTTCGCGTGCCCTCACTCCACACTTCTCAGACCCCGCAATGTATAAAACCTCCTGGAGCCTCCTCTTCTTCCCCATCTTTGGTCGTCCCCTCGTCTCTGATGATCTCCACCTCTACCCATGAGTGGCAGCATGCGTTAGAGGTTGTTGTAGAGAAGTTTCGAGCCCTGTAGCCTTAGATACGGCGATACTCCACCGTGCTCCGTCGCGAGGTGAGTCCCAGCCTCTGGACCCATCGACCCATCGAGGCGAAGACCCCCGGAGGTCCCTGACCTTCAGCATAGACAACCCCATTCACTAGGTAACTTCGATTTCTTCTTGCTCACTTCTATTTCTAGATCTTCAAGCTTGGGTCCAACTGATTTGATTAGCTCTATTCACCATTATCGAACCCCCCATTCGCTATCCTGATAATCGTAGCACCTTCGTTAGACTTCTCCTCACCTTCTACGCCCATCCATTCCCCTCGTTCACCCCAAGAACGAGCCCCAGGCCATCCTTCGTCGTCGCTTCGCCGGAGGGCCATGCCTCGCCCCAACGACTACCCATTTCACGTACTGACGGGTCGAGGCACTTTGCCCTCGACCCAGTAGCTTTTCTGTGCAGGTTTAGAGCTTAAGGGACCTCATCTGGAGGTCAAGATATCCTGACACAGCAGCTCTAGGTACCCCAGCTTCTCCGGGTTGTTCCCGACGGTCTCGGCCTCATCGGAGCATCTTCATCGCTGCGGACCATTGCCAAAAGCATTTCCCCTATCCTAGCACCCTCGGAGTACGTCTCAGCCGCACATATCAGTCGGTCGAAGCTCGCCGGAGGCAAGTTCTTCGCCGTTCTTCCAAGAGCCATCTCTGCCGTTGGATCAAGGTTCGTCCAGTTCTAATCGTCGGCGTTCATCATCCGAGGAGTCTCCACCATTTGATCCGTATGAGGATCTTTCTGCAGTCGTCCATCGTCGAACCGGTATCCCCTGCGCTCAATTGTCCGATCATAAGTGGAAGCTGTCCATCGTTGGATCGTTAATAAAGGGTAAATTACACTTAGGCCCTCCTATCTGTTTACATTTCAGTATTAGTCCTGTAAATATTTTCAGTAGTTGTTTTTATCTTGGATATTTTGCATCTTGGACCTTATGTTTTCAATATTCGCATTTCAATCCTTCCATTTTGTGTAGCATGTGGTTCCCCCACGTGACTTTGGGATTATTTTCATGTTTCATCCTGGACTTCATTGTTGTTTATGAATGAATCTTTTTTAAAGGAATTTGCATTTATGCCCCTGTGTACCTGGTTCACGTGCTGACCACGTGCGAACTTGGACTTTTTACAAACCAAGCCCAGTAATGTTTACAAGTATTATTGTTTGGCTGGAACCTTTTCGATAATTGTAATTTGGTCCCTGTTTGCCGTATATTTTATTTTTGATTTAATAAATAGAAAATATTTTCTAAAATTCACGAAATTTTGATACGTGGTTCCTTACATATAATAGGAATTTTGGTGAATTTTTGGGATTATTTTGTCTTCGCTTAGTATTTTTAAAAATTCAAAAATCCTAAAAAGTGTCACTATCTGTTTTAGAAAATCAACTAAAATAATTAAAAAGTCTTGAAAAACTCTAAAAAAATTCATGTTCGTGTGTTTTGTTGTTTTTTAACTTCTGTCCAAGTTTCATCTTATTCCCGTATATAAAACACAAAAAATTGAAAAATACTAAAAACCTTAGAAAAATCATTAAAAATTCATAAAAATTCAAAAAAATTGTTTTCTTCTTCTTGCTTTTAGTTTCACATAAAATTGCTGCTTGAATTTTATTGGAATTTTAAGTAATTTTAATTTGCCTTTAGATTCTAGCTGTACACTGTTTGTAATTTTTGGCCTTGTTTGATTTTTAGAAAATTAATTAAAAATCATAAAAACCTAAGAAAATTCACAAAAACTTTTTTATTCTGCATTCTTGAGTATTTTTGAGCTATTAAATAATTAGTTGAGGGTTTATTTGTGCTTCCCTTTTAGTATTTTTCTTATAATTAAAAATCATAAAAAAATTCGAAAATTAAAAACCACCATTTCTTTGCTCTTTCTGGATTCTTGACTACTTCATAGCGTTTGCATCACGTGCTCCTTGTGTTCGACCCTGGTAGCTATACCAGATAAAAATAAATAGCAAGATCGCTTGCCACATTGATTGTTTGATTTTTATTTTGGTGGTCTCTGATTTTATTGATTGACTTAGCCTTGTTATCCGGGTCGTAGTGACCTTGATTATTACTTAACCCGAGTAGCAAGATTTTTGGGTCATCAATTATCGATACTATTCTTTCAAACACAAATCTTCTAGAGGAAGATGATAATAGGTTGGAGAAAATTGTTCGAGCTTTCATTTTATACCAGATCGGATAGTCTTTTTTTTCTGAACTCCACTTGAGACAAGGTACCATTACGATTCTTCTGTTTGCTTGAGAATTTCCTAGAATGTGGATAGATGGCTTGGGGAGTAGTTGTTCTTGCTTAATTGTATGAGCAATTGGACGATTGCTCATTGGGTAAATCCAAGAGATGTTTTGCTTTTCTAAACTTGGTCCTGGGAGCATATATACATTGGGGTGCCTCGTCCATATCGAATGGATCTATATGCTTTGAATCGAGGTCCATACGCTTCAAGGTAGGAGATATAAGTACTATATAATTAAAATGTTTGATATATTATTAACATGTAATTAAAATATATAGACGTCGGGACGGAGGTCATTCATTCAAAATATCCAGACAACGAACTTGGGATTTTACCACAACAAGTTAGATACCCAAGCCAAACATCAGGTATGGTTCGTTCATATGATATTTTATTGGATGAGAGTCAAAAAATTTACTGTAGATTTTTAGTAGATGCGGGGTCTCCATATGAAATGGAGATTTTAAATGGCCTACCTGCTGATAACTCGGATTTTGCGAGGGTCAAAATACGTCCCACACAAGGCGGAGATGAGGTCGCTGTGGCGTCCGCTCACGAAACCCGAATTAATCAACATTTAACCCACAACAAATAAATCAAGCAATGAAGATCAACTTGTGGAGTTAAAATTTATTATAACTCTACAACAAAGTGTATAATGCAAGTATGTGTAGAGGTCGAACACAAGGAGCAAGCAAGAAAGATCTAAAAGTCAGTGCTCAAAATGTGAAAGTGATCAAGTGCCTACTGGTGTGCAAATTTTTGTGGGTTTTTAATTTTTAATTTTTTTATTTGATTTTTGATTTCATATTTTTATATTTTGATTTCCAATTGACTAATTTTGTAGTTTCTTTTTATATTTTGTATTTTTGTATTTTATTTTTCTTTTAATAAAGATATAAGATATGTATGGAATATATATACACTAGAGGTAAGAGAGAGATAAAAAGAGGGAAAATATTCAAAATACAGGAAATAAAGTGTTTTTTGTGACTTTTATATTTTTCTAATGTTTTTGTAATTTTTCTATATTTTTAATAATTTTTTTGGTATTTTTAAAGGCAAAAATACTAGAAAATAGTGATCAAAGTTGCTGGCCGAAATTAATATGAGGATGAAAAATATCAAGCGGAGTCCAGACTGCCTCAAATTAATTTTAAAATACAGGTAATAAATCAAAGCAAAATTCAGAGATAAAAATTAGATTTTTAGGATTTATATGGAATTTTTAAGTTTTTTATGAAGATTTTAGGGGTTTTGTATTTTTAGGAGTTTTCTTTTGAAATTTTTAGTGATTTTTAGAGTGAAGTTAAAGCACACGAAAACAAACAAAATATATTTTTTTTTGGATTTTTTTCAAATAATCTTTATATTTTTATGTATTTTCCAATGCAAATAGTGTTGAAAATGCATGTTTTTTTTAATTTTTATAAATAATAAAATGCAAGGAAATTGCAAAGTAAAAATATAATGTGAATGAAAGAAGAACAAAACAGAAGCCTAAGCTGATTTTTTTGGAGATTTTTAGGATTTTATTGATGCTTGAAATAAATAGAGACAACAAAGAGAAACTACACTACTGACAAGGGCATAAATGTGAATACTTAGAAATCCAGGGACCACAGTGCAATTTCTCCACAAAATAGATAACTAATCAACAAAGTTCCAGGACCAAATGCAAACTACAAAACCCGCAGGGGCACAAGTGCAAAATTTTTCGCCAAACACGCATTACTCACGCGCCTGGGGAGGACCTAAACACAGTTAACAAGAACCTGGGGGCTTACTTACAATTTTCCCAAAAATATTACACTTAATAAAGAAGTTTCTGGACTAAAAATAAATACAAAAACCGGAAGGTTGGTCCTTGCAAAATGACTCTCATCCCACGTGCATGAGTCACGTGAGGTGACGTGGACAGGGACCCAAATGCAAATCAGGAAAACACGGGGCCTAAATGCAAATATTACAAAAGTTTTAAACTGCAAATGAAAGATTAAATACTAATAAATAGCTACAAAAATCACCAGGGTTGAATGTGCAAAATACCCAGGCAAGGGGATCCAACGGCGGACATCCTTCACTTATCCACGTGGCGAGCAGCGGACGACCGATGACGCTTCGGCGATGATCGTCCCAGATCAGATCCTCAAGGGTGATCGGATGGCTGGAACGTGCGAGTATCGGATGGTTGGAACGTGACCTGGATCTGCAGCGTGATCCAACGACATTGGAGGGCAGAGGAAGAACATGGAAGCAATGTCGGCGAGGCGAGCTTTCCTGCTCCAGATCTCGGTCCTATGGCGGTCTTCGAACTCCAAAATTGGCCGGCGACTCCCTGGGGTGGTCCTCGTGCTCTTGGGGACTCCAATAATCTCTGGCAGTGGCCGGAGCTCGCGGGAGGGCTCGACAGAGCTGGCAGGCTCCAGTAACCTTCGACGAGGCTCAAAACGAGCCCCAGGCGTTTCCTTTGCGTCTTTGGACCTGCAAGAAACTTTGGACCGATGAGGGCAAAGTGCCTCGACAGTCGGTGAAGAAAATACCGACGGGGGGGGGGGGGGGGAAATGGTGGTCAGAGCACTCCGGCGAGTGTACGATTTGGCGATTGGATGGACGAAATGAGACGCGAATGGAATGGATCGAATCCTAGGGCTACTGGGAATAAAATAAGCAAAAAAAGAAAAGAAATAGACCTCAAAGGTGATGAACACCTGAGGAAAGGGTACCTCGATGGCATGCTTTGCCGGAGGTGGTGGAGCCTCCTTAAGGTCTCCTCGACTCGCCTAACGCGAGGGCTCTGGAGCTATCACCTCCAGCTACCCCAGGAGCTTGAAAGGGCAGGGGGTTGTGCAAGAAAAGGGTTCAAATTTTGAAATAAAGGTCAGGTCTCCATATAAAGGGTTGACGGATGCCTGTGAAGAACGAGGCGCAACGGGCGATGCGTTGATTCGATTGCCGAGGTTTCACGTGGGCATGGAGGCCCATTGAACGATGATCAGAAGTCAAGAAAGTGGTTACGCTAAATGGTGAAAAGGTTGGCCTCGAAAAAATCGAGAAAAGGGGTCAAAATCTCGATTTTGACAGAGCTACAGGGGAAGAGTCAGATAGTTGACCCGCGGTCAACTATCAGACGCACCTGGTTGGTCCACGTGGACCAACTAGGAAAAACCCTGAAGAGATTATTTCAAAATTCATTTAAAAATAACAAATGAATTTATTATTTTTAGGTTATAAAATAAAGAATATTTGTTATTTTATGAATTATTTTATTATGATTTTTATTTATTTTTTTGAAGTATAAAAATACAAGTTACCTTTTTAGGCCTATATAGGTATATTTATCTACATAGTTTAATATTTTATTTTTATTTTGTATATTTAATTTTATTAATTTTGTTTATTATTTTATATATTTACAAAATATTTTTATACACATAAATATATATTTTTTATTTTTCTGAAGTGTTTTGTACACTTAATAAAATAAAAGTATTAATTACACATGTATATGTACATGTATTATACCTATGTACTATATACATGTATTTAATTTTTGTGCTTTGTTTGTGTTTTTATTCCTATTTTAATGCACAAATATATTATAAGTAATATTTACCAAATTATAAAAATATAAATTATAAAAATAATGAATAAATAATAAAATGAGTATTTTAATCTGTACAAGTATACAATAAGGGTCCAAAACTCAACTTTCTGACCGTAGCTCCGCAAAAGACGAAACCACATTCATTAAATAGCTTATTTAACATTATATACAATTAAAGGTGATTTTGATACATTTCGAGTTTTTATTTGAGAGATACAGGTCTGGGAAGTTGGGATTCTGGTAACTTATTCAGATCATAACTTTTTATCAGTACATTATTTTTGTGTGTGACGTCAATTTTGTATTTTTCTATATCAAATTATCTACAACTTGCATGACAAAGTTTCTTTATTTGATGTCTAAAAAGTGGAGTCAAAAATAGGTCCCAAAATGAATAAAGAATGAATTGAGTAAAAGGTTATTTTGGCCCTTATCTGCCCCTACTTTATTCCTTGTCGACCTATTCATCTAGATGCCTAGGTCTCGGGGTTTCAGGTCATAAAATATTTACAATATTTTATTCTTTTTCTTTTCTTTATTTTATTATTTAGGCTTTAAAAGCTGTATTTTATACACTATTTACACCCATGTGCATGAATGCTAAAATGCAGGAATTAAGGGTATTTACAAGCATTTGACAGGATTTTTAAGGCCAAAATGACAGAATACATATGATGAAATGTGAATTCATCATCCCCCTATACTTTGCCTTTGTTAGCCCCTAGCAAACACTTATGCAATAAGTGCATAAAAGAAAAACAAAGAAAATAAAAAGAAGAAAATTGGATTAAGATTGATTATCAAACTTGTCTTCACAAAATCAAAGTTTGGAGCTTAAGTCAGACCTTTGGAATTTTAGTGTGGTCGGAACCTTAATGAGATCCGGATTTGAAATCCACCAGTCCTTGAGAATCCCAAAACTCTGTTCAAGTCTCCTCAATAGCCAGGTCAGAAATATCTGAACTCATACGCAAACCCTTACGACTATGAATTTGACTCGTACAGTGTAAGTGATGGTGGCTCTCCCCAACTGAAATGACAAAGAGGCTGACTTATCCAATATGACAAGCCAATGATTCCCCAATACAACAACTCATTCCTCAAGGAGCAGGGCATTCCCTTCTAAGTTCAAGTGGCAACTAGCTCAAGAGGAGGGGGTGAAGAGAAGAATGGACGGTAGCCAGTGTAGCTACCTATCCTAGGATGCAAGACCAGTGTAGTCAAGTCATCCAGCTGCATGCTCACATGATTTGACTTTGAAGCTGAAGCTTGCTTATTGACTATACACATATATATACTCTGGCAGGTATTTTTTTATTTTTGTACAGGCCTGTCCACTTTTTTGGAGTTTTTGATCTTTGCATTTTTTGAATACTATTTACAGCAGCATTTACATAGGGAGTTTTTCCTCTTGAGCCAGTAGACTATCCCTCTTTTGAAGCTTTATTGCAACCCACAGTCTCCTGTCCTCAAAAGTCATCATCACCGGATAGGTTGGGGTGCACTTCCCTCCCTAGAGGAGACAAGTGTTTCCAACCTTCGTGCGTCTCATACCGGCAAATCCAACCCCCTCACCACTCCAACTTAGTCGAGCCAAGTGAAAGGTGTAGGTGTTCAAGTTAGGTCATTATCAACAAGAGTCGTGCATGTGCTCCGAAATACTCTACTTAGGCAGTCAAGAATCCATTTAACCAAGTCTCGTGATCCTCAAAGAGTTAAGTCAACTAGACCTGAAGTACCTCAATTCCAGCTCCTCTAGGGTTCCTGTTAATTTGGTAGATTTAAGGTCCAACCAAGATCCAATCTTCGGATTTTACTTATAGTCGTTTAACAATCAAACTCAATCCGAAAAATGCGAATGCTATGCAAATGCTATGCAGAAAATATTTTTGTGATGCAATTTTTAAAGATTTTGATTTTTTTATGGATTTTTGAGAAGATGATGCATATGCATTTTTTTATGTTTTTCAAAAAGATTCTTCAAATGTTTTTGGATTTTAATTTTGCAAATATTTTTGGGATTTTTGAAAACAAAAAGGCTTTGGCCAAAAACTAGGTAAAATATTTACACGGGGATGCATCTTTATTTACAAGAATTAGATTTTGAGGATTTATAAAGGGTAAGTGGTCAATTTTATAGGTATTGCCATAGAGGATTTTAGATGAAATGTATGTATTCCTCAACTTATTTGACATAGGTTTTTCAAACAATTTTTAAAACTATTGTCCAAAATATTTTTACAAAAGAACTTTACAAACATGTACATACATTTGAGAATCATTTTGCAAAGGTTTTCCAAACAGTATGTATAGATTTTCCAAATTTTTTGCAACCATTTTTCAAGCCATTTGCACATCGTTTTTCAAACATTTTATTTCACATCAAGAAAATAAATTTACAATCAAAATATTTTACAAAGGTTGAAAACATGTTAACAAAATGTTTTCAAAATAGTTTTCAAAAGATTTTTCACAAAGGTTTTCAAACTATTTTTCAAACATTTTGCAAAAAAATATTTTCACCTGATTTATTAATCAGTAAGTACAAAAATAATTTGTGGAATAACCACATCTTTTTTTAAGGTTTTTAATGAATTTATTTGTATTAATTAGCCATAAATTATTAAGAAAATACGAAAGTACGGGTTATGGCTAAAGTATATACACAGTATATACGACTGTCCTATACTTAGCTTGAGCTATGCCCTCATAGATCGGAGAAAAAAGAGAAGACATAACTCGTACTGAGTATAGAGAAGTCTAAAGAATAATTGAATAAGAGATAAAGGAATAAACGAATGAAACGTCGACCGTCCCCCCTATGCCTAGATCAAATAATCCTAAGTGTAGTAGACTGTACACAAAGCAGGGAGGGTCAAGGGTGGAAATGAACAAATTGTACTCAGACTGTCTCCCCCTATATACTTAGGGTAAGATACCCCTAAGTATAGACAAGAGGAGACAATGGAGATGACCAAAAAATAGAATCGACTCGGGGTGCACGTCCCCCTATACTTAGGACAAAGTACGTCCTAAGTATAAAAGACTGACAAAAAGGGGCGACACCTTTTTGATAGATAAAGAAAATCTAGAAGGGAAAAGAAGAAAGAAGAAAAGAGAATACACAGATCACATCTCAGTGTGTGCACCCCCTATACTTATGACACAGTACGTCCAAGTATAGCAAAATCATAAGATGACAATGAGGTGGCAGACATAACGGATGGAAGAATGATATGATATGGACAAATGGATCTATACAGTGGAAGATAGAAGTGATACCATGTATGAAATGCATGTGCTGTGAGTCAAAGTGTACATCTTATACCAAATGAATAGGGGCAACGCCAACGATCGACGGATCATGATCTAGATATAGCTTCAGGCGCTGACCATTAACTCGAAAAGTAGAGGAACATGACAACTCAGATATATCAATACTGCCATTGTCATGTACCTTCCTGACCACATATGGACCTTCCACTTACTCTGCAATTTCCCTGAAAATAGTTTTAGTCTAGAATCAAACAACCATACACGCTGATCGGGCTCAAACTGTTTATGGCTGATATGAGAGTCCTGCCATGTCTTCACTTTTTCCTTGTACTGTAGGCTACTAGAAAAGGTTGTGTCTCTCAGTTCCTCCAGGGCTGCCAACTCTACTCTCCTCTATTCTCCTATATTCTCGGGATCCAATAATAACTCAGTAACTGCCCATAGTGACTTGTGCTTGATCTCCACTGGCAAATGGCACAGCTTACCATAGACGAGACGAAAGGGATATGTCCCTAATGGTGTCTTGAAGGAAGTCTGATAAGCCCACAAGACCGAGTCCAAAAGCTGTGATCAATCCTTTTGGTCTGGGCGGACAACCTTCTGTAAAATAGTCTTGAACTCCCTGTTCGATACTTCAACAAGGCCATTAGTCTGAGGGTGATATGGAGTGGCAATACGATGGTCAATGCTGAACTCATCTGCAAGGGCCATTACCTTGTCGTTAATAAAGTGAGACCCCTCGTCTGAAATCAGAACTCTAGGTACCTCGAACTGTGAAATAATATTTTTCCTCAAAAATCGGCACACGGTCTTAGCATCTACAGCTCGGGCGGGGATGGCCTCAACCCAACGACTCACATAATCCACAACAAGCAGAATGTACTCAAAACCCCTGACTCTTAGGAAATGGGCCCATGAAATCAATCCTCCATGCATCAAAAACCTCACAAAAGTGAATAGGCTGCATGGACATCATGTCTCTCTGTCCGCAAGTACCCGTCTTCTGACAGTCAGTAAATCTCTTCACGAATTCATCGAAATACTAGAAGAGAGTAGGCCACCAAAGGCTGGACTGGAGCACCTTCTGCGCTGTCCGTCTCCCAGAATGATGTCCTCCTGCCTCAAGCTTATGGCAGTAGGTGAGGACGCTATGTTGCTCTTCCTGAGGAATGCCCCTCCTCTAGATGCTATCCCCTCCTTCATGATAAAGGACAGGATCCTCCCAATGGTAAAACTTGGACTTCGCAAGGAAGGTCTCAAGTTTCTGCCTGGTCCAACCTTGTGGAACCGTCTTGGTGACAATATAGTTCACAATGTCGGCGTACCATGGGAGCGAGGTGATAACCAAGATCGCCTCGTCTGGAAACGTCTCTGTAATAGTGTACTGGGCTCAGATTCCTCAAGGTTCTCTAAGCGGGAGAGGTGATCCGCCACCACATTCTTAACACCAGGCTTATCCTTAATCTCAATGTCAAACTCCTGGAGCAGAAGGACCCATCTGGTAAGGTGATATTTGGCATCCTTCTTGGCCATGAGATACTAGATGGCGGTGTGATCTATAAAGATAGTCACTCTAGATCCGAGAATAGATGATTGGTACTTATCCAAAGCAAAGACTACGGCTAGCATATCCTTCTCAGTCACGATGTAATTCCGCTGAGCGACATCCAAAGTCCAGCTAGCGTAGTGAATGACATACCACAATCTATCCCTCCTCTGTCCAAGCACAACCACTACAGCAAAATCAGAAGCGTCCGTCATGATCTCAAATGGAAGAGACCAGTCGGGTGCCTGAAGGACAGGAGCCGTGACGACCATATTCTTGAGAGTCTCGAAGGACACAAGACACTTATCATCTACAATGAACTCGGTGTCTTTCATCAGCAAATCAGTGAGCGGTCGGGCAATACGATTGAAGTCCTGAATGAATCGTCAGTAGAAACCTACATGCCCCCGAAAATACTGCAATTGATGCAGATTGGACGGTGGATTGAGTTTTCTAATGATATCTACCTTAGCTAGGTGAACCTCCATGCCCCTGTTGGAGATGATATGGCCAAGGAGAATCCCTTGAGTCACCATGAAGTGACTCTTCTCCCAAGATAAGATAATGTTGACCTCTATGCAGCACTGAAGCACATAGTCTAGGCAGTCAAGACAAGCATCAAACCCATCGCCATAGACCAAAAAGTCATCCATGAAGACATCTAAACAGTCACCCACCATGTACGAGAAAATGGATAACATGCATCTTTGGAATGTCGCCGGGACGTTACATAGACCAAAGGGCATCCGTCTGAAAGCATGTCCCAAATGGATAGGTGAATGTCGTTTTGTCCTGGTCTTCGGGCGCAATGGCCACTTGATTATAACCGGAGTACCCGTCAAGAAAATAGTAATGACTCTTCCCAGCTAGCCTCTTGATAATCTGATCAATGAATGGTAGTGGTAAATGATCCTTCTTGGTGGCCTAATTAAATCATTTGTAGTCAACACAGACCCTCCAAGAAGTGGGTACTCAAGTAGCTATCTCCTCTCCAGACTCGCTCACAACTGTAGTGATACTGTCTTCTTGGGTAATGGACTAACCCACTTGGAGTCGGAGATGGGGTAGATAAAATCGGTGCTACACTATTTAGATATTTCTTTCATGACCACATCTCGAAGATTCAGGTTCAGCTGTCGCTGGAACTCACGCAAGGCCTTAGCGTCCTCTTCGAGGTAGATATGGTGGGAGCACAGAGCCGGATAATCCCCTGGAGATCAACTATAATCCATACTATCGCCTTGTGGTTTCTTTCAAGAACCTCCATGATGAATCTCCATTTCATCACCTTTATTCTATCATTTTGGCCTTAAAAACCCCAGCAAATGCATGTAAATAGCATCAATTTGTTCATTATAGCATTCATTATTTATTGTATTAAATGTACATAGAATAAGGTTTTTAATGCCAAAATTATAGAATAAAGGGAAGAAAAGAAAAAGGAATAAAATATTGCAAATATTTTATGACCCTAACTCCGAGACCAAGGCCAGCATGGAATTGGTCGACAAGGAATAAAGTAGGGGGAGATAAGGGCCAATAATACAATAAATACCTCATTTATTTATTCATTTATTTATGCATTTTTTGACACTTATGTTGTATATAATTACTTGCTCATCAAACAAAAATATTTTGTACATAAAAGTTGTAGATAATAATGTAAATAAAAATACAAAATTGAGTTTGTGTAAAAATAAGATTCAGTGTATATTTTATACACAGAATAAAAAGCCAAAATCTCAACTTCACAGACCTATATCTTGCAAATAAAAACTCCAAATCACCCGAACTCACCTTTAATTGTATATAGCTTTCCAAGAATTATTTAATAAAATAGATTTCATAATTTTTGGAGTTCATCTGTAGAAGTTAGGTTTTTGACCCTCCTTGTACATAGTACTGATTAAAATATTCATTTTATTCAATACTTATTATTGTTATAAATTTATATTTTTAGAATTTTGTGAATAATGTATATAATACATGTACATACTAAAACTAAAAGAAGACCAAAAAGAATTTGTAAAATAAAATAAGTCTATAAAATACATAGACAAAATACCTATGCTATCTAGATGTATATAAATAAAAAGGGATCTTATTCTTAGATTCTTTTGTTCATCTATATTTTTATAATAATGTATATATTATATATAAATTATTAAAAATACAAATCCAAAATAAAAAAAATAAATAAAATTAAAATTCCTTAAATAAATAAAATATATAATATATAGATAAAATACCTATAAGTATACCTACATATACATATACACATTTATTTAAATAGGTAAATAAAGTCATAAAAATTAAATAAAAATACATTTATACTCACAAATAAGTTATAAATTTATAAAATTAGAAAATAAAATAATAATATACAAATAAACAACATAAAAATAAATACATATAAATATACTTATAAATACATTATTAAAATAAACCTGTAATAAAATACTTCAAAAAAATAAATAAAAATCACAAATAAATACTACATTAATTTATAAACATTTTTTACTTTATAAGTAAAATCTAATTAATTCATTTATTAGGTTAAAATAATCAGTCAACTTCTTGTTGACGTGGACCAATCAGGTTCCTGCGTTTGTTGACCGCTCGGTCAACTGCACCCCCAGACGTCTAACTTGACGTGGCCCATCTTTTCCCCGATTTTCATCCATTTTTCCTGGACGTCTCGTCCACCGATTGCACTCGATTTCTTTTGACAAAATGATCCCCGATCATTATAGATACCCGCCCATTCTTTTGATCTCTTGTACATAGCCCAGATTCCTCGATTTTAGCCGGTCAATAAAGGCCTCCAGGGATGTTTATAAATAATGTCCTCTTCTTCCTTGGCCGAATTTGGCCCATTTTAATCCAACCTTAAGCATTGATTCCATTCCTGGGACGTTCCTCGTGACAGGGGGAGTGCTCCAGCGTCTCGAATCGGCCGGAGGAAGGGTAGCTTTGTCGCGGCGAAGCTCCGGCGTCCGCCCTGCTCCCTGGTGGCCCCCAGGTATAAGAGCTGTCCTTTTTATGCCTTTTAGTTAGTTTGTAATGTTAGTTTTTAATTCCAGTAGTCAATTTAGTCCTTAGTTGATCGGCTTAGCGTAAAATCAAAAAAATCGGAGCTCCGACAACTTCTTCACTGTGAACCCGACCGTATCCGACCGCCTTGTGCACCCCATTTCATACCCCATCGTTTTCTCCATCGATCGCACCCATTTGCTCAACGCAGGACCCCGGGTCTTGGTGAATCGGGGCTCCCCCTCCGCCGTACGCCGGAGCCCCTCCGCCTCACTCCATTTTGCTGCCAAGCTTCAAAACCCCGGGTCGAGGAGGAAGCCCTCGCTCCCCCGGTTCTTCCTCTGCAGGTCAAACGAAGAATAGAGCCCATCTGGGCTCTAATCGAACCAGGAAGAGGTTCCTGGAGGTCCGCTACTTCACCGACCTCGTCCGAGCGACTCGGACCTCCAGGGCCATGATGGAACCATCAGTCAACACGGGAGGCTTCCAGCTATGAGCAGACCACCTCAGATGCGTCGGAGAGCCCTAGAGGAGCCCAAGCTTCTCGATCGAAGCTCTCCAGGCGCGAGCTCCTTCCCTGTTCTTCCAGGGAGCTCCAGCATCGTCGGATCAGGAGGCCCGTCCCAGATCCCACAGGAGCCGTCCGATGAAGACACGCGTCAACCGTCATATGCTCGACACGTGGATAAGTGGCGCACCCAGCGCCGCAGGATGAAGCGCCTTAGGGGGTAAATTTCAAACACCTCCCCCAGTTTTTTTACAGTTTAGTGCTAAAAATAAAAGGTTACGTTGTAAATAAATGGTATAATTTGCAGAAGGACCCCTGGAGTTTATGTATTTACATTTTAGTCCCTCTACGCCTCACGTGCAGACCCCACGTGAGGCACGTGAAATTTGCATGTAAACCCTGCCAGGTTTTAGTATTTGTAAAATGGCCCTAAAAATAAAAATAAATGTTTATTTCTGTTGTAATTTTTTGCATGTATGCCCCTGAGAGATATTTTAATTGCAACAATACCCCTGCCAGGCCATTTATTTTTGTATGCTTTGTCTATTTATTTTGTCCCTCATTTTAATTTGAAAAATCTTGCAAAAATGGATATAAGCTCCTGTTTGGGTGTTCTTGCACGCCATAATTGTAGTTTTTAATTTATTGCATTTTTGCATTTTTTAAAAATCAAAAACATGCACCTTATTTACGGTCTAACTTCTAAAATTCCAAAAAAATATTAAAAAACCTCGAAAAATTCTAAAAAAATTCCCTAGTATGTATTTTTTTGACCTATTTTAGTGTCAGTCCAGAAATCCCTAAAAATCTCAAAAGAAAACCTTAAAAATTCAAAAATATACAAAAAAATTCAAAAAATATATAAAATCAAAGAAAAATCAGAAAAATATGAACTCAGTTCCTATTTCTTCTATATTTTATTATCTTTATTAGAAAAATAGTGTGGAAAAATTTTGAGGCTGTTTGCGATTTTTAATTCCTATTTTTCTTACAATCAGACCCTATTCCATTGTTTGCTCTTATTTTGCTATTTAAAAATACTAAAAGTGTTTTGAAAAATGCCCAAAAATCACAAAAACAGTAAAAAATTAGGAAAAATCCCAAAAAGACTTTATTCCTGAATTTTTGACTATTTTTGTATATTTTTTATAAATATTATAACTCCCCTTTATATAGACATGTATATATTACTCTATAAAAAAAAGAAAATGATAAAAAAATGCATATCTATATACATATATATATTTATATATCTATTAATATATGACATTCTAAAAATAAAAAATATATATATATATTATTTATATATATGTATGCCTAATGTAAGTATTATGTGATATGTTCTCACCTTCTATGAGTACATATACATCGATATATATACATATATATCCTAATTATATTATTAAAATAAAAAAATTAAAAAAATATATATAATATAAAAAAAGAAGGAAAGATAAAAAACCCACAAAAGATAGGCTTACACGAGGATGATAGATGCACATTATAGGCTCTTGCATTTTGTATTGCTCTCTGTGGTTCGACCTCTACATGCTTGTTCCCTATACATTTCATGGTAGAGTAATAAAGATTAATTCACATTTCTTTTTGAGCTTAATTGATACATTCTTTCATTGTGGGTTAATTGCTGATTAACCGGGTGTTCTGCGAGCGGTCGCCTCAGCGACACTTTTTATATTATTCATGGTGACCCCTGATGACGAGCCGAGCGACTAAGGCAAAGGTATCTAGATGGTCATTGTGACCTCGGTCACTCAGCTAAGTTAATCAAGAAAAATCAAACCACTAATAATAGATAAAATCAATCAAAACACGAAAGCGCGGTCTTGCTATATATTTAACCTGGTATAGCGACCAGGGTCGAACTCAAGGAGCACGGGTTGGCCTCTCGGCCTATGAAGTAGTAAAAAAGGGAAATATAATAAAAGAAGCAACTATTTTTGGTGGTTTTTAATTATTTAAGATTTTTTTGGATTTTTAATGAATTGAGAAAATAAGAAAAGTAAAGAACCACACACACTTCAACAATTTATTAACGGCAATAAAAATCAACCAAAAATTCAAACAAAAATATTTTTATGTGTTTTATGATTTTTAGTGTTTTTGATGAATTTTTTAGAATTTTCTGATGTTTATTTTATTTTCTAAAAATCAAAAGGTGACTAAAACAACAGGTACTGTCCAGCCGAGCTAAAAGGGCCTAGATAAAATATCTAAAGGCCCCAAATTAGCTGGGAGGTACTTTTCCTGTGAAGAGAAGAAAATAAGGAAAATTTAGGCACCTATTTTATTGTTTTTTGATTTTTAATGGATTTACTGGAATTTTTATAAGATTTTGAATGTTTTTCAATTTTTAGTGGTTTTCAGAAATGAAAAGTAGCCAAAATTGGCTAGAAATCGAGCACCTCAAAATAGACAGTAGACAATTTTTTTGTAATTTTTGGACACTATTTAATATTTTTTTGTGATTTTTAAAGTTAGACAGTGAAGAAAATAGAGGTTTTTGAATTTTTAAAATATCAAATGCAAACAAAAATGTCCTAAAAAATACTTGAAAATTTTACACCATGGCAGGAGCCATGTGTCCAATTTTCGTTGGATTTGGAGGTAATTTGCTATTTTATTCAAAAATAAAGAGAGGGCACAGTGCACAGGGACCAAAGTGCAAATACCCGAGAGTCAGGGGGGTCTGGTGCAATTAACCCAGCAAAACACACGCCACGCACGTGCCTGGGGCACTCAGGGACTCAAATGTAAGAAAACTAAGTTCCGAGGGCTTATTGGTAACAGGTACCAAAAGTCCAGGGGCTTATCTGCAAAATTCCCAAAAATAAACGCACATGCTCAAAAGTTTCACGCACAGGGGTATAAATGCAAATAAACAAAAATTTTCATTCAACTGTTAACATCCAGAACAACAGGGATATCTAGTGCAATTAACCCAAAGAAACCACGTGACGAAGCACGTGTCAGACCATGTATAGGGGTATAAAAACAAATAAAGGCAAGCACAAGGGTCTCTAAGCAAGTTTTCCCAAAACTAAACAACTGAATCAACTAATTACAGGACTAACTACGAAATAAAATAGCAGAGGGGGCCTAAGGGTAAATTACCCTTTATTACTCGAATCGCAGGATGAACGCCACGCGTCTGATCAAGCGGTCGAGGGCGACTGGGGGTCCAACGCTGCTCTCCTCGGGGTGATCCAACGGCGAGGTGCTGGCCACGTGTCTGATCAAACGGTCGAGGACGCTCAGAGGCTACACCCCTCACTGGACCGACGGCTGCGATCGACCTCCTCTGATCTGACGCTATCTGCAGCTCCACGAACGAACGGCCCGGATACGGTCTGGAGCTCTGAGGCTGATCTGACGGTCGCTGGAGGTCTTCGAAGAACAGGCGGCCGGCGAACTTCGCCGGCCCAGTACGCTCGCTCCGAGCCTCCCCTGCTGCGCCTGAGGATCGGAGAAGCTCCGGCGTGACGATGCGCAGCTGATGGTATCCTCCGATGACGCCGCTGAGCTCTGTAGAGTCCCGGCGAGGTCGGCGGAGGCGGAGCTCCAGGCTCGATATCGAAAGGCCTCAGATGGCCTTCCTTCAACCTGCAAAACAACCCAGGAGACTCGCGGGTCGAGGGCAAACTGCCTCGACCCGGTTAGGCGAGGTGACGATGAACGGTGGGTCGAAATGGCGAGCTCCGGCGAAGGGGGTAGATGGAGGAGCTCGAGTCCCAGCTCCTGTGCGAGCTGGGTTGGATGGGGGTACGGAGAAGGTGCGCGGGAAGATGGCGAGGGCTATGGCGATGCCCGATGATCGAATGGTGGTCGGAAGCGATGGGAATCGACGATGGACGGCGACGGAGCGATTTGGGGGTAAATGAAAATCAACGAAAAAGAAAGGTCTACGTGATTAGAGACTGGGGAGGAGCTGGGGAAGCTCCTGGTCTTCGCCTCGAGGAGCGTCTCCCTCCGAGGCTCGGTGCTCCTGCTGGTGGCGGAGCAACGGCGGCTGAGCTCGCCGGATCGATGGACACGCCTCCTCTCCTCGCTTCGACGGCGCCGGACGCGAGCTGTCACTCTCACGAGTACGCTGGAGCTCACAGGAGGTGGATTCGAATGACCAAAGATCGAGAATTAGGGTGGCGGAGCTCGAGCTAAATATGGGTGAGGGTCCGAGAAGACGAGGTCGGGTAGGGCGTGGAAGCGCGCGGATCCCGAGGATGAAGCTCCGGCGAGGGTGTCGGATGTGGCATTAAGGAGTCGGACCCGGGGTTTAGGTGGTAGGCGATCGGGTTTAGCGGGGAAAATCTGAGAAGTTGGGGACCCGCTAAGGACCCGAGTGGAGTGGTCCTGGGGGGGGGGGGTAGTTGACCGGGCGGTCAACATCCCCAGGAGCCAACAGGAATCGGCCACGTGGCATGATCTTAGGGGTAAAAATTAGGGTAGCTAGGGGCCGATTTAGCAAAAACTTAAAACATGAAATATTTTTATTTTATTTTTTTCTATTTTTTAGTGATTTTTAATATTTTTTTCGAAATAAAAATAAAGTATATACATAATATGTAATACATAGGTATATGTACACTATATAGGTTTTTTTAATTTTGATTTTTAATATGTTATTTTTATACAATTTTATTCCCATTTTATATTTTATTTATTTTCATTAAGGAATAAAAAGGTATTTTTATTTTATTTTTATTATTTATATACATAGGTAAAATAAATACATATATACATTTATATACATGGTATATTTACAATATGTTTTTGTATTTTTAATTTTATTATTTTTATTTTTTTTTGTTTTAATTGTTTTTATTTAATTTATTTACATTATATAACATAAAATATTTACAAAAATTTTGGAAATTAATTTTATTTATTTACAAGGTTAAATAAATATATAAGAGTGGTTCATATACATGATGAAAGTGGTGTTTTTGTTCTTTTTTATTTTTACCCTTTTTCTTTTGTTTTTATACTTATAAATATGTACAAGTATTTACAAGCATATTTTGTGCTATTTTTGTGAGGAAAAATATTTTTATTTATTTACATAAATATTTACACACCTGAGCCCCTATCTCCCTCTACTTTGGCTTTTATGCGGTCAGGCCCATGTTGAGCCCTCCCTTGGGTTAGGTTGCTCAATATTTATTCTAAATATTTCCCTCTTTTTCTTTTTAATCTTTATTCTTTTATTTTTGCACAAAAACATGCTAATTATAGGTTTTTACACAATGCATGCTTTTGGTAATTATTTGTATTTACGCATGTCTACATGCATTTGCAAAGGTTTTTGTAGCTAAAATATAAGAATAAAGAGTGATGAATGGGTATTCATCACCCCCCTATACTTAACTTTTGCTAGTCCCTTAGCAATCACTTATTTGAAAAAGAAGTGAAAAAGAAAGAAAGAAAAAGAAAAAGAGAGGAATGTACATGGATCAATGTTGAATATTAAACTTTCCTTCATTAAATTGAATTATGGAGCTCGATCAGATCTTTGGATTATTAATGTGTCGGAACCTTATTTAGACTTAAGCTTAAAACTCAACAGCCTCTAAGTTCCACCAATCTATGGACAAGACTCCTCAATAAACCAGATCAGAACAAGTCTACATACACAAACTCTAATGACCATGAATCTTTCCATGCAGTGTAAGTGATATGTAGCTCCCCACCTCAGAAGTAACAAAGAAACAACCTCCCTCAACCTGGTAACTCTAATGCCTCGGTCTAGCAACTCTTTCCTCGAGAAGCGGGGTATTCCCTTCTAAGTTCAAGTGCAACCAGCTCAAGAAGAGGGGGAAGAAGTATAGACTTTTGGAAGCTCAGCCAGTGTAGCTAAGTCTCCCGCTGCAAGCTTCATGAGATGTAACATGGATACCATAAGCTTTTGCTTTATTTGACTATATACACTCCGGTGGGGTTATTAAATTTTCAATCCGACCCACCACTTTTTTGGAGTTCTTTTTGCATTTTGCAATTTTTTTCAAGTGCTTCTATACAACATATCTACATGGTGCAGCATATATACAAGAAATTTTCCTCTTGAGCCAGTAGACTATCCCTCTTTTGAAGCTTTATTGCAACCCACGGCTTCTGTCTTTAGCCTTCATCACCACTAGACCAAGTTGAGACGCACTTCCTTCACTAGAAGAAGAAGAGAGGTTCCGCCTAGAAGTACTACCCTCATATGCTACCCCAAGCCAAAGGAAACTGCCTCCTCACCACCTCATCCGTGGAGAGCCATGTGTAAAGTGCCTGTGCAAGTCAAGCCATTGTCTCTAAGAGTCATGCGTGTGTTGTTAAGTGCTCTACTTAGGCTCATCAAGATGACATATGCTCATAGCCTAGTGGACTCAAAGAATTAAGTCCTTATGGACCTGAAAAGCCTTAACCCTAAGCCCTATAAGGTTCCTCTTAGAGTTAGGTGGATTAAGATCTTATTCAAGCTCCATTTCTCAATTTAATTCCAGGATTAGTTTAAATGTCAACTATCATCCAGAAAAACTATATACATATGTACACAAGATGCTTATTTACACAAATTTTACAATCATGCAAAATTTTTGAAAAATGTTTTGAAATCATGGATGAATGATGCATGAGGTGCAAGTTTTGCAAAAAGATATTTACACATATTTATTTGCAAACTTTTGATTTTCAAAACATTTTGGAAAAATTTTGTACTATGTACATAATTTTGATACAAAAATATTTACACAAGCTTTACACAAAAGATTTTTGAAATCATTTTTACAAAAATACTTTGTACACTAGCTATTTATGTGCAAATAAAAGAATGTTATGTACATGAATTTTTTTTAATTTTTGTGATTTTTAAGGTTTTTAGCCAATTTATTTATTAACACACTCACACAAAGTACGAGTTATGGCTAAGGTATATATGAAATATATACACCCCCCCTATACTTAGCTCGAACGATGTCCTCAGAGTGCTCAAGAGCGATGAAGAAGACATAACTCGTGCTTAGTAAAAGGGAAGTGAAAAGGAATGTCTAAGTACAGAAACGAATAAATGAATAGAATGAGAGGAACTCGGTGGTTTCCCCCTATACTTAGGATTAACTAATCCTAAGTATAGCAAGCTGTACATGAAGGGAAATCCGAGTGAAGTAGACACAGAGTCTGCCCCCCTATACTTAGGGTCAAATATCCCTAAGTATAGGCAGCAAAACAGGGGCAGAAAAAAAATGAAAAGAATACCCGCAGTTCCTACATCCCCCCTATACTTAGGGTAAAGTACATCGTAAGTCTAGCATAATCATAAGATGAGAAAAGGGATGTGGGACTAAAGAATAGAATGATATGGACAACTGGATCTATACAAGTCGGAAGAACAATGATAATCAGGCGTGAGATGCAAAAGATGTGAGTCAAAAGATCACATCTCATGCAAAATGAATAGGGGCAACATCAACGATCCGCGGCTCATGATCTAGAAATGGCTTGAGCCGCTGGCCGTTCACTCGAAAGGTATTCTCAGAAGACAACTCAGATATATCAATGCTACCGTTGTCGTATACCTTTCTGACCAAGTAGGGTCCCTTCCATTTGCTCTGCAGCTTCCCTGGAAACAAACGAAGCCTCGCATCAAACAGCCATACTCTCTGTCCAATCTCAAAATGCTTGTGGCTGATATGAGAATCATGCCACTCCTTCACTCTCTCCTTATACTGTAGGCTGTTTGAGAAAGCTGTATCTCTAAGCTCCTCTAGGGCAGCTAACTCTGCCCTCCTCTGGTCTCCTACACCATCTGGATCCATAAGAATATCTGTAACTGCCCAAAGTGACTTGTGCCTCAGCTCAACAGGTAAATGGCACGGCTTGCCATACACGAGGCGAAAGGGAGATGTGCCCAATGGTGTCTTGAAAGAAGTCCTATATGCCCACAAGACCGAGTCTAAAAGCTATGACCAATCCTTTCAGTCAGGGCGGGCGACTTTCTGCAAAATAGTCTTGATCTCCCTGTTCGAGACCTCGGCTAGACCATTCGTCTGTGGATGGTAAGGTGTAGCAACACGATGGTCTATACTGAACTCGCTAGCAAGGGCCTTCACCTGGTCGTTGATGAAATGAGACCCCCCATCAGAAATCAAAACTCGTGGAACCCCGAACCGCGTGATGATGTGCTTCCTCAAAAATCTGCAAACTGTCCTCGCATCAGCGGCTCGGGCGGGGATGGCCTCAACCCAACGACTAACATAATCAACGGCCAACAGAATGTACTCAAATCCCTGACTCTTAGGGAATGGACCCATGAAATCGATGCCCCATGCGTCAAAAACCTCACAGAAATGAATGGGCTGCATCGGCATCATATCACGCTGTCCACAAGTGCCCATCCTCTGACAGTCAGTACACCTCTTCACGAACTCATCAGAGTCCTTGAAGAGGGTAGGCCACCACAAGCCGGATTGGAGCACTTTTTGTGCCGTTCTCCTCCCAGAATGATGTCCTCCTGCCTCAAGCTTTTGGCAGTAAGTGAGGACGCTATGGTGTTCCTCCTGAGGAATACACCGACGCCAGACACTATCCCCTCCTTCGTGGTAAAGGATGGGATCCTCCCAGTGGTAGGACTTGGCCTTCGCAAGGAAGGTCTCAAGCCTCTGCCTGGGCCAATCTTGTGGGACTTTCCCAGCAACGAGAAAGTTCACAATATCGGCATACCACGGGAGTGAGGCGATAGCAAGGATCGCCTCATCTGGGAAGGTATCTCGAATGGGATCAATCTGCTCAGACTCCTCAGGCTGCTCTAAACGGGAGAGGTGATCCGCCACCACATTCTTGACTCCAGGCTTATCCGTAATCTCAATGTCGAACTCCTGGAGTAGAAGGATCCATCTAGTCAGTCTGGCCTTGGCATCCTTCTTTGCCATGAGGTACCTGATGGCGGTGTGATCTGTGTACAAAGTCACTCTAGATCCAATGATATAAGATCGAAACTTATCTAGGGCGAACACTACGGCTAGCATTTCCTTCTCTGTGACTGTGTAATTCTGCTGGGCGGAATCCAATGTGCGGCTAGCGTAGTGGATAGCAAACGGAACTCCATCCCTCCTCTGTCCCAGCACTGCCCCTACGGCAAAATCGGAGGCATCCGTCATGATCTCGAATGGGAGAGACCAATCAGGCGGCTGGAGAACAGGAACCTCAATCACACACTGCTGGAGAGTCGCAAAGGACGAAAGACACTTGTCATCGACAAGGAACTCGGTGTCTTTCGTCAAGAGGTCAGTCAACGGCCGGGCAATCCTGCTGAAATCCTGCCAAGGACCCCAATTCCCGCCCACGTTCAGGCTAACCTGAACAGCCTAAATCATGGCCAGAACCGACTTCGTGATCAGGTATACTATTCAGATAAGTCTTTATTTGAACATGAGATCCTTTCGTACGATAATGTAAATCATATGTCCCTCAGGAGCGGAAGGACCATGATCGTACCTGATCAGACACGGGCACCTAAGGAAGGAGCCGCCAAGTCTCTGCCTGAGGAGAACCTGGAGGAAGAAGAGGAGCAGCACCACCATCACCACCACCGGCAGAAGAAGAGGACTTCTGGGTCTTCGAAGCAGCAAACCCGCATCAGCAGAGAATCCGACAAAACTGATGAAGAGCCTCCACATCCATCTAAGGAGGATCATCCATAAGCCGCGGAAGACAAATCATCGGTTTCGCCACAACATTTTCCTTTTAGTCAGAGTCAGAGTCTGATTCTGTTTCAGAGTCCAAGTCTTGTACAGAAATCAGTTCCAGCTAGGGATGAGCAAAACGACGGGCCGGCCCGACCCAACCCGTTACCCGGCCCAAAAAAACCCGCCCACAACCCGAGCCCGTGAAGAAATGGGCGGGCCTGGGCCAATAACGAGGCCCGATTAAGTTAACGGGTCGGGTTCGGGCATAGTCGGGCCCGAGCCCGAAGCCCGCGGGCTAGCCCGACTTACGGCCCGAGCTCCGACCCGATAGACCTGGCCCGACTCTAAGCCCGGCCCGACCCCAAAAAACCTAAAATCCGATAGCCTTGCACCCCCGCCCCCCATTGCCCCACCCCAACCCGCCGCAACCCCCGACTCCCCCAACCCCTGACTCCCCCAACCCCCGCACGCCCCAGCCCGCATTCGCCCGACGACCATCCGACCTCCGACCTCCCCCGCCCCTCCGACCTCCGACCTCCCCCGCCCCTCCAACCGCGACCCCATCTCCTCCGACCTCCGACCTCCATCCTCCCTCCAACCGCGACCCCACCTCCTCCGCCCCAGCCCACACCCGCCCGCCACTCCCCGCGACGCCGCCCAGACCCGTCGCGATGCCGCACAGGCCCGCCTCGACGCCGCCCAGTGCTGTAGAATGGAAAGACACCAATAACTCCCTGGTATGTACGGTCCATCATTTAGAAATCAATTTGACTTTATTCTGCTGATATAAAGCAACGTTTTTAGGGTTGATTTCTTTGTGTTCATTTGGATAGCATTGTTTTTATGTTGTGGCTAACAGAGAGCAATGAGCATTTTCCTGCCATTTTATTGGGGTTATTGAAATCTGTACAACATGGTCGGAGTTTTCAAGAAGAAAAAAATAGTACAAGCAAAAAATTTCAAGCAGATTTACAAAAATAAACAAATAGGTTTTCCATTATGGGTATTAAAGTATGGCTCATTTTTTCCATCCGGGGAATTTAGAGCTTCCCCACCCGCACTCAAGCATGCAGCGGGCCGGCCCGACCTGACCCGGCCCATAGACTTGCGGGCAGGGCTCGGGCTTGGGCACCAATATCAAAAAAAATCGGGCCCAGGCCCGGCCCGCCAGCCCGCCAATATGAACCGGGCTCGGGTAGGGCTGGGTTAGGCCCGGCCCGGTCCGACCCGATACTCATGCCTAGTTCCGGCTTTCAATGAAAACATTTCAGTTTCAGAACATGAGTTATAGTCAATAATCCTTTCCCCTGAGCTCTTACGGGTGGAAAGAAGAAAATCAAAAAATTCCAAAAAGATAATGCAACAAATATATCAAGGTCACAATCCCCTTTGACAAGTACGTGGAAATGACACCTGCATTCCAGAAATACCTTAAGGTGAGATGCACACTTACTAGGGTTAGCAGGAAGATCAAAAGTCGTGTTGAGAAACACGTTTTATCAGTAGCCACGGCTTGTGCAATAAAGAACTTGTTTCCAAGGAAACGAAGAGACATGGGTGCACATTATGTGGTGAGTCATGTCGATGACATTGCGTTTGCACACACTCTCCTAGACAATGGATCCTCAATTAACTTAATGCCTACAACCCTCTATGAGCGACTTAATCTAGGACCTCTTAGGAAATCTAGAGCCCTCCTGCAGTTCGCTGATAAATCAACCAAGAGGTCCCAAGGAGAATTGAGGAATGTTGTAATCAAAGTCGAGGGTCAAGAATACATGGTGGACTTCACTGTCCTAGATATGGAAACCCCTCGTAATTGGAGAGACTCCCAGATCATCTTAGGCAGGCCCTTCCTCAGGACAGCAGGGGCGTTGTTTGATTAAAAGATCGGGAAGATCCAGTTCCAAACTCCAGGTAGAGATGAGGAACTTGAGATGAAGTAAACCAAATGGCAGAGATCGGATTCCGAATCCAGCACCGAGTACTCTTCATCAGAAATAGACCACGACCATGTAGACACAGTTGGGCCATGGAGACAGAACCCAACCGACACTAATGAGTCCCTCCCTTCCGGAGATGATCCAGTACATGAGTCAGTTTGCGAGGTCCTTAGAAACGAGTACAGCTCATAACCTGCATCCCCCTACATCTTTGATGACTTAGAAGCCCAGCTGGGCTTGTCAGTCCTTCCCTCTTTAGGACAATCAGAAGATGAGGATGACGAGTCGGACGTGGCTTTCGCCGATCACATGGAGACCTTTGACGATCCGACTCCAGAGCCAAATATCTTGGTGGCAGCAATTACAGAGAAAGATCCAGCCACTACCAACACTGAGCCAGATTTGATTGAGCCAGATTTCCTAGACGATCACACCTTACCTGAGCTCAAACCTTTACCCACAACACTGAAATATGCCTTCTTTGTTGGTCAAGAGAAGAAATATCCGGTCATCATCAGTCCACGATTGACCGAGGAGTAGGAATCTCGCTTGCTAGAGATCTTGGAGAAAACCGCAAGGTAATAGGCTGGAGCATTTCCGATCTCCACGGGATAAGTCCCGCTCTGTGTTCGCACCATATTTACATTATCGTACGAAATTTAATCCACTCCCTGCACTATAGGAGCACGTGTCCTGTGGAGAAATTGCATCCACCCCCTGTACTATAGGTAATTGCACATTAATCCCTGTCATCATGTTTTATTTTAAGCAATTTTAATTCCTGTAATTGCATTTATACCCCTGTATTTGCACGCATATTTAGCCATTCATATTAATTCATTTTTCAGTTTAGAAAATTGCATGGTGTAGCTTATATTGTCCTCTTCATTATGTGACACGTGGCATATTTTGTAATATCTGTAGAATTTTCTATTAATTAATTGGTTTAATTTTGTTATATTTTTCCTATTTATGCCTCTTAATTGATAATAATTTCTCTGTGATGCCAAAAATGCCCCAAAAACCATATTAGGTATAGGATAATTAGCTTTACCTTGCATAAAAATTTCATCTCAATTTCATGCATCCCGAGGCCTAAATAATTCAATTAATGATATGCTTAATTAATTTTTATTAGATTCATTTCACATCAAAATTAAGGTTTGATAATTTTCCTGGATTCCTCACCTTCAGATTTATCAAGGATAATTTTTATTCCCAAAAATCTTGTGATTTGATATTTATTAAAATTAATTTGGTTAAAATCAATCTGCATCCATTGTTTAATTCACAGTAAATTCATTTAGTGTCAAAAAATTCCAAAAAAATTAGTGTAGCCTAATTCCATCCCATTTCATCATTTGGCCAAGTTTCGTAATTTTTGGACTTGATTTGATCTACTTTCTTAATTAACTTGTAAACTGGCTAGATCTTGCGTGTGTCTTGCATAAAAAACCAAAAAAGATCAAAAAAAATTATCCCCTGAAAATCAAACCTTGGACTTTGCTAAAAGTTCACCTAAGGAGACAGCTGCCTCCCTGAGTTCGACCTTGGGCTTGCCCAAGTAAAATAAATTTGCCACCTTGACATTAATTCAAAGTGGTTTTTGATCTGCTCTTTTTATCCAACTGCAACGAACAACAACACATTAATTTGATCGAATTAACAAGGTTAGTAAGACGCATTTCAGCCCCGACGACCTGCTGCTCACTCTGCCTCGCCTCGCGAGGCCTTCTGATGGTCGTGAAAACTTGCTGGAGGTCCGACAGAGGACCCGGATGTGCTGCGAAGCTCCTGGGCTGATCAGCGGTGCATATCGATGGAGCTTCGTTGGAGAGAAGACGATCAAAGTAGTGCCGACGCAACTTCGGCTAATGATGATCCTGCATATGTCAAACGATAGCTGAAGCGTGTGTGGGTGTTTGCGTGAATAGAGTGAGTAAGGTGGGGTCCCGTTACGTGATTGGAGTGGGGGACCTGGGCTCCTTCTCGGCGGAGCAGAGGAGGATGTGGAGGATGGTGAATGGGGTTGTGGAGAAGGGAAGATAAAGTCGGAGGAGGTTGGCGAAGAAGATGGTTGAGCTGTGAAGCTCGTGAGAGAGTCGGGTGGCCGATGTGGTGAGGGGTTTAGTCGGGAAAATTCAAAGAAAAGAAGGGGAAGGAGACCTTGTCGGAGAGGGGAACCCTGGTGGAGGAGGCTGCTTGGGATGAGGCTCAGATGAGCCTCGGGGTCTTCTCCCAGCTGGACAGCAGAGCCAGCGAGCTCGGCGGTCGCCAGAGGCGTCGCTACACGACGGAGGAGCCGAGGGTCGACACTGGGCAATAACCTGTCGTCGCCTCGACGTTCCGCCCCTCCATTATCACCGGAGGGGCAGAGGAAGCTAGGATTATGCATAGGAATGGTGGACGAGGTTGAAAGTGGCGGGGGAGAGGCTTTTATAGGGGGAGGAGGTCTGGCGGTTACATTGTTGTCGGAGGTTTTTGAATGGGATTTTAATGGTGAAGGAGTGATGGAGGGTGGTCTTGGGAGTTACGCGAGGGTGACGGAGGTTAGGGTTGCGAGGGGGAGGCATTAGGAGATGGAGAGGTGGTCGGAGTCGCCTTCCAAAATAGGAAGGGGGTGGTGGGTTGGCGAGGTGAAAGACTGGGGGACGGGGGATACGCGAGGTAGGAGATGAAGTTCACACCGTTGGATCCATGATCCAACGGCTGGGATGTTAGAGCGAGCGGAGGGCTGCGATCAGATCCAAGGATCTGATCGAAAGGTTGGAAGTTAGGCGTTGACTAGTGGTGGATATTGGAAGCTGGGGGAGATCCAACGGTGTGTAAGGATGGGGTGACGTGTAGGCTTAAAAGGCATAGGATAAGATGCGATCGAACGACGGAGGTTGAAGGGCGACGTGTCACAAAGGAGGCCCTAGGATAGGGAATAAATCCAATGGCTGCAGATGCGGTGGGGTTGAGCGGCTAGGATTAGACCTGTCAGTCAGATCTGACGGTTGTGGTTAAGGCGGCAATGGAAGGCTGAGATGGAGGCGGGGTAGATATGATCCGACGATCCAAGAGAGTGCCGAGTGGTGGAAGGAGAGGCGGGCCACATGGG